>JBBGZY010000189.1:730000-1330000 GCA_037952925.1 Lithobates clamitans
AATGGATCGGTAGAGCCACCAGGTAAGTGCTTAAGGATTGGGGGTAAGGGGGGAAAACAAGTATTGGTGCATTTTTTATCCTAATGCATAGAATACGTTAAGGTAAAAAAAAAAAATGCTTAGGCCTTAGAATCACAAACTAGTGAAAAGCTACAGGCTGCAGATAGCTCTTTATTGCAGAAAATGCATGCTATATCTCATCTGCAATAACAAACAGCTCAGTGTGTGGTCCCATCACATGCTGTGCTGGAATGACTAACTTCCCATGTGCAGGATGACGTCATTCTCCCACCGGCCAATCAAGAATCCAAAAGTCTAGAGTCTGGAAGTAGCCAGGAAAAAGACGACAGCGGCTGGAGATAGAGGTTACTGTTGCATTACTGGAAGAGGGAGGCGAGTATTTTTGAGGGTTTAGTATGCAGGTTTGACTTTTTGAATTTTCCATTTTTAACCAGTTTAGAAAAACTAAGTTACTATTAAGCTGACTTGATAAACCAACAGCAATCAGCCTAGTATGTCATCATAAAAATATAATCGGTGTCGCTCCCCAATCGCTGTCCCTATTCTATGTAGATACACGGAGCATAAACACCAGACCCCTTTAATAAAGTCTACAGGATGTAGATAATATAACTACATGCAGCGTGGGAACAATATACCAGTACAGACTGCAAAAGCAGCTTTTGTTTTGGCTGCAACAAATAAGAGTTCCTTCAGACACAAATAATGTGTACACATCGCTATCGGGACCAACAGTGAACAATTGGCGGTTACGTTACAGTTTTCCCTACAAAGAACCACATGCAAGGCTAAAAGAAATGTCTCTTGTCTGGGAATTATCCTTTGTATTCAACCATATTTAGATACTGAGGCACGGCACTGTCAACAAAGTGGAAGAGCAACATTATGCCACATCTTCCTGTTGTGGGATGACCCCACCACATCACACACCACTTATCACAACAATCCTTATTTCACTTTAACATGAAAGTGATATGAAAGGTTATTTATTTATTTTTTAAACAAACATGTTATACTTCCCTACACTGTGCAATGGTTTTGTGCAGAGCAGGCCCTATCCTCCTTCTCAGGTCTCCTGCAGGTGCTCCTGGCTCATCCCTCTCAACCAGTGCCCCCCAAGCTGCAAGCTCCTGAGCCCCGCTCTATGCGTCCATAAGACACAGGGCCAGGGCACAAACACGCCCCCTCCTTTCCTTATTGGCTGTGATTGGCAGCAGTGGAAGCCAATGGCACCCACTAATGTGTCTCAGCCAATGAGGAGAGAGAGACCTGGGACAACCCATACTCGAGTGCACATTGCTGGATCGAGTTGAGAGGGGGCTGCGGGGGGAGCAGCACACAGAAGGTTTTTTACTTTCATGCATAGAATGCATGAAGATAAAAAAAAACCTTCAGCCGTTACAACCACTTTAACTGTATGAAAACTGAAAAACAAGTTCAGAAGGTCTTTCCTAGTAGTTAGGGGGCAAGTAAGAACTTTAAAGTGGCTGTAAACCCTTACACACCACTTTTACCTATAGGTAAGCCTATAATAAGGCTTACCTATAGGTACTGGAAATATCTCCTAAACCTGCACAGTTTAGGAGATATTTACCGTATACGCTTGCGATGTCATCGACGGGCACGATCATGCTGTTCCTAAAGGGCCCGTGCTGTGACCACTGGCTCCAACACACATGCCCGGGAGTGACGTCACATGACTCCAGCCAGTCATAGAGCCGGAGTCCACGGCCCCAGAAGGAAGAGGGGTGAAGGTGGACGCGGCCGCCAGCAGGGAACTCGAGGACATTGCAGGCTTTGTTTGCAGGTGCATACTAGCCCATTATGCTTTCACTTTGCAGGGAATAAAAGAGGAAGTAAAACCCATCAGGGTTTACTTCCTCTTTAAAGCGGGGCTAAAGGTAACATAAAAACCTTATGAAGAGCAGGCTGCTTATTGCAGAAGAGGCATCCAATCAAATACACATACCTGCCTGCAGTCTTCTGTGGCATGTAAACTGAGCTGCATGTGCATGGTCTAGTGACAACCCAAAATTTGGAATTTTCTTTCACTGATAATAGTAAGCCTGGCAAATAAAGGGGGGCACATCTCCCTAAAGAAATAATAAAGTGGTTCTAAACGCTCAAGGTTTTTTCACCTTAATGCATTCTATGCAGAGCGGCACGGACACGGAGCTGACAGGCAGGGGGGAGCACAGA
The DNA here is from genome assembly GCA_037952925.1 of Lithobates clamitans. Taxonomy (NCBI): domain Eukaryota; kingdom Metazoa; phylum Chordata; class Amphibia; order Anura; family Ranidae; genus Lithobates; species Lithobates clamitans. The sequence continues at coordinate 732,221 of JBBGZY010000189.1, forward strand.
GGAGACAGAGCAGGGCTGCGGATGACGGAGGAACGTAAACTGACCATGGTGTCAGGGCTAAGCAGCCATGATACACCATGGTCAGTTTACAAGGGGGGAGGGTATAGCCAGGCAGGATCAGCCAGGTATTGTAGGTGATAAAGTGGTCCAAATAACACAGCACAAGCACTGTGCTGTATAACATGCTTTAGGGGGACAGGATTTTTTTTTTTTGGGGCTAACAAACTTTATACACACACACATACACAGTTTAATTTCACTTCAATGGTGGCATAGCAAGCAGTAAAAACTTGGCAGGTGTTCTTCACTCTATCTAAAAAAAGTTTCCCTTTCGTTATACTGTAATAAGGAAGGCTGTGTGACCGAAAACAAAACCTCAATGGCAACACTTCTATTGAAAATGTAAAAAAAAACAGGGTTGGGTGGAAACAAGACATGCATCAGTAACCTAAAACACATAAAAACAGGCATTCGCAGAAACCAGTACAGTACCGATAAGTATAAAGAATGCTGGAAATGTATATTGCACAAGGTGCACTTTATTGCACAATCATAAAACAGAATAATAACTAAGGAGTTAGTGGTTTGCTTAGCACTCAAGGCTTTCACATTTAGTCGGAAGAATTCACTGAACCTTACACTAAACAATAAGGCCTCCTGTAATGAGACGTTTGTACTTGGGAAATATGCGGCCAATAACACCAGCCTCGGATATTAAACTGAGCTTGTATCTAATGTAGAATATAGTAGTACAATGTCTACACACTACTGAACTCTCTACTTAAAGTGTCATGCCTTGCTGAATCTTGATCGGTCCATTTGGGGACTGCGTCCAAAGGCTTGAGATTGCGCTGCTAGACTGGTTATTATGTTCCTTTTCCTTAACCACTTAAGGACCGAGCCTCAGATTTGTTGTTTACAAGCTAAAAACTGGGGTTTTTTTTGCTAGAAAATTACTTAGAACCCCCAAACAGTATACATATTTTTTTCTAACACCCTAGAGAATAAAATGGCTGTCGTTGCAATACTTTCGGTCACACCGTATTTGCGCAGTGGTCTTACAAGCTATTTTTGAAATAAAAAATAAGACAACAGTAAAGTTAGCCCAATTTTTTTTTATATTGTGAAAGTTAATGTTACGCCGAGTAAATTGATACCCAACATGTCACGCTTCAAAATTGCGCCCACTCGTGTAATGGCGACAAACTTTTACCCATAAAAATCTCCATAGGCGACGTTTAAAAAATTCTACAGGTTGCAAGTTTTGAGTTACAGATGAGGTCTAGGGCTAGAATTATTGCTCTTGCTCTACCGTACATGTGTGGTTTGAACACAGTTTTCATATGCGGGTGCCACTCACGTATGCGTTTGCTTCTGCACGAGAGTTCGTCGGGACGGGGCGCGTTTAAAAAAAAATACATTTTTTTTTCTCTACATTCCTTGTAATAGAAAAAAAAGCATGACAGGATCTCTTAAATATGAGATCTGGGGTCAAAAAGACCTCAGATCTCACATGTACTCTAAAATTCAATAAAAAAAAAAAAATTGTCATTTAAAAAAAATGGCCCTTTAAGAGCTATGCAATGTCATGGAGATAGGTGGGGGCCATCTTACCCTTACTCGTCTCCATGCACAGCCAGTGAAAGGACCGGATCGCCTCCGCCGCTGCCGACGGCACCGGTAAGCGGCGGAGGGCACCGGAGCGTGGCAGGAGGGGGGGCCCCTCTCCCGTCGCCGACAAAAGTTATCTCGCGGTGAATCCGCCAAAGAGACCACTTTGATCTTGTAGCCGCCTGCCCGCCCGCTGAATACGAGGATACCGGGGTTTATGGCAGCTAGCTGCTGCCATAACAATGATATCCGTCCTCAAAGTTAGGACAGATATCGGCGTGCGCTGGTTGGCAAGTGCTTAACCATTGTCATTTCTTGTAGATGTCCCGATACTGTGACTCACGCACATCCTCTCAATATACAGTGGATATAAAAAGTCTACACACGCCTGTTAAAATGTCAGGTTTCTGTGATGTAAAAAAAAAAAATGGTACGAAGCTAAATCATTTCAGAACTTTTTCCAACTTTAATGTGACCTATAAACTGTACAACTCAATTGAAAAACAAACTGAAATCTTTTAGGGGGGGGGGGGTAAAAATATAAAACTAAAAAACTAAAATAATGTGGTTGCATACATGTGAACAACCTCTTATAACTGGGGACATAGCGGTGTTCAGAATTAAGCACTCACATTCAAACTCATGTTAAATAGTAGTCAGTACACACCTGCCATCATTTAAAGTACCTCTGAATAACCCCAAATAAAGTTTAGCTGTTCTAGTAGGTCTTTCCTGACATTTTCTTAGTCGCATCCTACAGCAAAAGCCATGGTCCACAGAGCTTCCAAAGCATCAGAGGGATCTCATTCTTAAAAGTTAAAAGTCAGGAGAAAGGTACAAAAGAATTTCCAAGCCATTAAATATACCATGAAGCACAGTGAAGACAGTTATCATCAAGTGGAGAAAACAGTGACGTTACCAAGAACTGGACGTCCCTCTAAAATTGATGAAAAGACAAGAGGAAAACTGGTCAGGGAGGCTGCCAAGAGGCCTACAGCAACATTAAAGGAACTGAAGGAATATCTGGCAAGTAAAGGCTGTGTAGTACATGTGACAACAATCTCCCGTATTCTTCATATTACTGGCCTATGGGGTACAGTGGCAAGACAGAAGCCTTTTGTTCTTACGAAGAAAAACAACCAAGCCTGGCTAAATTTTGGAAAAACACATCTGAAGACTCCCAAAAGCATGTGGGAAAATGTGTTATGGTCTGATGAAACCAACTTTTTGGCCATAATTCCAAAAGATAGGTTTGGCGCAAAAACAACACTAAACTTCATCAAAAGAACACCACGCCCACAGTGAAGCATGGTGGTGGCAGCACCATGCTTTGGGGCTGTTTTTCTTCAGCTGGAACAGGGGCCTTAGTCAAGGTAGAGGGAATTATGAACAGTTCCAAATACCAGTCAATATGGGCACAAAACCCTGAGGCTTCTGCTTTCAGCATGACATTGACCCAAAAGCATACATCCACATCAACACAGGAGTAGCTTCACCAGAAGAGGATTAAAGTTTTGGAATGGCCCAGCCAGAACCCAGACCTGAATTTGATTGAAAATCTGTGGGGTGATCTGAAGAGGGCTGTGCACAGGAGATGCCCTCACAATCTGACAGATTTGGAGTGTTTTTGCAAAGAAGAGTGGCCAGATATTGCCAAGTCAAGATAGACTCATACCCAAAAAGACTGAGTGCTGTAATAAAATCAAAAGGTGCTTCAACAAAGTATTAGTTTAAGGGTGTGCACACTTATGCAACCATATTAATTTATTTTTTTTAATTTTTACTTCCCTCCACCTTCAAGGTTAATAGCACCTGCAAAGCACTGCTGCTGAATCGCTTTGCAGGCGCTTCGGCAGCGGTGCCCATTGATTTTAAATGGAAGGTGCGGTGTATTCACTGCACCCGCACCGCCCAAAAGATGTGGCTTTTTCTAACGTCCTGCAAGCGCACCGCTCCAGTGTGAAAACACTTACAGGTGCCAATTTTAATCCTTTAGCACCTGAAAAACACCTCAGTGTGAAAGTAGTCTAAAGGTGGAAAAAGTTCTGAAATTATTTTTCTTTGTCTCATTTTTTTACATCACAGAAAACTGAAATTTTAACAGGGGTGTGAAGACTTTTTCTATCCGCTCTATATCTCTATTGGTTTGTTATAGAACTGCACGATTCTGGATAAAATGAGACTCAATTTTTTTGCTTAGAAGATCACAATTCTCTTGGCATAACATCATTTTTCACATTATACAAAAAAATGGGCTAACATTACGGTTTAGATTTTTTTTTAAATTCAATAAAGTGTATTTATTCCCAAAAAATACTGTCGAAAGACCGCTGTGCAAATACAGTGCGACATAAAATATTGCAACAATTGCCATTTTATTCTCTAGGGCCTATGCTAAAAATATATAGATATAATGTTTGGAGGTCTTAAGTAATTCTCTATCAAAAAATACAAATTTTAACTTGTAAGAAACAAGTGTCAGACAATCCATAGAAAATGTACTCTTCAAGATGAATCTTTGTTTCTTATAATCCCATCTTATTGAATACATGAAGCTAAATTTCTTGGCCCTTGGTCCACAAAACATCACTACTCCCCTGGTTATACACTTACAGAATATTAAGGGACAGGTGAGTGCTGTATGTCCTTGTCCCCCCAATGTTTCCATGTCAGGGTCTCCATAAAGTCACCCAAGCAGGCTGCTTTTAGAAAAGCTGTCAGCCCACATTTTTGCCTGCACAGTCAGGCGTGTGATGGGCGGTTCTTCTTTAAACTATTACAGGAATTCAAATGTGGCTAAAAAAAAAAAAAAAAAAACACACACACAGAGGGAAACTATGCTAAGAAGAGATAAAGGAAAACTGCTCTCTTTGCCAAACGTGGGTGTCTTTCTAAAGGCCTGCTGCGGTGTCAGCCCATCCCATGTACCTGGACTACGGAAACCAGCAGGGGAACTTCCATGTAACCCATTGTGGTTAACTGACCACAGAGAGCCACAGCCGCAATGCAACTGTACTGATATTAACGGATTCCTACAATTACTATACAACAGTTTATGTGGGAACAGCTGCAAAAACACCGGTCATTTAAAAGTGGATGGGGCGCTACTCTGTCTTGACTTGTATTTTTAATGTGGCCAATATGAAGGGATTTACTATAAATATATATTAGGAAAAAACTTTGTCAATAAATAATACGCTTCCAGCACAAAAACAGATACCATAGATGCAAACTAATTCTCAGACATGACAAATCCATTTATTGCAAGGCTTTCTTTGCTACACAATGCATTTAATCCATCAGTGACTGATTGTTCAATACACATGGATTGATATACTAATGGGCAAACAAACCAAGGTATTGGCTTACTGACAAATCAATATTCTGTATTGGGAATGTGACGTCCAACTACCATCCTAGAAGAATGGATCACCAAATCATTGGATTATTGGTTAAGATTCTTTTTAGAAGGACAGCCATGGACACTACTGATATTGCTGCAGGTCGGATATCAAACCACATATAGAGTATGCGAGTTTCTTCAACTTTCCCTGACCCTAGAAGTTCTGACAATTTCAATGTCTCCATATCAATGAACTGATAAAGGAACTGAAAGCTTTATTATTAACATAGACCGCAAAAAGGTTACATAAACGGAGGGGTGAGGAGCAGTGCATGAGGAGCGGCATTTAAAAACATTTCCTACACGTGCCACACAACACGGAATAAAAGGTGTACTGATGATCAACATAGAAGATCATATATTCATTTTCCCATTAAGATCACAGCCCTTTTCTTTCTGCTACTCCTACTCTTTCCCTTCCCTCCCTGCTCCGTTTTATTTTTCGGATTGAGACCTTGGCAGCACCCGGGGTACACCCTGCTCAGTGTCTGCTTTGCACTTCTGGGATGCCAGGTATGTTGGATGCGGTCTCAGGCTGCAGTGGGCATGCACACAGGGGACCACCTGATTGGCAGCCTTTTGGTGCTTGCACATATGGCGGGGGCTCCTCTGTGGCCATCTTGGTTTGGGGTGCCCGTGTGGGCATGTGTGGAGCAATCTTAGATGTGGCACTCACACATGCAGAGTCCATGTTCTGTTCTCCCCTGCATGGAGAGAGATGGCATGCAGGGCGGGAGGATCCCCAGTCGGGACAATTTTAAAACCAGGTCACACATGAGCCGATGTTACTATTCAGGCTGCACTGTATGATTTTTTTTTTTTTTTTTTTGTCCTTTTACTGGACTCCGGTAAGGACTTGAGATATTTGGGAACAGATGTGGCCTTTACCCTGTGGGATTTACTCATACTTTGGTTTTTACAATTTTTTCTCATTCTTTGTTTTTTGTTTCTATAAATACTCTGGGGCAGTATATGTATTCTATCACATAGGGATTTTCCATTTATTAGAAGATCATTTTTGAATCATATATACACCCACAGAGACCACCCAGGGGAGGTTTATTATGCAATACTATACCTTATTAGATTTTTTGGATAGGCTATATAAAGAAATCTTACTATCTATATTCATTACACACATACATTGTGTGTGTATATATTATACACACACACACACTATATTACCAAAAGTACAAAAGTATTGGGATGCCTCCCTTTAATGACATCCCAGTCTTAGTCCCTGGGTTCAATACTGAGTTGGCCCACCCTTTGCAGATGTAACAGCTTCAACTCTTCTGGGAAGGCTGTTCACAAGGTTTAGGAGTGTGTCTATGGGAATGTTTGACCATTCTTGCAGAAGCACATTTGTGAGGTCAGGCACTGATGTTGGACGAGAAGGCCTGGCTCGCAGTCTCTGCTCTAATTCATCCCAAAGGTGTTCTATCGGGTTAAGGGTCAGGACTCTGTGCAGGCCAGTCATGTTCCTCCAACCCAAACTCACTCATCTATGTCTTTATGGACCTTGCTTTGTGGTCCTGTGTGCAGTCATGTTCGAACAGGAAGGAGCCATCCCCAAATTGTCCCCACAAAGTTGGAAGCATCAAATTGTCCAAAATGTCTTGGTATGCTGACGCCTTAAGAGTTCCCTTCACTGGAACTAAGGGGCCAAGCCCAACCCCTGAAAAAGGAAAACCCCACACCATAATCCCCCCTCCAGCAAATGATTTGGATTAGTGCACAAAGCAAGGTTCATAAAGACATGGATAAGCAAGTTTGGGGTGGAGGAGTTTGACTGGCCTGACATCAACCCGATAGAACACCTTTAGCATAAATTAGAGCAGAGACTGCAAGCCAGGCCTTCTCATCCAACATCAGTGCCTGATCTCACAGATGCGCTTCTGGAAGAATGGTCAAACATTCCAATAGACACACTCCTAAACTTTGTGGACAGCCTTCCCAGAAGAGTTGAAGCTGTTATAGCTGCAAAGTGTGGGCCAACTCAATATTGAACCCTACGGACTAAGACTGGGCTGACATTAAAGTTCATGTAAAGGCAGGCGTCACAAAACTTTTGGTAATATAGTGTATATTGTATGTCTTGACCCATAGGTGTTTGTATGTATATGTCCTGTCGTTATAAGGTTGTAACATAAACACCAGCCCAATTTTGTTTTATATATATATATATATATATATATATATATATATATATACACATACACACACACACACATACATACATACGTACATTTAAATATTATGCTTATTTATTGCCATTATTAGCATTACTACTTTTTGGATGCCCTATACAACTAGGATATAACATGCTTGATCTCCATCAGTGGTCTAGAGGTTTATTTCTGTCTCCTTACTTTTGATTTTAGAACACCCCTCTCCTGAAGAAGCATTAGATGCGGCTACCAGAATATAGATAAGTCCACCTTTGGGAACATGTTACAATGAAATCTGCAACCTGCTCCCAATGCTGCAGCAGCTGCCCGTTCCCCGCTCTCCCTGTGGCAGCAGTACTGGGAGAAAATTCCCATACTAGCTGTCGCTTTTTAAAATCAGTATGGCCGCGCTGATCGCTGGTGCAATGCTTTACAGGCGTTTTGCATTTATTATTTTTTTTTTCTGAAAAGTTCACTTATCCTTTAGGCTGCCAAAAGACTCCTTGTTTTTAAAGTGGAGTTCCAGTCTGTAAAAAATTAAATAAAAGTCGGCTGTTACAAATACTGCGTCCCGTGATGTTGGCACCTCTAGCCGAGTTGTCAATCAGCTTTGGGTGCAGGCGCTGGCATCTGTAGTAAGGGCAATGGGAAGTGAAGCCTTGCTTACTGGGCACATAAACCCCTTTCCCGCCCAGACCAATTTTCAGCTTTTAGCGCTGTCACTCTTTGAATGACAATTGCGCGGTCATACAACACTGTACCTAAATGACATTTCTAGTATTTTTTCACACAAATAGAGCTTTCGCTTGGTGGAATTTGATCACTACTGGGGTTTTTTATTTTTTGCTAAACAAAAAAAGATTGAAAATTTTGAAAAAAAAAATATATATGTTTCATAGTTTGTTATAAAGTTTTACAAACAGGTCATTTTTTTCCTTCATTGATATGCGCTGATGAGGCAGCACTGATGGGCGACAGATAGGTGGCACTGTGGGCACTGATAGGCGGCACTGTGGGCACTGATAGGTGGCACTGTTATGCTCTGGTAAGTGGCACAGACAACTCTGCAGAGGCTCTCCACGATCGGGACCTATGTCCCTGACAGCCACCAGTGATTGGCTTTTTTTTTTTCCTCCTCACGCTATCAGCATGAAGAGAAAAAATAGCCGATTACCGGCTCTGTTTACATCACATGATCAGCTGTCATTGGCTGACAGCTGATCACGTGGTAAGGGGTCGGGATTGACCCCTTACTCCGATCACAGAGTGCGCAGGCCGCTCAAGCATGGGAGGACATCTATTGACGCCCTCCGGCAAAGTAGGTCCGCGCTGTAGCCATCATTCGGCTATAGCGCAGATCTGAATTGGTTAAAGAGCAACTGTCATCTCTGTCCCCCAGGGGCTCCTCCTCAGTCCCAATCACTTTAATGGGACGGCTGGTGATGCGGCAATGACACAACAAGGTGAGGAACGTGGCGGCAGCAGGTGAGTGGATGCCCACTAACAGGCGCTGCCATGATGGATCTGAAATGACAGGTGCTCTTTAAATGTAAGGACTTATTCTTGCTGGTAGTTGGAATCTTTAATATTTGCAAACAAAACGAAGGTTTCCTATTAAAATAAGCTGTCAGGTTAGTAAAACAGCGATATCAGAACCGATTCAAACATGCAGTCTGTAGTGGACATAGATTTGCAAAACAATGGGATAAAGGAATATTCCTGAACTTTGTTTTATCTCATAGTTACTGTAAAATTGTGTGAATGCATCAATGCAGTGCATGTTATCTCCACTTGCAGAGCTTGGATTTATTGAATGAGTTTACCAAAAATTTAAATATTGCAGAATATACAGCCTCATGTTACATAACTAAGCTCTATTTCATGATGAATAAGCTAAATTAATATTGTATCTTAAAAAAGAAAACTATCTTTAGATAAAAGCATTATTTAAATTTGATAAAAATCTAAACAAAGTAAGATTTAAATTTAAAACATACTTTTTTTTTTTTTAAACATCGATTTTTATCCACCCTGCTAATAAAAGACGGCAGCTGGATACAAATTAAGAAGTGAAAGAAGGGATTGCTGGACTACACCTAGTTACGCACCTGTGGATGAGGCCTTGGCTGCAGGACACTAATGGGCCAATAAATACCTCCAGAAAAATGGCACAAATGCTTTACTGGGTTGCCCCCAAAATGCTTTCCAATGGGTTTGAATGTAAAGAACATTGCACAGTAGATTTAACCCAATATTTGATGTCCCAAATAAAGAACAACAAATCCTATTATTAGACATATGTGCACACACACCTGATAATTACAAATCATTTAAACTAGTAAAGCTCTATTCCGGATATTTCCGCTTCCACGGTTTTATTTTTAACATTTGTGTCTTCTGTGAACTGGTTCCACACAAGGACCGAACCCTCTCTGCCGCCATTCAAGTTTTATATACAATAAAATGACCAGTTACACTTACCGGTAACAGTGTTTCTGGGAAGTCTTCCAGGACGGCACCCTGAGAGATGACTGGTCCACCTGACAGGAAACACAATCAAGAAAGAGGTTAAAAACCCCGCCCCTCCCTGCACTCCTCAGTTGTGCAAAAGTATTGACCCACACCAGTGCATGAAAGTGAAACAAAAACACCTCCAATGTACCACTATATAAAAAATACAAACCGGGTGGGAAGTAGGCCTGCCGTCCTGGAAGACTTCCCAGAAACACTGTTACCGGTAAGTGTAACTGGTCATTTTCTCAAGTCGTCTTCCAGGACGGCACCCTGAGAGAGGAGCAAGTAGCTCAGGCCTACCTTAGGGCGGGACCACCGCTTGCAGGACCTTTCTGCCGAAGGCCAGATCCTGGGGTGACAGCAGTTCCACTCTGTAATGTCTCAGGAACGTGTTCTGGCTTGACCACGTTGCTGCCTTACAGATTTGATCTACCGATGCTCCGGCTCTTTCTGCCCAAGAGGTTGCCAGAGACCTTGTAGAATGAGCTTTAAGATTAGTTGGAGCCGTCTGACCTGAATGCTCATAAGCTATGGTAATAGCCTGTCTAATCCATCTAGCAATGGTCGTTCTAGAGGCCTGTTCGCCTCTTCGAACTCCACAAAAACTAACCAACAAATGTTGAGATTTCCTAAACTCTTTAACCTTATCTAGGTAGAGCAACAGACACCTCCTGACATCCAACGTATGGAAGGCCCTTTCCTTCTCGTTCTGTGGATTGAGACAGAAGGAGGGTAAAATAATCTCCTGTGACCTATGGAAGCGTGAAGCCACCTTGGGAAGGTACAAAGGGTCCTGCCTGAGAATAATTCGGTCTTCTAACAGGCGGAAAAAAGGCTCCTTCATAGAAAGAGCATGTAAATCGCCCACCCTTCTGGCTGTAGTAACAGCCAAAAGGAAGGCGGTTTTAAAAGAAATCAATCTGACTGAAGATTGAGCCAACGGCTCAAAAGGTGCCCTGGTCAGGGCTTCCAAGACTAAAGATAAATCCCACGGTGGAAATTCCTTCATTTGCACCGGGGAAAGTCTCTCTCTAGCCGACAAGAATCTCTTAATTAAAGGATCTAGGGCTAATCTGACATCCAGAAAACTAGACAGGGCCGCCACCTGAACCTTCAGAGTTTTGGTGGCTAAACCTCGGTCTACTCCCTCTTGTAGGAAGTCTAAAATAACAGGTATTTGCTTCTGGGGAACTTTTCTCGCTTCACACCAACGGGAAAAAGCCCTCCAGACCCTAGCATAAATGCGTCTAGTTACCGGCTTTCTACTCAGTAACAGGGTGTCAATCACCTTCTCTGAACACCCCTTGTTGCGCAGGCACTCCCTTTCAACAGCCAGGCTGTCAACCTGAAGAACCCGGGGTTCGGATGGTAAAGAGGGCCTTGAAGCAGAAGATCCTGACGTTCTGGGAGCTGAACCGGAGGCACCACCGCCCAGTTCCACAACGTGGGAAACCAGGACCTTTTGGGCCACCAGGGGGCAATCAGGATCAAATTGCCCCTGGCCCGACTCAGTCTTTGAAGGATTCTTGGAATCAGAGGTAAGGGAGGAAACGCATAAGCCAGACTGAAATCCCATTCCTGAGCCAATGCATCCACCCCCTCGGACCCTCGTTCCCTGCAGAGGGAAAAGTATCTCTTGACTCTCCTGTTTTCCCTGCGGGCAAAGAGATCTATCTCCGGTGTACCCAGCTGTTGACAGACCATGGTGAAAATTTCGGGGTTTAGTTCCCATTCTCCCTGCTGTACTGTCTGACGACTGAGGAAGTCTGCCTTTATATTGAAAACTCCCCTTATGTGTACCGCAGAAATGGACGGAATTCTCTGCTCCGCCCATTCTAGAATCTCCTGTGTCAGACTCATTAGGGGAAGCGACCGTGTGCCCCCCTGACGGTTCAGAAAGGCCACTGTCGTGGAATTGTCGGAGAGGATCTGAACTTCCTTCCCCTTGATCCTGTCCTCGAAGGCTATTAGAGCCTCCCTGACAGCTAACAATTCCCGGAAGTTGGAAGACGCAATTCTCTGTCGTGTGTCCCACACACCCTGAGCTTGCAGTTCTTCTAGATGGGCCCCCCATCCCCACGAGCTCGCATCGGTCGTTATTCTGACCGGCTGAAGCTGGAACCAAAGATGGCCTGTCCCCAACCTTTGGGGGTTGAGCCACCAAAGTAAGGAATCTCTTATTCTTAGAGGGATGGTCACCAGAGTATCTAGGGATTCCTTCTTTCCATCCCATGAGGATAGAAGGAAGTTTTGCAGGGGTCTTGAATGGAACTGGGCCCAAGGTACTGCTGGGATACATGAGGTCATAAGACCCAGAATCCTCATGATCACTCTTCTGGATACTACCTTCTGGTGCCGGATTGAAGACACTGAAGTAATCAGTGCTTCTATCTTCTCCTGCGGAAGGATCAGTTTCTGCCTTACCGAGTCCACCCACAGACCCAGGTAGAGTTTGGTCTGGGAAGGAATCAGAGAGGATTTCTCCTGACTTATCAACCACCCCAGGGACTCCAAGGTGGATATTACCCTGTCCAGATCCCGGAGAAGGGATTCTCTGGAAAGGTTGTAGACCAACAGATCGTCTAAATATGGAATCAGGGAAATCCCCTGAAGGTGCAGGTAGGAGATGACCTCTGCAAGTATCTTTGTAAACACCCTTGGACTGGCACCCAGTCCAAATGGTAGGGCCTGGAACTGCCAGTGCTGTGTACCCAGATCCGTGCGGATAGCAAAGCGAAGGAACACCTGGTGCTGTGGTAGAATGGGAATATGCAGATATGCATCCTTCAGGTCTATGGTAGCCATGAAGACCTCTTTTAACAGAAGTTTTCTGACCGTATAGACCGATTCCATGCGAAACCTTTTGTATCGCAGGAAGGTATTTAATTTCTTTAGATTCAGGATTAACCTGAATTTCCCGGACGGTTTTGGAACAACAAAGACGTGGGAATAAAAACCCCTTCCCTGTTGATCCGCCGGAACTGGGAAAATGACTCTCTGACTCGCCAACTGCTCGATATTTTCCATGAGTCCTATGGCTTTTGGCCTTTCTCTGGGTAAAAAGGTCAGTAGAAAAGTCTGAGGAGGCCTGGAAGCAAACTCTAGTCCATAGCCCTCTCTTATCCACTGAAGGACCAGAGGGCTCTGGGCTACCCGCTCCCACTGTGGGATAAATTGTGCCAGCCTCCCTCCCACCTTGGTGCTGGCGTCACTTAGGATCCTTGTCTGCGACCTTAGGGCCGGAGAAAAGGAGAGTTCCCTTCTGTTTGGCTTTACCAACACCCCACTTCTTTCCTTCCTTACGGTCTTTAAACCGGTTGTTGACCTGGGGGCCTCGAAAAAATCTTTTGGCCTTTTTAGGTTTAACCGGAAACTTCTTTCCCTTCTCCGTAGATCTGGAGAGGGTCTGGTCCAACCCTGTACCAAACAGGAGAGATCCTTCAAAAGGAAGACCGCATAACCTGGTCTTAGAGGTATGATCCCCATCCCAGGTCTTAACCCATATGGCTCTTCTGGCAGAATTGAGAAGCGCTGCTGTCTTAGCTGAAGTCCGCACCGACTCCACTGCCGCATCCGCAAGAAAGGCAACTGCCTTACCAATTACTTCCAAGGAGTCCAAAAGATCCTTGGACTTGGAAGAACTCGCCACATGGTCAGTCAGCTTATTTAGCCACATGTTAGTATTCCTGGCTATACAAGCTGAAGCTAAAGCCGGACTTAGAGTAGCCGCATTGGCCTCCCAGGCCCTGCGTAAAAGGGTCTCTGACCTACGGTCCATTTGGTCCCGGATGTTACCTGCGTCTTCAAAAGACAGGTCAGATTGTTTAGACACCTGGGCCAAAGATGCATCTAGTTTGGGAAGTTTAAAAAACTTCTCCTGCTCCTCTTCCTTAAACGGACACCTGCGTTTCCAGGTTTTAAACTTCTGAAGTTTATTCTCTGGCTCCTTCCATTCTCTTAAAACAATGTCTTTTAGAGACTGGTGGATAGGTAACACTTTAGACTGAGCCTTAGACAACCCCTGATACAACCTATCTTGTACAGAAGTTTGAGCCTCCGGCTCCTGGATCTCCTCAGAAGCATAAATAGCCCCTAGGAGGCCCTCCATATCATCTGTTGAGAAGATATGTCTGCCTGGCCTGGAGTGTTCCCCTTCCTCCTGGCTATCATCTGCGTCTTCCCCTTCTTCAAGGAGACTACGGCAGGGGCCCTCCACCTCATCCGCCTCCTCCTCCGAATCCTGAGAAGATGGCGGTTTCTGCGGAATGGTGCCTACCTGTCTCACACTAGAAAAGGCACTATCCTGGGAGGATGAGCCTTCTCTGCTATCCTGCCTAGAATTGAGGCTAGCCTGAAAGGCTTTAAGTGTGGACAGCATTTCAGATTGTACTGAGAGAAAATCCCTCATAACTTCTGAAGTCTCCTTCCCTGACAATTTGTGGATGCATTTGTAACAGAACGGCTTGGTGTGCTCTGCAGCTAGTTTGTCATTGCAGTACCCACACCTCTTAGTTCGGGAAGGATTTTTGGGTCTCGGTCTACTGGCAACACTCTGGGTTTCTGTGTCTGCAAAAAACAAGAAGCCCGTTTAGCTAGTAACAATAAAACAGAGATCCCTTATGAGGTTAAAGGCTAGAGGGCCACCCTCTCCCTTATCTCCTCCAGCCTGGTAGACTCACCCCCGGTGGCCTCCACAATAGCTGCAGACTCCTCCTGCTCCATTGCAGTCAGTGAGTCATGGACGCCTGCTCCTTGCCTGTTGCGCTGCTGCCTCTGCCGCCCGGAACTACCCCCCTTTATATACAAAGGGTCCTGCCCAGCTGGTACCTGTAGTCCCTGTGCTGCTTCAGGCTCCTCATGGCGCTCCGAACGCCGCCGCCATCTTGCCGAGGTCTCGAGCAATCGCGCTCTAGTGTCCGGGCCGCCGTGACGTCATTTCCTCTGGAAAGATCCACCGCAAAATGGCGCCGGACACACACACAGCCGCCGGCGCTGAGGCGGCCAGGACACTCAGCAAACACCTGCATCTTGCAGCAAACGGCAGAGCTGGCAAATCCTCTCCAAAAACCGGCAGGTAAGGAGAGGGGGGAGCAGGAAAATGGTCCCTGGAGTTCTGGAGACTCACAGTGCCCAGGGTCCTCCAGTTCTCATGGGGAGCTCTTCATTGCCCCCCTGAGAAAATAGGGGAAACGAACCCCCCGGGAAGGGTAAACCCTACCAGACCCAAAGGTTTTCCAAAAACCTGCAGTCTGGTTCCCAGGGGGAGACTTCCAGCCCACGGCCTTAGGTCTATAAGAAAAAAACAAACTGTTTCGCTGTGGGGAAACACAATCAAAAACTGAGGAGTGCAGGGAGGGGCGGGGTTTTTAACCTCTTTCTTGATTGTGTTTCCTGTCAGGTGGACCAGTCATCTCTCAGGGTGCCGTCCTGGAAGACGACTTGAGAAAATATATTCTGAACCAGAATGAAACATTCTTTACATTTCACCGTTCTATAAACACAAAGCTGAAATCTGACACATAAAGTGGCCACAATCCCTCTGATGTTGAGGTTGGGAAGACATCAATCATTCAATATTTACTAAACAGAACATAAGAAGTATCTCTTCCATACCACAAAAAACTGTCACAACACCACACAGGAAGGCCACAAATGGAACATTTATTTCCATGTTCCCACAAGATGCCTAGATAAATCTTCTGCAGCAACATAGCCAACCAGCCCAATGCAGTGTAATGTCCCATCAAACACACGGCCTGGAAATGGGCCAAACACAGTCCGTTCAACAGGAAGAGGCCAACTTTCCACCCGAGTGTATAGCTGTGTGTTCTACAGAAGGGAAACCAGCATCCGACCGGCATCCAATCAGCACTGGCAATAGCACAGTGAGGGGGATCGCCGCACTAACATTGCTTGTGTTAGAACGGCAATCAGTTTTTAGTTTTTTTCTTCAGCCCACCGAGTGGAACAAAAGAAAGGTCACCAGTTTCCAGTGGCTGTAATGACCAGCGGCCTATAATGACAGGCTGACAGCATTCGCTGCTGTTCACAAAGCGGTTATAGATGAATGTCCGAGACTGGACACAGTCAGCTGCTAAGTGCATGCCCCGGTCATTCCAGCTGCAAGAATCCACTGAAATCTGGAGGCCGCATGTAACCGGCCCTGTGCCACTGAAATCTGGAGGCTGCATGTAACCGGCCCAGTGCCACTGAAATCTGGAGGCCGCATGTAACCGGCCCGGTGCCACTGAAATCTGGAGGCCGCATGTAACCGGCCCGGTGCCACTGAAATCTGGAGGCCGCATGTAACTGGCCCGGTGCCACTGAAATCTGGAGGCCGCATGTAACCGGCCCGGTGCCACTGAAATCTGGAGGCCGCATGTAACCAGCCCGGTGCCACTGAAATCTGGAGGCCGTATGTAACCGGCCCGGTGCCACTGAAATCTGGAGGCCGCATGTAACCGGCCCAGTGCCACTGAAATCTGGAGGCCGCTTGTAACTGGCCCGGTGCCACTGAAATCTGGAGGCCGCATGTAACCAGCCCGGTGCCACTGAAATCTGGAGGCCGCATGTAACCAGCCCGGTGCCACTGAAATCTGGAGGCCGCATGTAACCGGCCCTGTGCCACTGAAATCTGGAGGCCGCATGTAACCGGCCCTGTGCCACTGAAATCTGGAGGCCGCATGTAACCGGCCCGGTGCCACTGAAATCTGGAGGCCGCTTGTAACCGGCCCGGTGCCACTGAAATCTGGAGGCCGCATGTAACCGGCCCTGTGCCACTGAAATCTGGAGGCCGCATGTAACCGGCCCGGTGCCACTGAAATCTGGAGGCCGCATGTAACCGGCCCGGTGCCACTGAAATCTGGAGGCCGCATGTAACCGGCCCTGTGCCACTGAAATCTGGAGGCCGCATGTAACCGGCCCGGTGCCACTGAAATCTGGAGGCCGCATGTTACCAGCCGTGTGAAAGAGGCCTAAAGCCTGGTGGCACTACTAGTTTTTTTTGTTCAACCCAGCGGGGGCTGAATGAAAAAAAAACCGACAGCAAGGAGGAGCCACTGTACCAACGGTGTGATGTTAGTACAGCAATCTTCCCTGTTGTTCTATTGCAGTGGTTCTCAACTCCTGTCCTCAGGACCCACTAACAGGCCAGGTTTGCAAGATAACTGAAATATATCACAGGTGATCTAATTTGCTGCTCAGTGATTGAAGTATTCTAGTCTGCATCTCCCCAAGGTAATACATAAAACCTGGCCTGTTAGTGGGTCCTGAGGACTGGAGTTGAGAACCACTGATCTATTGTGTTCTGACAGGGGGACGGCACCCCGCCAGAAGACTCCAGTCAGCACTCTCCGCCGTTGGCTAAGAGCGCTGATCGGAAGACAGGTCGGCAGACTTTTTATGGTCATACCCGTCTGAACAGCTGGCTTTTGTTGGACCAACTGTAGCACACATGGGTGAACGTCGGCTGGTTTCTATTGAATCGGTTGATGCTGCCCAACACTCGGCCCATGTGTACTAGGCTTTAGGCTCCATTCACACTTCTGCAACCTGTCATGCGACTTTGGACACCAAAGTCGCACCCTATATTTTTCAATGACAACGTTCAAATATATGCAACTTAAAATTGCAGCGACTTTAAAAAGGTTCCGGCACTACTTTGGTTCGACTTTCATGCGGCTTGACTGCCATAAACTGCACTGTAAACCCCCCAAATGTTGCACCTGAATGTTATACATGCGACAGGTGTGCAACAGTTGTCCATTATCATTGGTCAAAACCAAAGTCACACCCATCCAAAGTTGTGTCAAAGTTTCACCAAGGGTACACCAAAGTTGCACTCCAAAATCATGCGACTTTGGAGTTGTACAAGTGTGATTGGAGCCTAAAAGGTGAGGTAGGCAACCTCAGCACTCCGTCTGTTGAGGAACTACAAGTCCCATGAGGCACTGCGAGACTGACAGCCACAGGCATGACTCCAAAAGGCAGGGGATTGATGGGACTTGTAGTTTCATGACAGCTGGAGCACGGAAGTCGCCTAGCCCAGGTCTAAAGTCTACCTATGGACATTAGACAGCGTTCAGATGCTGAAACAATGTCAATGCTAAAAGGTTCTTGACAGATAAGCTGCTTTCATAAACCTCTGGGGCTCATCCACACCGTTTGTGTTGGGCTGTGCTGGGCAGACTTTCCTAATGCAGAGACAAGGTAGCCTGTCTGGTTTACTATGAAGTCACATCACATAATTGTGTTGAGGAAAGAATAAAAAAAAGTAATGAATGCAGCATCTTTATACAGGGCAGCAAATCACAACACAAAGCACCACAATGTAACACTGTGCAGTCCCAGAGCAGAGAGAGGCCAACAGGACTGGTCTGCTAGGAGGTCAGTACGCGGTGAAGGGCCTTCCTCATAGGAAACTCATAGGTTTCTTACATTAGCTAGGTGTTAATATTACATCGTTTTGGTAAATCTTTGGCAACAATGCTTGTATGGTCAGATTGTACAGTGTATGGTGATCCTATGGTCACTGCAAAGATCACTTTACAAACACAAAGCAGTTTAAAAAAAAAAAAAAAACTGAACCAGATTTCTGACTATCATGGTTGCTGGAACTTCTATCCTTGTCCTAATAGAGAGTGACGGGAAGGATCCTGAACACCAGAGATCTGACCCAAACAAAACCATTTCCCCAGATTGTACAGAAGTGACAAGACCTGGCAGTACATCCAGCGAGTCTGCCGACACCGGGGATCCAGATTCCTGACAGTCATGTGAGCAGAGCCCTGGGGAAGTGTGTGACGGAGCAAAGTCCATGTGACAACACAGCTCACAGGGGACGTCACCCAGGACTGTGGGGCAGATGATGACGGACGCACCCAGGGGGCCAGCTCATTAGAAAAACTCTTCAACATTCCACAACCGTGTCACTGAGCAGAGAGAGGATGTTAGAATAATGTGTGACCCCCTCGTACACTACAGACTGCTGGGGGGCCACCAGGGCCCTATAATAGACTACATACCCAGAGGAACCTACAGACCACACTGGGAGCATGCTGACACCCGGACACCCACAACAAGTATAGAAATAATACACGCTACACATCCCATCCAAAGACTGCCAGAGCACATACCAGAGACCCCAAGAACACTTCATACTGGTCCTCCTGTCCGGTCCTCACTGCCCGGTCCCCACTGTCCGGCCCCACTGTCCGGTCCTCACTGCCCGGTCCCCACTGTCCGGCCCCACTGTCCGGTCCCCACTGTCCGGTCCCCACTGCCCGGTCCCCACTGCCCGGCCCCCACTGCCCGGTCCCCACTGCCCGGCCCCCACTGCCCGGTCCCCACTGTCCGGTCCCCACTGCCCGGTCCCAATAGCTCTTTGTATCTGTTCATATAATTCTTCATAATTAAATAAGTAAACAAAAGTTTGCCTTCAGACCAAACCAGAGCACAGCGCCTACTCTGCAATCTAATACCTGACAAAATACTGTATGTGGTTCCTTGTAGGAAAATCAGTCTGTACGTTGTCACCGTATAATGACCAGTCTGTAAGTTGTCACCATAGATGATCGGTCTGTACGTTGTCACCGTATGATCGGTGTGTAGGTAGTCACCGCATTATGATCGGTCTGTACGTTGTCACTGCATTAGGACTGGTCTGTACCTTGTCACTGCATTAGGACTGGTCTGTACGTTGTCACCATAGGATGATCGGTCTGTAAGTTGTCACCATAGGATAAGTCTGTAAGTTGTCACCATAGGATAAGTCTGTAAGTTGTCACCATAGGATAAGTCTGTAAGTTGTCACCATAGGATAAGTCTGTAAGTTGTCACCATTAGATGATCGGTCTGTAAGTTGTCACCATAGATGATCGGTCTGTAAGTTGTCACCATAGAGGATCGGTCTGTAAGTTGTCACCATAGGATAAGTCTGTAAGTTGTCACCATAGGATAAGTCTGTAAGTTGTCACCATAGGATAAGTCTGTAAGTTGTCACCATAGGATAAGTCTGTAAGTTGTCACCATTAGATGATCGGTCTGTAAGTTGTCACCATAGATGATCGGTCTGTAAGTTGTCACCATAGAGGATCGGTCTGTAAGTTGTCACCATAGGATAAGTCTGTAAGTTGTCACCATTAGATGATCGGTCTGTAAGTTGTCACCATAGGAGGATCGGTCTGTAAGTTGTCACCATAGATGATCGGTCTGTAAGTTGTCACCATAGGATAAGTCTGTAAGTTCTCACCATAGGATGATCGGTCTGTAAGTTGTCACCATAGGATGATCGGTCTGTAAGTTGTCACCATAGATGATCGGTCTGTAAGTTGTCACCATAGATGATCGGTCTGTATGTTGTCACCATAGATGATCGGTCTGTAAGTTGTCACCATTAGATGATCGGTCTGTAAGTTGTCACCATAGAGGATCGGTCTGTAAGTTGTCACCATAGGAGGATCGGTCTGTAAGTTGTCACCATAGAGGATCGGTCTGTAAGTTGTCACCATAGGAGGATCGGTCTGTAAGTTGTCACCATAGGAGGATCGGTCTGTAAGTTGTCACCATAGGAGGATCGGTCTGTAAGTTGTCACCATAGGAGGATCGGTCTGTAAGTTGTCACCATAGGAGGATCGGTCTGTAAGTTGTCACCATAGGAGGATCGGTCTGTAAGTTGTCACCATACCGGCAGTAGAAGTGATGAGATCTCCGGAGTCGGGTGGAAAGTTTCCCTCCCTCACACACACAGCGATGATCGGGGTGTGGAGGGCTCCCCCCGGCTCTCTCCCCGCTCCGGCCCCGGGCTCGGTGTCCTCACACAGGGAACAGGAGACAAGTTAGTTGCTGGAGATTCCGTCCATCTGGAGGAAGGAGGGGGCGGGGCGGAGCAGGCCTCACTCATCACTTCCCAGGCTGGCAGGGGGCGGGGACGGGGCGTGTCCTCCCCTCATAGACAGAGCGGTGCGGGGTGTGGTGATCACTTCATAGAACGATGTACGGAGAAGTCTGTCCGCCTTTCTACACACTCCACTCCACAACATAACCCTTCACCTCTTACCGACACCTACAATGTGCACGTCACCACAACACTTCATATTCCTCATGTGTCTGCTCTCCTGGTATGAGAAACATAAATAGGGGCTACAAGTTTTTCATTGTGTACCGACCGAGTGAGTCACAAACCTAGGAAAAGTACATATATGACAACGGCATGCTTTCCAATTTAGTTTATGGGAATATTTTAATCAAAAACCAACACGAGAAAAACTGAACCAGAAAATGGTTGTAGAAATGAAAGCAATCCGTCGCTCCAGTGAACGCTGGTCTGAACGATGATTAGAAATCACATATCATTTATCTGACATTCAGAAGTGGGAGAGACCTCAGGAGAAGAATTCCCAGAAAGAAATGTGAAGACAGCTGTTCTCAAGGACAGTCCCCTGTGATGTTCACAACTTGTGACTGTGACCACAGCTGCCATGTACTAAGCACTAAAATCCATTTATAATAAATAATCCCGTCATTTCAGCACAGACACCATGATATATATTACATAGAAAACAGACACGGAATTCTGTAGGGTGTAAGTTCTGTAGGGTGTAAGTTCTGTAGGGTGTAAGTTCTGTGCGGTGTAAATTCTGTGCGGTGTAAGTTCTGTAGGGAAGTTCTGTAGGGTGTAAGTTCTGTAGGGTGTAAAATCTGTAGGGTGTAAATATTCTGTAGGGTGTAAATATTCTGTAGGGTGTTGGGCAAAAAACAACCTCATTTTTCTGGCCTTTGCTGCCCTAATAACATCATACAGCTTCTTCAGATTGTTGGCCACACATTTCTGTGCCAAGTCTTCTCCAAATGCTCCACTGGACTGAGATCTGGAGGTAGTTCCAATATGTGGAATACATTGAAGCCGGCGCCATGTTTATGTGGAATATATTGAAGCCAGCGCCATGTTTATTTGGAATACATTGAAGCCAGCACCATGTTTATTTGGAATACATTGAAGCCAGCGCCAGGTTTATGTGGAATACATTGAAGCCAGCGCCATGTTTATGTGGAATACATTGAAGCCGGCGCCAGGTTTATGTGGAATACATTGAAGCCAGCGCCATGTTTATTTGGAATACATTGAAGCCAGCGCCATGTTTATTTGGAATACATTGAAGCCAGCGCCATGTTTATTTGGAATACATTGAAGCCAGCGCCATGTTTATTTGGAATACATTGAAGCCGGCGCCATGTTTATGTGGAATACATTGAAGCCGGCGCCATGTTTATTTGGAATACATTGAAGCCAGCGCCATGTTTATGTGGAATACATTGAAGCCAGCGCCATGTTTATTTGGAATACATTGAAGCCAGCGCCATGTTTATTTGGAATACATTGAAGCCAGCGCCATGTTTATTTGGAATACATTGAAGCCAGCGCCATGTTTATATGGAATACATTGAAGCCAGCGCCATGTTTATATGGAATACATTGAAGCCAGCGCCATGTTTATTTGGAATACATTGAAGCCAGCGCCATGTTTATGTGGAATACATTGAAGCCAGCGCCATGTTTATTTGGAATACATTGAAGCCAGCGCCATGTTTATTTGGAATACATTGAAGCCGGCGCCATGTTTATTTGGAATACATTGAAGCCAGCGCCATGTTTATATGGAATACATTGAAGCCAGCGCCATGTTTATTTGGAATACATTGAAGCCAGCGCCATGTTTATGTGGAATACATTGAAGCCAGCGCCATGTTTATGTGGAATACATTGAAGCCGGCGCCATGTTTATTTGGAATACATTGAAGCCGGCGCCATGTTTATTTGGAATACATTGAAGCCAGCGCCATGTTTATTTGGAATACATTGAAGCCAGCGCCATGTTTATGTGGAATACATTGAAGCCAGCGCCATGTTTATTTGGAATACATTGAAGCCAGCGCCATGTTTATGTGGAATACATTGAAGCCAGCGCCATGTTTATTTGGAATACATTGAAGCCAGCGCCATGTTTATGTGGAATACATTGAAGCCAGCGCCATGTTTATGTGGAATACATTGAAGCCAGCGCCATGTTTATGTGGAATACATTGAAGCCAGCGCCATGTTTATTTGGAATACATTGAAGCCAGCGCCATGTTTATTTGGAATACATTGAAGCCGGCGCCATGTTTATGTGGAATACATTGAAGCCAGCGCCATGTTTATGTGGAATACATTGAAGCCAGCGCCATGTTTATTTGGAATACATTGAAGCCAGCGCCATGTTCATGGATCTAGTTGGAGATGACGCTCTGTGCTTTGTGACATGACAACACCCTGCAGGACTCAGACATTGGAGAATTGTAATCTTCTGCCATACAGGGGTGCACATGGTATTCAACAACATTATTACAGTGAAAGGATGCAGATTTGGCATAAAAGTGAACCCATACTTTCACAATCAGGGGTCAGGCTCCAAGAATAGCGGAACCACCGCCGACCAGGACAGGTACAGGCAGTCCCCCTGGTAAAAGTCATAGGCTCACCTGGGGTGCAGAGTCTAGGTACTAACCAGTGTTCACCAGAACTCCTGATGGTGGAGATGGATCTTGCTGCATGTTAGTACCAGGTTGCAATTCTCAGGATCGCCCAGAGTCCAGTAGCAGATAAGCAGGTAGGGATCAAACAGAAGCATATTCAGTAAACAAGGCAAAGGTCAGTGACGAGCAGTTGCAGGGTCGACAACGAGTGGTAGCAGGGAAAACAGGCGCGAGATACTGGCTGGAGGGAGCACAATCTGGCAAACAGGAAGTGCAGTGACATGGCTTAGATCAGGAAGTTCATAGGAGGAACAAAGATCATTCAAGGAATTGTCCAGAGAACTGTCCAGTATTCCAGGTAGCTCAGCAAGAAGAGACATTGCCTGACACAGCAGAGGTTCTGGGTTCAAATCCAGGCTCTGACACATATACTTTGTTTGAAGTAGTAAATTCAACAGGCTCAAAAGCATTTGATTATTTAACACCCTTCCACCCGCGCTATAGCTGAATGACGGCCTTAATTGCTGGAAGGCCATCAATAGATGTCCTCCCGAGCATGCGCTGTCAGCACGTCCTTGTGGGGTACGCTCTGTGATCACCAAGTCTATGAGACCCCTTATCACGTGATCAGTAAGGATGAGCTCAGGCGTGTTCGCAAACAGCACGTGCAGAGCCCACCAGGAAGTTGGCACTGCACAGCGCTAATCACAAGCAGTGAGACATTGTCCGGATGCGTGGCTGCAGAGATCAGGAAATGTCTCACTGTCAGCCAATGACAGCTGATCACGTGATGTACACAGAAGATCGGTAATCCTTTTTTTTTTCCCCTCAGCTCTTCTCAGAGGGACATCAGTCCCTCACATAGAAAGCCGCCACCTTGTCTGTGCCCACCAGTGCCGCCAATCAATGCCCATCAGTGCCTCATCAGTGTCACCTACCAGTGCCGCTCATCCGTGCCTATCAGGGCAGCCTATCAGTGCCCATCAGTGTAGCCACATCAGCGCACATTAATGAAGGAGAAACATTACCTGTTTTCAAAATTATGAAACCTTTTTTTTTTTTTCAAAACTTTCGGTCTTTTTTTTGTTTTTGTTTTTTAAGCAAAAAATAAAAAAAAACAGCAGTGATTAAATACCACCAAAAGAAAGCTCTATTTGTGTGAAAAAAAATTCATTTGGGTACAGTGTTGCATGACCACGTAATTGTCATTCAAAGTGCGACAGGGCTGAAAACTGAAAATTGGCTTGGGCAGAAAGGGGGTTTAAGTGCCCAGTAGGCAAGTGGTTAAACACAGGCCCAAAAAATTCACACCTAAACTATCTTCTCCAATAAAATGGTATTGAAATGTGAAGAAAATCCCTTCTTTTTTTGCTTACCAGCGTCTCTGCTCCTCCCCTGATACAATCCCTATTTGTGGGAATTACTCAAGTTGAACTTCAGGCAGAGCTCAATTGTCAGTGTTCCCTATTCAGTTAAGCCTTGGACACAGGCCAAATGCTGACCGACTGCCGATTCAATAAATAAAAGTCCGACATTCGGTCCGTATATGCTGGCCGACCGACTCCAGATCAGCACTCTCAGCCAATGGCCAACCCCCTTACTCTTTCCAAAATGAAAACCATTTTTTTTTTGCATTGGGTTCTACTTTAAGTATCTCATTGCTGCTATGATGTTGGCAATTTATTCCCCCCCCCCCCCCAAATGATCAGTTCTGATTGACATGAAAAACTGATCTTTACTAAAAAACTGGTTCTTCATAAAGATCAGTTATATATATATATATATATATATATATATATATATATATATATATATATATATATATATATTATTATGGCATTATTATGTTTTTTGATCTACTACAGAACTAAATTGAAAGTTTTTTGTTTGTTTTTTTAAAGCTGAACTCTGGGATAAGGAAATTTTCTTAGTACAAGAGCCATGAGTATTCTTCCTTGAATTCTGGTGTGCTTTATATATTTCTTCAAGATCTGTGAGGTATTCTAATATGAAACATTGCCTCTGTGCAGGAGCTTCCTGTGTGTAATAAGGACCGGTCGCTGCTGCTCTCTTTTCTTGTGTCTGGTCTCCGCCCCCCTGCAGGCAGTCTGTAGTGGGAGGAGCCTGCTGGACTGGCTGATGATGTCACTGCTACTTTTACAAGGTGTTTTTTAAGGCATTTGGTGAATGGAAAGTGAATTATTATTCATTGTGGCTGTTGAGAAATATATTTAAATAAAAGATGTTGTACCTGGAGTTCAGCTTTAACTCCTATATTCAGGTGAACCTCACTGCTGGCAATACTAATATTAATTACTAATTAATAAGAATACATTGCTTTGGTTAAAATGTATGTGTCGTTGATGGGATTGATGTCTAACGAATGCAATGTCTAGGGTACATAACATTTGGCCTGATGCCCCCTATGTGTTTGTAGGAAATATAATGAAGACAGACTCTTGATGACTAGGGTAGGTTTCCCTATTAAACAGGAATACAGACGGGGAGCTAAATTTGCACTCTAAATAAAGAGTCCTTCCTGGTCAGGATTAAGCAGTCTAAGCTCCAATGTCCTAATCACAAAACAAATAATATTTATGAATGACTTTCCTCATCGCAGTGGAGTATCTGTACTGACAGATGGCTAGCTTGGTATGAAGTACATGCAGATGGCGATAAAGCAGCTGTCCTGTATATAGTGGAAGATATTTATTCCAAAATAAGGATCTGATTTCATTTCCCTTCTCTATTTTAATCTATGAGGAATCGGGCACGTGAACAGCAATTAAGGCCCCGTTCACATCTGGCGATTTGGGATCACGATTTTGCCCACGATTCCGAATAGTGACAAAACGTACCATGCGTGTTGGGGTTCCATTCATCTTTAATAACACCTCAAACACAGGCGCTTCTGCAGCGATTGTCACAATAAATTGCACAGCAAAACAGCATCACGCAAATCTTGTCAGCCAGGAGCAGGAGCTTTATTTGGGCAACAAGTTTCAATCATCATTAAATGGTACCTCAAAGGCGGTCTGGTATGCTTCATTTATTGCGTGACAATCACTGGCAAAACCACTCCATGTTTGAGGTGCCATTAAAAATTGAATGGCACCCAAACACGCATGGTGCATTTTGCCACTATTGCAGTGCGATTTGGAATATTGATTCCAGATCACCAGATGTGATTGGGGACTTCGGGATGAAAATAAAGTGTTACAATCTAAATGGCAGCTCCACCCAAACAGTTAAATGCATAGTTGAAACACAAAGCTACTTTACCTGCCAATAGCAGATACACAGCTGCAGAGCACAAAAAGAATGACTGCACTCTACAGAGCCTTCAATTTGTGAAGTTTGTGTCACTGCCCCGCCTCCTACAAGGCATCCATTCCCTAGTGATACCCACTCTGGGTACTTCTCCTGCAAGGCTGATTTTGCCTCAAATCTAGCAACTTAATTTAAAGACAAGTCTGTGCTTTGCCCATTCAGGGTCTGCGCTTCTCCTCTGCTCTGTTGAGCTGTTGGGAACAAAGACTGGCAGGTTTGTGTAAGCTTCAGGTGGACGTTCCCCATAACCCCCTCCTCGATCTGATGCTGCATCTGTCCCCTGACAGCTCTAAGACTGAGAACTGAGTGATCAAACAGCGCTGCTCGCTCAGTTCTCAGTGCCCAGCTTTCTGCTTTGCCCCCTCCCACCCGCGCTGGGCTATAAAGGGGGTGGAAGTGGCTGGCACAGCCTCTCAGCGGCTCGCTGAGAGACTGAGCCAGGTGTCGGTCCAGGCTCCTGGGTGGATCCCAACTGGCTCGCTGAGAGACTGAGCCAGGTGTCGGTCCAGGCTCCTGGGTGGATCCCAACTGGCTCTGTAACATCAGCTGACAGTGGGCTTCAGCTTTTGTTGGCTGAAAACAGGTCGCAGGAGTGCAGAACAAACTGCTTTCCTGTAATCCACAGGAGAAGTACAACCAGACAAGCTTTGGATGTACTCCTCCTTTAAGCTATAATTGTTTGGGTCAGTTTTTTCCATTTTATTGGGTTTATACAATTTTAAAATGATGTTTTAAATCTGTTTTTTATTATATATAAAATATGTAACAGAAAAATAATTGTTTTACAAATAAAAAATTTTTGACAAAAGGATTTCCAGAGCATCATGGGTTAGCTAAAGAGGCAGTATATTAGTGGATATCTGCCTTATGGCTCGCTCTGTCAGGTTGAAGCTTCAGATGGAGCTGTCTGATCAGGGATGAGTCACTGTGATGAGTTACACCTTTTTTTAATTGAATCTACACCCAATTACTTGGAAACTATATTTAGATAACAAAAAAAATAAATAAATCATGAGCAAGAACAAACACGTAAAATAACGCATGCAGATTTGTAGATTGATTCTAAGTATCTGTTATTCTCAAAGAAATATCCCCAGATAAAGCTGGTGCCCTGGGCATGTGGCCACTTTCCCTGAATATTTGTAAAAATATATGAACTGCCTTTGCTGAACTGTTTTGAAGGGGCCAATTCCAGTGCTGTCCTTATCCTTGCATTCACCCCAGTGAGTCACTGAACAATCATACACCTGATATAAATGCTTAATCTGGGTCCGAAACAGTGAGGGAAGAATAAAGATAACCCTAAAGCATGCACCTCCAAAAACAAGTCAACCATGAAAGTTTCCATATCTGTAGCCTGGTAGGTGGACTACTGTATATGTTTATGTTTTTTGAGTAGAACAAATGTGCAGGTAAAGAATACATATCTATCTGGCTCTATATTTCATCAATTTACTGTGAGCAGTGCTGGTGGCGGGTGGGATCAGTGGCAGTGCTGGAGGGCAGTTCTGATCAGCCAACTTAGGTGCTCTTGATCAAGGACATCTGCTGATCTCAGAACTGTAGTGAGGACTTGTAATTGCAACTATAATCACAGATAGTGTTAATCACTGTGTCTCCGACTTTGTGGTGTCTCGTAGCAGCGACACCAAAATAAGGAGATAGGGTCTCCTCCAGCCCCTCCAACTTAACATTCCTCACCAGTCAGCTGACCTCAAGTCTCTGCCCTCCAGCCATGCCGTGAACTGATTGGGCTGCTGCGAATGGGTTGAGTGGGCGGCTGTGGGCTCAACAGCCCAACTGTGCGGCCACAGGCCCCAGGGACAGCCCTGCTGGGCAGCCGCAAAAGAGCTAGGACAGCGGTGTGGGAATCAGGAACAGCCCAAGATTCGGTGACCCCTGGCAAATCATCATTCGACCCCCCGGTTGAAAACCACTGCAATAACACAAGGGATATTATAAACATGTTAACAAAGTACAATTATATGTATAAACCAATATTTTTTAATGTTAATGTTTTTCTCCAAGAAAATCAAAATCAAATCGCAGAACCATTTTCTTGGATAATTTTTGGATGCTGTCTCATAAGAATGTTTAATAATCTATTAATAATTAAACACCTTGGAGAAGGGTTGAGGAAGAGGATTCTCAGAGCTAAAAATAACGAGGTCCTCCTCTGATGGCCTCTGATTCGAGCTGTAACAAATTCAATTGCAGATTGCTACTTTAAATGCCAGAAACATCAATAAGAGAAATAGGTTCCTGAGTTCTAATTACGTTGGTGAATCATGAGCATTTCTCCCAAAGAGACCATCGTGCAGATCAGAAAATTGGAAAGGCTTGGGCTATAATTCCAGCTATGATGACTCTTCTGAATCCAGTTCACCCAAAAGCAATCAGAGATTTAAATGCTCTTAAATAGTTTCAGAGAGCTGTCAAAAGGCGTCATTGGCACGCGCTCATTTCCCCATGAGGGCTATGTGACTGTAGGCAGGCGCTGTTTCTTTTAACTGTCCTTATCTAGATATGGCATAATGACCTACAGCTGCCATCTCTGTACTGTGTCAGAAAGAATCATCAATCCAATGCCATGTTATATAGTATAGAAGGTAAAGTACATATTTAGCAAATATTGTGAATCACATTGGCATCTTGGGCATAAAAGGGAGTTTTAAATGATGATACTGGCCAATTATATGGCATCAGAAGAAAGTGAAATACAAGGAACTATAGGATATCTTACTTCTTGTGATCCTTTAAGGTAGATTTAGACATTTACGTAAATGTGTAATGCCCCGTACACACGGTCGGATTTTCCGATGGAAAATGTCCGATCGGAGCGTGTTGTCGGAAATTCCGACCGTGTGTGGGCTCCATCGGACATTTTCCATCGGATTTTCCGACACACAAAGTTGAAGAGCAGGAGATAAAATTTTCCGACAACAAAATCCGATGTCGGAAATTCCGATCGTGTGTACACAAATCCGACGGACAAAGTGCCACGCATGCTCAGAATAAATAAAGAGATGAAAGCTATTGGCCACTGCCCCGTTTATAGTCCCGACGTACGTGTTTTATGTCATCGCGTTTAGAACGATCGGATTTTCCGACAACTTTGTGCGACCGTGTGTAGACAAAACAAGTTTGAGCCAACATCTGTCGGAAAAAATCCTAAGATTTTGTTGTCGGAATGTCCGAACAAAGTCAGACCGTGTGTACGCCCTATAAGTGTTCCGAGGGCTTGCCCCCTGCCAAATGCTACATGTCAGATGAACTTTGCGGTGGGCAAGAAGCAAAGCATTGTGGTCGCGGCATGTAAACATCCCCTATTGCAGCTTAAGTGGGGGTAGTTGACATGTGTTAAAAACATGTCTCAATTATGGCTTTTTGCCACTAACCCCAAAAACAAAATCTAAAAGAAGCCTTATGTCACATACACATGATCAAAAATTTGGCCAGCAAAAGACAGACGAGAGCTTTTGGTCGGAAAATGCGACCGTGTGTATGCTCCATCGGACTTGCTGGCCGAATTCCAGCCAGCAAAATATTGAGAGCATGTTCTCAATTTTTCGGTCGGAAACAGTTCCTATCCAAAAATGCGATTGTCTGTAGCAATTCCGATGCATGCTCGAAAAAAATTCAACGCATTCTCGGAAGCATTAAACTTCATTTTCTCGGCTCGTCGTAGTGTTGTACGTCACCGCGTTCTTGATGGTCGAAAGTTCAGCGAACTTTTGTGTAACCATGTGTATGCAAGGCAAGCTTGAGCGGAATCCCGTTGGAAAAGCCATCATATCTTTTTCCGACCAAAATCCCAATCGTATGTACGCGGCATTAGAGCAAATAATATCAAGGTAACCATGTTGCTGCACAGCAGGCACCATAAGATGAACAATCATACCTTTACCTTTTTGACATTAAAACAATGTGCCATTGGAGTCACCTAAATATTAAACAGAAGGTTAAGCAAACTTCCCTGCCCCCATGTGGCATTGTGTAAGCTTTCGGACAGGCTGCTCAGGCACGAAGCACTACATTATAGGAAGGAGAAAGGGTGTACATCGTTGTGTTATAACTGTAAATGCTAGTGTAACGAAACGTCCCACACTCCGCTTGAGTGCTTTTTTTATATACCGCTTCCTCCCAGTCTGAATACAGATATCAGATATTCAAACCACTAACCACAATCAAGACAATACTTGTTTGGTTGCTGAACATGGACTGTTTATTGAAAAAACACGTAGACAGATAAAACTCGTGACAATTCCCCCCCCTCCTTTGCATTCCGGGCGGGGTAGACTGTCCAATTAGCAGGGAGAGTTGTTGGAGGAATTTGCCCCCACCAATCTCACAGCTAATCTACCTACCCATCCCATCATATCCAAGGCAGACGGACACAATAGAACATTTGAATACAGCCACACCCCAAACGACCCAGCAAAGAGTACACAACAAAATGAGACAAACTATTGGGAGAAATACTCAGGCTTTCTAAATCACATTAATCAGCATTCCTTTCACATACATCCGTCCACTGAGTCCCAAACTGGCAGAGACCATCATGGCTTCCTTAATAATGTCCTTTTGCATTTCATAACAGGACATCTTCCTAAATGCTTGTAGCTTCCTCAAATGCCAGGGCCCATAGTCGGTAGGCAAGAGGCTAGCATTCAGTCCCCTCCAAAAGCCTCTGTACCGGGTGAGCATCACAGCCAGATAATTGCAGAGCAGCAGCTTGAAGGAGAAGTATAGCCAAAGCTTTTTTCGCAGTTTGATCTGCACTTCTCTGACCTATCGTTACAGAGCCGGTCCAAGCTCTGAAAAGATCCCAAGCATATGGTCAGGATCCACCCAGAAGTCTGGATCCGCACCTGGCTCAGCCTCTCAGAGATCAGCTCAGAGCCTGAGCCAGCCTATCCCGCCCCCTCCACAGCCCAGCGCTCCGGTGAGCACTGAAGGGGCAGAGCAGAGAGCCGCTGACTGACAGTCAAGGATCTCTGCTCAGATTGGAGGGGAGAACTGAGCGATCAGCAGTGTTTGATCACTCAGTTCTCACTGCAGACCCGGCAGGGGATCGATGCTGCATCCACCTAGGTAAGTATACATTTTTTTTTTTTTTCAGAAAGCCATACTATTTCTTTTAAAGATAATAGTTAGAATAGTGGATGCCTATTGTACCAACTATGCAACATTATGCCTTACCTTTTTTCTTACAGGTTTCTATTAAAAAGGAAAGACCAGGTATGTATAGACCAGGTTGTGACAAACCACATCCAGAACTAGGAATCAGATCTGGCTTCCAAGCTGTGATCAAGGCTTGTAAGCCGGAACGCATGAGCCCCTGTATATTTTTACTTACTTTATTTATGCACCAATAAAGAAGCAACAAAGACGTTTGGAGTTGCCGGCTCTATTCTTTGTATTTATGTCTGTAATGGTGTGAGAGAGCATCAGAGCCAGCGCACCCCATTGTGGATTTTATCGCAAGCCTGCAAAGGACTTACACAGATTTTGAGTGTTGCATTATCTGCTTTTACTAGATGAGTGTGGGGACACAGGAAATGAGTGGTGAGAATGATGGAGAGTAGAAACAGGAAAGCTGAGTGGGAAAAGAGAAGGATAGCAGAGACACAAGGACTAAGTAGGGACAGTGGAGGAATGTAGAGACTCAGGAACTGAGTGAGGACAGCAAAGAAGAGCAGAGACACAGGATCTAAGAGAGGGATGCAGAGGAGAGTGAGGTCAGAGACCAGGAGCTAAGTGAAGATAGTGAACAAGAGCAGGGACATAGGAGCTGAGAGAGAACAGTGAAGAAAAGAAGATACACAGGAGCTTGGCGGGGACAGCGAAGGAGAGCAGAGGTACAGGAGCTAAGTGGGGACAGTGAGGGAGAGAAGAGGCATAGTAGCTGAGTGGGGACAGTGAGGGACAGCAGAGGCACAGGAGCTAAGTGGGGACAGAGAAGGTCAACAGAGGTACAGGAGCTGAGTGGGGACAGTGAAGGAGAGCAGAAGCAAAAGAAGTCATGTGGGGACAGTGAGGGAGAGCAGAGGCACAGGAGCTGAGTAGAGAGATTGAAGAAGAGCAGAG
This sequence comes from Lithobates clamitans, assembly GCA_037952925.1. NCBI lineage: Eukaryota > Metazoa > Chordata > Amphibia > Anura > Ranidae > Lithobates > Lithobates clamitans. The sequence goes on from JBBGZY010000189.1 coordinate 764,852, forward strand.
GCACAGGAGCTATGTGGGGACAGTGAAGGACAACAGGCACAGAAGCTATGTTGGGACAGTGAAGAAGAACAGAGGCACACAAGCTGAGTGGGGACAGTGAAGGAGAGAAGAGGAACAGAAGCTGAGTGGGAACAGTAAAGAAGAGCAGAGGCACAGAAGCTTTGTGGTGACAATGAAGTACAGCAGAGACACAGGGGCTATGTGGGGACAGTGAAGGACAGCAGAGGCACGGGGCCTATGAGGTGACAGTGAAGGACAGCAGAGGCACAGGAGCTGAATGGGGACAGTAAATGACAACAGAGCCACAGGGGCTATGAGGGGACAGTGAAGGAGAGAAGAGGCATAGTAGCTGAGTGGGGACAGTGAAGAAGAGCAGAGGCACACAAGCTGAGTGGGGACAGTGAAGGAGAGAAGAGGAACAGAAGCTGAGTGGAGAGAGTAAAGAAGAGCAGAGGCACAGGAGCTAAGTGGGGACAGTGAAGGACAACAGAGGCGTGGGTCTATGTGGGGACAGTGAAAGTGATCAGAGGCACAGGGGCTAAATGGGGAAAGTAAAGGAGAGCAGAGGCACAGGAGCTATATAAGGAGGGTGAAGGAGAGAAGAGGCACAAGAGCTAAGTGGGGACAGTGAAGGGAAGAGACAGGGGAGATTCGTGGTAAGAATAAAGAGAATAAGGAGAGCAATGACACAGGAGCTGAATTGTGAGAGTGAAGAGCAGCAGACCAAGCCAGACACCAGGAATGCAAGTAAACAGAGTACTTTTACTTGAAGAAAAGCATATCACAAAAAAAAAAAAAAAAAAAAACATTTTCCCATGTTACAACCAAAAACATAAATGTATTTTACATGACAGACCAACACAAATTGGCACATAGTTGTGAAGTGAAAGGAAAATAATAATTGTTTTTCAAAATGTTTTACAAATAAATATGTGAAAATTGTGGCGTGCATTTGTCAGTACTTTGTAGAACAACCTTTTGCTGCAGTTACAGCTGCAATTCTCTTTGGGTATGTCTCTACCAGCTTTGCACATCTAGAGAGTGACATTTTTGCCCATTCTTCTTTGCAAAATAGCTCAAGCTCTGTCAGATTGGATAGGGAGCATCTGTGAACAGCAATTTTCAAGTCTTGCCACAGATTCTCAATTGGATTTAGGTCCAGACTTTGACTGGGCCATTCTAACACATAAATATGCTTTGATCTAAACCATTCCATTGAAGATCTTGCTATATGTTTGGGGTTGTTGTTCTACTGGAAGGAGAACCTCCGCCCAAGTCCCAAGTCTTTTGCAGTTTTCTTCTAAGATTGCCCTGTATTTGGCTCCATCCATCTTCCCATCAACTCCATGACCAGCTTCCCTGTCCCTGCTGAAGAAAACCATCCTCACAATATGATGCTGCCTCCACCATGTTTAATGGTGCAGATGGTGTGTTTAGAGTGATGTGCAGTCTTAGTTTTCTGCCATACATGCACAGCGTTTTGCTTTTAGGCCAAAAAGTTACATTTGGTTTCATCTGACCAGAGCACCTTCTTCCACGTTTGCTGTGTCCCCCACATGGCTTCTCGCAAGCTGCAAACGGGACTTCTTATGGCTTTCTTTCAACGATGGCTCTCTTCTTGCCACTCTTCCATAAAGAGCAGATTTGTGGAGTGCAAAACTAATAGTTGTCCTGTGGACAGATTCTCCCACCTGAGCTGTGAATCTCTGCAGCTCGTCCAGGGGTTACCATGGGCCGCTTGGCTACTTCTCCATTAGATTAATGCTCTCCTTGCCAGGCCTGTCAGTTTAGGTGGACAGCCATGTCTTGGTGGGTTTGCAGTTGTGCCACTCTTTCCATTTTCGAATGATGGATTTAACAGTGCACCGTGAGATGTTCAAAGCTTGGCATATTTTTTTATAACCTAACCCTGCTTTAAACTTCTCTACAACTTTATCCCTGTGCTGTCTGGTGTGTTCCTTGACCTCCATGATGCGGACTGTTCACTAAGGTTCTCTACCAAACCTCTGAGGGCTTCACAAAACAGCTGTATTTATACTGAGATTAAATTACACAGAGGTGGACTAGGTGACCTCTGAAGGCAATTGGTTCCACTAGATTTTAGTTAGGGGTATCAGAGTAAAGGGGGCTGAATACAAATGCACGTTACACTTTTCACATATTTATTTGTAAAAAATTTGGAAAACCATTTATCATTTTCCTTCCACTTCACAATTATGTGCCACTTTGTGTTGGTCCATCACATAAAATCCCAATAAAATAAATTTATGTTTTTGGCTGTAACATGAAAAAATGTGGAACATTTTATGAATGCTTTTTCAAGGCACTGTATATTGGAAACATCCATAGTTCACTGTTCTTTTTTATATCAATACCTGATCACAAATTAAAAAGTGGCATTTGTGAGAATTTCAATTACAGTAAGGCATAATGACAAAAGGAAACATATTAAAAGGTGTAATGATAACAAAATCAGTCTTCATGGTATGTTCTCAGGATTGCATGAAATTGTCCTAGCACAGGAGTAAGGATGAACTCCGGCACGTTCGCACACTCCACGTGCAGAGCCCGCCAGAAAGTCGGCATGGCGCTGCGCTAATCACAGGCAGTGAGACATTTTCCCAATGTGCGGCTGCAGAGATTGGGAAATGTCTCACTGCCTGTGATTAGCGCAGCGCCATCCCGACTTCCTGGCGGGCTCTGCAAGTGGAGTGTGCGAACACACCGGAGCTCATCCTTACACAGGAGTAGGCAACCCCCGGCACTGGTGCCGCAAGCGGCACGCAAAGCCTCTTTTGCCGGCACTCGACTCCCTCCCCATCAGCAGAGCAGCGCAGGGAAGTGTCAGTGAGACACCAATTTCAGAGTTCCCCACGCCGCACCTGCACTGAGGGGGAGGCACTGTGCCCCCGCACATTGTAAAATATGGGAAACATTGTTTGGTTCTCTAAGGCCGGTTTCACACTGGGGCGGTGGGTGCGTCAGCAGTAAAACGCAGCTAGTTTTAGCGGCGCTTTAACGTCATTTTAGCTGCGCTATTTGGCCGGTAGCAGGGCGGTTTCCCCCCCGTTAGGGGCCGAAAAAGGGTTAAAACCGCCTGCCCGGCGGTATAGCCACGCTGCCCCATTGATTTCAGTGGGCAGGAGCGGTGAAGCAGCAGTGTATACACCGCTCCTTCACCGCTCCAAAAAGGGGCTATCAGGACTTTTTTCAGCGTCCTGCTAGTGCACCGCTCCAGTGTGAAAGCCCTCGGGCTTTCACATTGGAGAGACAGCAGCGGCTGTTTCGGGTCAGTTTGCAGGCGCTATTTTGAGCGCAATAGCGCCTGCAAAACGACCCAGTATGAAAGGGGTCTAACTTTGCTGTAGCTGCGATCATCAGCTTTTGTGATGGGAAACAGATTGGGTGCAGTTCTGCTAGGGGGGGTTGTCCCTGTTTCCAGGAGGAGGACGACTGTCATTGGTCACTGATAAAGACAATCAAAGTCCTGCTAGCCCCTCCCACCATCTGGAGGAAGATGACTCGCTTGGTTGCCACTACCTCAGAAAGAAGGGATTTCACAATCAGGTGACAGTTTGTGAAATTACTGTTGAGCTTCTGGGAACTTTGTTAAAATTATTCCTGAACCTTTGCGTCACTTACTACTGAACCCCTGCAATCCCTTTAAGCCACAGCCAGTATTCAGCGCAATGAAAATCACACCCAACTACTTTTTCTCAGCTGCGGGGGCCCAACGTATGATCCTGCACACAGGCCCACTGCTTTCAAAAAAATGCCCCTGGCCCGAGCTCATCAATTCCAGATGCTTGTATGTGACATCACATACAAGCACGTGGGCTGGATGCGAGAGGTGGATTAGCAGGATGAGTGTGCCAGGACAGGTGTCTCATCTCTGCTTCCTTTCACCACTCTGTATATCACGCGTATCATTGATGAGAAGAGGGTACATCGGTGGAGCAGAGGAACAGGAGGGTACAGCGGTGGGGAAAATGAGCAGGAGGGGTTCAGAGGTGGGACAGATGAGCGGGAGAGGTACAGTCATGGGGCAGATAAGAAAGAGGGTGGGGCAGATGAGCAGATAAGTTCAGACAGATGAGAAGATGGTTCAGTGGTGGAGCAGATGTGCATGGAGGTACAGTGGTGGGGCAGATGAGAAAGAGGGAACCTTGGTGGAGCAGATGTACAGGGGGTTACAGTGGTGGGACAGAAGAGCAGGGGCGTACAGAGGTAGGGCAGATATGCAGGGGGTTACAGTGGTGGGGCAGATGAGAAAAGGGGTACAATGGTGGGGCAGATAAGAAAGGGGGTACAATGGTGGGGCAGATGAGAAAGGGGGTACATTGGTGGGGCAGATGAGCAGGGATGTACAGTGGTGGAGCAGATGAGCAGGGGGTTACAGTGGTGGGGGAGATGTACAGTGGTGGGGGAGATGTACAGTGGTGGGGCAGATGTGCATGGGGGTACAGTGGTGGGGCAGATTTGCAGGGGGGACAATGATCCGAGGTGTGCATGAATTGGGGCTGATCTGAGGTGTGAGAGTGCAGGATGTTAATTTCTCACTACTAAAGTCATTTACAGCATTTACTTTATGAAAAATCCTTTTCGTGATTGAGAGTGTAAAGTTGACATTTTTTGTTATAAAATCGGCACGCCCAATTTCTATGAAAAAATTTTTTGGCACACTGTGCTCAAAAGATTGCCTACTTCTGTCCTAACACATGAAGAAAGCTTTTATTGTAGCATTGGCTGCATATTCATATCATGCCAGCACTTAGCTCATGGTTTAGCAAATACTTTTATAAGAATCCTCATGGGCACCCTAAAGCTGAACGCCAACATACACAGTTGAAATATGGTACATGTAAGCACTTATTTACCAACTAAAATATTTCTGATTCTGTTAAGCTCCTATAGTAATTCAGACACCCCTATCACACAGAAGGGTGACACCACAGTTAGTGTGAAAAATAAGGAACACAGTGGAGTCACCCCACCCCTAGCCTATGACCAAGACAATAAAGGAGCAGCAGCATAATAATGAGGCCATATTGGCTGCCTCCTCCTGTAAGCGTGTTGCGTGTGTTAGGCAGCCCTGTTGTTGCAGTAGATTACAGGAAACCTTTATAATGACACAATTCAAGAATGTATACCAGTTGCATTTAAAAAAAAAAGCATCTGGTTTAAAATTTGCACTGTTTTTCATTTGCCTGGCGTACTTCTTTAATATTTATGTCTCTCCCACTTACACAAAGCACCAAAAACCATGCAAGTATCATGTAAACAAGTTGGATGAATGACATTTTTTCATTTAAAAGAATGTTTCACACCTTTTCTTTCATAGTGAATCTTTTAAAGGAAGTCATTGACAGAAAAAAAAAACAGAGCTGCCACTGTAGACCTATTTACAAGCTGCTCAACTTCCCAGGCTGGCCTCTTCATCCTTTGGCTTCTCTGCTATATGAGCTGCTATGTGGATCGCAGGTGTAATGTCAGGCTATTGCACACTTCAGCTTTCTGCCAGAACCTTTGCACGGGCTTTCATGTAGAAAACTGGAGGAAGAGGGAATGGCCTACGAGCGTGCTGATAACAATACTTGTGGTCTATTGAGAACTACAAGTTTGTCCGCCATAGTGGAAGTCCAGACTTGTAGTTTATTCATTCACAGATCATTGTGGATGAAAGACGCAGCTGTATGGGTGTGACAGTGGCTGCAAGGGAGAGGATCCCTTGCCCACTGTCACCGGGTAAGGGAGTCAGGAGAGGAGGGCAGGAACTATAACATGTTCCCCAAGACCGCAATACGTGGTTTACCAGGATTATGGCTAAAGATATCAGCCATAACCCCGGTATTGTTTTTTTACAGCCAGTGGCTGGTACCCCTGGAACACTTTTTAGAAGTGGCAGGAGGGGACGACCCCACCCCAATGTCTCTCTGGCTTACCGCTTCTGCTGGTTTGCCCGAGAAACAATCCGACCATGCAGCCAGCTAGTCCCAGAGGCGATCAAAGAGTAGATCCTTTTTTTTAGGCTCTATGGCCTTGGAGGACCAGAGCAACATCATAACGTCAATTCTGGACCAGGCTGGAATTTTTTTTTTTTTTTTAAAGGTAAAGGATCAAAAAGACTCCAGATTTCACCATAAAGAGAACCTGTTATCCTTATTTCTATTACAAGGGATGTTTCCATTCCTTGTAATAGGAATAAAAGTGATAAAAAAAAAGAATTTAAAGGGACAGTGTAAAAATTCAAAGTAAATTAAATAAGAAACCAAAAAATTGAGTGCCCCCCCATCCCTCCGTGCTCGCGCGCAGAACAAACGCATACGTAAGATGTGCATGCATATGTAAACGGTATTCGTACCACACTTGTGAAATATCACCCAAATATTAGAGCGAGAGCAATAATTCTAGCACTATCTAATCTGTTACTCCAAACAGGTAACCTGTAAAGGCTTTTAAAGCGTCAACTATGGAGATTTTTAAGTACCGTAGTTTGTCACTATTCCACGAGCGTATGCAATTTTTAAGCATGACATGTTAGGTATCTATTTACTCAGCATAACATCATCTTTCACATCTTTAAGTACATTTATGCTGTGGAATCCGGCATGTTCAGTTTTAGACAGGTAGCTCAAAAATATAAACAAACAAAACTCTTGGATTTTTTTCAAAATAAGTAACATAGGTGTTAGGCAAGTATGTAAAATCCTCTCATACAGCACTATAAAAATCATTTCCCAAAACTTGAGAGGCCCCTTCAGACCGTTGCAGTTTGTCAACGCACACTTGTTAGCATGTTCTATTTTGCATGCGCTTTGTGTTACGTTAAAGCAGCCCATTAAGGAAGCCCTTCACAGAATGTTGCAGCGCATTACCACACACACACGAGAGAATATGCATTTCATGTAAAGTGCAAAAACGTAGGTTGTATTAAGTAGCTCATTTAGAATGGACTTCCAATGCAGGGCAACAGAGGAAAAACAGAACTTGCATCTAATTTTTCAGGCAGCGCACCACAAAACATGGCATGTGTGCTGTAGTGTGCAGGTTTGTTGCCCCCTACTGTTCTTGTGTGTTGTGGTGCACAAAAAAAGGCCATGCATTAGTGTGTGTTCACAATGCAATAGCATGAGCCTGGCTTACAAAAATAAAACCAGACCCTTAACCTTTTATTTGACGCAATGCTCCACAGTGCCCAGTATGTGATGAAGCTACTGCATTGCCCCATGCACACGGTCGGATTTTCTGGCGGAAAATGCTCGACGAGAGCTTGTTGTTGGAAATTCCGACCGTGTGTAGGCTCCATCGGAAAATTTGAGATTTGGATCTCAAATTTTCCGAGAACAAAATCCGCTGTCGTAAATTCCGATCGTGTGTACACAATTCTGACGCACAAAGTTCCACACATACTCGGAATCAAGCAGGAGAGCCGCACTGGCTATTGAACTTCATTTTGCTCGGCTCGTCATGAGTGTTGTACGTCACTGCGTTCTTGACGTTCGGAATTTCCGACAAGATTTGTGTGACCGTGTGTATGCAAGACAAGTTTGAGCCAACATCTGTCGGAAAAAATCCATGGATTTTGTTGTCGGAATGTCCGATCGTGTGTACGGGCAACTGTGCTTGTGCGTTGGGTCTCATTCTAAATAAAAAGCCACAAAACACACTGCACAAAATGCCACTTCTTAATTGGCGTTGTGGCAAGTGCTGGAAAAGGTGTGATAATGCAATGCAATAGTGTGAAGCCAGCCCTAAATCAGTAGAAAAAAAAAAGCAAACATTTATTATATTGCAGTTGCAATTCTTGGATGCAATTCTTGGATGTGATGGCCACATGTGTTTTCTTTTATTTTCACTTGATTATCCTGCCAAAAATTCTGTTATTTTTCAAGAGAACAAGCTCTTCTGCAAATGTAGCAGTTAGGTTATTGACACAACTGTAACTGTTTGTGTAACTGCAGTGTAAGCTGGAGTTTGGCTTCAATTTGTTAGTGTATCTAAATCTGCTAGTCTATCTAACACTTCACAAACTAATGCTGCTGTCCAAAGTTGCCCCTGTACTTATTCATCCAGAGTGGGGGGACTCAAGATGTGTGTTACTGGCCAGACCACCAGGTAAAAAAAAAGACTAAAGATAGAAAACTAATGCAGCTACCACAAGTAATGACTGATGTTCTGGAAATGTTATAGATGGGCAACAACTATCCTCATATTGATTAGTGGTTCCAATGTACCGCAGTAGGGAACAGACACAAAAAGATACCCTCAGCATCTCTCCAAAATAACTGTTTTGTTTTGTTTTGTTTTGTTTTTTTACGCAATTTAACCACTTTAGCCCTGGAAGGATTTGCCCCCTTAAATCACTAAGACATATTTTGCGATACGGCACTGCGTCACTTTAACTGACACGCTATGCTGTACCCTAACAAAATGTACGTCCTTTTTTCCGCAAAAATAGAGCTTTCTTTTGGTGGCATTTGGTCACCTCTGTGTTTTTTATTGTTTGAGCTATAAACAAAAAACGAGCGACAATTTAAAAAAAACATTTTTTTTTTTTACTTTTTGCTATAATAAATATCCCAATAAACGAAAAAACAAAAACAAAGTGTATTAATCAGTTTAGGCCAATATGTACTCTACATATTTTTGGTTAAAAAAACATTAAAATTGCAATAAGCATATATGGATTGGTTTGCGCAAAAGTTACAGCGTCTACAAAATAGGGGATAAATTTATGGCAATTTTATTTTATTTATTTTTTTTACTAGTAATGGCGTCCATCTGAAATTTTTAGCGGGACTGCGGCATTGCGGCGGACAGATCGAACACTTTTGACACTTTTTTTTGGAACCACTGACAATTATACAATTATACAGCGATCAGAGCTAAAAATATCCACTGATTACTTTATACTTTACTTTTATGTCACTGGCAGGGTTAACACTAGGGGGCAATCAAGGGGTTAGGTGTGTCCTTGGGAGGTGTTTCTAACTGTGGGGGCATTGTAGTCACTGTGAGTAGAGAGACATTGCTGTTTCTAAACACTAGAAACAGCAGATCTCTCTCCTCTCCCTGACAGAACAGGGATCTGTCCATTTACATAGACAGATCCCCCGTTCTCGCTCTCTCAGGTGCCCGGCGGACATCGCAGCCGCCGGGGACGTGCATCAGCTCCTACGCCACATGGTTGCGCGTCCCTGCTAAGGCTGTTTAAAGGCCTGACGTACAGCTACGGCGATTTGCCCAGGAGAGCCAACCTGCCGCAGTCTAACGATGGAGGCTGGTCAGCTAGTGGTTAAGGTTTTTATATATACGATTACATAGGTATCACATTAATATTACAATTGTACTTTTATGGTAACAAGGGGCGTAACATAGGCAGGCTAATTCTAATCATGACTCGAAAGAATGCAAACATGTAATGAAAACATTATTAGTGCCGTGTGCAATACATGTACAATTGCAATATTAATGTGATACCTATGCAAGTCTGCATCCAAAATAAGAACCCCACATTTATTTGTGTCCAGCTTCCAACAACATATAAAGTTTCATTTGGGACAATTCAATCATGTGTCTTTGTGTGACGATCAATGCAGCTAAACACATGTTCACAATTATTCACACTTGTAATACAGATGATATACTGTAGGTAAGTTAGAAATGAGGTTTAGTTAACACCATTTAAATCCAACCACAAATATAATAAAATCTCAGTTGAAGTTCAGCAGTCATCTGTTCTTGTTTTGTAAGCTACAAAAGTGATGAGCGGATGAGTCAGGTCTTATAAATAGCCGGGTACAGTATAAGCATCCTCTTACTTTCCAACATGTGCCAAAAAGCTTGAAAAATCTGCAGTCACTAATATTGGCAGCACTACATCTATTCCTAGAACTACAGCATTCAAAGGTTATGAAATGGCATATAAACATGGACACAAGTTTATCAGCAGTGAAGGTATTGTTTTATTGAAACTACCAGTAAAATTGCCGATTCTTCATGAATGAATTCCTAATGTTGCCATATACAGCAAAATTGTTTCTTAAAAATGTTGCAGCTCTTAAAACTGAAAAGCATTCTGGGAATTGCAGGAGAGTAACTGTGCCTAGGCAAAGAACTGCAGCCTTTTTGGAATGAGGTCATCTGTTTGTTCTCCCCTATCCCAGTGATCAAAGAGACCTGTAACTGTAGGACATTACAAGTAGGATGCATCAAAATTTCAGCCCGATAATAGCGCTGAAAACGGACGTGATTTTACTGGTGTGTTTTTCGTAGGTCATGTGACAAAAAAAAAAAAACACAGGTGCGTTATTGATGCTATCTTGTTGCATTTTTAATGCATTTCAACGGGGAGGTGCATTTTTGGTGCAGTGAAGCCATACATAGAATTTAAAGGGATGCATTTTTTTTTAGCTTTTCTTGCGCTAAAGGTGCAGAAAATGGCCGACAATAAAGTCATAATCATCTAAATTCATGATATTAATTAAACGTTGACTATAATTATATAAAGAATAGATATATAATATACATAATAGATATGTCTCTTTTAAAAACTGTCATTTTCGGTTTCAGTTTTCAATCTTCAATCAAGTGCATCCTGCATTTTCGGGATACCAACATTTCCATTCGGTGCACCTCTAATTACATGTTAAAGCGCATTTTCTCAACTTTGTCTGTGCTGCATGCCCTTAGCTCATACTTGCTCACAATGGCCATTTTTTTTTTATGCTTGTAAAAAACTTTTTTTTTTTTTGTTATTTCTCCATGACTTCCGCGCTTCCCCGCCTAGGTGATTACGTCACTAGGCGATTCGCAAGGGTTCCTGGGATAGCGGCATCATGTATCCCAGGAGTCCTTGCGAATCGCCTACTGCCGAAATCTTGCATTATTTGCAGATAGGAAATGACACGAACATTGTTACTGGGTTCTCTGTAGTCTCCTCCCTGTAGAGAACAATGGGGCTGCTGATCTTCTGGGACTACATGTCCCATGATGCTCCACAAGTCTTTTGTGATTGGCCCTTTTCTGTGGCCAATGGTAAGGGAAAAAGGAGCGTGCAGGAAGCTGGGTGGCGAATCTAATGAGAACCGCTCTCTCTCCTCTGCTGACAGGAGGAGGGGGGCGAGCAATGGAAATGTTTTGACAGTCCGCCTCCCCCGACACACCGCTACCGCTTGAGTTCAGCTGAGCGCTGCAGCCCGCTGACCCTGTCACCACTTCACTGATGGGGGGGCGGAGGGAGGGGGCCTTGACAGCACCAGCTACAACTGCCAGCTTCCTTGATGGTGTCACTTAGGTGCCCCCATAGCAACATTACTGCTACACAGTACACCCGGACGGCAGCTGGAGAGGACACACAGTGTGCAGCAGCCACGCCGCCCGCCTGGAGAATTAGATATAGTGACAGGCACAGACTCAGCAGGGAGTAGTGAGTGAAGGAAAACACTGGCCAGGCACGGCCACGGCCCTGGAGGTGTTTCTGCTTAAAATAATAAGCTACCAAAGCAAGCCATGGTTTCTGCCACCCTCAGGATGGTGTCACCCGGGTGCGGACCACACCCCCCTAGCGGCGCCACCGCATTCGGGGCATTCCCTGCTCGATCCGACATTTATTACCTCTGCTGTCCTGTCCTCTGATTAAAAGGTTGCTATAGCAATTGGGCGGGAACTTCTATAGCAACCTGTCAGGAAGGAGACAGCCTTGCTGAGGCATTACTGAGCATGTGCAAGATATGGAGGTGCATGCTGGGTAGCCAGCTGCACAGAAATCCAGGAAATAGGGCTTCAGATGCCCACAACTAAAATCGAACCTGCTTGCTTCCGAGAGTAGCAACAAACTATTTTTTAAGAAAATAAAAGCGCAAAAAATATGACATGTTAGAAATGTTTACCATTTACAGGTTGACAATTACAAAGCAGTCTTTAAAAAAAAAAAAAGTTTGGGGGACTGGAACTCCGCTTTAAAAAGTCACCTAAAAATATACTCTCTGCAGTCCTTAAGGACATAATGCTCCTAGTTACTGGAGACCAAATGATCTAGAAAGCAGCATTTTTATTAATGAAGGCGGTACATACAGTAGTTTACTTTAACTCTCCCAGGGAGGGGCTGTGTGGTCTAAAGGGTCATTCTGTTTTTTTGCATGCAGTGAGGTGGGCATCAGTGTAGACAAAGTATTGCCAGGGTTTTCAAGTGGATTGGAAGGTCTCTTGCATGTTATGCTGCATGGATGTAAGATCTTCCACGTCCCGTAGTTCATTCAGTTTGGTGAACCAAAGATTTGGTTGGCAGGGAAGTTTGCTTCCAAAGGAGCAGGATACAGGCCTTTGCCACATTCAGCTGTTGGATGGTCAAAGAAGACATACTTCTTGATGCGTGGCCCTGACAAATGGAGCAAGCATGCCGCTGGATTATCATGCAGGTCCGAGGCAAGTTGTTTTATTGTACTCGTCACCTCCCACCAGGTCTAAATTTCGGCCAATGTCAAAATATGTGAAGCATTTTTTTCTCCCCTCTCCGCATTTCCAACAATCACTCTGGACTTGAGGGTAGGCATAGTGAGGGGCAATGGGGACCCTATACCACCTAGTCAGTATCTTGTAATTAGCCATGATTTTCTAATGCTGCCACATGCTCTAGTGATCCATGCAAAATGTTAATTTCAATGATGGGCCCTCTTAAAAATACATAAGCTAAACTAAGTCATTTAATACCCAAGAATTTTGCCTTCAAATTATCCAAATGGTATTTTTCACCACGTCAAGCATACTGGGTATTTTCTGAGAATGCCCAACAATTTTCTTCTATACAGATGGTAAATAAAGGGGCCACCGATACCCCATAGGTCCAAGAACACCTAGCCATCTGCACCCTAGATTTCTGCTCCTTTGGTAAACCTTATACAAGTTTCCTGCCTTCCATTTGTCCAAAGTTATGAAATCTGTATGAACTATGATCAGTATTTTTCCAATACGAATATATGAGCAGATGTACATGTTAACTTGTAATAATTTTCAAGGACAACCAACTGCCAGCAAGTGACTACTAAAGCCAAGGGAAGTTGTTATGTAACCACCTTACCAACTGCTCGTTGGCTGCCTCCTCTCTCTGTCAATTCCTCCACGACCTCCGCTCACCCAACAAACAAAATTGAAAATATTCAACAACATACAAAGCCATCCACAGCTCCACCCCAGCTACATCACCAACCTTGTCTCAAAATTTCACCCACACCGTCCTCTTCACTCCTCTCAAGACCTCCTGCTACCCAAGTCCCTCATCATCTTCTCCCTTGCTCACCTCCATGACTTCTCTAAAGTCTATCCCCTTCCTCTGGAATACCCTACCCCAATTTGTCCAGCAATCTCCTCTACTCTATCCACCTTTAGGCGATCTCCCAAAACACTTCAAGGAAACCTACCTTGTCTCTACCTAAAAATGGAACATTTACTTACTCCACCAACTCGTCTCCCCTAAAGTTACTACCCTTTTGTTTCAATTGCCTCTCCCTCTTAGATTGTAAGCGCTCACAAGCAGGGTCTTCCTAACCTCCTTGTCCTGCAGTGTATTGTAACTGTACTATCTACCTTTATTTTGTAAAGCATTGGGCAAACTGTTGGCGTGATATAAATCCTGTATATAACACCTGCTGATTGGACATTGGAGTAGTAACACACTAATGCCTTGTTTCCACTGAGCGGATCGTTTCGGGTCGGTACAGTTTGAATGGCCTAGAATGGTCCTGTCTAATTCTGGTGAGCGTTTCCACTGCAAGTGGGACCACAAGGGGCCATACAGGGTTTAGAAAAAATGCTTCAGCATAGCACAGCAGAGGGTTTTCTGTCAGCCAATCAGTGGAATGTATCGTAGCTCCGCCCTAACCAAACCGTTCCATTTTCTATGGCCCCACATCTGAAGCAGGACCCTGAATGGAACGGTACGGTTCGGTTGTATGGGCCCCTTTCATAATGGAAACACCCAAAATAGCGTACCGTACCGAACCGAACCGATCCGCTCAGTGGAAACGAGGTATTAGTCACCATCTATGCTCACTCCGCTCTCTCCCCCACCAGCACATATATAAAACTATATTACCAAAAGTATTGGAACGCCTGCCTTTATGAACACATGAGGTCAGGCACTGATGTGGACAAAAAGACCTGGCTCACCATCTCAGCTCTAATTCATCTCAAAGGTGTTCTATCAGGTGCAGGCCAGTCATGTTCCTCCACCCCAAACTCGCTCATCCATGTCTTTATAGACCTTGCTTTTGTGCACTGATCCAAATCATTTGGTGGAGGGGGATTATGGTGTGGGGTTGTTTTTCAGGGGTTGGGCTTGGCCCCTTAGTTCCAGTGAAGGGAACTCTTAAGGCGTCAGCATACCAAGACATTTTGGACAATGTCATGCTCCCAACTTTGTGGGACTAGTTTGGGGATGGCCTCTTCCTGTTCCAACATGACTGCACACCAGTGCACAAACAAGGTCCATAAAGACAGGGATGAGCAAGTTTGGGGTGGAGGAATTTGACTGGCCTGCACAGAGTCCTGACCTTAACCCGATAGAACACCTTTGAGATGAATTAGAGCAGAGACTGCGAGCCAGGCTCTCTTGTCCACATCAATGCCTGACCTCACCAACGCGCTTCTGGAAGAATGGTCCAACATCCCCATAGACACACTCCTAAACCTTGTGGACAGCCTTCCCAGAAGAGTTGAAGCTGTTACATCTGCAAAGGGTGGGCCAACTCAATATTGAACCCTATAGACTAAGACTGGGATGCCATTAAAGTTAATATGCACGTAAAAGCAGATGTCCCAATACTTTTGGTAATATAATGTATGAAGCAAAGTCTGACTGACTAACCAAGCTGCCCCTCCTTCACCCAAAGTGCCGCAGTGCTAGGACTCCAGGAATGGCTCCCAAGGGTTTACAGAGTTTGCACAAATCTAGATGCATTGGTGTATTGTATTAGTTGATAGTGCAGAGTTTATTGAAGAATCCAAAGTAAAAATAATAAACTAGTCAAGTTAAGTGTAACTTCTCCTTAAATCAGACCTTCAGTCATTTTTTTCAACTTTCCATCTATTAAATCTTCTGCCTTTGTTGTTTTAACTTTGGATAGTAAAACGTTTTTTTTTCTGCCAGTAAATACCTTATACAGCCCACTTCCTGTTTCTTTTCTTGTAAAAAGCCTAGGCTTTACATCCTGCACAGCTCTCTCTCACACTCTCGTGAGAGTTTGCCAGGAAGGGAGGGGGGATGAGACATACGAGGGACAATGAGAGCTGCAGAGCTTGGAGATGTGTCTCTGTAAATCCAGGAAGTGAACAGGCAGCAGCTTCAGCTGCCCACAGTTAAAATGGTTGCAGCCAGACTCAGGGGAGGGACATTTCTGCAGCATATTTAGCAAGTACAGAATCACAGTATATACAAAATAATATGCAAAGTGGTTGGAGGGAAGCTTCAGAATGGCAAAGATGTTTTTATTACAAATTATGCGGGCAGACTGCAGTTCCTCTTTAAGAGCAGAGGTCCATGACCTGAAGACACTTCCAAAAAAGAGGACTCATGGAGTGGGGTAGGGGTATAAGGGGATGCCCAAAGCTTTGCCAGAGTCTAATCACCTGAAGGTACCAGCCTATAACCCAGCGTCGATGAATATGTAGCCTGTGTCCTGTACTGTGCGATTCAGACAAATTCTCTTTGCTAGCAGTAAAATTTGAATTACCGTATTTAAATGAATATACAATGGCATTTTTATACATATCTTGATTTCAGCGTTAGAGAAGTCCAGCCTGAGCTTTTTTAGGCTGGGCTTCTCCTATGGGTCACAGGACTGCAATTCGTTTTGCACTCCTGTGACCTGTTTTCAGCGGAAATCGTTCTGAAGTCCGCTCTCCGCTGACGTCCCTGCAATCAGTCGAGGCAGCGCCTCATCCCGACTTCCGAAGTCTGGATCCACCAGCTGCCTTGATTGATGACAGTCATCGCTCTGCTCGGGGAGGAGTGAGAACCGAGCTATCGGCGGTGTTCGGTGTCTCGGTTCTCAGTGCAGAGACGCCGGGAGGACAGATGCAGCATCGGTCTCTGTGCTCCATCCACCTAGGTAAGTCCGATTAGAAAGACAAAACAAAAACATATTTCTCTTTTAAATGCTGAAAAAAAGAGCACCCAGTGTACCATTCAGTGTCATACATAGCTAGAGAGGCAGAAGAATAATATACAGCTGGGACTGTGAATATCAATGTCTGCCCTAATCACAATCACCTTGATTTGTTGCATCGGTGATTTTACTAATCACCTACTCCAGTCCACACACTGTAAATAATTCATAGGATGTACATATTGCCCTCTAGAAGTCTTAGACTGACAGAAGCAAATAAATACAGATCATTATTGCCTAAATTATCCCACAGATGCAATATAACAGATTCTCTTTCACTGGACTCCAAACGATCAGCGAAACAAATGTGTTTATTTTCGCCACGCTCTGTGCCGCAGATTTTTGTTTTTAGGTTAGATTGTAACATTACACACTTCTGTATTTATTTTGCTTTACCTTGGCATTTAAAGCTGTCATCATTTCTGCACAGGAAAAAATTCAAAGCATTTACTGTTTACAGTGCTTGTAGCCTGTTTTTGTACAGATATAAACTGCCCCATGTATTAGATTCTGTAACTCTTTCCATAAGGATATGTATGATGCAAGCCAAATTTAAATGGCTGTTAATGCCCAGCCAAGACTGGCTTCTCTAGATTAAAGAATAAGACAAAGCTTTTTTTCAGTATTGTATAGAGTGGAGATGGATTAGAACACCTGTCAGGTTCTTATTGATGTCTGTGCACCTGTTCTTGAGACTCGCCCTCTTATAGCCCTGGTGTCAATTATTCACAAAGAGTGAAAGAAAATTCTAAACTTTGGGTTGTCACCAGAGCAAGGAGTAGATGGGAAATCTTCCAACTGGAACATGAATTCGTCCTCTCACTTCCTGTTTTGGCTATGGAACAGGAAGTGAAGAGAAATCTTCTAAATGGGACACAGATGGTAAAAGAAAAAAAACCTGATAGTTACAACTTTTTCTAACTCTTTTTCTAACTTTGTCACTGTACCTGAAAAGAAAAAAAAGTTCTGCCTTTAATTCTACATTAAGGTGAAGCTGTCCACCAAAAAATCATATGAAAGAAATTTGTGTGCTGCAAATCAGGTCTTGGATCCAAATAAAACTCTATGGACTACAAGTCAATACACGTGAGCTCCTCCTTCTGATGTGTTTAAAGTAATAATAAAGCCTTTTTTTTCGGGCGATGCAACAGAAACATTCAGCCCATGCATACACCAGCATGTTCTATGGAATGGGCATGCTGAAAAACCAGCATCTGATCAGCACTGGCAGTTAGTAGCTGAGAGCGCTGACCAGTGGGTTCTGGTGGTGGTGGTGGTGGGGGGGAAGTCCCCCTGTCAGAACACAACAGCTCAGTGGAGAGATCGCTGTACCAACATCACATAGTTTGTACAGTGGCTCCTCCTGAGCTCCTCAGTTTTTTTTCATTCAGCCCATCGTGTGTACCAGGCTTTACATTTTTCATTTCCTCCCCATTCAGCTGATCTCTGTGATAATTACTTCCTCCTGTTTTAAATATCCTGATTATGAAGGTACAGGCCAGCAAATTTTTCCAATACCATTACCATCATCACTGCAGATGTCACGATCAGGGGTCAGGCTTGAAGACCAGTTGCTATAGCAGTAGCAGGACTACCACTGAGCAGCAGGATAGGTACATAGGCAGTCACCCTGGCAGATGACGCGGGCACTCCCGAGGAGCGGAATTTAAGTACTAACCAATGTTCACCAGAGCTCCTGATGGTGGAGATGGATTTTGCTGTGTGTTAGTACAAGGTCACGGTCCTCAGGATCTCCCCACCAGGAGGTGAGCAAGCTGGGGTCCAGAAGCAGATAAGTAGGTAAAGATCAAACAGAAGCGTAGTCCGTAAAACAAGCCAAAGGTCAGTAATGAGTAGTTGCAGGTTGGGATCAGGCAGAAGCATAATTGAGACAAGCCAAGGGTAAGTAACGAGTGTAGCAAAATATGGACGGCAGTAGGGAAGACTAAAGTGAGACACTGGTTGAAGGGAGCACAATAATCTGGCAAACAGGAAGTGCAGAGACATGGCTTAAATAAGGAAGTTATTGGGAGGAGCAAAGAGTTCAAAGTTCAGCAGAAGTCAAGGCACAAGGCGGGGTTGTCCAATAAATCACACAGGGCACTGTTCAGCATCTCAGGTAGCTCAGTGATAAGAGTCATCGCCAGACACAGCAGAGGTCCCAGGTTCAAGTCCAGGCCCTGACAGCAGAGTTTACAGATTCAGGAACACCACCATGAGGGTGCTGCTGGCACCAGCCACTTGCTCTTACTGCTTGCTGTCAATCTTTGGGTAAAGTGACACCCAACCTAGCCCACAGTCTTTCACTCAATCAGTTCCTTTACCACAGGAAACATACCCAGGGGTATGTGATTTTTAGGAAAGTAGGCTGAGCATTAGAGAATCAAGAGAGGCTGCAGTTGCACCTAAATCTGGTTATATTTGCATCATATAAAACCCCCATTAAGGCAAAATAGGTGGAATGACCATTACAGATGAAGTGTTTCCTCTAGGTCAGGGGTCTTCAAACTACGGCCCTCCAGTTGTTCAGGAACTACAATTCCCATCATGCCTAGTCATGTCTGTGAATGTCAGAGTTTTACAATGCCTCATGGGACGTGTAGTTCTGCAACAGCTGGAGGGCCGTAGTTTGAGGATCCCTGCTCTAGGTCATTTGCTCACTAGCTTTACTTGAGCCCTAAACTTTCTCTTTCCTACTGTGGGGAGTAAAAAAGACAAAATAGTTTAATACCCTTGATCTGCTAGCAATACAAAATGGCTTGGTCATTCCCAGTGATCTCCAGCGAAAATTATTGTTTTCAGAACGAAAAGCCACAGTGGTTTTGTCGTGAGCATTGGCTATTGTTCCAACAGTAACCACGTAGTCCGACTCTAGTGCATGAGCAGTACTTTACTCCTTTCCCTAACACCACAACAGACGAAAGGATCAGGACTTGAAAAATCTACCTGTACAATAAGCCTCGGTTCACACCAGAGGCGGCACGACTTGCAGGTCGCCTCACCGAGGCGACCTGCACACGACTGCCGGGGCGACTTGCAAGACGACTTCTGTATAGAAGTCTATGCAAGTCGCCCCCAAAGTAGTACAGGAACCTCTCTTCTAAGTCGGAGCGACTTGCGTCGCTCCGATTAGAACGGTTCCATTGTACAGAACGGGAGGCGACTTGTCAGGCGGCTAGGTCGCCTGACAAGTCGCCCCCGTGTGAACCGAGCCTTAGGAGTTCTTCCAACTGCCAAAAGAACCCATTACTAACCCCTAGGAAATGTTCAGAAAGATCATTTTTGATTATTGGGCCGTCCAAGTTCCAACAGATGAATTAACAATATAATAACTTTATATCCATCTTAACATAATCAAAGTAGCAATTTATTGAATGCATCGTGTGGGAATTCTATTTATAATACCCTCAGTAAAAATATATTAGAGCTAGAGTTGCTTAGTTATTGATAGTTTTATAGACACAGTTAAAAATAGAAAAGCA
Source organism: Lithobates clamitans (assembly GCA_037952925.1). NCBI lineage: Eukaryota > Metazoa > Chordata > Amphibia > Anura > Ranidae > Lithobates > Lithobates clamitans. Next base: position 784,497 of record JBBGZY010000189.1, read on the forward strand.
GAAGTCAAATTCCATAGATTTTCTGTCAATATGTTCAAGATAAAATAAACTATGTCTGATCGGAAAGCAGCGTGTGGTCCATCAAACACGTTGCTTCTTGTCACTGGTTGTTTATTTTTCACAGCTCCAATCTAAACATATATTGACAAACTCATAAAGACAAGACTCTTTGGTATTAAATGACCTTCACCTAAATGCAAATGTAGTGTAATGTATTCAAGGCAGCACAAATGATGTTTCCTGGTAAATCACTAGAAACTAGCGATATCACTGAGGTATAAGACACAAGTTGGAAAGACATGGGCATTAAAGTGGATCTAAACCTTCCTAACCGCTATGCCTTGTACACACGTTCCGCATATTGTACGACCGTTCTCGCTTAATAGTCGCAAATAGAAATTGAATAGCTAAATAAAGTCACGAAAATTCTTGTACGACAGACAAAAACATCGGAAGTGATGTCATGTGTTGTAATGTATTTGTATTGTATTTTTGGACGACATCTATACAGACTAAAAGAAAATCGTACGATCTGGAATCGTACGAGGAAAATTTTCATGTCCGATCAAATAATATCGGATGAACGGCTGTGATCGGCTGTCTAAAGTGGTGTACACACGATCCGAATATCATACAATTCCTTCCTCGGACAACGGTTTTCATACGATATTTGGATCGTGTGTATGGGCCATTACAGTCAAGGAAGATGCCAACTTAGCCTCTGTTGCCATGGTGCTGCACAGATGATCAGTTATGACACCAGTCATTTTATGGTTTAACAGTTCAGTTGAGAGCACAAGCAACTCAGAGTTACCATTCACCATTACCTTTTCCTATTGGTGACAAGGTATAAGGACTTTCACGTGACCTCTGCCTTGTTAACATAAAAGAACATGGGGGCTTCTCTCAGACCCTGATGAAGAGGATGAAGTCAGCCCCCCAAAATGTGTTGGATATTATACTTGTTGGCTAATAGTATTTGGAATAAACTTTTTTTGGGACTCAAATTTCAGGGTGTATTGCTTCAATCTTCTGTTCATAATTTAGTTACAATAATCCAGGGGGGCCATTTTGTCCCCTTGGTGTGTGGAAGCTGCCTACCAACCATTTGCCCTAGTGGAACACACCAACACAATGGTGCCACTATTTGGAACATAAAATGATCATCTATCTTGATCTCCACTGAGAAAATAAAGTGGGCGCTAAGCGGAAAAATAAAATGAAATAACAGCTGCTAGTAAAAAAAAAAAAGACAATACATCCAATCCTCCAAAGCAATAAACATAAAATATGCAGCGCTGTGATGATTATAAACGCAAGTTACAGAAATATAAAAAACATAAAAAGGCCTTCTGTGTTAAACAAAAAAGTCCAATGTTCCCACTCAGCAAGTGTAAAAGAAGCTGTCCGACCACTATAAAGATTGAAGGCTTACCAGAATTTGTGGCTACACAATTAAGTGCAGCAAACACACTTTGATAATGCCACTCATGTGGAGTATGATGAATCCTCCCTCTCCTTTGATCCTTATCTCTGGAACTCAAGATAGTCCGTAAAAAGAAAAAACTATACGGTGTAATATTATTACCACTCTGATAAATTATACCCAGGTGAGTAACACTCCATGTATAAATAGAAGTGCAACTGCCGATCACCAGCCTCCACCAGCTTTCACCCCAATGCAGTGCGCACTCACTGAACAAAAGATCATAAGAAGCATTAAAAGGTGAAAATGAGGATGTCCACCGGTTTCAGTACAAGGATTTCCTCTCATATCTCACTTCACAGGGTAGAGCTCCATTCCTATGCTCCAAAATACCAAAGGCCATAAACAAAAGATATGCAGCATAGTGTAGTATTTATTAAAAGGACATACAATGAATAGGTAAGGTTGCATAAAAACAATATATCATGCCGCTAGACTCACATGTAACACCGCCACACGGACCTCCACTGTGGCGACGCGACATTCAGGCTCTGAAATCCTAACCAGAGCCAGAACGTCGCGCCACCACACGATTTCAGATTTTGTTATGATAAGCTTAGAAGGTAATTTAGCATTCCGAGAAATACACACGTTAATAACGATTCATAATTGCATATAGGAACCTTTGGATTTGGAAAGGCTTACTATAAGAACCAATGAATACAGCAGGTGTGAAATTATGTAATAGAAAGAAAAAATGCAACTATAACTTTATTAAAAAAATTAGTTCAGCACAATTTTTTTATGAATTCCACGAATCCAATGTAGCACAGTCGCTGCAGACCCTATAAAGGAGTTTATATTATTTTTTCAGCAACTTTAAAGGGAACTGCAGTCCTTTTAACATTTTTGAGATACACATGGTTTAGCGTAAATATTACAACCTATGCGAGGTAATATATTATAGTACTATTCTATGTTAGTATCTTACATTTCTTCTATGCACATGTTGTAAATATACACATACAAATAGAGAAATGTGTTTGCTACATTTGTAGACTGCAAAATGATGTGCCTTTTTATCTCACTGTGTGCAAAACAAGATCCACGTCACCAAAAATAATAGACTCTCTGCACTCTGTCAGGAAACAGCCTTCAGAAAATCAACCTGGTAGGTTATTTAGGCTTTAGGTTACTTGTGGAAACCTGGGAACAGCATTTTTCTTCCTGTTTACTCACAAAAGATATAAAGAAACATATAAAAAGAAAACAATAATGTGATTAGGCATTGCTGACACCCTCTTTGTTCATGAATTGTAATCAGAAACCACAGACAACTCTACAAATTTGTACTTTCATTCAATAATAATACACCACTATGGCTTATCAATACTTGAACACCATCTATACCAAAAACTGAAGCCTTCCAGCTCCGCTTTACGGCATGTATGCCAAGACTACAAATAAAAACCTGATTTGGCTCAATCTTCTTACCAATAGCTCCCATCCCTTAAGTCTCTCTCTTTTTTCTTTGAGACATTTTAAGTAGTTACCTGTATGTGGATACTTATTTATCTTATAAAGAATTAATCTATAGGAGGTAGTATCTTGAGGATCTTTTCTTAGTGGTACGAAAGCTTAGTGGTACGAAGTGTACGAAAAAAGTTCTGGACAGCCGCACACCGGGAGAAAATTCAAGTGTCTTTATTGAAGATACTGGATCATGAAGTACACAGGACACCACAGCGAAAAAGTACAGGACAACAGCTGACGCATTTCACACTTATACTAAGTGCTTACTTACTATGAGTAAGCACTTAGTATAAGTGTTAAACGCGTCAGCTGTTGTCCTGTGCTTTTTCGTTGTGGTGTCCTGTGTACTTCATGATCCAGTATCTTCAATAAAGACACTTGAATTTTCTCCCGGTGTGCGGCTGTCCACAACTTTTTTCGTACACTTCCTGCCTGTCTCAGCATTAGCCAGCACCTGGGGCTCTTCTCCCCTGGAGGTTAAGGATTTGTTCATTCCGGTCTGGATCTACCTGTACGGTGGAGTCTCTTTTGCTTCATGTATACAACAGAACCTTTTATCTAATTAACTAACCTAACCCCAACAGAAAACACAGGGTGTTTTTAACCCATTTACTTGTATCCTGGTATAGTAACACATTCAGTATGGTCAGAAAAATTTCTCCCAGTATTATGTAAAGATTATTTACTTTTCCTGTGCACAAGACCCAAAGACAATAAGAAAATTTATGTTTGCAGAACAAGCATTGCCAGAGAATTTCCCCAGCATACAAGACATATGTACAAGCCCTAAGTGGCTTTCATTGGATCTACCCTTTACACTACAGAAATAATGATTCCACATCAAATGGGAAGAAACGCTGTGTAAAATTATTTAAAACCCACAAGTTTGTTCTTGTATAAAACTAATCACCAGAAGGTTTCAAGATGTGAGTAAACACCCATAGAAAGATATAAAAATGTCTGACATGAACACACAATGTTTATGAGTGTGCATACGCTACTCTACAGGCCTAAAAGCCAAAAAATATTTTTTATAGTGAGCAAATCAGAACTTGTCATAGAAAATATGGCCAAATACATGACGGAGTGCCTGAAATAGTAATGAATATATACAATATGGCTATAATATTAAAGAGAAGAGCCAGCCTCTCTACTGGAAGACATGCAGTGCAACACGGGCTGCTGGGGGGGGGTATCTCTCTCCTCTTGGCCACTTCCCTTCTAGCCACTGTTCCCACTTTAAAATGCACTTGTCTCCTGAAAACATGCAGTACACCATGGGCCTTTAGGTGGTCCAGTCTCAGAGGCATTTTCTCCCTAGCTGCACCTGTCCACTGGAAGACATGCAGTATACCACGAGCCTTTAAGGAGGCTTTTCCAGTCTCAGGGGCATTTCCCCCCAAGGTGCCCCTGTCCACTGAAAGACATGCAGTAAACCATGAGCCTCTGGAGGACATCTGTCCACTAGAAGATGTGCAAGTACCATGAATCTCTGGATGAGATATCTCACCTCCTGGACACTTACCCTGGAAGTCATGCAGTATACCATGAGCCTTCTGGAGGGCAACCCTTACCTCCTGGCCACGTCACCTCTAGCTGCATTTGTCCACTAGAAGACGTGCAGTACCATAAGCCCCTAGAAGGTATCTCTTACCTCCTAGCTGCATCTGTCTACTGAAAGACATACCATATACCATGAGCCCATGACAAGCACCACTTATTTCCCAGCCATGACTTACCCTGGAAGTCATGCAGTATACCATGAGCCTCTGCAGGGCATTTCTCACCTCATTGCCACTTCCCCTCTAGTTGCATTTGTCCACTAGAAGATGTGCAGTACCATGAGCCCCTACAGGGGATCTCTTACCTCCTAGCCACCTCCCCTCTAGCTGCATCTGTCCACTGGAAGACATGCAGTATACCATGAGCCCAAGGCAAGCACCTCTTTTTTCCCATCCATCTCCCCTTTAGCTATATCTGTACACTGAAAGACATGCAGTATACTATACACCTCTGCAAAGCATTTCTCACCTCCCAGATTCTTTCACTACAAACTACACCTGTCCACTGACACTCACATAAGATGCTATTAACCACATTTTTTGCATACATTATCAGATACAAAAAATAATAAAACGAAGCGGACTGTGTTAAAGCAAGCATCACCAGATTTCGTTAGACACCTTTAATATACAGTATATTATTGCTGACCTGTACCTTAGAAATACCAAACTTGAACCCCCCCCCCCCAATGTCTAACCGAAACAGTTCAGGCGTCTTTTACTGTGACCCAAATTTCTTTTTGTAATACAGGATGCATGACTAAATATCACCATTAAAAACAAAACAAAAAAAAAAACAAAAACAAAAAAAAACAATACCTGGTCTCTATGGGAAAAGCTTCCTTTAGCTGTAATATTTGCAGAACAGATCCTCGAGAACCTCTCTTAAACTAAACTTTTCTGAGAAAGCAGAGTGTCTATTACACAATTTGCTTCTGTCACAGACTGCCAATAGACTAACATCTGATATGAATCTGAAAACCTCCCAGCAATTTAACCTGCTAAAACAGTGAGCTGGCAAGCCCAGGCTAAGACTTTATAATGAATTTACCTATACAATGTTCAGTACATAATAGAATGTAACATAGCTGGTGAGAATTTATCCATTACAAAGCTGAAAGTCAAATTAAAGTAAACGAGGCAATATGTGGCTTAGCAGAACGTACCGGGACTTGCGGTTATGGAATAGGAGGTTAGATCCTTATTCTTGCCTCCAATCTTCAATTATATGCAATTAAATTAAGGCACAGTCATTTAAACTTGTAAAAAAAAAAGGGAGTCAGATGCAGCAACATGTGACTGAGGAGTGCTGAGGACTTCACCTGTACAGGGCACTGTGAGAACAGGATACTTACACTGTGCCTTGAGGGGCTGCAATCATAGAATTCAGTTCAGGTTCACTACACATGCTATGAATATATAACTAGAACACTAACTACTCCGCAAAATTTTCATTTGTCTTTAAAAGGACCTTTACTTTCATTTTTAATTAGTTAATGGCAAAATAATATGAAGGCAAAATGTACATGAATATTTTATTATGTATGCCTTTAGCATATTTATAAAAGAAATTAGGATTGAAATGTAAGCCTGGACCTGTTCCTGAAGCTTTTATAAATACTAAACAGTTACAAACTCGCAAGAGATTCAGCCCTTCCATTAACGCATCCACAGACAGAAGATGACAATAGCCCAATCCAGCTGTTTTTTGCTAGACAGGGTGATGAACTTGTAACCATGCGCCAGACCTGCTGGTTGGTATTGTCTGTTGGAACAGTTGTCCTTATAACAAATTATCCTTCTAAGGCCTAATGCACACCAACGTAGTCCCTGCATCTGAGATTTTGGCATTTCCGTTCGGGAGGAAGGCACAGGCTACAAGCAGCCAGTAAAAGCCTATACGAGGCTGAAAAATATGGCAGTTAAACGCTCCTACGGTTTAGGTTTATAAGCGCCCAGGGACAAATGCATGGAATGCAGACTTGCGTTCCTAGGGCCCTCAGCCCTGGGTGCATACGGTGCTAAACGTTAGCACGCTTTGGTACAGCGTCCAGCTGCTGGATTTTTCAGCCACACATAGGGGTTGATTTACTAAAACTGGAGACTGCAAAATCTGGTGCAGTTGTGTATAGTAGCCAATTGGCTTCTAACTTCAGTTTGTTCAAATAAGCTTTGGGAAAAAAAAAATATGGAAGCTGATTGGTTTCTATGCAGAGCTGCACCAGATTTTGCACTCCAGTTTTAGTAAATCAACCCCATAGACCTAGTTACCAGATGAAAAAACTGATTTTGGTTACCATTGTCTTAATGAAATTCTGGTTCCATTTCCCCATACTTATAACCACAATGATTTAACCACTTAGCAACACCTCCCCCATGAACTAAAATATGGTAACCTTAAAGTGTTACTAAACCAAGGACTCTGCATTCAATATATCTGGTCTCTCACAGTACACAGAACATGGCAATGCGATTATTTTAGTAAATATAAACTGCTAAATACCTTTTATTATCACAGTTTATAGCAGTCTTATGACTTCTATACTTGTCCAGCCGAGCACTGGTTAAAGCTTGTAGGAGAAGTTATCATTCTCATCTGACTGTCCTATAAGGCTGCATGACCCCTAACCCTCTGTCTGGACAGTGATTGGCCCTGTGCTGATCACACGCACCCTCTCAAGAAAATAAATAACTAGCTAACTCTCTAGCAATACACACCAAACTGAGCATGTGCAGAGTGCCCTCAAGGCTCTGTACTATCAGCAGATGGATTGGGACTGTGGAAGAAAGGGAGGATCAGAGAAGACAGGATCAAACAGCCTTTTTACACAATGCAGGGGGTAACCCCTTAGGTTCCACAGTGAGTATAAGAAGCATACTTTACTGCACATACAGACCGATTTTACTTTGGTGGTCTTTAGTGACACTACGTTTGCCATAGATAATTAATTTTTCTATTTTTAAAACTAGATTTTTCCATCCACACATTTGAAGTAATTATCTTCAAGGTATGTGCTATTGTATTCTGACTGCAGGACTTCTCTGCTGCCAGAAAACACTGATCAGAGCTGCAGCCAATCGGCTGCATGGGCCAATCGAACACAAATCTGCCAACAGTCTCGTTTGAGAGAAGTTAATCACTAGGTTTACTCCCTTAATAGGGGAAGAGCCATAGATGGATCAAAATTTTGCCGGTCCCTGCTGAACCTGGTCCTGGCACTGGCTTTCAGTATATGTATACTTTTAACAAACCATGGACAAACAATGTATTAAAGTAAGGCCTATTAAACATTTATAAGAGCAGGGTTTGTTTCTTGCCAGTCTTTTGGTTGTCTTTGGTCTATACGCTGGCTCCCTACCAACTTGTCGTTTACAGTAGACAATGCAAGCTTCGAAGCCAAGTCATTCATAAGAAGGCAGCTTATCAGCTCACTAAACATCACTGGACACTAGATATGGACTGCCGTAATGATGTCATTGATTGATGCAGCAATAATGAGCTGCATTTAGAAGAATTCAAAAAAGCTATATAAAACAAACATAATTATGTTGGCACCCTCAATGACCAAATTCAGCGTATTTGTATGGTTTCGAATAGCAATCAGCTTAAAGGACTCCTTAATAAAACCTACAATACTCAGCAATTTCCCTGAATTCATTCATCATTGTACATTTTTTGCTCATTTTATTTTTTTCCAAGGAATAGTGAGAGGGCTGCTGGACAGAGATGAAAATAGCTTTTCAGCCACATCTGGGAAAGAAAGCGGTGGGAGAGCAAGGCGAACCTGGCAGAGACTGGTACATATATCTCATGCTATTATTATATGTGAAAGGGAAAAATATTTATGACAAAGGAGCGCAAATGTACTGAGACAGGCAATACTGCTGCCAGGAAGGCTGTGAGAAAGAGCAAGCTTTTCCTCCTGGAGATGAGCTGATTTTATACTATCAACAGGCACTGAAAGAATGTTAACCATGAGAAGTTGGTTACAGCCCTTATGATGTGCTAAAATACCAATAATGTTGGCTTCATAATTAAACTGTCCATACAGTGGCCAAACATAAGGCAGATATAAATATATCAACGAATCCGCGCTCATAGACTGACTCACACCTGCAGCCCCCCTAGGTAAGAAGGGGACACCTATGTGATCCCCCAAGAATACAGATCAAAGTATAGGGAGTGGCGCTGTGTTAGGAGTATAGCTAAAAATTAGCAAGAAGTACAAATGTAAAAAATAAAAGTGTAAAGAATAAGAAATTTTTTGGTATAATCCAAAAATTACTTACAGAAAAAATATATATATATCCTTGTGTTAGTGAAAACACCTTGAACAGGTGAAAATTAATACTATATGTGCAAAAAAATCGCAAATATTAAGCAGCATCACTAAATAACATAATTACATCTTCACATGAATAAATATAAAGTGATAAAGTACCAAAAACAATAATTGTCCACCAATAATGTGTAAATGTGCAATAATTATACGCAATAAAAATCATTAATATTGTGTCAAAATCGCAGCTAAAAATCAAAAAACCATATGTTGTTTGGTGCAAAAAAGTTCATAGCAATTGTGCAGAAAATTCTTCTTAGGTGATAAAGTGCCGTGCTGTAACACCTGGTGGTCCCCCCAATGTGGTTGCACTCACCGGAGCGCTCCACCCCTGCAGGGGTACGAGCGTGTAATGTTGGTCCTATCACTCCAGTCCTATAGGTGTCAGTTTCCTTCCACGCGTCCCATTTCCAAAAAGCAGCTGTATACACAGAGAGGTGGGGACTTCCTGTCCCTTGGTATTAAAAGTCCCCACTGGATATCCGCTTATCACATGTGCCACCAAGGATCATACCACAACCAAACATCAATACATAGTGTATTCTGTAAGTAATTTTTGGATTATACCAAAAAATTTCTTATTCTTTACACTTTTATTTTTTACATTTGTACTTCTTGCTAATTTTTAGCTATACTCCTAACACAGCGCCACTCCCTATACTTTGATCTATAAGGCAGATATAATAGTTTTAATATATCCAAACAGTAAATCAGGGTTTCCCAAAGAATAGGATGAATACCCCAGTTGGGGTGCATTTGTACTTTGGTTATGCTGGAGACTTATATGGTCCTTCATGAGTTACACAGTATACAGCAATCAGTTAAAAAAATCTAAAAAGCTGATCAACATGTCTGGTGCAAAAAATCTGCCACTGGGAAGGTATGTCACTCTTTTCCATAGTGGTCTTTTCCCACGGATAAAATTCCTAATTTTGGACCGAGTGCACCCAGGCCTTAGAGGCGGTGACTGGCATAAGACACTTTTGCAGCAGGAGCAGCGTTGGATTTTCAGACTCAACGCCACCACCTTCCCGGGCCTTAACGAGACGATTTCCTACAAGCCCTTTCTGGAGGGATTCGTCTCGGGTGGTCCAGAGAATGAATAAATTCCTATATAGGCATTTTCTACACCCCCCCCAAATCTGTTTATCAACTTGTTGGTCTTTGTACCTACTGTATGTTAATGCTATTATATCTGCTATATATGTTATGTTTGATTCCAACTGACTAAATGAATTTTGTCAATGAATAATGGTATCGTTTTGGATTGAATTACTATATTGAATATGGCACATAATGTAAATACTGTATATACAGGGTCATTTACTGATCTCATGTGTCACAAATCCAAACAAATAAATATCTGGTTCAAAATTGCGCCCGCTCGTGGAATGGCGTCAAACTTTTCAAAATCTTCATTGGCGACATTTAAAAAATTCTACAGGTTGCATGTTTTGAGTTACAGAGGAGGTATAGGGCTAGAATTATTGCTCTAGCTCTAACGATTGCGGCGGTACCTCACATGTGTGGATTGACCACCGTTTTCATATGCGGGCACTAATCGCGTATGCGCTCGCTTCTGCACGTGAGCTCGCCGGGACGCTTTAAAACATTTTTTTTCTTATTTATTTTAATTATTTTTACACTGTTTAAAAAAAAAAAAAAGGGTCACTTTTATTCCTATTACAAGGAATGTAAACATCCCTTGTAATAGAAAAAAGCATGACAGGACCTCTTAAATATGAGATCTGGGGGTCAAAAAGTCCTCAGATCTCATATTTGGACTTAAATGCAATAAAAGAAAAAAGAAAAAATGTTGTCATTTGAAAAAAAATGACAACAGAAAAATGTGCCTTTAAGACTTATGGGCGGAAGTGACGTTTTGACGTTGCTTCCGCCCTGCTATGGTATGGAGAGGGTTGGGGGCCATCTTAGCCTCACTCGTCTCCATACCCAGCCACGGACAGGTCCCGATCACCTCCGGCGCTGCCGACGTCTCCGGTAAGCGACGGAGGGCACGGGAGAGCGGCAGGAGGCCCTCTCCCGCCGCCGATAACAGTACTCTCGCGGCGAATCCACCGCAGAGACCATTATCGTTAACCGAACCGCTGCCTGAAGAGATGGATACCTCGGTTGTGGCAGCAGCTGCTGCCATTACCGATATATCCCTCTTCAAATTCAGGACATATATAGTCGTGCGGCAGTCAGTAAATGGTTAATACCATCACTATCACACACACGTGTCAGCGACATGGCGTGGTGCGCCGCCGGCTCAGGGGGGGCCACTCATGGAGTGTCAGACGGATTATCACAGGTCAAGCACATTCATCACACCCCTCCTCTCACCCTGGCCCTCATATAAACCTGCCAGTTTAGTATGGTCCTGGCTTCAATTTGGAGACAGAGGACATCACTGCATCCGTGACACTCTCTAGGTAAGATCCCTGGGCCAGCATACTTTGTGATATCTGTGTACAATGATGGGGTATTTTTCCCCTCTTTGTAACATTAATGCTTGGATATTTTTCCTGGCATTCTACAAACAAACATTATATTTGATTTTTTTGGTCCTAGGTTCGCTGCTGGTTATCTATCTAGCCACCATATCAGGGGCAGTAACTTTGACGTATGAGAGGTCTCTATGGCTCCATATGCGGCGGAGCTTTATTAAAACACTAGTGGACATTTTCAGTTGATGTGGGTCTGTGAAAGAACTTTTGCTCTGAAAAATTCAATCTACACACTTTAAAGCGATAGGTATGTGTAATTAGATATATATGGTTAACTCTAATGAGTGTTCCTCTACTGTGTGCATTATTTTTTTTTGTGCATTAGTTTATTACATTACTCCCCCATTTCTCATCCTTCTGTTTCACATTCAGATCTGTGCTGGTCTGTCATCTGTGAGTGCTCTGCCCCCCCTTTTGGGAGGTGGTTCTCAGATATGGGAGGGCTCCAAATGGACATGATTTATTCCAGCTTGCTTGACGCCTTTTCAGGCGTTTCCGTTTTCCTCTTCTATGTTGAGCATATGATCTCCATTGTTTGAAACATGTAACACATGAGGTCAGTACTGATACCAATATTTATGTCTTTCTGCTTTATGTCTACTAACAATGATTAAGTTGATTAGTCTATCAAATATGTGATATTTTGAACGCCACCTGTAATTATGTCTATATAAACATTGTAGATTGTTTGCATTCACCTGGAAGTTCTCAGCCCATTCCTTTTTCCCAAAGAAAACCTCTACCTCACATGTTGAAACGCGTTGGATTTCATCTGTCTCCCTGACAGTTGGTTTGGACCTCTTCCATTTATCAATTTGTGGGCTGTTTCTGTATATCATGTGTTTCAGTTTTATTCATGTTGTATGATGTTATTTACTTTGTACTGTTTATATATCATTTTCATGTTTTGAGTGTTCATATGTAATATATATTTATGTTAATTACTGTATACATTAAACTTTGTAACACGTTGAAAACCAGGAGATTGTTGGGGTTGCTTTACTAAAGATATAGAGACTTTCCCCTTGCAGTGAATGTTCACTGTGCTTAGTAAATTAGATGAAGCTGTGTTCAGGTCAATCAACCAATTATATACTGTGACAGACTCACCCGAGACAGAGGCTTTTGGAGGGGACTGAATGCTAGCCTCTTGCCTACCGACTTTGGGCCCTGGCATTTGAGGGAGCTACAAGCAGGAAGGTATTCTGTTATGTAATGCAAAAGGACATTATTAAGGAGGCCATAATGGTCTCTGCCAGCTTGGGACTCAGTGGACAGAAGTATGTGAAAGGAATACTGATTAATGAGATCTGGAAAGCCTGGGTCTTTCACCCAATAGTTTATTATGCTCCTTAACACACCTTTGTCTCCTAGAAAACTATTGGGGAATGTAATTATACTTATGTGTATTGTAAGTTGAGTGAGGAGACGGCAAGTCTACCCTGAAAGGTCATATCTCTGAGTCACCAAGTCTGGGTAAATGATTAGATAACTAGCTCACGTTAATTAGGTTTCTGGTTACAGGTGTATTGTTAGAGTAATATGAGCAGGAGGGGGGAACCTCCTCTTCAATTGTATATAAGACTGTATTCTTGTTCTAATAAACAGTCCATGTTCAGCAACCAAAAGAGTATTGTCTTGTTGTGTTTGTTGTTAGAGGTTGGAAGATCTGATATCTATATTCAGACTGGGAGGAAGCGGTATATGACGAAAGCACTCAAGTGGAGTGTGGGATGTTTCGTTACATATGCTAATAAAAATCCATTGTTTTTTAAATTTCCTTTGCAAATTATTGGATAGTCAAAGAGAACACAGGTTCACATTATTTACATAGTGAACAGCCTCTGCCCCTTTAGGAGGGATTTCCTCTCACTTCTTTTTTAGGCCATGGAACTAGAAGGGGAAAAAAAACCTCCACAAAAAAATTGATGTAGGTTTTACCCTCCCTTACCCTATGCAAAGTGAAGAAAAAAAAAGTTTTTTCTGTAGTTCTAGTTTAATAAAAGGTTTTTTTTCTCTGTCTTTCACTAGTTAGGTTCAGTTTATAACAAACGTCATAACCCACATACTTTGTACATTTCTTGCTCCTGGAGGTCGCATCACATTTCATTTTTCCATTTTCTCACTTTCAAGTCTACTCCAATAAAATGAGATCAGAGATCCAATTGTGGTTTTCTATTTCAAGCTTACGCTGGTATAGAAGTGTAATCTCGGATGGATTTAAGCTAGCCCTTAGAGATTCAGTCCACTTTAACAATATATTAACATACCTACAGCTAGATAAGGGAAGTCGTAACTCATTTAATATCAAAGTTTAAATATTAATGGGGCCATGCTATGTTTAGTTTACATATATAAAGTGTGAAAGTTATTTAGAAGTTTAGTGTGGAATTATAGCCTGTTTAAGCAATGACACAGGTGTAGATGAATTTTAGGCTCGGTTCACACCTAATACTGATGTGCCTCCCAGCAGGGGTACCGCATCCAATTCGCAATAGTGTGAACCGAGCCTTAGTGTACACTGAATGGCCAAATAACTAAGGGTGCAATGGGTTTGAATTTTAAAAAAAAAACGACACACAGCTTGGGTGTTTCATGACAAAAATGCTTGTGAACAAAAAAAAAAGGGAGTGCATGAAATATCGTTTGTTACCATCAGACCTTGAACAAATAATCATATATTATTTTCTATGAAAGTAGAAAGTCCACTGATCTCTTCACATATCTGTAGAGGGCGGAGATTGTACACAAACAAAATGTCAAGCAGTCCTATAAAGTAAATGACATTTCTCCACCCAACTTATTTAAAGCAGTAGTCAACTGAGGCATTGAAAAAAAAAATCCCCTGCAAGGCAATTGCATAATGTGCTAGTATGCATTACATAAGAGCACATTAGGAAGTACTTACCTTAGAAAGAAGCCCTTTTAGCGGTGCACTGTCACCAACGACAGGGCTTCCATCTTCACCCGGTCTTCCTTCCAGCTTGAATGGCTAAGCTGTGATGACGTCACTCCTGCGCATGCACACTGGAGTCACGGCCACGGCACAGCACTCTGATGTAACGGCACGGGTATGCCATTCCTTCGGAGCACACGAGCAAGTGACATCAAAGGCTGCTTTAAGAGTGAATATCTCTTAAGTGGTGCATGTTTAGGAGATATTTATTTTAGCTACAGGTAAGCTTTAATATAAGTATATATGTTCCTTTAACAAACCATGGGCAAACAACGTATTAAGTAAAGCCTATTAAACATTTATTTTACGCGCAGTGTTTGTTTCTTGCCTGTCTTTTGGTTGTCTTTGGTCCGCCACCAATAAACACTCAGTCATCTTTCTGGGTTCACGGGCTCCGGCAGCTTAAATGACTGAGCCGCAATGATGGCACTCCGGCACGGGTTGCAGGAAAGAAACTCGCCCATCAACACCGATAGCATTGGTGCAGGAATCCCTCCTGCCGAGCTAATGTGTTCTTCCGGTGTGTGTGTGTGTGTGTGTGTGTGTGTGTGTGTGTGTGTGTGGGGGGGGGTGGTTTAAGACAGTGATTATTGCTAGCAGCTCTACCAGCCACTTGCGATAATTGCAAGTCAAATCCGGCAGGCTGGTTGTACCCAAGTTGATCAACTTGGTACATTCAGCCTGGCCATATACGCTTCGAATCGCAGCCGGTTCCTGCTGAACTGGCTGAGATTCGAAGAGTCTATGGCTGGCATAAGACTTTTGTACAGTACTGTATGTAAATAAAGTTCAAATATTTTATACAGCTTTTGAGTTGGAAATAGTTTAATAGTACCTAAAAAGTCCCACTAATAAATGATGGGTTGCAGAGGTGCTGGTTAATTGGGATTTTGGTACATGCTCTAGGGAGGGCAACTCATGAATACCACAACTACTGTGAACTTTAGGCAGCACAAATTCCTGCATACTATCTATTATAAAAAGGCTTGATATCTGCTTTGAGAGCTTATTGGTACACCTGCTTCTTAAAATGAACATTATAATATGGTACATGCATTTTATCAGCACTTCATTGAAGTGTAACAATTTTCTGAAGGAAGTTTTACATAACGCATTATTGCAATGTGTCTGCACAGGCCACCTGGCCTTACTCAAAGTACTCTAGCTACATATTTCCATTTACTAGAGTAAAAGGTTAATTAATCAGCAGCATCTCTATTTATACATAGCTGGCAGCTAAAGACTAAGGTGGGTGGTGTGGAAGTTGTGACAGAGATAGAAACTGTGATAATCAGTTTAATAAAGGGAAACTGGGATCTGTTATTTTAAAAGAAACTTTACACAATTTTGCAATAAAACGTTACACAATGCTGCATGTGTAAAAAACTATATATAATATCCCCCTGGAACATCAAGTATAAAGTAAACATTACATTGATTTAGTAGATATAATTTTATTTTAACATTGTCCAAAAAGAGTGCAGATTCTGTCACATACAAAATGAGCATGTCTTTTTTTTGTCTACAGTAAAGTTATTCATTGGACATGGCTGAGCACATGACTACCAAGTTTAAGCAGTGCCACACTACACATCATCACGTGAAGGGACGATAACTTGACAACATAAGGTTCTTTAAAAGCAGCTCGGCTAGTTTGAACAGTGTTACAATCTGCACATTCTGCAAATGAAACAGACTATTAAGACTACACATCACCAGAGTACAAATATCTTTGAGGGCAATGCCAGAAACCATTGACTGGCAGAGCTGGGACAGTGGTTGTTTGGAAAATACATGCATCTCCTTGACCCCATTTCTCTGATCTCTCAAACAAAATAACCAGCCCAAGAGGCTTTTGTATGTTCTCTATTTGCCCCTCCATTGATTTTTACTAGGTACAACATAGTAGTCTATAGGAAAACCTCCTATCAAAAATAAAGTCTATAGGCCCTTAAAACCGTTCAAGCCACTGTTTTTGAAGCTTACAATTCTCAAGAACAGGGTGACAATATTATTAAATCACATATATGTTAGACAAGACAAGACCCGAAAGCCAAACCTGGCCCACCAGGCCTCGCCAACTGGCCCCCCCCTCACAGTTTTGCAGCTGGAGCGTGGTGGAACTGCATTCCGCCACCTCTGGCTTTCACCTTCTGCTCCCACACCCGCTGTCATTTGTAAACACAGAAGACTTTGGTGTTTACAAGGGACGCTTTTTCTCTCAGAGGCTCCAGTATCTAACAGAACCCCGCACACACTCATGGCGGGGACAGATTGCCAGAATCTGAGAGTAAGAGAATGATCTCCCTACAAGGCAGAGCTGCCGACACAGGGAGGTACGAGAGCCAAATACAATGGTAAAATAACTGATTACACAGAGAGGTACTAGAGCCAAATACAAATGTAGAATAATTTCCTACACAGGGAGGTACCAGAGCTGGGCCAGGTAGGACAGAGTAAAGTTTCGAGGAAGCTTTGGGGGAAGGGGGGGAGGTTGGGGTTGTACACTGAACATGGCACACTCCTAATCCCTGCATTCTGTGACCCCCTGAACTCTTCACTCTGTATGTAATGCACACCTGAACTCTGTATGTAACTGTATTGTGGGCACGCAATGCACGCCCGAACACTGCACCGTGTGCGCGCAACGCACGCTGCACTGTGTGCGCACAACGCATGGCCGAACGCTGCACTGTGTGCGCATGCAACACACTCCCAAATGCTGCACCGTGTGTGCACAATGCACTCCTGAACTCTGCACTGTGTGCACACAACGCACTCCTGAACGCTGCACTGTGTGCGCAACATTCTCTCGAACGCTGCACTCAGTACGTAACGCACTCCTACACTTGGCACTGTGTACGTAGCACAGTCCTGAACTCTGCACTTTGTACGTAGCATAATCCTGAACCCTGCACTCTGTACATAGCGTACTCCTAAACTTTGCACTGTGTATGTAGCGCACTCCTGAACTCTGCACTGTTTACGTAACGAACTTCTAAACTTTGCACTGTGTATGTAGCGCACTCCTGAACTCTGCACTGTTTACGTAACGAACTTCTAAACTTTGCACTGTGTATGTAGCACAGTCCTGAACTCTGCACTCTGTATGTAGCATAAGCCTGAACTCTGCACTCTGTAGGTAATGCAATCCTGAACCCTGCACTCTGTACGTAGTGCACCCCAGATACAACTGGCCCTTTGAGAGCAACCATACTGCTTATGCAGCCCACAATAAACTTGAGTATGACCTCTCCGTTTTAAATCCTAGACTTGGACTCACCTTGGTTTACTTGTAAAGCTGCATGAAGTTTCCCTTTAAACAAGGTATCACAGAATGATATTTAAGATAAGTGAAATGGTCACATTTCTAATTATTGCAATGCATTATAAATAGACACATAAGTGTATTCCTAATGACTAATGAATGTTCAGGGAGGAAAGTGCATCATGTTCCTACATCAGAAAAAAAAAAAAGATGTCTGTTACTGAAAGTTTTGTACTAAAGCACCATGTGAGATTGGCATATTGTTCCATTAATAGAAAGTCTTAAAATATGTGACATGTAAATATTTGGAAATAATGACACCTGTACATTTCTCTCCTTTATGGAAATTATAAAGGGTGGAGAGGTTGTGTGATTGCCAGCCTGATGACTGCTTTCCCAGCTGTGAGAAAAAGATTTATTTTAAAGTAGAAAATTACCCATCAATATAATGATAGGTAGTTTCAGGAGCAGAGAGCTGGGAGCTCGGCTGGTTTAACAGTGTGACAATCTGCACATTCTGCAACGGAAACCGAATATTAAGGCTACACGTCCCCAGGTCACTATAGAATCATATCTCACAAATCCTAATGTTTGGGTTCTGAAGTGGGGCTTACATGGGCATGGTCTATTCTACTTAGGTTAATACTGGGCCGACCATGATTTTAACCAGGGAGGAACGCAGTGAATGGTTCACTAAGCACTTATATAACATCAGATTATAATGACTATTTATTTCAGGCGTTTATTTACTTTACATGCCTGCAGTGGAGTCTTTAGTTCTAATCTTGCATTGGAGCTTACATGTTCCCCCTGTGCTTGCATGGATCTCCATCAAGTACTCTGGTTTCCTCCCACACCCCAAAAATATGCCGATAAGTTAATTGGTTCCTGATTCCTTTTTTTAAATTGCTCCTAGTATGCATGAGAGAGAAAATTGATTGACAGATATGTGCAGAAGAAACATCTAGCCAATAAAGCAGATCTCTCTACCCCACAGCTCACCCCATCAGTCTCCTTACGCATCACTGATTTACTAACAGACATATCAAAAGAAAAAAGCATAGTTTCTTAAGCGATAAAAAAAAACAAAAAACTGTTGGTCATACAGTGATGTGCGGCAACCAGAAAAGTTATGACTTATCCAGAGCCAGTGCAGCTGACAAAAAAACATGTTTAAGAACGTAGCATGAACAAGGGATACTGGTGAAAAGCGCTCAGTCAATTAAGCCTTTCAGGCCAACATCCAATCCCTGTCCAAATCCTGCCACCTTAACCTCCGCAACATCTCCAGAATACGGCCCTACTTAACCAGTGACACCACCAAGCTTCTAAGTGACACTCTCCTTTTTGGATTACCATTACATAGGCTATCCCCCCCTTCAGTCCATCATGAATGCTGCTGCAAGACTCATCCACCTTACCAACTGTTCAGTGTCCTCCAACCCTCTCTGCCAACCCCTCCACTGACTTCCACTCACCCCATAAATACAATTCAAAGTACTAACAAGAACTTACAAAGCCATCCACAACTCTGCCCCCAGCTACATCACTAGCATGATCTCAAAATATCAACCAAGCCGCTCTCTTCGGTCCTCCCAAGACCTCCTGCTCTCTAGCTCCCTTGTCACCTCCTCCCATGCTCGCCTCCAGGATGTCTCCAGAGCTTCTCCCATCCTTTGGAACTCCCTACCCCAATCTGTCCAACTGCCTCCTAATCTATCCATCTTTAGACGATCCCTGAAAACCTTCCTCTTTAAAGAAGCCTATCCTGCTTCTAACTAATACACTTTTTTTTCTCTCTCCATCAGCTCATCCCCCACAGCTATTACCTTTTGGATCAACTGACCCTGCCTCTTAAGCTGGCCATACACTATACAATTTTCTTGTTCAATTTTCTTTACCTTTAACTATGTAGTGCAAGGGCCTGCCTTACTGCATACAAATTGAAAGTGTTTAGATTTGACCTCCTATTATATAGTTTTGGTAAATCTAAAAGAAAATTGTACAAGAAAATAGATTTGACCTCCTATTATATAGTTATATTATATATAGTTTTGGTAAATCTAAAAGAAAATTGTACAAGAAAATAGTATACTGTATGGCCAGCCTTATATTGTAAGCTCTAACGAGCAAGGCCCTCTGATTCCTCTTCTACCAAATTGTATTATAACTGTAATGTCTCCCCTCATTTTGTAAAGTGCTGCAGAAACTGCTGGCGCTATATAAATCCTGAATAATAATAATATATATAAAAAAAAGAAGATTGCCTTTTATTTTAATTATTTTTTAAATAAATTATGTGTGCATCCCAAACAGAAGCTAAGGGGAAGAGTAGCACCAAAAAGAGGGGCTGGTGCAGACCTGAGAAAGATAATTCAAACATTTGTAAAGTGAATATTAAACAAAAAAAAAATTAAACAAGAACATGACTAAACTAACCTGGTCTAAGTTTACCTTTAACTTTTAAATTGGCCAACATGGAAGTAATGGTGAATGTTATATTTGGCAACAGATGAAAGTACTCATACACAAGAAAACAAGACTAGGAAATGGATATTTTTCTCCAAGAAGTCCAGTCTACAGAATAGGTGTGTACACATTGTCCACGAGGGTGAGACTGAAAACATTCCCCAGGTGTTTTCATTGTCTCAGTTATTTTGGCATGTCCACAAAGGCACTCATAGGAAGAACTTCTAATAAGGAAAGGCCTTAAAAACAACAATATAAAGCTTTTCAAAAGAAGGGTACTGCCGGTTTTGATATCAATCAGAGCTGCCTGTCCAGGACAAATTCTTTTTTTAAACAATCCAGTTTTGGGGGAGATTTTTTTTTTTGTCATGCGGGTACACATTTCCATTGAGATTAATATCCCAAAGTTCAGAATATTAAAAAATTGTCCCCGTTATAAACCAGCACTAAATACAAGATTTTAATTTTGTGAAGGGGAAGGTGTGCCTCATGTGTAACCCACACCGCCCCAATGCCATAGATTACATCATGTTCTATAGGATACAATATATAAAACTTAACTACAACGGTCTTTGATAATTAATATTTTTAGAGTGTATTCAAATATTGACATAATAACTGACAGAAACCTGGAACAGAACACTAATGAACCCCTTTCCTAGAGCTGCTGCCAAGCATTAGCCATATGTTCCACATAATCTGTACTAAAGGATAGGATTATTAAATCCAAGATTTAACTTCCCTTCAGCAGAAACTATAAGACCAAGTTCAGACATGGCCAGCAAAGGAACCCAAAGCAACATTGCTTCTACTGAAAGTAATATTCTCAGCCATTTTATCCATCCATACCACCTAGCATAGAATTATGTTTACGTGTTCCTAAACCCACAACAGTAAAATCTGTATATGCAGCAAAGCATGCTTGTTAGGCTTATATGTACACGGGATGTTTTTACAACCTCTCCTGAACGATTTAACTTGACAGATCGTAACCCACGTTTAAAACGTCTGTTTTGCCGCATTTGCATTTAGAAGCGTTTGGAAAAAAAAAAATATTTTTTATTATTTTTTTTTTTCAAAATAGCCAAAAATGAAAAATACCTATAAATGAAACGCATCTAAACGCAAGTTACCACGTTTAGAAGCGTAACCCGCGTTTAACACATCTGTTTTTCCGCGTTTACATGCCGCGTTTGCATTTAGAAGCGTTTGGAAAAAAAATATATATATATATTTTTTTTTTCAAAATAGCCAAAAATGAAAAATACCCATAAATGAAAGCGTCTAAACGCAAGTTACCGCGTTTAGAAGCGTTTGGCGCTTGAAATGCCTCTAAAATCAGCATCTGAACTAATTTTTTTGCTTTCCAAAAAAGGCCTCTAAACTCAACTGTCTAAAACGACATTAATTGAACCCGTGTACATGTACACATAAGACAACATTGGATGAGTTCTGGGGCAGCTGAAAAAAGCATCCAACTGCCTCTGAACGTCCGTTTACCAGCAGCAGTGTACATGAGGTCTTATACTCACTGTGGAACCTAAGGGGTTAATCCTCCCCATTGTGTAAAAAGGCTGTTTGATCCTGTCTTCCCTGATCCTCCCCTTCTTCCACTGTCCATCTCCTGATAAGACAGAGCCTTTGGGGGCACCCTGCACATACTCAGTTTGGTGTGTATTGCTATAGAGTTTTTTTCTTGAGAGGGTGTGTGTGATCAGCACAGGGCCAATCAGCACTGTCCAGACAGAGTGTCAGGGGTCATACAGGCTCATAGGACAGTCAGAGTAGAATGAAAACTCCTCCTACAAGCTTTAACCAGACACTGATAGAAGTCACAAGACTGCTATATACTGCTGATGAGAAAAAGGTATTTAGCAGATTATATTTACTAAAATAATTGCATTTCCATGTTCTGTGTACTGTGGGAGACCAGATATAGTGAATGCAGGTTCTAGGTTTAGTAACACTTTAGTATAGGTATAAGTTCGTACTATCCTGACGCCTCCTGAATGACTTTTTTTTGTTCTTTATTATTTTTTTTTCAAATATTCTATTTAACCTACAACAGGTAAAAGTCCAGATCAACACAGTAACAATGTGTAACCATTACACTACAAAAGCATTGAACTGAAACAACATAAATCAGAAGGTAAATTAAGAATAAATGTAACATTGTCAGCGTACAATCCGTTAGAGGTAAGCTATGTAATATAGTAGCCAAAGGATAAAGCCTTTTTTTTGTTATTTTATTCCCCAAATGGAACTTTACAATGAGGCTAATGTACCACAAACATTTGGCTTGTGACGTGCCCCTATTGACTTGAATGGTCAACTTTTACAGGTGCTTTTGCTTGTCAAATCAACATGCCATGTTAAATTTGCCACAGCTGAGACATAAAGCATCATGGCTGTGGCATGTGAACATCCCCCTCTGCTTGTATTTTAGACTTTAGCTGGGTGGTTGGGAGGCGATAAAACTACAGCGTAGCTGCCTATTTTTCACCTCCCCTCTCGTCAGCCACTTGTGTAAAAGGCATCACAAAAAAAAAAACAAACAAACACACATTACACAACATACATAGAAAGGCAATAAATACATTGTAAAAATAAAAACAATAGTAATTATAAACTAAAACATGAGAAAAACACAGGAGAGTTGTGTCTGAAAAACTTCAGAAAAAATCCTACATTTAGATAAAAGCAGAGCGTGTCCTGTGTATAGTATACTGGGTATTATTATGCGAATATGCATAAAAACATATACTTGCTCCTTTTAAGTCAATAAATGCCTTGGTGCCACAGGAAATTACCATGAACATTGAAAATCCTGAATACGCCACATGTGGGTAAATATACTCCATATGTGGATTTTACAAACCTCCACTGGGATTTGTCTTGTAATATACTCACACCTGTTTTGAGATTCATAATGAAGCGGCTTTCACCTCAACCCCTACAAAAGGGTATAAAATAATGAAAACAGCATCAACCCCTAAATGAAGGCAGCCAGTAATACCCTGCCTCTGGCATACTGTGTTTCCTGGACTTCAAAGACCTCAGCTGTGAACCTCAAACAAGAAGATAACAAACTTTGCTGATAAGAACCTTTGAAGTTTGTGTAAAAGGCTATTCTGCTTGATTAAACCGCTAGAACCAGGTTTTCATGTTTGCTACACACAAAATTATAAAGCAACTCCATACTAACGGATTTGAAGTAATTGTCAGAATGGAGGAAATGTCTACCCGGCGTCTGCAAATGGCTTTATCAGGAAATGATTGCTACTTTGTGATGGAAACTAGAATGTATTTCATAACAACTGGCTGAATAAATTCCAGTAGACTTAGCCATACACAATTCGAATCTTGGCTGGTTGGGCAGGAACCAGCAAAGATTTGAACCATTAATGGGCAGGTTGAATGTACCAAGTTGATCAACTGATCAACTTGGGTAAAACCAGCCTGCCGGCTATAGCCCTTAGCAATAATCACAGTCTCCACCCGGCAGGGAAGGCTACCCCCACCGCCAGAAGACAATTGCTGGGCAGGAGGGATTCCCCTGTCAACCCTGTGTTGATGGGGGAATCGTGCAAATTTCTTCCCTGCAGAAGAAATTTGCACCGTATATGGCCTGCCCTAATTATCATCTTCTTAAAGTGGGGTTCCACCCAAAAAAAAACAAAAAACACTACATGAAAAATTAAAAAAAAAATACAAAAAAACATTTGGATATTTTTTTTTTTTACTTACCTCTAAATGCCTGTTGCTAGGTGGTCCCTCGTAGTCTGCCTCTTCCAGTGCCTGGGCTGGTGACATCACTTCCCCCTCGGCACAGGAAGGGCGAAGGGTGACTGAGAGGCCAATCACGGCGCGCGGCGCCACTCGCGCATGCGCAGTGGGTGTCAGGCTGTGAAGCCACAGCCCGGCGCCCACAGTTGCAATGCCGGCGCCGCATGGCTGGACCCTGGGACAGGTAAGTGTCCAATTAAAAGTCAGCAGCTGCAGTATTTGTAGCTGCTGACTTTTAATTTTTTTTGTTTTTTTGTTTTTTACTGGACCTCGGGTGGAACTACTCTTTAAGCTGACCATAAACCTTTGCATACTGAATGGAAAAAGCAGATTCCTTCATCCACTCTACAAAATGCAGCTGGAGAGACCTGCCTCTGCAACTAGCGCCTGCATCTGATTGGATGCGAACGCTGTTTGGTGAAGAGTTTTCTGTCTTCGGCTATCAGGTTCTTTGATTCTTTAAATTGCGGGATGTTGGGCGGCAAGCATTGGGGCTCTGGCATGTAGCTGTAGGCAAAGGTCACAGGGCTACTGTGAAGCCTCCACTGCTGGCAGCTTGTCAAAAGCTACAGTGTCTTGAAAAAGTATTCATACCTTTGACATTTTTCATGTTACAACCAAAAATATAAATGTATTTTATTAGGATTTTATGTGATAGATCAACACAAAGTGGCACATAATTGTGAAATGGAAGGAAAATGATAAATGTTTTTTTTAAACAAGTAAATATTTGAAAACAGTGGCGTGCATTTGTATTCAGTCCCCTTTACTCTGATACACCTAACTAAAATCTTGTGGAACCAATTGCCTTCAGAAGTCTCCTAATTAGTAAATAGAGTCCACCTGTGTGTAATTTAATCTCAGAATAAATACAGCTGTTCTGTGAAGCCCTCAGAGGTTTGTTAGAGAACCTTAGTGAACAAACAGCATCATAAAGGCCAAGGAACACACCAGACAGGTCAGGGATAAAATTGTGGTAAAGTTTAAAGCAGGGTTAGGTTATAAAAAAAATATTCCAAGCTTTGAACATCTCATGGAGCACTGTTCAATCCATCATCCAAAAATGGAAAGAGTATGGCACAACTGCAAACCTACCAAGACATGGCCGTCCACCTAAACTGACAGGTCGGGCATAGAGACCATTATATAGCGAGAGGAAACCAAGAGGCCCATGGTAACTCTGGAGGAGCTGCAAAGATCCACAGCTCAGGTGGGAGAAGCTGTCCACAGGACAACTATTAGTTGTGCACTCCACAAATCTGGCCTTTATGGAAGAGTGGCAAGAAGAAAGCAGTTGTTGAAAAGAAAGCCATAAGAAGTCCCGTTTGCAGTTTGCTAGAAGCCATGTGGGGGACACAGCAAACATGTGGACAAAAGTGCTCTGGTCAGATCAGCCAAAATGTAACATTTGTCCTAAAAGCAAGACGCTACGTGTGGCGGAAAACAAACACTGCACATCACCCTGAACACACCATCCCCACCGTGAAACATGGTGGTGGCAGCATCATGTTGGGGGGATGCTTTTCTTCAGCAGGGACAGGGAAGCTGGTCAGAGTTGATGGGAAGATGGATGGAGCCAAATACAGGGCAATCTTAGAAGAAAACCTGTTAGAGTCTGCAAAAGACTTGAGACTGGAGCGGAGGTTCGCAGTCTAGCAGGACAATGACCCTAAACATACAGCCAGAGCTACAATGGAATGGTTTAGATCAAAGCATATTTGTATGTTAAAATGGCCCAAATGTCCCGACCTAAATCCAACTGAGAATCTGTGGCAAGAAAATTGCTGTTCACAGATGCTCTCCATCCAATTTGACAGAGCTTGAGCTATTTTGCAAAGAAGAATGGAAAAAAATGTCACTCTAGATGCGCAAAGCTGGTTGAGGCATACCCAAAGAAAAAGTTTGCAGCTGTAATTGCAGGAAAAATTGGTGGTTCTACAAAGTAATGATTAAGGGGGGCTGAATAAAAATGCACTCCACACTCTTTAGATATTTATTTGTAAAAAATGTTGAAAACCATTCATAATTTTCCTTCCACTTCACAATTATGTGCCACTTTGTGTTGGTTTATCATATAAAATCCCAATAAAATACATTTACATTTTTAGTTGTAACAGGACAAAATGTGGAAAATTTCAAGGGGTGTGAATACTTTTTCAAGGCACTGTAGGTACACAGGGGCCACAAATCGGCCAACAACTGTCGGTTCATCCGTTACCGGCCAACTTTCAGCCTGTGTGTACAGCTCTTTGTTCAACCGAACCAAGCTCACGACTGGCTTCTGTCGAATGAGCGAAAAAAAACTTTGTGTGTGTATCCAGCAAAACTCTATGAGAGGCTGACAGCTGCTGCAGCTGAATGTGGCTAGACAGTGCACCTAGCAGTACAAACATTAAGGGCAGTATGCGCTCAAGGAAGAATGTCTGAAACACAAGTGGTGTGCGATCGGTCATCACTAAGTGGTTAACCTTTCTGCCTGGTATCACTAGGGTCATCAGCTAAAATCCACTGCACTCTCTGCATGTTTGCAATGTTCTCCATGTGTTTGCACAGGTTTCCCCCCAAACTCCAAAGACATTCTGGTAGGTTAATTGGCTCCTGGCTAACATTGGCCCTAGTATGTATACTGTGTAATGTGAGTTAGGGACCTTAGACTGTAAGCTCTTTGAGGGCAGGGACTACTGTGAATGTACAATAAACACTATATTACCAAAAGTATTGGGACACCTGCCTTTACACGCACATGAACTTTAATGGCATCCCAGTCTTAGTCCGTAGGGTTCAATATTGAGTTGGCCCACTCTTTGCAGCTATAACAGCTTCAACTCTTCTGGGAAGGCTGTCCACAAGCTTTAGGAGTGTGTCTATGGAAATGTTTGACCATTCTTCCAGAAGCGCATTTGTGAGGTCAGGCACTTATGTGAACAAGAAGGCCTGACTTGCGCTCTCCGCTCTAATTCGTCCTAAAGATGCTCTATTGGGTTGAGGTCAGGACTCTGTGCAGGCCAGTCAAGTTCCTCCACCCCAAACTCGCTCATCCATGTCTTTATGGACCTTGCTTTGTGCACTGATCCAAATCATTTGGTGGAGGGGGGATTATGGTGTGGGGTTGTTTTTCAAAGGTTGGGCTTGGCTCCTTAGTTCCAGTGGGAACTTTTAAGGCATCAACATACCAAGACATTTTGTACAATTTTATGCTCCCAATTTTGTGGGAACAGCTTGAGGATGGCCTCTTCCTGTTCCAACATGACTATGCACCAGTGCATAAACAATGGTCTACGGTCAAACATTCCCATAGACACACTCCTAAATCTTGTGGTCAGCCTTCCTGGAAGAGTTGAAGCTGTTATAGCGGCAAAGGGTGGGCCAACTCAATATTGAACCCTACGGACTAAGACTAGGGTGCCGTTAAAGTTTATGTGCCTGTAAAAGAAGGCCTCCCAATACTTTTGGTAATATAGTTTATATGTAAAGCACTACTATAAATTCCTATAATAATAATAAACACTAAACGCCCAATGTGCATGAGCTATAAAAGGTAACAATAAAGATAAAATATTGAATAGTATGCTATTGCTTTACAGATGCAAATATCACCAAATCCCTGCTTTACTAATTAGTAAGTTACTGATGCAAAACAGGAGTTCAAAAGTCACTGCCAACAACTTACTTACAAATCTGCAGTAAGCTGTATAAAGAGTAAATAGAAATGGTTATGTTAGGATGTAGATGTACCATGAACTCTAACATTTTGTCCCTAATTACTTACAGTTATCAGCTCAGGAAGTTTGTTCCACTCAAGCCCACAATATAAAGTTCATCCAGCAACTTCACTTCTAAACCGAATATTAGTCATTAAGAAACCACAGCAAAGTGGAACGTTCCAGCTTCAGCAGATGTATATATCAGTAGTCTTAGCATGGTTACTGGCCATTAGCCATCCTTGAATTTGCAACAGGACAGTTAATGTTTGGAATCACCATATGTTCTATAAAGAATGCTCATTGTGGTTGCTCGGCCTAATCCCCGGAAATGTGTAAAGCTTTTCAAACAACTAGATTCCAGAGTATTTCTCCAATCTAGAAAGAATCCAGGCTGCGCCATACAAGGCAGATTATAACAACAATACAAATAAATTACTTTTTTTATATCCAGTCTGTCTTGATAATGATTGCATAATCCCCTGCAATAATAAACCACTGAAGTATAGCTAGAGCCAAAGCATTTCTAGTTTTGGACAGAGTAGGGAAGGGTAAGAATCTGTGCCAGCGGTTCATTGCTCAGTTAGATTGCAAGCTCTCATGATCAGAGCCCTCCTAACCCTCTTGTATTGATATGTATTGTATCTGTATTATCTCCCTTTATATTGTAAGCACTGTGCATAATGTAACAACCCTGTTTAATAATAATAATTCTAGATTTTATTCTAGAAATCTAGATTCCTAGATTGTTAGCTCTAACGGGCAGGGCCCTCTGATTCCTCCTGTATTGTATTGTAAGGCTCCTTTCACACTGGGCACTTCCGTTTTGACGGACTCCGCTTTACTCAGCGGGGGATCGATCCAATGATCTTCGCTGAGCAGGCGGATGACAGGTTCATCTCCGCTCACTGTGCAGGGGCAGTCCTGTCAGAGCCCCGCTGTCCTCTATGGGAAATCGGATGAAAACAGACCACCTGTCCATTTTCATCTGATCCCATCCAATCCGCCAGACGGATGAAAAATAGGGTTTCCATCCATCTGGATTTGGCGGACCAGATCAGATCAGATAGCGGCAGATGTCAGTGGACATGTCACAGCTGACATCTGTCGCTCCATAGAGGTGAAAGGAACGACCAATCAGGTCTGCCTGAAAAACTGACAGGCGTACCTGTTTAGAGAGCATGTGTGAAAGGGGCTTTCCTGTACTGCCCTCATGTTGTATAGTGTTGTGCAAACTGTTGGCGCTATATAAATCCTGTATAATAATAATAAAAAAAAGAGGTAAGTGATGCTGCAAATGATATTAGTTTGCATGTTTAGTTTCCAGTACACTAAGTATTGAAAATGAAATAAAACAAATTGCAGAAGACTACTCTAGGTCCTCAGGTACCAGAATTGCAGTGTTGGAACTTTAGGGGTAATAACAGAAGAAAAAAACAGAAGGATGTCAAAAGAATAGCAAATAAAATATAAAAATAATTTTGCGGTCTGTGTTCTTGCTGGGTGGATTCACCTTCTTTATTGGTCCCTATGACCATTAGCACTTTGACTGAAAGTGAGGGAAAATCTAAAATTATGAGTTTTCACTGGGAATAAGTAAAAATATCTTAAGGGGTTTTTCACACATGGTGGACTTTTCCAGCGGATCCACTGGCTCAGTGGGGGATCTGTTTGGTGATCTCCACTGAGCAGGCGGATGACAGGTCCGTGTCCACTCCACTTATGCAGAGCGGGCACAGCCCGCTTTCCTCTATGGGTGGTCGGATGTAAAGGGACCGCCTGTCAGTATAAATTCGACTGTCATTCGATCTGCCAGACGGATGGGGTACAGATCCCCTATCTGTTTTTTGCAGATAGGATCGGATCAGATGTTGGTGTGGGTAAATGAATGCATGTCTGTTTACATTTGCTACTCCATAGAAGGCAATGGATGGTCCGATCGGGTCCGCCCATGTCAAAACGGCCTTATATTGAGGATAGGTTTTTCCAACAATAGTCTAAAATCAGATTTCCTTGGCTTTGGGGAGATCTCCTATAACTTCCTGCTGTGTATTAAGAAAGGATGTGAAAAAGGGACACAAACAGAAGCAAAAAAATACAGGGGCTTTAACCATTTCACACAATATCTAAAACCAAAAAAAAAAAAAAAAGATGACTACTAGATTTATTTTAGGATCCCCCTACTAATCAGTATAAGGCCAGGAAAATGACATTATGCTGACTAATAGACCAGTTACACAGAGTAGCAACTATTGCATTATGACATTGACAACCCAAAGTTTTGTCTACTATGAAAATATCAACAACAGCATGCAGCAGGCATACTCCCGGAAGTGTTGAATGTTAAAGAACCGGATGGAAGCTACAGCACTGAATAGGTACCAGAATGGACATGTCTAATCTATGGGCCAGCCTTGAAGTAGATCTTGACCTTGGATGCTGCCTGAACAAATATGGGGTCGATCTTATAAGAAAGGAACATTAAAGCATTGGCAGGAGAAGTGCTGTTATCTCTCTGATAAATATTGGTAATTACACTCATACTTTACTTAGCACGAATGCATTTATATCGGATACTAGGTGTGCTTTCCAATATGCCGTTACCAATTAAACTATGTAGATTATATTAGCAGAGAGGATTCTCTGACATAATCATAACATTTATTAAGAACAGCGGCCAAATATTCATTCCCCTGATGTCATCCTGGAATCAGGAGCAAGTCTCACTGTGACCCACTGCAGACTCTAAATAACATCTAATGGTTGCATCAATGATAGCCGCAGGAAAATTTCTGTCTCAGTGCTTTAGGAACCATAGGCAAAGCATGTGCCAAATGCATTTACAGATGGTTCATTTTCTTTTTCACTAGTCAACTATTCCACTTGCCTTCCTCATTAGCAAGGAATAATGCAGTTCCAGAAAATGTTTTCTTTTATGCACACCAACCTATTGCATTACAGTATAATTTATCTCCTCAGCCCATCTAATTTCTCAGAGTGATAACTATTTAAAAAAGCATTGTCAATTTCCATCAATTCTATATGGCTGCAAGCTTCTTTATTATGTTTGTGTAATACTACTTTGAATCCATTATGGATACGTTTTGCAAGTACAATAATCAGTCTGATATACGTGGTTTAATAAGCTAAGTGGATGGTGTATGTTGAAACACTTATTTTTTTTTTTTTGTTTAAAGATTTGGACCCTAAAATTGGTCCTAAAGTGTTACTAAACTCACAATAAAATCAGTCTGTATATGCAGTAAAGCATACTTGTTATACTCACTGTGGAGCCTAAGGGGTTAATCCTCTGCACTGTGTAAAAAGGCAGTTTGATTCTGTCTTCTCTGATCCTCCTCAAAACATGTCCGGTTAAAACAGGTAATGGTGTCAGTCTGCACATGCTCAGTTCGGTGTGTATTGCTAGTGAGGTTTTTTTCTCGAGAGTGTGCATGTGATCAGCACAGGGCCAATCATCACTGTCCAGACAGAGGGTCAGGGGTGCTGCATCCTGAATTGACAGCCAGTGCAGTATAAAAACTCCTCCTACAAGCTTTAACCAGGCACGGATAGAAGTCACAAGACTGATGAAAAAAAGGTATTTAGCAGATGGTTTACTAAAATAATTGCATTCCCATGTTCTGTGTACTGTGGGAGATATAGTGAATGCAGGCTCCTGGGTTTAGTAACACTTTAGGTGTTGAACTTTTGCCAGTCCTCTATTATTCTCAATGTACACAGAAATACATGTGTCCCTTTAATTTCCAATGCTGTAAGCTCCTTAAGGGCTGGGGCTTATGTGAATGTACAATATATATAAAGCACTGCATTCGTTTTCAGTGCTATATACCCGTATTTATCGGCGTATAACACGCACTTTTTTCCCCTTAAAATCAGGGGAAAGTCGCAGGTGCGTGTTATATGCCGATCCCCTGCGATCCCGACCTGTCAAAATAACAAAATCGCCGACCGCGATTTGAAAATGGCGCCGCCGGCGCCGAAATACACAGAGCCGGTCCTCGGCTCTTTCCGGCGGCTCTCGTTTACTTTCGGTTTCACTCGTAGCCCCGAGCGGAGCTATCCGAGTAGGTTCGGATAGCTCCGCTCGGGGCTACGAGTGAAACCGAAAGTAAACGAGAGCCGCCGGAAAGAGCCGAGGACCGGCTCTGTGTATTTCGGCGCCGGCGGCGCCATTTTCAAATCGCGGTCCGCGATTTTGAAGCCCAGCAAGCAGGGACAGGGGATCGAAGGCTGCACTGGGGCAAGGCTGCACTGGGGAAGGCTGCACTGGGGCAAGGCTGCACTGGGGAAGGCTGCACTGAGAAGGCTGCACTGAGAAGGCTGCACTGACAAGGCTGCACTGGGGAAGGCTGCACTGACATGGCTGCACTGACAAGGCTGCACTGACAAGGCTGCACTGACATGGCTGCACTGGGGCAAGGCTGCACTGAGAAGGCTGCAATGATGGGCATTTAAATGTAAGTTTTTTTCCCTTCAACTTCCCTCCTAAAAGTTTTTTTTTCCTTAAAATTCCCTCCTAAATTGGGGTGCGTGTTATACGCCGGTGCATGTTATACGCCGATAAATACGGTAATTACTTGTAATTAATAAATAAGTAAATAACTCTAGATTGGGAATACTTACATTGGCCAACATAAGTTAAAATGAAGAAAGCACCTTCAGCTACTATACTCGCCTCCTCTCTAGACACAGTTTCCTGTGGACCTATCAATCACTGATCCAGTGCTGCCCCTTCTTCTGAGTTGCAATACACCCAACATCATTGAACCCACTTCCCATTATTGCAGGAGTGAGGGGCCTACCCTGACTCTAGAATCCTGGGAGAAACACTACAGAGAGAGTCTCCACATCATTATGTAGAACTCAGGATAATCCTGAGCCAAGTTGGGCTTTAACGTGGTAGTAAACTCTGTTATGCAGATGCTGGTGTTCATCTAGGTCATTGCATTCACTTATTAACAAACATTACACACTGTAAAGCAGGCAAATCGCATACTACTTACTTTTTTATTAAGCTTTTAAAATGGTCTCCCCTTAAATAAGGCGGTGCCATCTTCAGTGTGGTTTTCTGAGTCAGTTTTGGATTGTATTTTCGCCCTTTGCTTTTTTCCCTTGCCGTAATCTTGCACATGCGCGATCGTGTATCGGCCAAGAATTACATAATCGTGGTATATTTACTTTGCTGTTCTGGTTATTTGTGCCCATCAGTCCTCTGTATGCTGTGGATGATCGCCGCAATAAGAGTCAGTATGATGCCCTGGTTTATTCCCCATGTGACATCACATGGTCACATGGGGAGTACCAGAAAGTTATGAGTGAATTTACATTCACGAGTGTTTTCACAGCTCTGTCGCAGGGTAGCGGAACTCCCATACACGGCATCCTGTCAATGGAGAGACGGCAGGGAAAGGTGGTTCTACAAAACTATTGGCTCGGGGGGGGAGCTGAATACAAATCCACGTCACACTTTTCACATATTTATTTGTAAAAAAATTTGTACACCATTTATCATTTCCCTTCCACTTCACAATTATGTGCCACTTTGTGTTGGGCTATCACATAAAATTCCAATAAAAGACATTTACATTTGTGGTTGTAACATGACAAAATGTGGAACATTTTAAGGGGTATGAATACTTTTTCAAGGCACTGTACCTTGCTCAGAAGCAAGCCCAATTCCTAAACCTCCCAGTTTTGAGGTACACCATGGATGGAAAAATCTACTACAAATCAGATTGCCCACACAAATGTGGAACAGGCAGTCAGCTCAATCTGATTTCCATGAGTTCAATTAGCCCGTTCCACTAGGCTTGTGCTGCAATGGAAAGGTACAATATATTTTGCCACTTGGTAGAAAACAAGACATTAAACGAGGACATTAATATTTAAGGCATGCCAACTCAATGCCAATTCATATGAGAGACACAACTTTGCTGGAGTAATATATCCCAGTTCATATCTTTTGTAACCTTTATGTTCAAATTAAAGCAGGATGAACACAGACAGACAATCTCCCATTGGATTATTACAGTGATTTGTCAGAACAATTTGTAAGTGTAAACAAATAAATCTGAACGAGTGATCTAACAATACCAAATGACTTGATTCAGATCCAATTAATACACAAGGCGCTACAATGAGTCTTATTTTATTTTTCAAGTAGTATGCCAATTCTATAGAAAAATGTGCTCTTCAAATTCAAGGAAGAGAAAATGCGACGTAACAAAGTTTCTGCAGCTGTGCTCTGTATTAATATTGTAACAAATTGTTACACCAAGTAGACCCTTCAGCTCAGATTTTTTTTTTCTAAAATAACATGCTTAGCTGCTCTGTGCAATGGTATTGCACAGAGTGACCCTGAACCGCCTCCCCTGTGGTCCCCGACTAGCGTTCTTGGCTCCTTCTCTTCTTTTTGTGCCGCGAAAGCAAGAGGCTTGCTATGGGGGCAAACCTGCGGGCTAGATCTTGAGCATCTATTGAGATACAGTGCGGCTCAGCCTGCTCTTTGCTCACAAAATCTGATTGCCAGTCAATGGCTACCGCTGATGCTTCTGTGAGCAGAGAGACACGAGAGCTTCTGCAGATGGGCACAGGGGGGGTGACGTGGCCATACAAGTACTGGGATATTTTTTTACCTTAATGTAGGGAAAGCATTAAGGTAAATGTCTAAACTTTACATCCACTTTAAGATAATGTGTCAAGATGGAATAAGGATATGCCTTTGCTGACAGGCTCTAGAACTGTCATATCAATCTGATCACCATCACGATTTAGCGGGTCATTACCCTGGAACAAGCATGTCCATATTAGGCATCCTAACACAAGATCATCAAAAATCAACAACTTTGGAAGATAATCAAGATTTCCATTCTGAGATGTTGATGTCCCTGTAAAACCCTACAAATGTTCTGGATACTCTTTTGTTTCTATTGTCTCACCTAGTCCCCTTCTTCTACCCTATCTGTTCCACATGGAGTATCAGCTCTGGACACGTACACATTCTGCTGTAACTACTCCTAGACCTCACTGGAAGCCAGATAATCCATACTAGTCTATTGACATTACTATCCCAATCACAACATTTTCCCCATAACAGCTTTTGGAAATTTATAAAAAAAAAAACCCTACGAGTAAAGTGATACCAAACACTTATGCCCCGTACACACAATCGGACATTCTGACAGCAAAATCGGGATCGACCCCTTATTTCGATCTGTGATCAGCTGAGTCTCATAGACTCGCTGATCACAAAGTGTGCCGCGCGCGCCCTGCAGGGGGCGCGCAGGCCGCTCGGACACGGGAGGACGTCAATAGACGGAAAAGTAGGCCTGTGCTGTAGCCATTATTCGGCTATAGCACAGAACTGAAGAAGTTAAATAAGAGTCAGTACACACCTGCCATCATTTAAAGTGCTTTTGATTAACCCCAAATAAAGTTTAGCTGTTCTAGTAGGTCTTTACTGACATTTTCTTAGTCACATCCTACAGCAAAAGCCATCGTCCGCAGAGAGCTTCCAAAGCATCAGAGGGATCTCACTGTTAAAATGTATCAGTCAGGAGAAGGGTACAAAAGAACTTCCAAGGCATTATATAAACCATGGAACACAGTGAAGACAGTCATCATCAAGTGGAGAAAATATGGCACAAGTGTGACTGGACATCCCTCTAAAATTGATGAAAAGATGAAAATAAAACTGGTCAGGGAGGCTGCCAAGAGGCCTAAAGTAACATTAACCACCTCGATACAGGGCACTTTAACCCCCTTCCTGCCCAGGCCATATTTCAGCTTTCAGCACTGTCACACTTTGAATGACAATTGCGCGGCCATGCTACACTGTACCCATGTGACATTTTTATAATTTTCTTCACACAAATAGAGCTTTCTTTTGGGGTTATTTAGTCACTGCTGGGTTTTTTATTTTTATCTAAATAAAATAAAAAATTAAGACCGAAAATTTTGAAAAAAAAATACATTTTTTTTAAGTTTCTGTCAGTAAATTTTGTAAATAAATAATTTTTCTCCTTCACTGATGTGCGCTGATGAGGCTGCCCTGATGGGCACTGATAAGCTGCACCGATGGACACTAATGAGGCGGCACTTATGGGCACTGATTAGGTGGCACTGATGAGGAAGCTCTAATATGCTGCACTTATGGGCACCGATAGGTGGCACTGATGGGCACTGATACCCTGTTTCCCCGAAAATAAGACCTAGCGTGATTGTCGGTGATGGCTACAATATAAGCCCCACCCCCCAAATAAGCCCTAGTTAAAGTCCTTGTAGGTCTTATTTTCAGGGTAGGGCTTATTTTCGGGTAAACAGGGCAGGGCTTATTTGGGGGTAGGGCTTATATTGCAGCCATCACTGACAATCACGCTAGGTCTTATTTTCGGGGAAACGGTAGGCAGCACTGATGGGCATTACTGATAGGCGGCACTGAAAGCTAGTGCTGACTGGCATCACTAATTATTATTATTATTATTCAGGATTTATATAGTCCCAACAGTTTGTGCAGCACTTTACCACATGGGGACACACACAGTTCAGTTACAATACAAGTCAAAACAGGAGGGATCAGAGGGGCACCAATTGCTGGCACTGGTGGGGCTTTAGTGTAATCATCTGATTACATGTCTTGTTGTCCCCTGTGAGGAGATGCCGCCAATTGGCTCCCCTCACCACACACTCTGTCAGTGTGAGGCGAGGAGAGCTGATTACTGGCACTTCCTGTATTTACATGTGACCGGCTGTGATTGGACACAGCCGATCACATGGTTAATCACTTTAGCTTCGGAAGAATTTACCCTCTTTCTGACCAGGCCATTTTTTTGCGATACGGCACTGTGTCGCTTTAACTGACAATTGAGCAGTCGTGCGCCGCTGTACCCAAACAAAATTTACATCCTTCCCCCCCCCCACAAATAGAGCTTTCTTTTGGTGGTATTTTATCACCTCTGCAGTTTGTATTTTTGAGCTATAAACAAAAGAATAGCGACAATTAAAAAAAAACAAAAAAAAAAACACAGTATCTTTTACTTTTTGCTATAATAAATATCCCAAAAATATTTAAAAAAAACCACATTTTTTTCCTCAGTTTAGGCCGAAATGTATTTATTCTTCTACATATTTTTGGTAACAAAAACAAAACAAAATCACAATAATAGGATTTTTAAAACAGCTTATCTGTAAAATCCTTTTCTTTTGAAGTACATTACGGGGCACAGAGCCATAGTAATTACTATGTGGGTTATAGTGCACCTTCAGGGGCTGGACACTGGCACACCCTAAACAGGAAGTTGCCTCCCTATATAACCCCTCCCACTACTGGGAGTATCTCAGTTTTGTAGCAAAGCAATACACGTGTATACTAGAAATAGGGGCTGGGCCTCAGTGTCCCGTGAAGTACTTCAAAAGAAAAGGATTTTACAGGTAAGCTGTTATAAAAATCCTATTTTCTTTAATCGTACATCACAGGACACAGAGCCATAGTAATTACTATGTGGGATGTCCCAGAGCAATGCCAATTGAGGGGAGGGAGACACAACCAAAGTAGGGCTCCATGAGATCAGAGGATTCATACTGCTGCCTGCAGTACACTGCGCCCAAAGGCGTCATCCTCATTTCTTTTTACATCCACCAGATAGAATCTGGTAAATGTATGGATTGAAGACCAAGTTGCGGCCTTGCAGAATTGAGCCATTGAGGCTTGGTGATGCACTGCCCACTAAGCACTAACAGCCCTAAAGGAGTGCACTTTGATTTGAGAGGGTGGAACTACCTCTTTAAACCATAAGCTTAAACGATTACTTGTCGAATCCATTTAGAAATGGTAGGTATCGATGCTGCCTGTCCTCTTTTAGGACCTTCAGGCAACACGAACAAAACATCCGTTTTCCGAATCTGAGGAGTCGCCTTTAAGTAGACTTTGACTGCTCTCACCACATCAAGAGAATGTAGTGATTTCTCTTCCATAGAACAGGGTTCTGGAAAAATGAAGGTAGCACAATATCCTGGTTTAAATAAAAACCTGATATTACCTTCGGTAAAAAGTTAGGACGAGGACACAATACTACCTTATACTGGTGAACAATAAAAATATGGCTCTTTACAAGAAAGAGCAGCCAATTCTGATACCCTTCTTGCAGCAGATATGGTTACCATAAAAAATTGTTTCCTTGTCAAAAAAGGACCAAGGGAATATGTCGTATCGGCCCAAAAAAAGGCTGTTTTGTAATGCCAACAAAACTAAATTCAAGTCCCGAAGGTTCAGGGGTTACCTAACCGGAGATTAAGCCGTGTTACCCCCTGAATAAAGTTACGAACCAAAAAATGCGAAGCAAGTGGTCATAGAAATAATATGGATAAGGCTGAGACCTGTCCTTAGAAGCACTCAAGGCCAGCATTATTTCTCACCCCATCTGCAGAAAGTCAAGGATTCTACCTTTGACCTATTTCCTGGGGTGCAACTCCTGGTTTCACACGAGGAGACATACGTTTCCCAGACTCCATAATATATAATTATGGAGGCTGGCTCCCTTGCATTCACCAAGGTAGAAACTACTGAACCTGACAGCCTACGCTTCTTCAGAGTGTGGGTCTCAATAGCCAGACCATTAAATTTAGCGTTTGTAAAGTAGGATGGAACACCGGACCTTGCGAGAGAAGGTCTGGCCGTGATGGTAGGGTCCATGGGTCCCCTACTGCCATCTTTATGATCTCTGCATACCAAGATTTCCTGGGGCCACAAGACTCAACGATTTCCCTTTGAAGCTGCTTGATCCTGCAAAGAAGTCGTGGATGCAGGCAGAATAGGAGGGAATGCATAAAATCAGTGAGAACCAATTCCACGGGAATAGCAAGGCATCTGTTCCGCATGCTAGAGGATCCTTTGTTCTTGACACAAAGTTGTCGATTTCTTTGTTGAACCTGGACGCAAACAGATCTATGTCTGGGATCCCCCATTTTTGACATATTGACAGGAAGATATCGGGGTGAAGGAACAATTCTACCGGGAGCAACTGCTGGCGACCCAAGTAGTCCGCGTGCCAATTTTCTATTCCTGAAGACTGCCGATAGGCAAAGTACATTTTTTTCTGCCCAAGATAGGATATGATTCACCTTTCTCTGGGCCGCACAACTTCTTGTGCCCCCTTGGTGATTAATATAGGCCATTGCTGTGGTATTGTCAGATTGAATCCTGGCAGGACAATACTGTAAACTGAACGTTCAGACCCTCAGGACCAAGAGCTCTGCCTGAATTTCTAAAATGTTAATGGGCAAGGCCATTTCTGATCTGGGCCACTTCTCTTGGACAGTTGCCTCTTCCAGGACTGTTCCCCAACCTAAACAAAAAAGGTTGGCATATGTTGTCATCACTTCCCAGGTAACTGAAAGAAGGATTTTCCCCTTAGTAGATTTTTGGAAATTAACCATAAACTGAGGCTCCGGCGCACCCAGCCTGCAGCACCTGGTATTTACAGGTGGTCTCTCGTCCAGGTACTAATCAGGCCCGACCCTGCTTAGCCTCCAAATATCAGACAAGATTGGGCGCTATCAGGGTGATGTGGCCATAGGCTTTGGAGTCAGACACATTGGGAATGTAGAGCTTGAAACTTTTGTTCCAAGCCGATAGGATACCGTTTTGCAGCAGTCTCGAATGAAACTGAGCATAAGTAACAGCCTCGAATGAAGCCACCATCTTTCCCAACAACCTCACGCAAAGTTGAATAGAAGAAATTCATCTTGCTTCGACCACCTAAATCAGTTCCTTTATGGCGCTGATCTTTGCCTGGGGTAAGAATACCCTTTTCTGGTGAACCTATGATCGGACCCAAGTATTTTAGCCTTCTTCATGGTTTTAATGAAGATTTCTCCTAGGTTGAGAATTCAACCTAGATATTCCAGGTAGTTGAATGTGGTGACCATACTTTGGTCTAAGCGGGCTACCCACTGGTCTATTAAGAACAGATCGACTAGGTAAACCATAATCATTATACCTTGTGCCCTTAATCTGGCTAGAAGAGGGGACAGACCTTTGTAAACACTTGAAGTGCAGTAGCTGGGCGGGAAAGCAGAGCTACACACTGAAAATGAAGATTTTCCACCTTGAAAAGTAGATATTACTAGTGAGCGAGGAAATAGGCATATGGAGGTATGCATCTTTGATGTTGATTGACGGCAGAAGTTCTCCTCCTTGTAGGATGGAGATAACTGATTTGGATCGACTCCATGTGAAAAAAAAGAGTGGTTATATTCAGGAATTGAATTTAGATTTTTGAGATCCAGAATGTCCATTCGGATTTCCGTGAAAAAAAGAGGTTTTAATCAAACCCCAACCTCTGTTCTTACATGGGGACCCCCATGATCACTTTTTTCTTTTTCTCTGGATCCTTAGAAACGTTTGATCCGAGAAAACGAGGAGACAGGAATTCTTGGAACAACAGTTTGTACCCTGGAGCTATTGAGGAAGTCCCCTATTCGTCTCGACACTCTTTCTGCCAGATCCTTGAGAACTGCAGAAGAATTTCCCCTATTTGATTGAACCTGACAGTTGAAGCCACCGTGACTGCCTAGAGGCTGATGCCTCTGGCACAGGAGAAGGAGCTTTAAAATGAAAATACATTTAGTCCTTTTCTAAAAGGGCAAAAGGGGTGCTTTCCACTAGAATTTCTTTGGATGCCGCAAAAAGGAAGATTAGCCAGGAGCTTCTTACAAGGCGCTTAGTGAAGGGCGCAAGGCCTGAAGGATAGAATCTCTCATAGCAACTATTGCAAACATAAAGCTGCCTCCTTGGCCTGCTGAGCAGGATAACCTTTAACACCTGTTTAAACTGGTCTCTCAATGATTAAGCAATTACTGTCAGCGCAGACCGAAACACTCAATCTCCCAGAGAAAAAAGGTGTTTTTTTTTTTTTTTCAATAGGAATTCCACCTTTTTATTCGTTGGATCCCTAAGCATTTGAGCATTGTCTGCTGTACAAGACAAACATATTCACAGAGGATAAAGCAGCATTAATTGCTGGTATACCCCGCTTAGTGAATTTCCTCCACCATAGGATAAAGTGTGAAAACTTTTTAGGGGGAAAAAATGCTTATCTGGGTGATCCTCTCAGATACAAAAAAGCTTTTCCAGCAATGAATTGACAGGAAAAGGCATGCACAGCTTGAGGCTTTAGTGAACCCAAACACTCAGTTAAGGGTACATAAATGTGGAGCGATCATTCAGCAAGAAATTGCACCATGAATCTTAAGATGGGAACAGCCAATTCTCCCGCATTTGACACCTCAGAAGAGGAGTCATCAGCCTCACCACGGTCCCCTGAGGGAAATAGTCTTCTCCTCCCCCTAGTTTCTCCGTTAACAAACCTTCAGGAACCGGGGACCCTCTGGGAAGACACAATCCTGGACCTGTAAAAAGCACCCCGCCAGTAAAACTTTATGGCCTTAATACCAAAAGTACTGGATCCCGGGGTCCAGCTCTCTAAAAAGCATTGCAGGTAAAACCTCGTTTCTTCGGATACAAGACCCGGGTACCATTCAATTCAGCCTAAAACACACTTTGAATGGATCCGGCTGCATAGCTAGCCCCAGCAAGGATAGCTCCAGAGGAGCTCAGCACAGCACATCTTCACTCGTGACCAACACCTTAGACACTGGCGAAAAAACAGAGATACTCCCGGTAGTGGAAGGGGTTATATAGGGAGGCAACTTCCTGTTTAGGGTGTGTGTCAGGTCACCTTGAGGCTAGGTGACAGATGCACTCTGTAGGAGTCAGAAGTGCACCGCTAGATAGTGGACCCTAGGACTGACTGCTGCGGATTGAACCCTGGGAGGTTCAGGAAGCAGGTCTACTGGATCACTGACACAGGTCCCACTGGGAGCTAGAGCATAGATTCCACAGGGCGCGGAGTCTAAGAGTCTAAGGGGATAGATTTATGGCATTTTTTTTTTTTTACTAGCAATGGCGATGATCAGCGACTTTTAATTAGGACTGCAATATTGCGGCGGACAAATCGGACACATTTTTGGGACCAGTGACATTTATACAGCGATCAGTGCTATAAAAATGCCCTGATTACTGTATAAATGTCACTGGCAGGGAAGGGGTTAACACTAGGGGACGATCAAGAGGTTAACTGTGTTCCCTAGGTGTGTTCTAACTGTGAGGGGATGGAACTGACTAGGGGAGGAGACCGATCGGTGTTCCTACTTAGTAGGAACACCGATCGGTCTCCTCTCCCCTGGCAGAACCGGGATTTGTGTTTACACACATACAAATCCCGATTCTCGCTTTGTCACGAGCGTTTGTGGGGACGCGCTGTGGCACGCTCCTCCTACAGCGTCTTAAAGAACCTACGTAGAGCTACGACAGCTCGCCCAGGGGAGCCATCCTGCTGCAGTATAACTGCAGCGGCTGGTCAGGAACTAGTTAAAGAGCCACGTCAGCGGCTCTTTACAGAAATCGGGGTCACGCCATGTCCTAGCAATACGGCGCGCCCGCGATTGCCAGGCTGTGCACCCCGGGGGACATGCAGGAGCGGCCGTTCGGGTGCGCCGTCACATGACATCCACCCAGAATGAGAGCCGCACCATCCCTCCGTCATTTGAAGGTGGGCGAGCGGCAACTGGTTAAAGGAGCTGCAGGAACATCTGGCAAGTACTGGCTGTGTGGTACATGTGACAACAATCTTCCGTATTCTTCATATGTCTGGGCTATGGGGTAGACTGGCAAGACGGAAGCCTTTTCTTATGAAGAAAAACATCCAAACCCGGCTACATTTTGCAAACACACATCTGAAGTCTCCCAAAAGCATGTGGGAAAATGTGTTCTGGTCTGATGAAACCAAGGTCAAACTTTTTGGCCATAATTCAAAAAGATACGTTTGCCGCAAAAACAACACTGCACATCGCCAAAAAAACACCATACCCACAGTTAAGTATGGTGGGGGCAGCATCATGTTTTGGGGATGTTTTTCTTCAGCTGGAACAGGGGTCTTAGTCAAAGGTGGAGGGAATTATAAACAGTTCCAAATACCAGTCAATATTGGCACAAAACCTTCAGGCTTCTGCTAGAAAGCTGAATATGAAGAGGAACTTCATCTTTCAGCATGACAATAACCCAAAGCATAGATTCAAAACAACAAAGGAATGGCTTCACCAGAGGATTAAAGTTTTGGAATGGCCCAGCCAGAGCCCAGACCTGAATCTGATTGAAAATCTGTGGGGTGATCTGAAGAGGGCTGTGTACAGGAGATGCCCTCACAATCTGACAGATTTGGAGTGTTTTTGCAAAGAAGAGTGGGCAAATATTGCCAAGTCAAGATGTGCCATGCTGGTAGACTCATACTCAAAAAGACTGAGTGCTGTAATAAAATCAAAAGGTGCTTCAACAAACGTATTAGTTTATGGGTGTGCACACTTATGCAACCATATTTTATTTTTTTATTTTTACTTCCCTCCACCTCAAAGATTTCAGTTTGTTGTTCAACTGAGTTGTACAGTTTATAGGTCACATTAAAAAGGTGGAAAAGTTCTGAAATGATTTAACTTGGTCTCATTTTTTTATATCACAGAAACCTGACATTTTAACCAGGGGTGTGTAGACTTTTTATATCCACTGTATGTTATAAAATACATTCTTCGTTATATCTACTGTACGTGTTGAGATGTGTGCAGAAGGCTGCCCCTTCCATGGCAGACAAAGGATGCTATAAGAACTGGCTTTCCAACTCAGTACAGCCTCAACATTGTATGGCGCACTCAGGTCAACGTGGTGTAACACAAAGCCCAACGAATGTTCAGCACAGTGCACCTATTTCTATCCCGCTGTTGGCAGGAACTTGGCGGAAGTGTTACACCTAACACACAGTATATATTACTATAACATGATGCAAGCTCAGCAGAGAACAGATACCGGTAAGTGATGATTAAACCTACCTAAAAACCAAAATTCAGAATTGTTTTAGGCTATAAATATCCCAAAAGTTACAAATGTGTTATTGGCAATCCAGTGAGCAAATATATACACAAGGGCAGGGAAAGCCATATCCACAGCACAGCAGGTAATATATTTTCTAACTCTGGGTTAGCCAGCCTGAAAACTTTTACATGTGCTTTCCAGATAATATGCAAAACATCCAAAGAATGAACAAGCTTATAAGCCTTTCCCAGAAAATTAACATTTAGAATGACAAGAGGAAATTATAATTTGCATTTCAAAGTCTCACTATACCTACAGATGTCTAATATAAGAAAGCTGAAAATACAGAAATATTAAAATAACTGATACGATACATGCCAGACATGGAGAACAAGTTTGAATTTAAAAGGAAATGAGATTCATGATACGGTCTGCATCAGAATAGATATTTTCAGCAACCAAAGCATTTATACAGTAGCATGTATTGAAACACACAAGTTTATGCATGCAAGTTTGTTCATCTAGCATAATAACAAGATTCTGCTCCAGATGTGAACAGGTAAAGATGAATTGATTTTCAGCCATTCACTAGAATGGGTTCCTTTGTTGTCGCATCACAATTCACCTAAACGTGTCACAATGTCACAAGTGTCATATTATCCAATCTCAGGAGTAAGACTTGTACAGACAAACTGTATGTCTAGCTTCACTGGAAATCTCATTATCCAAATATATTGCATTTACCTCATCTGCATCCAATTTATTTGGTCAATCATAGTGTATATTGATAGTGGGAACAAAAGACAAAAAGAGGCCTATACATACAGACACTTATTACAGACATTTACAGTGTATAGCACTGAGAGTTTATGCAGTGCTTTACATATTGTTCATGCACATCAGTCCTTGCCATCAAGGAGCTTACAATCTAAAATATCTACTTGTTTTTCTGTCCAGCCATCCTCAACTTGTAAGGGAATCCCTGAGACATCTGATACGCAGACATGTGCATGGTGTTTCCCACAGAATGGCGCGCATGCACACACAATTCCTGTTGGTGCCATGCAGGCTATTTAAAGGATGCTCATGCCCAAGTTCCATGATGATTGGTCTTCATCTGTTCCTGTGGCCCTGCTTCTATCCTGTGTCTGACCTCTGTTGGTGACTCGGCTTGCTACTGACCTGATCTCGGATCCCGATTGCTCTTCGGCCTACCCGTTCCTGACCCTGGCTCTGCCTTTGACTATGCTTCTGCACTAAGCTGCCTACCTGCTGCTGACCTTGACTAG
Organism: Lithobates clamitans; assembly: GCA_037952925.1. Lineage (NCBI taxonomy): Eukaryota > Metazoa > Chordata > Amphibia > Anura > Ranidae > Lithobates > Lithobates clamitans. The sequence goes on from JBBGZY010000189.1 coordinate 829,277, forward strand.
ACCTGCGACTTTTCTTCTGTCTCGGATTTGGCTTTATGTGATCTCTGAGTACCTGCTGTGACGGTCAACCATATCAGCGTCAATTATCACAGCGTGTTCTTGTCTTCAGTTCGCTGGAAGCTTTGACAAGCCTCATGCCCGAAACCTGCGGTGTATGCGGAATGCTCCTTTAACCTTTAGCTTGCGCATCCTGTACGGTTACCGCTCCTGACCTGATGCTCTGCCAGACTGCTTCAGCCTGCATCTCCTACTGCAAAGTTCTACCAGCAACACCTGGAGAGCACATGTGTTCCTTGGTACCATCTATTCCATCTTCAGTGGGGCCCGGGCTGGATATACAAGAGAGGCCAACCTCGTCATCTCAGTCTCCTATTAGGTACTTGACACAGGTCCTCTTGAGCCCTCTGAATTTTCCCTAAGCCAAGAAGTACAGACATGGAGAGCAATGCTTTCTTCAATGTTCCCAGACAGACATTTTTAAGACTTGCATGGCAGGTTCAAAAGGGGGTTCCATTTTTTGGACCCACTCTTGCAGTAATCGCCTGATGCTCAAGGAGCTACAAGCTGGTAGTAAAAAAACTGAGGCATGTGTATTTGCTACAGCAATATAAGCTCATGAACATGGCATGCCAAGGACAATGGGGTTGATTTAATAAAGGCAAATAGTCTGTGCACTGCAAGTGAAGTTGCTCCAGATCTGAGGAGAACATGCAAGGAAAATAAAAAACAGCATTTTTGCTTGCACATGACTGGATGATAGAAATTAGCAGAGTGTTCCTTAATTTGAGAGCTTCCCCTCAGATTCACAGCAACTGCACGTGCAGTGTACAGACTAGTTGCCTTTAGTAAATCAACCACATTGACAATCTGAACCCAAAGAGAATACAGAAGCTAGCCAGGTTTACAGCCAGCAGAGATTTGGATAACTTTCCTTTCACTAGTGGTGACTGACTTTTTCAGCTACTTTATTGTGCTAAGTGATAAGCACACTGTCATTTCTTTTAGGAAGTTGTTGCCAAATGTGTTTGAAAAATTTGAAGAAAATTGCGTTTTTTCAGTTTAGCTGGTTTCTAAATGACATATTTCAGTGTTAAGACTGACATATAGTCCTTAACTATATATACGTCAAAGGGTGGTGCTTCTAACTTTACAGTAAGAATGTGCTTTTATGGCCTATAACCACAGCAGCAAATAGCATGAAACTGAATGCCATGTGAGACAATGCAAATAGCATTAAAAGGTCAAAAAATGAAAAATAAATACCTTTTCAGTCTTTACTGCAAGACAATATGACAAGGCAGTTTGGTTGGACTTTTTTTTAGCTAATGATACGTAAACAGAAAAAGCTTTGAGACCATCAGTTGCCATGACCAACTCCGGCCCCTCTAATGCCCCGTACACACGCTCGGATTTTCCGACGGAAAATGTGTGATAGGACCTTGTTGTCGGAAATTCCGACCGTGTGTGGGCTCCATCACACATTTTCCATCGGATTTTTCGACACACAAAGTTTGAGAGCAGGCTATAAAATTTTCCGACAACAAAATCCGTTGTGGAAAATTCCGATCGTGTGCACACAAATCCGACGGACAAAGTGCCACGCATGCTCAGAATAAATAAAGAGATGAAAGCTTTTGCCCACTGCCCCGTTTATAGTCCCGACGTACGTGTTTTACGTCACCGTGTTTTACGTCACCGTGTTTTACGTCAGAATGATTGGATTTTCCGACAACTTTGTGTGACCGTGTGTATGGATGACAAGTTTGAGCCAACATCCGTCGGAAAAAATCCTAGGATTTTGTTGTCGGAATGTCCGAACAAAGTCCGACCGTGTGTACGGGGCATAAGACTAACAGGGGACCTGCGATGCGTTCTTATTCTAGAATTCAGTACCCAAATGCCCCAATGCCCTACAACAGAAACATGCTCACAGAGATTTCTATAGTCTGCATGTTCTCGTCATGGAACTCTTCTAATCTGTGTGAACCTTTCTATGGTTAGCAACACCTAAAGCAAAGGATAAACACAGAGCTGCAGAACTTCAGATATAGAGTAAGTGCAGGAAAATGGAGTGTAGTTAGAGTAACTATAAGATGATGGTGTCATTAACCTTGGTGCTCTAAGATGTCATTGCTACAAAAATCCCAACCAACTTATATTCATATAACAGGTCAGAATTTCTGAACACCCAAAACGCTGATCTTGGCAATAGAATGGGTGGATTAGGAAGGACTATAAATGGCATTTCATTTAAAGGGAAACATGTAGTGAGAGAAATACAGGGGCTACCATTGCTGGTGTTCTAAGAATACTTGTCTTGTCTGGCTACCCTGGGCTTCCATAATTTCTATGTCATGGACCTGGAACAAGAAAGACCTTTCAAGAGTCAAGAGTAAAGTCAGAACTCTTGATCTGCATTCCTGTTCTAGGTGCCTTAAGGCACTGGAGACAGTTGATCAGTGTGGCAGCTAGACACTTAAGCCGGCCATAGACTGTTTGAATCTCGGCTTCTTCAGCAGGAACCATGTATGTGCAGGCTGAATGTACCCAAGTTGCTTGATCAATCAACTTGGGTACAACCAGTCTGCTGGATTTTACATGGGATTAATGCTAGTGGCTGTTATAGCCACTAGCAATAATCACTGTGTTCTCATGGCCGGGACAGCTCCCTCCAACCCTTTCATGTCTTTTACAATGGTAAGGCTACAATGGGCCACATTCTACTATGTACTAATTGAAGGGGGGTAGAGTCCAGCATGGTCAACCTTGTGTCATAATTTAGGGCTTTTCCAGACTTTAGATTAGAATTTTTCCAGCGTTTTACCATAGAAGAACCCTTTCTAAAGATGATTAAATCTACAGCTTACTGTGCTATAGTGTGATCAGTAAGTTGTAAATGTAATAAACAAAATAATAAAGAATGCAGCATACTCTGCAGTTACCCGGAGTGTATCTTTATTTTAACAAAACCCTTCTTTATACAAAAAATTGTTTTCTTCAGTAAATCATTAAAATCGAGCTGATAATAATAATATTGGACAAAAAAGAAGTGCAGATAGCAAAAATTGTAGTGATGTTTATGTTGGTGGTCACTGTAGCATCTCCTTACCCTTGTGGTCAGAAATGCACTTTTACTTTAGTGGTCATTGGAGGAATGCCTCCTACTGGTGGTTAGTGGGTAAATGCCCCCTTATATTGGTTGAAGACAGAAACTGTAGTACCGCTCCAGGTGATATGCTCAATAAGTTGAATGATCAGGGGCCGGTTCAGTCCGTGAACTGGATAACATGAAGAAATGTGTGTGGGAGATGACCGCACTCCGATACTCAAACTTCAATGCTTTATTGGGTAAATTCCACATATAACATTAGAAATTCATGATACATCAGGACAATGGCAGCTAGGTTAACATGTTTCATGAACCGAAGCAATTCAGTTCGTGAAACAAGTTAACGTAGCTGCCATTGTCCTAATGTATCGTGGATTTCTGATGTTATATGTAGATTTTACCCAATAAAGCATTGACATTTCTGAGGATCGAAGAGCGGTCATCTCTCTCATACTTGCCCTTATATTGGATAACAGTTGTGAAATGCCTGCTTACATTGGTGGTCAGTGAGAGAAGAAAGACTGCCTGAAACTGGTGATTAATGTAAACAGTATTCCATTACATTGGTGATAAAACTGCCCCTCACATTTGTGGTCAGCGCAATTCCCCCCAATATTGCTGATCTTTAGGAACAAAGGCTAATTACAGTGGGCTGCAACAAAAAAAATACCCACAACACAGACAGCTAAAATGAAAATTGGTGTCAGGTACTTACCTGAAAGACAGGAACAGAGGCTCCACTAGTTGCACGCTGATTGCTTTGCTGATTGCTTTGCTGATTGATGCTGGTGCTGGAACTATGCAGGTACTGTCTGGTGGGAGATCAATCCTCCTCTGCCTAATGCTCATGGGAACCCTAGCAACATCTGGAGCACGGTTTCTCAACCAGGGTTCCATGGAAGCCAAGGGTTCCCCCAGAGGTCGCTAGGGGTTCCCTGAGCAATGAGCAATTTCTGCCTCACAGATAAGTTCTCACTGACACCAATGATCTTTTTACTGATCTGTAAGGGGGTATTTCTTCCCAATGACCAATGTAAGGAGCATTCTTCCCACTGACCATCACACTAATGTATCATGAGTTGTATATACGTATATAGTAAAATTTTGCAGGGATTCCTTAAAACCGGAAAATTGTTTCAAGGGTTCCTCTGTGTTAAAAAGGTTGAGAATGGTTGTTCTGGAGGAACCCAAGAGCTCTGAATGAGAAGGCTGCTATAGACAGAGCTGTCATAGAACTGCTTTAGGACAATAAGGACAGAAAATAAATGGATGCCACATAACCAACTTGTGGTGTCAGTGAAGCACAACTGAAGGAGTAATTCACTAAGCATACAATACAATCTGCTCATATTTCAAAACCTGGGTAGAAGTTGCATGCTGCATCAAGGCCTCTGTATTGTAAAGTTCTACTCTTATCAAGATGAGACAGATAATATATTATTATATTATAGTATTAAACTACATATATTTCGTGTCATAATATTGATTTGAGTGATTAGATTAGACTTGAACAATACATGCAACTTCCACACATATTTGCAAGAAGAAAAAAAAACCTTTAAATCAGAAACAGACTAGATAGGAGCTCCTTAGTGGCTAGTAGGGCTGGGTTCCAGGAAATTCTGTATTGGAAGAGGTTGGAAAAGCATTCACGTGTCCTAGAATGAATTACTCACTTCCTAAGTTTCCAGGTCAGCCACAAGTATGAACTGCAGGGAGGAACTAATGAAAGTGCAAGGTTAAGACTATAAAATTTGCATGCATTTAACTAGAGGTTTTAAATTCAATGGAAATACTATTTAAAACTCTTACAACACAATACACCTACACCACCATATAAATATATACAATGAGATTGCTTTTAGAACGACTTAACTCCTTTACGGTCGTAGACATCATAAACCTTTGTGACCGGAGAGACAATTTAACGGATTATGTTTCTCGTTAGGCGCAATACACCAGACATCGCTCTCTGCCCCTTGACAAAAGGAGAAGTGTCACAGAATTGATCTACCTAGTGGTTTTACTAGTGAGAAACTAAATTGAAGTCAATGAAAAGTCTAAAGCAGCCCATATTTGAATCAGTTTTTTCGTTAAAAAAAAAAAAAAAAAAAAGAAAAAAGGGACTTGATTTCGAGGTGGAATTCTCCCTGCTGAGCTATTGTATTCTGACAGTGGCGAGACTTCAACGCCTTCAGAATACACTGATCAGTGCTGCCGGCTATCGTGAGCAAGCGGCAAAAATCCAACAGGGAAGTTGTACAGAAGTCGATCGGGAGAATTTCAATCCATGTATGGGCAGGGTGGTTGTACAGAATTTGATCTACCAATTGATTTCTGTACAACCCCCCTGCTCATACATGGATTGAACACTGGCTGGTCCCTGCTGAACTGAATGAATTGAATTCCATGTTTGGCCGGAATTTGACGCTATATAATGGTCAGCTTCATTAGTTACTCATGCTGCCCAATGCAGCGTTTAATGATCATGGTACAGTATAGAGAACTGTGGTCACCTACAGTAGTAATTTTATGAAAAAATAGGCATTGATGTTTGAAGCTTTTACAAGCTTCTGCTACAAAGTTCCCGGTAAGACATGGCTATATAGGTTTACCATTGAACTGGGGAATTCAAAAATCTGAAGGGCATCACCAACTATTTCTAAAGAGAAAGAATGCTTCTGGACAATAAGCTGGGATTCATTTTCCCTAGTTGAACACTACTGCTTCTCACCATATGAAGTAATGGTGATGTTATCAGTGCGTTCCCCTTAATCCCCCACAGGGACAAGCCTGCATAATTACCCAGCGCATACATGCTACCTTGTACAGCATTCCTTTATCAGAATGAAGGTTTGACCATCAGAACTTGCATGATTTGACAAGCGGACTGTTAGAGTGATATAAATATACTACTATAGCAAAAAAATACTGCATTTGTGTATTTGTATGGGGTAATACCTGTAATGACAGGATTCTGTATATGATGCATAAGACTTCCTTTTTATTACACAGATTTTAATACTTTTCTACACTTTACATGCGAGCCAAGCTGTGCAGTGAAACGTAACAATTAAAGGGGTTGTAACAAACAATGAAACATTGAATGAGGTGCTTAAAAAACACAGCATTTATTGATGTTAAAGTGTTTTTTAATAATTTAGGCATACCCCCGAACTGTTGGAGATGGGAAAGAGGGACGCCTTTTAGCAAATGTATGTAGGCACAGAACACACACCCTACCATGCCCCCTTTAAGCAGAATTATTAGGAAAAAAAAAATAAATAATAATAGTTAAACTTACAAGTGCTTTACTGCCACTACTATTCCTTTTTACTGGCGTTTGACATTTAAAAATGCAGTAATCTAGAAATTTGATGAAAGGTTTAGCACTGTGAAAAACTTTTTGAAAGAGAAATCGTGCATTTTATATACAACTATATATGCTAGACCAAAATGAGGGACAAATGAAGAGGAAAGAGGGACTTTGTTCTAAATCAGGGACAGTCCTTCGAAATCAGGGACAGTTGGGAGCTGTGATTTAACCCACGTTCACATTGGGGCGATTTGGCATGCGATTTAACATGTCAAATCGGCGGCTATTGCGGCACCGACTTTGCACCGCCACATCGAGTAGTTCCTGCACTACTTTTGGCGACCTCAGGGGCGGTTTGAATAGACATCGTGGCATGAACCCGCACAGATGTCTTTCAAGTTGCCCCCGAAGCCGGACTGCCTTGCCGGTTTGAAATCATGCGAGTTAAGCTGAACTTGTAAGATTTCTAATCCGCATCAGTGTGAACCTGGGCTTAGGAATAGTTGTAGTTGCCACTAGAACAACCACTGAAAAAGTTAAAGTTCCCATTGCTTCCTGTTCTGATGATTCTATAATCACCAGGACAAAAAAGCATGAGCCCTGCTTTCACACCGCATCAAACTTGCCCAAGACCCTTTTTTTATCTTCCCACCATAATTGAATCGCATTCACAAAAACGAAATCCAATTCTGCAAATCGCACTGCATTTTGCAAACTAATTTCGGGGTGTTGTTAACTTAACATACACTCGGCATTCGGTTCGCATGAACGGGTTGCGATTTTGATGCGGTGCGGAATTCGCACTGCATCTAGGTGAACTGAGGCTCAATCTCCTCAGCAAGGACACAGACAGCAGAAAAAAAATGAAAGTTTTGACTATACATAAACAAAATTTTTTTTTAAAAGATTTCAAGTGTATCTCTTATTTATAATTCATCCAAAACAAAAAGCCCATCCATGACTATTCTATCTATAAGGTGACAACGCTGCTGTGCGTTTTTACAGCTGAACAAACAGCGTTGCCACCCTATGAAAAGGAAGTGAAAAGTGAACAGACCTCCTGACAGGATCAACAAGTAATAAAATCATGTTACATGGTGCACTCTGTAGTGTTGATGCTAGTAGAAGATTTGTTGATTTTGCCCATGGTTGCACTGTAAGGCCTCTTTCACACGGGACGGATCCATGATGATCCGCCCCGTGAACATCCGCTTGCTCAGCGGGGATGGCTCCGCCGATCCCCGCAGAGCAGGCAGGTGACAGGTCCGTCTTTGCACAATGTGCAGCGACGGACCTGTCAGAACTCCACTCTCCCCTATGGGGGATCGGATGACGACGGACCGTAGAGTCCGTCGTCACCCGATCCGATAACGGATGGAAAAGTAGGTTTTTCCTCCGTTACACTTTTTCGGATCGGAGCGGGTTGGATGTCAGCGGGGTCATGTCTATGGAGGGTCCGTTCAGGTCCGCCTAAAAAACTGACAGGCGGACCTGAACGGATCGTTCATGTGAAAAAGGCCTTAGGCAGCATTCCCACCTGGACGTTTTGAATCGCAGGCAGATTTTCCGCAATTCTGCCCGCAATTTCAAAACGCCCAGGTGTGAATGACAAATCGTACAACGCACATTTCAGATGCCACGCATTTGAATGGAAACCTAAAAACGCAATGCGATTCTGCGGTGATTGTCGCGCAATAAATGGCAGCCAACCACATTGTGTGAAGCATGTCACCCAAAAGAAGCTCCTGAACTTTTGGGCGACAAGCTTCACACGATGTGGTTTGCAATGACTGCAGCACAATGACATCTGAAATGTGCATTTTGTCATTCACACTTGGGAGTTTTGAAAATGCCCAGGTGTGAATTCTGCCTAAGGCTAATGACAAACGGGTAGTCTCTTAAGCTGGCCATACACCATACAATTTTCTTATGATTTACCTTCAGCTATGTAGTGCAAGAGCCTGCCTGATTGCATACAAATTGAAAGTGTTTAGGTTTGACCTCCTATTATATGGTTTTGCTAAATCTAAAGGAAAGTTGTACAAGAAAATTGTATAATGTATGGCCAGCCTTATGCTGCATTCACAGCGTTTAGAATCTCAGGCAGATTTGCTACGATTCCCAGGTGTGAATGAGAAATCACACAACGCACATTTCAGATGCCATTCATTTGAATGAATGTGGTGTGGTTTTGCTGCAATTGTCCAATCATGGCAAATTGCATTTCGTGTGAAGCATGTCACCCAAAAGAAGCTGAACTTTTTTTGGGCGACAAGTGAGCCTGCTGATGCCAATTATGAAACATTGTCAGGGGCAAAGTTGCCTGTGCGTTACCAGCCAAAGGAACAGGTGATACAACACACTATAGGCAATGATATGTCAGCTGATCACAGTTATATGACAGCGATTAATAGCCAATAATTGATACAATAAAAAACAATTGATACATACAGCTGCCTCACGATTCAGAATGACCATGGCTCTTTTTACCAGCCTAGTTACAATTAAAGTACAATGCAGGGAAATTGCCCACTGAATAAGGCCCCTTTCACACGATCGGACCGTTCAGGTCCGCCTGTCAGTTTTGACGGCGGACCTGAACGGGCGCTCCATGTTAGTTCTACGGAGCGTCGGATGTCAGCGGAGACATGTCCGCTGACATCCGACCCGGTCCGATCCGCTAAAAGCAGATGGATGGCCCTACGTCCAGGTCCGTCGCTGGCGGATCGGATGAGATCTGATGAAAAGGGACATGCTGTCCGTTTTCATCCGATCCCTCCATAGGCGGCAGTGGCGCCCCACAAGCCCCTCCCCGCTCAGTGAGCAGAGAGGGACCTGTCATCCGCGGGCTCAGCGGAGATCAACGGACTGATCTCCCGCTGAGCCAACGGACCGAGGCGGGCTCCGTGGAAACGGAGTCCGCCTCATGTGAAAGGGGCCTAATGCCGCGTACACAAGGTCGGACTGTCCGGCATACTTGGTCCGGCGGACCAGAGTCCACCGGACAATCCGACTGTCTTTTTTTCCCCAAAAGTCCGCCGTACCTAGATTTGAAACATGCTTCAAATCTTAGTCTGGAAGTCAGCTGTGATCGGCAGGTGGGGGAGTTGCAAGATTCTCCCCCAGCGGCTTTCAGCGGCTTTAGTGACATACAGCGGTGATCGGTCACCGCTGACTGTCACTGCATCCTCCTCCATGCCCCCTCCGTTCCTCTGTCCCCCTCCGCTGTCCCCCTCCGTTCCGCCGTTCCTCTCTCCTTCTCTGTCCCCCTCCGCTGTTCCCTCCGTTCTGCTGTGCTTCTCCGCTGTCCCCCTCTGTTGCGCCGTTCCCCTCTCCTTCTCTGTCCCCCTCCGCTGTCTCCTCCGTTCTGCTGTGACTCTCCGCTGTCTCCTCCATTCTGCTGTGACTCTCCGCTGTCCCCCTCCGTTCCGCCGTACCCCCTCTCCTTCTCTGTCCCCCTCCGCTGTCCCCTCTGTTCTGCTGCCCCCTCTCCTTCTCTGTCCCCTCCATTCTGCTGTCCCTCTCTGCTGTCCCTCTCCGCTCTCCCCCTCCGTTGTGCTGTCCTCCTCCTCCTTCCTTTGTGAATGGACAGAGTCAGCTGACTCTGTCCATTCACATAACTGAAACATTGTAATCTCTTGTGATTACGATGTGTCAGTTTATGAATGGAGAGGAGCCACTGTCTTCTCTCCATTCATTCTCAGTGCAGCTGAGGTTGCAGAGAAAGGGACTGGGGAATCTCTATCCTCTATCTCTTTCTCTGTCTCAAGGGGGGGATATCAGAGGTCTGTTAAGACCCCTGATATCTCACCAAAGCCCCCCAACAGGGCTGATTAAAAAACAAAAAAAACAAAAAAAAAAACACGTTACAATAAAGAATAAAAAATAAATATTATTGTAAAAAATAAAAATTGTAAATAAAAAAAAAAAAAACACACACACACATACACCGTTCACCCCCCCCCCCCCCCCAAAAAAAAAAAAAGAAAGCACTGTTAAAAAAAAAAACAAAAAAAAAAAATACACTGTCACGTGACATTAAAAAAAGTATTGGTAATCGGTATCGGCGAGTACTTGCAAAAAAGTATCGGTACTTGTACTCGGTCCTAAAAAAGTGGTATCAGGACAACCCTACTTAGGACCATGTGATATCTCAGTTTTTCTTTTTTAATAAATCTGCAAAAATGTCAACAATTCTGTGTTTTTCTGTCAGTATGGGGTGCTGTATGTACATTAATGAGGAAAAAAATGAACTTAAATGATTTTAGCAAATGGCTGCAATATAACAAAGAGTGAAAAATTTAAGGGGGCCGGAATACTTTCCGTCCCCACTGTACATTAACCTTAATATAGATCTACATGTTGCAGCATTATGTCCTTTTCCCCAGACATCATCTACTATTAGCAGGTTAACTAAAGAAGATTATATATGAAAACACCTTGAGACATAAGGAGCTTAAAGCACTTAGAATAAACAGAGTCTAGTGTGCTGTGCACACAAATGGCTGCACATGGTTCTCCAACCGTCACAATTGCGTCATAACTTCTGTCAGATAAGGGAAGGTTTAGGCAAACAGGAAAAAAAAAAAAAAAAAGAAGAAACGCCTTGATGCTAAATTTAAACCTCAAAATAAGAAAAATAAAAAATACAAAATACAAATGTGTGCAGAAATATCAGATCAGACAAATGATTTTTATATCTTGTGATATAAAAAGAAACAGAAAGCATTAGGGCCCATTCACACCAGCACAATGTAATATCGTACTGCCGCTGGTGTATGCTGGAAAGCAGCAGTGCCGATGAACTGAAAGCACCCGAACACACAGATTTTAACTTTTTTTGTGCAAACTTTATTGGAATTTCACAAAGTGACATTTCATTCATTCCTATTGACTACAGAGTGGAGAAATGCAGTGGATTGCGTCAAACTGAAAATTGCACTTTTTTTTTTTTTAGCGCAGTAGTGTGAACTGACATGATTGAGAGCAAAGCTTTTTACCTTGTCTATGCTTTGGGACTGCACTGAGGAAGGCTACCCAGTGCAGCCTTTGACCCCCTTCACACTGGGGCCGCGGTTAAGGGACGCTCGTTTTACTGCTGAAAACCACCCCAGTGTGAAAGGGGTCTAACACATCTGATGTAAATGGGTTTGTTAAATAAAAAATGCACACGCTTACATGAAAGGGAGGATTATAAGAAGATAACTTACTTCAAAGTGATTGTTTTGATCCACTCCTTTGTCTGACTACATCCATCCTGAAGCGGTTATCACTGAATGAAAAAAAGAGAAACAACTCAGTATACACAGACTTTACATCAGACATACTAGGAGAAGAATTTTAAGTTTTAGGAGTTTTAAGGTAAGCTATGTAAAAGTTACGATTTCAGATATATTTTAAAAGCAATATGAATTTTGTTTTTCCCTTTTTCTATGCTAAGCAGGCCTCATTGAATTTTTAGACATAATGGGGGAGATTTACTAAAACTGGAGCACCCAGAATCTGGTGCAGCTGTGCATGGTAGCCAATCAGCTTCTAACTTCAGCTTGGAATTAGGCTTTGACAGAAAAACCTGGAAGCCAATTCGTTTCCATGCAGAGCTGCACCAGATTTTGCATGCTCCAGTTTTAGTAAATCTCCTCCAATCTGTCCCCATCACTTTCACACAGAGTGTTTATTTATATAGCCAGCATACGAGAATACCACCAATACGTCTGCTTAGACGCAACAGCCCATGAAGACATGGAATATTAAATGGACTCTATTTGTCCACCTTAGAAGAGTTCTGTGATATATACCTGTACATGGTAAAATTGGACATTCTGTAATGTGAAGCAATATTTCAAAATATCAAAATTGCATCTTCAATCATCCCCAAAATATTGGTTTTACTTTCAACAATAAAACTGCTAATAAAAATGTCACCCTACAAAGACGTACGTATAGTAAAACCTTAGATTGCGAGCATAATTTGTTCCGGAAACCAGCATGTAATCCAAAGAACTCGTATATCAAAGCAAATGTCCCCATAAGAAATCATGAAAACTCAGATGATTCGTTCCACAACCATTTATCCATAAGTCCTCCAGTTTATAGTCCATATAAAAAGATTATAGTAATATGATAGGTTGTGTAACCATAAAATGCCCATCCACAAATGGCAGCCTCTACAAGGGCATTAGAAGCAAAATCCAGCAGGAGCTACAGAGTATAAAAGAGAAGAGAGGCGCCACTAAGTGTAGTAATATAGTTACAATGAATGAAAATAGAACATTTAGCAACTCACATGGTTGATGATTAAAAGAGGCACATCTAAGTATGCAGGCATCCGGGGTAAAGCTGTCCACATAGCCCATCCTCCTCACCGCCGGCTCTCACCGCTGTCAGTCTGCAATCATGACCAGGAAGACTACGCTGCAGTAGAGCGATTTGAAAGTGAGGCTTGAAGAATTTGTGGAGCGCAGCGTAGAAGGGACAACAATCGATGGCGGTTCGGAGGATGGTCTATGTGGACAGCTTTGCCCCGGATCCCTGCATACTTAGATGTGCCTGTTCCTCAACCATGTGAGTTGCTAAATGTTGTACCTTCATTAAATGTAACCATATTACTACACTTAGGGGCACCTCTCTTCTCTTTTATACTCAGTTGACATGACGCTACTTGTATATCAAGACATTGCTTGTATATCAAGTCAAAATTTATAAAAAAAAAATTGCTGGTCTTGCAAAACGCTCAAAGTTACTCTCCAAGGTTTTACTGTAAATACTTTGGCTGCCTGCAGCGCTAAATGCTGCTGTAATAAATCAAAGACCTTTAAGTCTTTGTTAACGTAAACCAGGGTAACTCAAATTGATCATGATTAAAAAAATGCACAACTTAAGGGAAATTGCATGGTAAACCATCAGTAGCGCCAAAGATAAGCCTAGTACACACGGCTTATGTCGGGCAACATCGGCGAGTTCAATAAAAAAAATTTTAAAAACTGGCCAACATTTGGCCTGTGTGTATGCCACAGTGCCCGACAGAAGCTGGCTTCTGTCAGGCAAGCATGCTGGAAAACCAGCAGGCGACTGGCTCCCAATCAGCGCCCTCAGCTAATGTCCTCTTGTCAGAACAGAATAGCACAGCAGGGGAGATCACTGTACTAACATCGGATTGTTAGTACAGTGGCTCCAATCTGAGATGTCAGTTATTTTTGTTGAATGAAAAAAAGCTAGTGTGTGTACTAGGCTATAAATAAGCAGCTAAAGTTATATGCAATTCTGAATGTTTTCTGTAAAAGTCTTGCTCACCCCCACATCTCCCCTTTTAATCTTTAATTGTGAAAGGTTCAAAGACCGAATTTGGCCCATTTCTGGCTGACATTGAAGCTACTTGTTCAAGAAGCTGGGTGGAAAACTGATAGCCAATCAGATGAAGTTACTGCTAAGGTATTTTAACAACCGGCTGTCAGAATACAATAGCTGGCAGAAGAGATGTCTTAATGCCGTGGATGGAGAAATCTCCACCACAAGCTATTGTATTCAGACAGCTGCAGCACCCGCATCTGTCAGAATACACAACCAGTAAGTGCATCTGATGTATTGCAGCTACTGTTCGGCCAACAATATTCCACCCAACTCAATTTATAGATAAACTTTACTCAGGTGGTGCTTGCTGGGCCTCCCATAGCTCTCATTTTGGACAATGCAACAAGTATCAGCCAAAATTTGAGCCGTTTAAGGCTAGCCTAATGCAGAGGCCTGTTTTCAGAAAATGTTCAGATATGCTAAGAACTTCAGCTACCTGTATCCATTTACTGGTTGTTTAGTCATGTGGTTTTCACCAATGGCGAACCTTGGGTATGCACTTGCTCATCAATTTGATACTATCCAGGTGTTTAACGGTATTAGGAGCCCTTTCACACTATATGCGCTGGGCTGAGCTGAACCACTATAGGTATGTATAAAATATCCATACTTTGAACTCTTTTTTAAAATCCTAAAATCCTGATTAAAATGCAAAAATTCAATGTGCCCATCAGGGGCGTCGCTAGGGGGTGGCTTTTGGGGCCATAGCCCCGAGTCTCTGCAGGGGTCCCCAAGGGGAGGGGAGACTCTCTGGGGACCCTTATGTAAGTGGGGGGGCTCTCTGGGGACCTTGATGCAAGGGAGAGGCTCTCTGGGGACACTGATGTAAGGGAGGCTCTCTGGGGACCCTAATGTAAGGGGGGGCCCTCTGGGTACCCTGATGAAAGGGGGAGGCTCTGAGGACTCTGATGTAAGGATGAGGCTCTCTGGGTAACCTGATATAAGGGGGGCTCTCTGGGGACCCTGATGTAAGTGGGGGGCTCTCTGGGGACCCTGATGTAAGTGGGGGGCTCTCTGGGGACCCTGATGTAAGTGGGGGGCTCTCTGGGGACCCTGATGTAAGTGGGGGGCTCTCTGGGGACCCTGATGTAAGTGGGGGGCTCTCTGGGGACCCTGATGTAAGTGGGGGGCTCTCTGGGGACCCTGATGTAAGTGGGGGGCTCTCTGGGGATATATATACACACACATGTATATTACTGTATATACATGTGTATGCTCGCCAAAGCGTATGACTTTCTTTACTTTCTTTACTACGCTGCTATGGGCTCTAGCCCCAGATCTTTTGTAGACCTAGCAACGCCCCTGGTGCCCATGAACATTACCAATCTGACATCCTACTTTGTGTACTGCTCTGGAAGAATTCGGTCCCTGAAGGCATCAGTATCTAAAACTAGTTCCACTACCCCCCACCATTCAGGGGCAACAAGATGATAGGGAGCTTAGATAGAATTTAAATAAAGGGCCCTTTCACATTGATGCACTTTGGAGCAGTTTAAGGCCCTTTTCACACTGATGTGCTTTTGGTGCATTACCATTGCCTTACAATAGAAGGCGACTTTTGGTGCGCTTTTGAAAAACTGCACCAAAGATGCAGCAAGCAGGACTTTTCAAAGCGTAGCACACCTGTGGTGTAAACAGATACATAGGATTTAATGGGGAATAATTTTCATGCACTTTTGACGCCCTAGAAAAACATGGCAAAAAACCACCAGTGTAAAAGGGGCCAAAAAAAATAAGACTCTATTACTATGGGAGGCTTCACACTGCCCCGCTGTGATTTTGGTGCAGTTCCAGAAAACACACAAAACTCCAGCATTCTGCATCTTTGGTGCGCTTTCTGAAATGGCACCAAAACCACAGGAACTCTTATAATTCTATGGGAAAGCTCCGCTAACCCGCACAAAAAATACAGATTAGCTGTACTTTGCCCAAAGCTCATAGAATCGCACCAGGGCAGTGTGAAGGCGCCCTAACTCTGCCCAAGCATCCCCCTTTCCCGGTAAGGTTCATGGCAGAATTATTCTTTACCTCTTCAATAAAAGGACCCCCAAAAGAACCTGCTTTTATTTTTATTTTTTTAAATTAATTTTCAACAATTTATAATCATGACAATACAGTCAATAAAAACAAAAAAAGTTATGCAACAGCACAATTGGTCAGCACAGCCCTGACGAGGGTCAAAGGGCATGATCCGGACAAGAGCAATCAGCATATCCACATAGAAATAATTCTCCCACAACAGTTCTCACGTAGCTGGCTATGGTACCGAAAAAAACAACACTGCACACCTAGACCTATACACAGTACAATAAGGTACCTACCCCCATCAAATTGTAATAGGGCCCACTACATACAGTATTGTGGTGGTGTGGACAGATCATTTGAACCTGCTTTTAATGTTGCAGAAGATACTGATTTTTTTGTTCCCATATTCCTTCATCTTGGTTTTAAAATCTTTGACCAAACATAAAAAAAGCTACATTTGTACATGCAGGACTAGCTGAATTCGGAGCTTTCATCCATCCTCCCTGTAAACACACATACTATTACTGCACTGCAGCCTCCCAATTCCTAAACCTGTCATTTTATTCATGTCAAATTACACAGCAGAAAACAAAAACAGCTGTCATAATTAGAGATGATTGCGTATAAATTGAAGCCGCACAATTCTGGAGCAGAAATAGAGAATCTTTGTGCAAAGAAAGCCAGAAATGGCCATGACCTCCCTGCGGTTGACTAATTCATCATTTCACACAAACAGAGGAGCTGTGTGGTCCTGATTGATCTTACAGAGATCGTTCCAGGTCAGTCCAAGAAATTCCAAAGCCCCAAATCAACACAGCTGCATGCAAAACAGTAAAGGCCCAGCAACTGGGTTTGAATCCAGCAGTATTTGCTCGGTACACTTATTTTGCCTTGTCTGCCTGTAACATCAGTTATCAAAAAATACTAATTTGCATACAGTTTGGGTATTAAAGCCCAACTAAAGCTTCAGTTTGAATAAGCTAAATAAATTCCAAGTGCATCAAAACATAAGGCGCCAGATAAACTATTTTTCCTGTTTTGGTGCAGCAGGTGAAGCAGTGGCGGCCCATCCATCAGGGGCACCCGGGCGCCGCCCCCTCTATCCACAGCCGCAACCCCCTATTCATGCGTCCGGCCCCTTTCAGGACACAGGCTTTTTTTTTTTTTTTTTTTTTAAGCACCTAATAAGAGCGAAAGGCTCTAATAGCCTTCAAATTAGGGTGGGCTCCGGATGCAGAGCATTGTGCTCGGAGCCCACCCAAGTGTTACAACAGCGAATGAATATTCACTGTTGAAACATTTATTCTCAATCCGGCCAATCAGAAGCAGGTGTGAGACCCATTTTCCGATTGGCCAAAAAGAGCAGATTCCCGATTGGCCACCGAGGAGGGAGGAAAGGAAGCCGCCACCACAGTGCTGACCTGTGGAGAGCAGGGGAGGCCGTCGGTGAGGCGATGGGGTAAGTGCTAACAACCAGAAGGGGGGGGGAAATCAGTGTCTGCCTCACCCCAAAAACAGATTACCACCAGCCGCCACTGACGTGGAGCACACTTGACATGAACCAAATAAACAACACACTGGGGGGAATTAGGGCCGGCCATACACAGTGCGAATCTCAGCCGATTCAACAGGAATTGGCCAAGATTCGAACCGTTAATGGGCAGGCTAAATGTGCCAAGTTGAGGGTTCGATCAACTTGGGTACATCCAGCCTGTCAGATTCTCTTGCTTTAGCTGCTAGCGTTAATCACTGTCCTCTTCCAATAGGGACGGCTTACCCTGCCCGCCCCTCTGCTGGGAGCAGACAATTGCTCAGCAGGAGAGGTTCCCCCGTCAGCATTGTCTGTGTTGATGGGGGAGTCCTGCAAATTTCTTTCCTGCAACCCGTGGACTCTTCTAAACGTACCACACAGAGGAGATGCTGCTCCTAACCAACAAAAGAGGTGCAGAGAACATAGAGTTGGAACTGCTTGCTATGATCTCTCTGCCTGTCCCTGTCCCCCCTCCTCCTCAGCTTAGAGTGCAGGAAGCATTGCACAAGCAGAGAGAAGAATGTGAGCTGTCTACTGACAGCTCACATCCCATATAACAAAATCACACCTGGCAGGAATCTGCAGCCGTTTTCTATATGGAAAACGGCCATGTTCCCTCTGTTTATCAGGTGTGGACCAGCGCCAATTTATATTTCACTCTAAAATAGAAACAGGTACAGGTGGTGCAGAAAGACCTGAAACAGGTCCATTTGTCCTGTTAATGTGGATTCTGCTTATGCCAAGGAAAATTTGTGACATGCGTCAGAAAATTGAAAGTCGCAAGGTGTTGCAGGAATGTCATGGTTTCTGTACCCCATAAACTAATATCTTGGCTAAAAATTTGCTGAAGATATTACCTTCAGATCTCTGCCTGGTCTGACCAGTCGCAGATCTGCAAACTGGGCTGACCGATATGGGTCTGTACAGATGCTTTGCAGAGGGAGAATGAGCCAGGAGAAGCTGCCTCCTCCCTCTACCTAGATGAGCAGAGAGGAAGAGGCAGCAGGCAGGTTTCCTCCGATGGGTTTTTGCCAGCTCCAGGAAATTTATGAAAAAACACCTATAATAATCCTTCTGCATGAACCCTAAATGTATTGGGTGCATTATTTTTTTTTTCTCAGGTAAAAAGCCCAAAAAAGGAAAACTAATGCAGCCACTACATCTAAGAATTGGTGAGATGCAATATAATGCATTTTTGGGCAGTTTACTACCCTCGTAAAAAAAAAAAAAATATGAACAGCATAAGCTGTGGGCATTCTTTTTCAGTTTGATTTCCCCAGTGCTGCCTGGAGCTCTAGGGATGTTTCTCCACTTGTATCGGTAATTAGACAAACCTCACCCCCTACATCAAACTTCTAATACAGTGTGTGGTGCCAGAGCAACCCATCATCAAGCCTGGGCACTGTCACCTGGGCGTGCCTATAAACAATTGGCGACTTTAAACAAGCCACTATTTGCATATTGAATCTGGCAGGGGTCCAAAGAGTGCCAAAAGGTATAACGCCTGAAAAAGAAGTTATGAATCAACAGCTTAAGATTCAGCTTGGTGTTTGCTTAGCTTAGTGGTTTTCTTTTTTAGCAAACATACAGATTCACTTTAATCACATTTAGCTGCATCTATATTATTTCCTACTGAGCTTCCAGGCAACTCAGCCCTAGATTACTTTGATTTCCTTTGAAATAAAAGCTCTCAATTCAATTTTCAGGCCTCACCAACAGTCTATTATTTTTGGTTGTTCCTCAGAAACAGATTAATCTCAAGTGCAAAGCAAAATTTGATTTTCAGATGTTGGGACTGTAAAATGGCAGGGTCTGGGAGATGGCCACCATCTATACGCTAATGGAGTCCAGGAGTAGGCCACTTAGAACAGATGTGTATCTTTCTTTCCCTCTGTCCACTTACTTTTTAGATACCTACCTCTATTCTACTCAAGCTTTAAGAGCACTTGCATACACAGTTAATGACTGCCTAACATATATACAGTATGCCAGAGGCGTGACTATAACCTCCAGGGCCCCAGTGCAAGAAACCATGAAGGGCCCATTGACCCTAGTATGATGGGGGGGGGGGAGGTTGTGAAAGGATGGGGGGTAGTGTGGCATGGAGCAGTATGGCGGGGTATTTTGACAGGAGGGGGGCAGTGTGACCAAAGAAGAGAATTTGGAAAGTGTGACCAGGGGGGGAGTGTGATAAAAGGGGGACTGTGAAAGAAGGGGCAGTACGATGGGGGCAGTGTGACAGGGCGATATTGTGACAAGAGGGGGGCAGTGTGACTGGAAAAGGATACCTGGGAAGTATGGAGTGTAATTAGGGAGCATTGTGAAAGAAGGGGGGCAGTATGACGGGAGTAGTGTGACGGAAGGGATGTAAATATGACAAAAGGGGGCAGTGTGACGAGGGGGCAGAATGATGGAGGAGCGGTGTTACAGGAGGGGGGGCAGTATGACAGGTTGGGGGGCAGTGTGTTAGTGAAATAGTATGACGTGGACAGTGCGATAAAAGAGGAGCTATGTGGCAGGTGGGGGGCAGTGTCACAGGTGGGGGGCCAGTGTCACAGGTGGGGGGCCAGTTTCACAGGTGGGGTTCCAGTGTCAAAGGTGACAGGTGGGGGGCCAATGTCGGGTTTACCTTACATGAGAAGTCTAAATGCAAGAAGCAGCAGCCCTTGTACATATCCTTGTGATATCTGTGGGATGTCCCTCCAGCGAGCACAGTTCACTTTCCGAGTGTCAGTGTATACAATGGAGAGAAGAGGGGCCTCTGACCCGAGCATGTATCGGCAAGAGTGTACAAGCAGAGCGACAAACGTGTGCACTGAATCAGGTGCCTGCTTGGGTCAGAGGCCCCTCCCCTCTCCATTCTATACACTGACACTCGGGAAGTGAACTGTGCTAGCTGGGAGGGACATCCCGCAGACATCACATAGCTGCCAATCGCCCCCTCCCGCCCCCACCCTGTATAGTTAGATTGTTTCATGTTAGAAAAGACACCGGAATGTGATTTTTTTCTACAATAATACATTTTCCCTATGGCACACTATGTGACATGCATGAAGAATGCGCCAATGAAATACTTTTGTTTCTTATGACACCCAGTCAGAAACACTGATTCATTTTCAAACCTGAACTATATAAATAACAATTGGAACCTGGTTGGCTACTATGGGCAATAGGACCTTTCCTTGTTCTTGTGTGGAGATGCAAATGTGTACAGAGAGTTAGGGCTCTTTCACACGGACGATCCGTATGTCCGTTTTTCATCCTTCCGTTTTCGGATGAAAAACGGACATACATGTATCCCTATGGAATAGCGGATGTCAGCGGATGAACGTCCGCTGACATCCGACCCGGTCCGATCCGAAAAAGTGTAACGGAGGAAAACCCTACTTTTCCATCCGTTTTCGGATCGGGTGACGACGGACTCTACGATCCATCATCATCCGATCCCCCATAGGGGAGAGCGGCACTCTGACAGGTCCGCCGCAAGCAGGTGTTCACAGGGCGGATCATCACTGATCCGCCCCGTGTGAAAGAGCCCTTAAAGTGGACCTTCCTCCTTCCTTGCCACTTTTTGCCATCTTATACCTTAAAGTTGCCTCTCAAAATCAAAAATATTTTTTTTTAACTGTTTTTGTTTTTATTTTTTTCGGGGGCGGGGGGGGGGTTCTTCCCCTCTACTTTTTGGATTTTCACCTAGGGAAAATTAAATTTCTCTTGTCTGCAGCCTTCAGGGATATCCACACCACGCATGAGGACCATGGATTACTCTATTGCACAGCACCACACCATCAGACAGTGTCTTTCGCTTCCTGGTACTTGCGGGCTCCCCTGGATGACATACCACAGGACATGCCTGTTGTCAGGTGGCTGGCATCCTGATGATGTCACAGAGGAAAATAGTGGCATGGGACCCTGTGTGAAGCAGCATGGCGGATCCTTACAAAACACCACTGGGCCTCCAATTATGTTTATTGGGGATAACTCAGTAAAAGACATAAGTGGAGGTGGGGTCCTAAGTTTCTCATTAAGAACCTCTATATTAAAAATGATCTTCAGACAGTTTTGTATTAGATAGAGAAGGGAACAGTTAGAACCTCAATCAGGTTTTTATTAATATCTGTGTTCCCAATGGGATTAAAGTGGTTGTAAACCTCATTCACGAGATCTGACCTGGGCACATATATCAGTAGTGTTAGTGTAGTTGAAGTGTTTACTTATCTCTCTCCAAAGCTCTGAGTGCTGTGTCTTTCTGCTTTTCTGTTCCTCGGTTATCAGCAGAGTCACTTCTGACAAGCTCTCTGACATAGGAGAGAACAGTAGCTGCAAATTTGTGTCGGGGAGGGAGCCAAGAGATAGATAAACGGAGAGCTTATCTATGAGATTGTAGGCCACACCCACCCACAAACAACTTTCCCCAGATACAATCTAACTAAATAATAACACAAACATCCTTTTCTTGGCAAGAAATTGGCCACGACACCTTTATTGGTTTTAAACAATGTAATATTTCATAACTCTTTTATTATATCATAACTTCATAAATCCACCAAACAGATTTCTATCTGCTCAGTTATTAGAACTCGAGCAGTAGCAGAATTTAAATATAAACAACAGTCCCCCCCAGAATCCGGGGTGACCCTACCACATAACAGGTGTTCACTACTGGGGCGGGAGGGAGGGAGCTTCAATCCTCCTGCTTGGTCCAGTGACAGAGGAAAAGCCTCTCTCCTGCTAACCTTTTATAGCCTATCCCCACATTCCAGCACTTTCCATGTGCTCTGATTGGTTCCTCCCTGATACCTCAGCTCAGCTTCCTTAAAGGGGCAGCTGCCCTAAACTACCTATAACTAATGCTGCTAACGTAAATGATCTAACTGTGGTGGGGAGGCCACAACCTGAAGAAAGTGGATACATATTGCGCCCCCTTTTTAATTCATAGTACAGCTCTGCAGGTTCCTTTGTTCCTGTGCCTATGTGGGGTGGGGGTGTGTGTCTTTCCTCCAATCAGCTCCCACATAGTGTTTGCCCAGACTCCCCTCCCACTGCTGAATGAGTAAACAAGATTTGCACCACAATGTGCACTTTCTAAAGCATGTAGAAAGGGAAAGACAGCAGATATGCATGTAAAAATGATGTAGGGAGATTTGTTTCATCTCTGTGCATCATCTGAGGCTGTTCACTTCACTGGGTAGAGGAGAGGGTTTACAACCACTTTAATTCTAATGCCTCGTTTCCACTGAGCGGATCGGTTCGGTACGCTATTTTGGGTGTTTCCATTATGAAAGCGGCCCATACAACTGAACCGTATTGCTCCATTCAGGGTCCTGCTTCAGATGTGGGGCCATAGAAAATGGAACGGTTCAGTTAGGGCGGAGCTACGATACATTCCACTGATTGGTAGACGTGTGACGCCATGCTAGGCATTTTTTCTAAACCCACGTATGGCCTCTGTCGGTCCGACTTGCAGTGGAAACGCTCACCTGAAAAGGCCGGACCATTCTAGGCCTTCCAAACTGTACCGACCCCGAACCGATCTGCTCGGTGGAAACAACTTCCCGTTCCGGTGACAGAACATCAGAATATGAAGCCATGAGGAATCTCCCCAATGTGGGCAAGTACAGCAAAAAAAAAAAACAGTTTTTAGTAGGGAAGGGTCATAACCACTGCATGTTTTGTGTTGCCGCCTTCTTATCGACTAGTGTCTTCTAGTCCTAATGATACCTGTTCACCATTATTTCTTATGCTAATTTCACAGGTACTGAAAAGCAAGGATATATCACTCCAATCAAGTTACAGGCAGCAATAAAAACTTGTTAGATGTTTGAACTTTTTCCAGCTCTGTTTAAAAAAAAGTCAAATTGTCTGGAAGCGGGTTTAAAGCAGACCTTCCATGGCAAATGGAAGGTAGGATTTTTTCCAGCCAATTTCCCCCAACACAGACTGCTGTAAAAAGCTATAAGCAAACCATCAATCCTCCCAAAAAAAAAAAAAATCCAACGAGAATTAGAGTTGCATGATTCTGGCCAAAATGAGAATCATGATTTTTTCGCTTGGAATAAAAAGATCACGATTCATTCACGATTCTCCCGACGTAAAATTTATCACATTATACAAAAAAAAATGGGCTAACTTTACTGGTTAGATTTTTTTTTTTTTTAATTCATTAAAAGTAATTTTTTCCAAAAAATTGCATTTGAAAGACCACTGCGCAAATACAGTGTGACATAAAATATTGCAACAACCACCATTTTATTCTCTAGGGTGTCTACTAAAAAAAAATATATGTTTGGGGGTTCTAAGTAATTTTCTAGCAAAAAAAAAAAAATGAACTTGAAACCAACAAATGTCAGAAAAAGGTTTAGTGTTTAAGTGGTTAAACTTTTTTCACTTACACACAAAGTCTATTCCATTGACAAATTGTTACAATGTTTATACTTAATTTCAACTGATAAAGAATGTTTTGTTTCTTGGCAGACTGCCCAGTTTTTCTCTTCCTTTCTTTTGAAGGCTGTGGCTTCAGCATAGGAGAGAAAATTCTTTGCATAGAAAGAATCGGAAAACACTTTAGTCAAGATCGCGATAACGATTCTTGACGATTAATCACGATAACGATTCTTGACGATTAATTGTGCAGCTCTAACGAGAATTCACTCTTGCAATGGGCTAGAGGGATTTCAGCATTTCCAGCATTATGATGCACCCATGTCTCCCAGAAACATTGGAGGCAGAGGAAGATGCTTTTTTTTTTTTTGGATAAACAGTTTTGTTTACAAATGGTTTACAGGGCAAGAAGCTGTTATAAAGCAGAATGGAAGGTCACCTTTAATGAGTCTGTCACCCTTTATTTTTTCCTTTACAAAAAAACGACAGCATTAACAACAATGTCAAAATGCTTTTTTTTTGTACGCCGTCAATCAAGTCATTTCAACTCACAATAGTATGACACCATTACAAAATAGTCAGTTATGACAAGGAAAAGGGAATGTGCTGTCCATGTCATAGCATCACTTTCAATCCCCAGAGCTATAACTTGTAGATGAGTGCTGCTCCGTGTTACCTGCAGTAGTGTTACAGCAGTATGTTTGGCCAGGATTCCTCACTATACTGGATATAGTTTTCCTAAGCAAATACATTTTTGGGATCTCTTTCAAAGTTTCTTACAAGGAGAACCTGCCAGTAACAACCGTTAATGTTCCAGGCTGACAAGATTAAGCCACTGCCGTGCAATCAGCAATGTTGCCAGCCTGTTTTGTGCAGGAAACATCTCGCTGTCTGCAGTAGAGTGCCTAATGGCCAATGTAAGGAGTGCGCACTGCAGGCTGACAACATTGCTACTAATTTTTAAGGCATAATGCCGGCCATACACGGTTCGAATTTCGAAAGAATTTTCTTTATAAAATCCTATCAAGGAATTTTCGTACAAATTTTGCACCATTAGTGGGCTGCAACAAGGCCAAATTTGAGGAGTCGGACATGTTGGAAATTTTTTGAAAAACGAAGGATTTTCCAATCAATGATGGGAGAATTGTGTGAGAAATGTAATAAGAAAAGAAAATTTACAAAAAGAAAAGAAGATTCCCGCCCACGAAAATTCTTTTCTGTAGCAACATTAGGTGAAATTGAAGGCTTAGTTGGCCGAATTTCGAAAATCAATGGTGGGCCTCATCGGATCACAAAAAAAAACAAAAAACGATTTTGAACAGAAAATTTGTTCGAAATTCAACCATGTATGGCCTGCTTTAGTTTAGTCTTGTCAGCCTGGAATAGAAAGTGCTGTTACTGGCGAGATCTACAAGCAAGGCTCCATCTACATGGGACGTTGGGGCAAACTCCTCTGAACGAACTTGAAACTGGCGTTTAGAAACGCCCGTTTTGCATGCCGCGTTTAACAGCGTTTGCGTCTAGAAGCGTTTATTAAGATAACCTCATTAAAATCCTCCCCAAGCTCAAAAAACATTGTTATTTAACTATTTCAGCCTTTTTGACCAGAGTGAGCAGCTGTATACTTGTTGCCTCTATTTCTGTGCTTTTTTTTTGCAATGAATCCCATAATGAGCATATGTGAGGAAATGCTCCTGACGTTGCTCTTGATGAGGCTAAAACGACGTGATTGCGCAGCGAATGTCAGTAGGATATTTTTCCAACATGTACGTACAGCTGCGTACCTACCCTGACAAATTTTTTAATTTCATACGCATGTCCATTGCCACATTTGACCTTCTACTAGAAAAAGTACGACCCAGTCTGACACGCATGGACACCAACATGAGGAAGAGTGTGTCACCAGAGGAACACGGGTACCGCGTTTAGTCGCGTTTGGCATCTGAAACGTGGAAATCTTCGGCGTCTGAACCCATTTTTTTGCTTTCAAAGAAACGCTGTTAAACGCAACTGCCTAAAAACGGCAATAAATGGGACTGTGTACATGGTCACATAGGATAACATTGAATGAGTTCAGGGTCAGTTGAAAAAAGCGTCCAACTGCCTCTGAACATACGTTTAGCAGCGTCCCATGTACATGGGGCCTAAGACGCTTTACAACAGATTTACATAAAATGATTTGCCTAAAGAAGAAGTACAACCAAAGCTCATTTGGCTGTACTTCTTCTGTGGATCGCAGGTGTGCAGTTCATTATGCACTCCTGTGATCTGTTTTCAGCAGACAGTGGGCTGAAATCTTAGAGCCAGTCCAGGCACGGGCAAGATCGTGACAATTAATTTGTGATCCGCCCACATGCCCGGACGGGCACCCGGCTCAGACTCTGTGTGCCGCTCCCTCCACATCCCAGCGCTCCAGTGAGTGCGGAGGGGGGAGGGCAGAGCAGAACGCTGGTAACTAATAGTCGCCAACTCTCTGTTCGAAGAGCCCTGAGAATCGGGCAGTCTGCAGTGTTTGGTCGCTCAGTTCCTGGCGGGGGACTGATGCAGCATCCATCTAAGCAAGTATGATTTAGAAAAAAAAACAAACCACATACTTCTATTTTAAGAAAACTATATATAGAGATACCAAACACACTGAAAAATAGATTTAGGGTTTTACATACACTTTGATAACTATGCTAAAGACTTCAGGTGATGCTTGTTGCCCATAGCAACCACTACAGTTCCTTTTCAAATGCAGACTGTAAATGTGACAGGTGAAAGCTCATTGGATACTTATGAGCAACAAGTCATTTTATCTTTATCTACTGCATTTTTCAGACATCCGGCCCCTAGTGATCATTTGAAAACAATTTTCCCAGCCTTTTTCCCTATAGCAAAAATACCTGTATACATAGGAGTATGGTTATCCACTTCAATACCGGGCACTTCCCCCCTTCCTGCCAAGCCAATTTCCAGCTTTCAGCGCTGTTGCTTTTTAAATGACAATTGCGCGGTCATGCAACACTGTACCCAAAAAGAAATGTTATCATTTTGTTTCCACAAATAGAGCTTTCTTTTGGTGGTATTTGATCACCTCTGAGCTTTTAATTTTTTGCTAAACAAATAAAAAAGAACATTTTGAAAAAAAAAGTTTCTTTGTTTCTGATATAAAATTTTGTAAAAAAGTACATTTTCTCCTTCACTGATGAGGCTGCACCGACGGGCACTGATAAGGCAGGATGTGGTTAAACATCGCCATGTACTTTCCTATGCTGACTCTACATATAGTTTGGGCCAAAAATAAACACAGCAAACAATTCTACACAATGAAAAATGCATAGCGATATCGCCTCAGCCTTATAATTAATGAGCCCTTTCACTCCCCTTGCCCCATCCCTTCACAACGTGAGTAATAACAATACTGGTTACAGATGTCTAGAATACCAGAGCAGCCTCTCCCAGCTTCCTGCTATACAGAAACGGACAGAGAAGGAAGGACACATACCTTCACATATACACCATTCATACTCACGTACAATAATGAGCCAAACCCACCATCAAACCCCTAAAGAATTGCTGCCCAGCATTGCAAAGAATCTCAGCCTTAACTGCTAACATTATTCAAACAATTCTACTAGGACAGCAAAAACAGGAAAAGATTACACACTAAAGATCTTTACATATATCATTCATGCATATGACCACTGATATGGAGAATGGGACTGGTTCACACAACGTTCTTTCCTCAACAACGAAACAAGCAAAATATCACGTGGTTGGTGTAATAAGAAACACATTTCTAGGTCAGGAAATGTAATAAGTGTTGCCAACCATCAGTATTTTTACTGGCAGCCAGTAAAAAATGGGCACTTTTCTCCTGCCAGTAAGAGGAAAAGGTTGCCAGTAAAAAATATGGCTGTGACGCTCGGCTCGGACCTGCGCATCTCGGGCCTGGAGCTGTCCAAGACCATCCAAGTGCCTGCTATAGTGTGTTTGGGGGGTGCCGGCGGGAGGCGGGTCTGGTGGAGGCAGTGTCTGAGCATGTCGTGTGATGTCATGGTGCAAGGGAGTGGAGCGCCCTGGAGCAGAGTGTACAGGTCTGCAGGACGGGATTAAGGCAAGCCAGGAGCGGGACTATCAGTGCTGTTTGGACTGGAGTTGACTGAAGGGACCACCTGGTGTGGAGAGAGAAACTGTCACTGTGACTCAGGAGGGGATGTGTCATGACAGTGATCTGTGCTGCAGCACACTGCTGTCAGTGTCACTGTGTCAATTTCATGTGTGCATCACCCATTCTAATTTCTTGCCCTCCTGAGTCCTGTCCCTGAGCTACTTGCTTACTATATCAAAAATAAAATTAGAAATATGCTTTTTGCCTTAATATCTACCTTAAATCACATTGCTAATTGCATATTGTACTTATTTGTAGCCTAAATACTGTAATTTGTACTAAAAACTGTAATGTTGTAACTTTTGGCCAGTAAAAACTTGGCTGTGCCAGTAAATTTTGGGTGTCATGTCTGTAAATTTCAATCTGGTAAGTTGGCAACACTGAATGTAATCAAGAAGTCTGTGCATTGTGGTTAGTAATGCATAAAGGGGAAATGTTTTGTTTTTAAATTGGTAGTAAACGCCACTTTATAACTTGTGCCTACAGGTAAGCCAATGTAAAGGCTTACCTATAGATGCAGTTAAAAATCTCCTAAATGTGCAAAAGTGATTGTAAAACTTTACATTTTTTTTCTTCATTAAAAAGATAAACAGATTAACAGATCAAAAGATCATACAGTGGGGAAAATAATAAATTTGATCCCCTGCAGATTTTGTAACTTGTCCCACTTAGAATGAAATGAAGGGTCTATATTTTTTTTATCATAGCTGTATTTTAAATGATAAAGACAGAATTTCAACCAAAAATCCAGAAAAAACACATGATACAAATGTTATAAATTTAGTTGCAGATCAGTGAGTAAATACAGTATTTGATCCCCAAGCAAAACATGACTTAGTAATTTGAGAAATCCTTGTTGGCAAGCACAGAGGTAAGATGTTTCTTGTAGTTGGTTATCAGGTTTGCACACATCTCAGGAGGGATTTTGGTCCACTCTTCTTTACAGATCTTCTCTAAATCCTTAAGGTTTCATGGCGGTCTCTTGGCAACTTTCAGCTCCCTCCATAAATTTTTTATAGGGTTAAGGTCTGGAGACTGGCTAGGCCACTCCATGACCTTAATGTGCTTCTTCTTGAGCCACTCCTTTTTTGCTTTGGCGGTATTTTTTGAGTCATTGCAATTCTGGAATATCCATCCATGACCCATCTTCAGTGTTCTGGCTGAAGGAAGGAGGTTCTCATCCAAGATTTTACAATACATGGTCCCATCCATTGGCTCCTCAATGCGGCAAAGTCGGTCTGTACCTTTAGCAGAGAAACAGCCCCAAAGCATAATGTTTCCACCTCCATGCTCGACTGTAAGGATAGTGTTCTTAGGATCATAGTCAGCATTTTGCTTCCTCCAAACAGGGCGAGTCCCCCTCCTCAAGAAGGCACATGTACAGTCATGCCAATGAACGATCATCTAAATCAGGGATATGTAATTAGCGGACCTCCAGATGTTGCAAAACTACAAGTCCCATCATGCCTCTGCCTCTGGGTGTCATGCTTGTGGCTGTCAAAGTCTTGCGATGCCTCATGGGACTTGTAGCTCTGCAACAGCTAGAGGTCCGCTAATTGCATATCCCTGATCTAAATGATTCAGAGAAGGATTTGGAGAAAGTGCTGTGGTCAGATGAGACCAAAATTTAGCTTTTTGGCATTAACTCAACTTGCCGTGTTTGGAGGAAGAAAAATGCTGACTATGACCACCATCCCTATAGTCAAGCACGGAGGTGGAAACGTAATGCTTTGGGGCGGTTTCTCTGCTAAAAAGGTACAGGCTGACTTTGCCTTATTGAGGGGCCAATGAACAGGGCCATGTATTCTTCCCTCAGCCAGAACACTGAAGGTGGGTCGTGGATGGGTCTTCCAGCATGACAATGACCCAAAACATACCGCCAAGGCGACGACGGAGTGGCTCTGGCCAGGGAGCTGAAACTATGAGTTGCCAAGTGACAGCTAAGAAACCTTAAGGATTTGGAGAAGATCTGTAAAGAAGCGTGGACCAAAATCCCTCCTGAGATGTGTACAAACCTGGTTACCAACTACAAGAAACCTCTTACCTCTGTGCTTGCCAACAAGGCTTCTCCACCAAATACCAAGTCATGTTTTGCTTGGGGATTAAATACTCATTTTACTCACTGAACTGCAACTTAATTTATAACATTTGTTTTATGTGTTTTCTCTGGATTTTTGGTTGATATTCGGTTTCTATCATTTAAAATATACCTATGATAAAAATGATAGACCCTTCATTTCTTTGTAAGTGGGCAAATTTACAAAATCTGCAGGGGATCAAATAATTATTTTTGCCCACGGCACTTACCTGCTCTGTGCTATGGGTTTGCATGGAGCAGCCCTGATCCTCTAATTCTGGGGTCCCCATCAGTGCTCCTGGCTCCTCCACCCTGCCAAGTTCCCCCTTTGATAGCCACTTGCTATGGGGGCACTCATGCATGCCCAATCCAGAGCCAGGCTGTGTGCGTCTATTCAGACGGCCCTGCCCCCACTCAATGCTTGTAGGTTTGCTGGATCGAGATTGGGCTCAGGTGAGTGGGGGAGCTACTAATAAAAGGTTTTCCACCTTAAGGGCTTGTTCACACTTGCTCAAAATACTAACGCTTATCAAACACACCTATAGCATTAATGTGCATTAATAGGTGCAGTTGATAAGCGTTTAATGAGCATTAAAAACGATCCCCCAAACACCCTATGTGCCTTTGCTGACAAGCATTTTTGGCTTGTTGAAACCACACCACAAATGCCTACAATAGCTGGTTGTTAAAGAGCAGGCCGGGAAGGGGGCCGCAGCATACGTAACAATAGAGGAGTCATCACCCGCTGACAGCTGAATGTACAAAATTCCCGGCAAAGAAACAAAAAAAAAACGGCGTGGTGTTCCCCCCCAATCTTTACCAGGCCCTTCGGGTCTGGTATGGTTCGGAGGGGAACCCCACCCCAAAATATAAAAAATATTTGGTGTGGGACCCCCCAAAGCCATACCAGACCCAGACCCTTATCCGAACATGAGGTCCGGCAGGTCAGGAAAGTTAGGGGACGAGCGAGCGCCCCCCACCCCCCTCCTGAACCATACCAGGCCACATGCCCTCAACATGAGGGGGTGTTTTGGAGCAGGGGGCTCTTCCTCCCCGTCCCCTGAGCACCTTGTCCCCATATTGATCCATGCCCCCCTCCACTCACCCCGAAGGCTCCCGCCCACCATTTATTTAAATTGGGGGGACCAAACTCCGTTTATTCCCCAATATTTTTATTGCCGACAATTTTTATAAAAATTCAGCTGACAGTAGAGAAGAACACTGACAGCTGATGACTTATTGCTTAAGGACGCGGCGGCCGGCTTCCCGGACCGCTACTTAACAACCAGCTAAAGTTCAGACTGTATTAACACACCACACCCCCGCTGCAACTGCATGCCGGTGCAGTTGTGGCGCACTACTATTGACTTGAATGGGAGGCGTTGAAAGGCTTCAAACGCCTCTTGACTCGACATGAGACTTCAATTGTAAAGCAACGCTTCATGTTTTGATAATGTGAACAGCACTGTGTGCAGTCCATTGTATGAGTTGCATAGTTGTTTCAGGGGTATTATTAACGCCCCTAAAACACCTGCTTTCAATGCCAGTGTGAACTTGGCCTAATGCAGAGAATGGACTAAGGTAAAAAACCTTTTACCTTTACAACCACTTTAAAAAAAAAATCTCTGTCTCTACCACTGATGCACCTCACAGCTACTAGTGGACAGCGAGCAATGCTGTTATTTCTGGCCACATGCTCAGCTCTAAGTATACAGTATCCTATAGAGATGAATGCGTCAGCAGGTAAATGTATAGTCCATCTCAGGGGGCAAGCAGGTAAGGGTGGCTGCATTCAAATACAAAGGAGGCAATGGAGAATGAACGCAGCCACCCTAGAACAGGAACAGCAGAAAAAAAGCTTGCATTTGAGACATAAAACAAAGGAAAAGAGAGATAGCAGGTACATTCTAGTTACATTTCTTTAGTGTCACTTTAAAATAGAACTTTAGTCAGAAAATTAAGTCCTACTAGATCACTTCAGGCTGGCCCCTTTTGTAGGTATAGCCATGTAAAAAAACATTAAAAATACACTGCCTCACCCTTCTCTGCACATACTCAGTTGCTCTCTATTTTTAGGCACTGTGCCAAATTTGCAGAGGCCGAATTGCTGATAGCCTAAAAGGCTTACTGCTGTTCAGGGGCTCTGGGATTTGGCAACATGGCAGCCTTCAGCAAGAAGAAACAGGAGCAATGCTGGAGACAATTTACAGCACACATTAAAGTGATACTAAAATCTCGTTTTGTTTTGCTTAAAAATAACAAACATGCTCTGTGAAGAGGTTTTGCACCGAGCAGCCCAGATCTTCCTCTTCTCGGGTCCCTCTTTGGCACTCCTGGCCCCTCAGTCCTGTTAAGTGCCCCCACAGCAAGCAGCTTGCTATGGGGGCACCTGAGCCAAGCCCCGTGTGTTTATTCCGACATAGAGCTGTGGCCAGCCCCACCCCGTCCCCTCATTGGCTCACAGACTTTGATTGACAGCAGCGGGAGAAAATGGCAATAAGGAGGAGGGAGTCTGGACAGCAGAGTCTCTCGTGCAGCATCTCTGGATAGAGATGGGCTCAGGGGGATTGCTGCACACAGAAGCTTTTTTATCTTAATGCATAAAATGTATTAAGATAAAAAAAGCCTTCGGTCCTTACAAACACTTTCAATTTGGTAGTATTAATAAATGTGTAATGCATGTTCCTTGCTCAAGAACATCATTTTTTTCAAGTTGTTATGGGTGAAGTGCCACTTTATAGTGTGCTGACAACATAGTTTTTACTTGATTGCTGTGGCTTCATCCACCAGTTCTTTCAGTACCCGACACCTGGTTGTACAATCATTCACACCACCACCAGCCGATAGCTACTACTCTAGTCTCCAGTATTACTGGATCTGGGTTCCGTTTCTCCTTCAGTGTACAAGGCCGTGGGGTGGAGCAGAAAAGTCACAAAACTTGACGATTAGATGGCAGAGCTGCAGAATGAAAAGGGGGAGGTGGCTTCAGTGTAGCGCCCCCATCGGAACACCCATCTTCAGCCTAGGGTGGAGCTACAAAAACACAGCACTGACAGAAGAGCGTTCCTTTTATTTGTGAACCACTGCACAGATCTGAACAGAACCAAGTGCTTGTGCACTGGGTTCCTCCAGGGATTCAAGAATGTTTTAACTTCTGGTGATCACTTTCCTCTTAGTGTAAGAATTAAAAATAAAATACAGTCATAAACTTCTAATCAAATGCCTCTTTAAAGTCAGCATGTTCTATTACTGGATATTATTATTGCAATCAGCAAAAGAAAACTTAAAAAAATAAATAAAATAAAAAAATAAACAGAAAACAGTTACTTAGAGGGACAATTTTTCATGACTACTACATTACTGGATACTGTAAACAATATAAACAACCACAGCATATAATCAGAGTACCACTAAATAGAATGAAAAGTCAATGAGGGTTGTAAACGGCTTGTCACAGGAAATCCTAGAGATATATCCAGACTTTAACCATACTAAAGAATCTTTAAATACACAGTTTAACACTTTACACAACAAACTTTTTCTGTCTATGGCTACAATATACTATAAAGAAAATGAGATGATAATATAGAATAGTGATTTTGCTCTCAATGAAAGGACACACATTTTTTGTGTGTTTTTCGTGTAAAATGAAAAAAGTAAAAGTAATTTATTTACTAATTTATTCAGATCGTTTACTGCAGCAAGATTCAACAAGGAAGGGCTTGACACTGACCTACAATGCGGTGCAGCTGGATTTTGTGTATACTAGCAAAGTGTGCTCATCCCTTAAATAGTACGTGTCCTTAATCATGTAGCTTATATATTATTTTATAGTAATTTGGTTTAATCAAAATATTAAAAAATAGACTGGAAAAAACGTGGCGTAAAGTGCATAAGAACCACACAGCCATGTTAGATGAGCCTCAGGGTATTGCCATAAAAAGGCTTTACAAACACTGAGGACGGTAGCACTGTGGTGGGAAAATGGCTAATTGGGCCCAATATGGACATTTTCACTTAGGGGTGTACTCACTTTTGTTGCCAGCGGTTTAGACATTAATGGCTGTGTGTTGAGTTATTTTGAGGGGACAGCAAATTTACACTGTTATACAAGCTGTACACTCACTACTACATTGTAGCAAAGTGTCATTTCTTCAGTGTTGTCACATGAAAAGATATTTTTACAAAAATATTTTCAAAAATGTGAGGGGTGTACTCACTTTTGTGAGAATATATAATTATATATACATACACACACAGACACACACACACACACACACACACACTGTATATACACTGCAGGTAAAATAAGTATTGAACGCGTCACCATTTTTCTAGGTAAATATATTTCTAAAGGTGCTATTGACATGAAATTTTCAGCACTTCGGTAACAACCCATGCAATCCATACATACAAAGTAACCAAAACAAAGAAGTTCAGAAATTAAGTTATGTGTAATAAAATGGAATGGCACAGGGAAAAAATGTTGAACACGCTAACTGAAATTTATTGAATAAATCGTACAAAATCCTTTGTTGGGAATGATAGCTTCAAAATGCCTCCCTGTATGGGGAAACTAGTCACATGCATTGCTCAGGTGCGATTTTGGTCCATTCTTCCACACAGTCTTCAAATCTTGAAAGATCAATGGGCCGCTTCTATGAACTCTGAGCTTTAGTTCTTTCCATAGATTTTCTATTGGATTCAAGTCAGGTGATTGGCTGGACCATTCTAGCAGGTTTATTTTTTTTCTTTGAAACCAATTGAGAGTTTACTTGGCTTTGCGTTTTGGATCATTGTCTTGCTGAAATGTCCACTGTGTTTTATCTTCATCATCCTAGTAGATGGCAGCAGATTTTTATTAAGAATTTCTTGGTACATTTTTACATTCATCCTTCCCTCAATGATATGAAGTTGGCCAGCACCATATGCTAATAAACAGCCCCACACCATGCCGTTTCCACCTCCAAACTTCACTGTTGGGATGGTGTTATTGGGGTGATGTGCAGTCCCGTTTGACCTCCAAACATGGTGTGTAATATGGCATCCAAAGAGTTCAATTTTGGTCTCATCTGACTAGTTTATAGTCTCCCAGTATTTCACAGGTTTGTCTAAATGTACAGCAACATTTAACGAGCTTCAATATGCATTTCTTCAACAATGGAGTCTTGCGTGGTGAGCGTGCATACAGGCCATGGCGGTTAAGTGCATTACTTATTGTCTTCTTTGAAACAGTTGTACCTGCTAATTCCAGGTCTTTCTGAAGCTCTCCACAAGTGGTCCTTGGCTTTTGGACAACTCTTCTGATAATTCTTTTCATGCCTGTCAGAAAATCTTGAGGAGCACCTGGTCGTGGCCGATTTATTGTGAAACGAGGTTCTTTCCACTTCCGGATTATGGCCCCAACAGTGATCACTGGAATGTTCAGAAGTTTAGAAATCCTTCGTAACCAATGCCAACGGTATGTTTTGCAACAATAAGGTTGTGAAGGTCTTGAGAGAGAGCTTTGCTTTTACCCATCATGAGATATTTCTTGTGTGACACCTTGGTAACGAGACACCTTTTTATAGGCCGTCAGTTGAGACTGAACCAGCTGATATTAATTTGCACTGACAAGGAGCAGGATTGATTTCTATTATTTATAGACTGCAGCTGGTGTCTTGGCTTTCAGTGCCTTTTTGCTCTTCCCTTTCTTCATGTGTTCAATACTTTTTCCCTGTGTCATTCCATTTTATTACATATAATTTCAGAATTTTTTTTTTTTGGTTTCTTTATATGTATGGATTGCATGGGTTGTTACCGATATGTGGTGAACAGTTCTTGTCAATAGCACCTTTAGAAATATATTTACCTAGAAAAATGGTGATGTGTTCAATACTTATTTTACCCGCTGTATATGTACATACATATTATATATACATATATTTATATATACATACACACATATATATAGTTGAAGCCCTATGAACAACATAGACTTACCATAAGACTTACAAAATGAAATGGACCTGAAGTGTGCCCTGGTCTGACATACGGGATGCCAAAATAAGGGGGCATACCCAAGTTAAGAAATTCATATTTTGTGAAGAGAAATGAATTTGAGAGCTGCCCTGAAAAGGGGATGGGAGGGTGGGTATCGCGCATAGGAAACCAACAAAGACCACAGGCGAGTGGGCTGGTTAAATACCCCCCCGGGCTCCTCCCATAAATTCAGGCCACCATACTGGCCTTCTTACTTATGGTTGAAACCCTATGGCCGATACAGATATGAACATAGACTTACCATAAGACTTACAACATGAAATTGACCTGAAGTGTGCCCTAGTCTGACAGACGATATGCCAAAATAAGGGGGCAAAAACATTCAGGTAGGGGTGTAGTTTTATTAGTTTTCAGTCTTATTCATTGAGCAAGTTTGGTGAATGCTTGTGCCATTTCCACCTGAGGATTGGGGATGTACTGGGGGAAGCAGGCAGACTTCCACCTGCCTAGTCTCTTAATGACATGATCTGGGACCCCATGCCGAGACGCGGTCGAGGCTGCTCCGATACGCAAAGAGTGACCGGAGTACTGACTGGGGTTGAGGTGTAGGTTGCGGAGAAGAATCCTCACATGTTTGAGGAACTGGCAGGCACTCAAGGGTTTGGTCGGAAAAGGTAGTAGGGGACTAGAGTTTGATTGTTCCGGTAGGAGTGACAGTAGGCGGTCGAGTATGGTTACTGGACACCAGACATTATTTTATAGACATGAATGTCTACCCCGGAGCCTGATTGCTGGGTTTTAGATACTGCAAGGTGGAGGATGAAATGGTCTTGGTAGCAAGCCAGATAACGTCTATGCAAAACTTGGCCGGCGGGGTTGCTGCAAGTAAACTCGCTAGGCCACAAGAAACTGTAGTAGGCTAGGTAGATGGCCGCTTGTATAACCAGGCCGGGGAGAAGGCCAAATGGTGAACTAGCAAGGATAGTAGACATGTCCCAGAAGATAGCATTTGTTATAGGCAGACATTTGGAATTGCTCATGGATTGTTGTTTGTTTGGATGCCGCGTAAGATTGCTCGGATAGCATGGGATGCGACTAAAGATGGTTTTGGGCAATGTCCTAAGGCCAGAAAGTGCTGGACACCGGCTAAGTATATTTAAGAGTATCTCTGGAGGCCATGGTCCTGTAAACGAATGGTGGCCAAAAATTGCAGCGAAGCCTGTGGAGGCTGCGGCATCTGTCACTACCTGGGGTGATAGGGGCGATATTGACAGTATAAACATTGATATACCGTTGCACATAGTACGGAACCCTCCCACATTGATAGGTCCGCTACTGCCGGGGTGTCTAAATAAGGATCTGATCGGGGTCCTGTGTCTGGGAGAGGAAGACCAGGAGGCGTGACACAAAAGATGGATCCTGGGGAATGACCTGTATTGCAAAATTGAGCATTCCCGAGACTGAAGCTGCTTCTTAGTGAACCACCGTGTATGGGTGAAGACTTGGAGAACTGACCTGATGCGGGTCAGCTTGTCAAGGGGGAGACTGGCTTGCGTGGAGTTATTAGTTCGAAAGAGGTTAATGTAGACCTCGGGTCTGGATTGCTGAGTTTTGGAGACCGCAAGCTAAAGGACGTAATGGTTTTAAAAGCGAGTCAGGTGGTGTCTATATAGTACCTGGCTGCTAGTGCCACTAAAGATAAATTCTCTAGGCCGTGGAAAACCGTAGAAGGCCAGGTAGATGGCCGCTAGGATGACTAGACTGGGGAACGTGCGAAGATTTTTGACATCTCCCTAAAGATG
Source organism: Lithobates clamitans (assembly GCA_037952925.1). Taxonomy (NCBI): domain Eukaryota; kingdom Metazoa; phylum Chordata; class Amphibia; order Anura; family Ranidae; genus Lithobates; species Lithobates clamitans. The sequence continues at coordinate 867,003 of JBBGZY010000189.1, forward strand.
GCAGTTGTGATGGGCAAGCGTTTGCTGTTGGCTATGGGCTGATGCTTCTGGATGTCACGTAGAAGGGATCTTACTGTATGGGCCATTAACACAGATGGCTCTCCGGGGTCCTGCAAGGACAGGAAATGCTGGATGCTGGCTAGGTATAGCCTGATAGTGTTACGAGAAGGAGCCAGCTGTGTGTGGCAATACGATACCTGGTGCAGGGTGGAACCTGAACTCAACTGACCTAAGGGAGAAATGACAGACAAAAAACGGTTAGTGGCTCGTATGAAAATGCCACTGAAGACAAGTGGCCGATTAAGTGCCACTGAAAATGATGTGTGGCTATCTGTGTGCCACTGGGAATGTGCTTGCAATGATTGCAAGAAGTTATGCCAAGATGCGTGCCTTGCAACGATTGCAAGATTTGTGCTTAAATGTGTGCTTGCGACGATTGTAAGGGAGTTTATGTCACTGGAGATGTGTTTGTAGTGATTGTGAGAAGTTCGTATTACTGCATGTGCTTGCGAAAGCTGCAAGAGTTGTGCTTAAATGTGTGTTTGCAACGATTGCAAGAAGTTGTGCTTGGATGTGTGCTTGCAACAATTGCAGAGAGTTATGCTTGGATGCGTGCCTGAAACGATTGCAAGGAGTTGTGCTTGGATGCATGCTTGCAATGATTGCAAGAAGTTGTGCTTGGATGCGTGCTTGCAAAGATTACAGGGAGTTATGCTTGGATGCGTGCTTGAAACGATTGCAAGAAGTTGTGATTGGATGCTTGCTTGCAATGATTGCATGAAGTTGTGCTTGAATGTGTATGAAATGAATCCGGTTGTAGAGTGTATGAAATTAATTCGATATAAATCTGACTGTGGGGAGTATGAAGTGGATCCAATATGAATCGCTGTGCCGCTGACGCTACTGGATTGGAATTGGGCTGTAGCGTGTATGAAATGAAACCGATCCAAATCTTTTGTAAATTGTATGCAGTGAATCCTGATACAAATTGGTTGTAAAGTGTATGAAATGAAACCAACATGAACCAGGTTGTGCGACTATAAAGGGTAAGTAGCAGTGAGGTGAAGATTTTAATGAATGAATCGAGTCCATGACCGAATTTCGAAGGAAGACGGGGTGTTGTTTTTTTTTTTTTGTTTTGTTTTGTGTCGTAGAGGCGTCAGAGGTCGAACATCCATGGAGCCGTGTTAAAAATAGAGAATGCACGAAGGACCATATGAAGTGACTGCTGGACCTGGGGGGAATGACGGGCAACATACGAACGATACCTGTAAGGCTGAAATGATGGGTGCGAATCGATGCGTTGCTGGTTTGAGTGGATTCCACTCAAGCTATAAGTGCGTGAAATGAAAGGAGTGAAATGTTTTGCCGTGATATAGGCACGAATCGGTACGCCGCGACTGCGACAAACAATGAGTCGAACTGTGGAGCACAGAATAAAATGAGGCCAAGACAACTGGGGCGCACCGGGACGAATCGGTGCATCTCGGATGCTACTGGATTCGAATCAGGGCGCGGTACGTGACAGTGAAATTAATTAAATGATTTGCCATGACAGAGGCACAAGTCAGTTATGCCGCGGCTGCAACTGGCAACGAACCGGACTCTAGAGCATGTACTGAAATGAGGCCAAACAACTGGGGCACGCCGGAACGAATCAGTGCATCACGAATGCGACTGTATTTGAATCGGGACGCGGTACATGACAGTGAAATGAGTGAAATGATTTGCCATGACAGAGGCACAAATCGGTGTGCCGCGACTGCAACTGACAATGAACGAACCGGACTCTGGAGCACGTACTGAAATGAGGCCGAAAAATACCTGGGGCACGCCGGAACAAATAGGTGCATCACGGATGCGACTGGATTTGAATCGGAACGTGATACGTGACAGTGAAATGATTTCCCATGACAGAGGCACGAATCGGTGCGCCGCGACTGCGACTGCCAACGACTGGACTCTGGAAAATGTACTGAAATGAGGCCAAAAAACAACTGGGGCACACCAGGACAAATCAGTGCATCACGGAATCGACTAGGTTCGAATCGGAGCGCGGTATGTGACAGTGAAATGAGTGAAATGATTGAAATGATTATCCATGACAGAGGCACAAATCGGTGTGCTGCGATTGCGACTGACAACGAACCGTGGTATGGACATGAGGCAAAAAACAACTGAGGCATGCCTGAAGGAACTGGTGCGATGTGGACGTGACTGAATTCGAATCAGAGTGAGATACGTAAAATAAATGAAACGTTTAGGCATGATAGACGCACAAATTGGTGGCTAAGTACTACGGCTAAGTGCAGGGTTTCTTGAAAGGAATGACTCGTAAGTTCCGTGTCAGGGTTTGGGCAACACCAGATGTCTAACAATGACAATGCATGAAATGAAATGTTTATACGAAACCCTACCTGCGACAGCCGAGCCAGACACGTCGTACAAAAACTGCGAATGGTACCAAAAGCCTCGGAAAGTTTCGAAGACGCAACTCACGAACGCCGAGTTGGAAAAGTCGGCCTAGTGACGTAACGTAGTGCACAGGAAACTGACAAAGACCACAGGCAAGCGGGCTGGTTAACCACTTCCCGCCCAGCCTATAGCAAAATGACGGCCGGTGCTTACGTTATTCTGACTGGGCGTTATATGACGTCCAGCAGGATAACAGCCGTCACGCGCCCGTGGGGGTGCGCATGGCAGGGATCGGTGGTGCGGTGTGTCAGTCTGACACACCGCTACACCGATTTTGGTAAAGAGCCTCCGACGGAGGTTCTTTACCACGTGATCAGCCGTGTCCAATCACGGCTGATCACGATGTAAACAGTTAGAGCCGTTGATCGGCTTTTCCTCACTCGCGTCTGTCAGACGATCGGCTACTCTCCTAACAGGGGGGGTCTGTGCTGATTGATTATCAGTGCAGCCCCCCTCGGATCCTGCCCAGGACCAAAAGGATGGCCACCACACTGGACCACCAGGGAAATGCAAATCTGTGCCAAGGCAGCTGCCAATCAATGTCCGGGCAGCTGCCAATCATTGCCCACTCACAATGATTACCACTGCCACCAGGGATGCCTATCAGTGCCAGGTATCAATGCCCATCAGTGCTGCCTATCAGTGCCACCCATAAGTACCCATCTTTGCAGCCTTTCAGTACCCATCAGTGCCACCCATGAGTGCCCATCAGTGCCACCTATCAATGCCCATCAGTGCTGCATATCAGTGCCACCCATCAATGCACATCAGTGCCGCATATCAGTGCCCATCATCGGTGCCTGTCAGTGCCCGCTCATTGGCGCCACCTCATCAGTGTTGCCTTATCAGTGCCCGTCAGTGCCACCTTATCAGTGCCCATCAGTGAAGGAAAAAAACTTACTTATTTACAAAATTTTATAAAAGAAGCAAAAGCAAAACTTTTAATTTTTTCAAAATTTTCGGTCTTTTTTTGTTTAGCAAAAAATAAAAACTGCAGAGATGATCAAATACCACCAAAAGAAAGCTCTATTTGTGTGAACAAAATGATAAAAATTCTGTTTGGGTACAGGGTTGCATGACCGCGCAATTGTCATTTAAACAGCGACAGTGCAGAAAGCTGAAAATTGGCTTGGGCAGGAAGGGGGGTAAGTGCCTAGTATTGAAGTGGTTAAATACCCCCCCGGGTTCCTCCCATAAATTCAGGCTACCATACTGGCCTTCTTATATATATATATATATATATATATATATATATATATATATATATATATATATATATTATATATATATATATATATTATATATATATACACACACACACACATACATACACCGTAGTTATAGTCACCCAACAACTGAGGATCTAAGTTTACAGTTACTGAAAGGTGAGCACTCTTGGATTTTATGTGGAAAAACGAACATGACCCAGAAATGCTTTAGTAAGATTTTCCATCGCATCCCTATTCATGTCTAAAGGGAATCATTGTAAAGGCCATGAACTTAAATAGCTAGAATAATCCAAATGGTGCGCACGTTTTTTTCTATGGTAGTGCAGGACCTCAGCCAACACACATTCTTACCATCAGAGCTCACACTACCCACTACTCATGCTGAATGACATTTTCTATGAATCAGGATTTAACCCTGTTGTGGGTGGAAGCACTTTAGGGCTAGCCAGATCCCACAAGGCATATATCCAATATGCTTAGAAATGTCTTTTTATGAATGAAGACCTACTGTATATTGTCAGGCTCAGGTTAATCCCTCCATTCCGGCTTTGTGACAGATTTAATGGTGCAGGGAACTGTAGAATAGGCAAATTATGGGCAATGGTGATTGATTCTAGGGATGGGATTTAGGAAAAGAAAAAAACATTTGGTGCAAATGGAAATACCATGAAAAATGCTATTATTTATAATAAATGGTTCTGTTTCATTTCCCCATTGTAGTCTCCCCATCGATAATAAAATAGTTTTTACAGATGAGCCAGCCTTTACTGCGACTATGTTTAAGCTGACCTGTATGTCTAGGTAATCTTTGAAAGGGAGAGTTTCCACTTTACAGGTGCATCTCAGAAAATTTGAATTAAAAAGTTAATTTATTTCAGTAATTCAAAAAGTGAAACTCATATTATATAGATGCGTTACACACAGAGTGATATATTTTAAGCATTTCTTTACTATAATCTTGATGATTATGGTTTACAGCTAGTGAAAACCCAAAATTCAGTATCTCACAAAATTAGAATATTACATAGGCCCAATACAATTAAAAAAAAAAAGGATTTTTAATACAGAAATTTTGGCTTACTGAAAAGTATGTCCATGTACAGTATAGTATGCATTCAATACTTGGTCGGGGCTCCTTTTGTAGAAATGACTACATCAATGCGGCGTGGCATGGAGGTGATCAGCCTGTGACACTGCTGAGGTGTTATGGAAGCCCACGTTTCTGACTGTGGAAACTTCACACTGGACCTCATGCAACTTGGATTGTGTGCCTCTCCACTCTTCCTCCAGACTGGGACTTTGATTTCCAAATGATGATTTGGGGAGCCACGTCATGTGCTGGTGTTGGTCCACTGTGTTTTATCAAGTCCAAAGTCAGTGCAGCCCTCTACCAGGAAATTCGAGAGCACTTCATACTTCTCTCTGCTGACCAGCTTTATAGAGATGCTGATTTCATTTTCCAGCAGGACTTTCCCACGCTGCCAAAAGTACCAATACCTGGTTTAATGATCATGGTATCACTGTGCTTGATTGGCCAGCAAACTCGCCTGACCTAAACCCCATAGAGCAGGGATCTTCAAACTACGGCCCCCCAGCTGTTCCGGAACTACACATCCCATGAGGCAGGGGCGTTGCTAGGGGGTGGCTTTTGGGGCTATAGCCCCGAATCTGAGGCCAATAGCCCTGAGTCTCTGCAGGGGTCCCCAAGGGGAGGGGAGGCTCTCTGGGGACCCTTATGTAAATGGGGGGCTCTCTGGGGACCCTGATGTAAAGGAGAGGCTCTCTGGGGACCCTGATTTTAAGGCCTAGGCTCTCTAGGGACCCAGATTTAAGGGGGAGGCTCTCTGGGGACCCTAATGTAAGGGGGCCTCTCTGGGAACCCTGATGTAAGTGGGGGGGGGCCCTCTAGGTACCCTGATGGAAGGGGGAGGCTCTCTGAGGACTCTGATGTAAGGAGGAGGCTCTCTGGGGACCCTTATGTAAGGGGGGGCTCTCTGGGGACCCTGATGTAAGCGGGGGGCTCTCTGGGGACATATATACACCCACACATATATTACTGTATATACATGTGTAGGCCCGCCCAAGCGTATGACTTTCTTTACTACGCTGCTATGGGCTCTAGCCCCAGATCTTTTGTAGACCTAGCAACGTCCCTGCCATGAGGCATTGTAAAACTCTGACATTCACAGACATGACTAGGCACAATGGGAATTGTAGTTCATGAACAACTGGAGGGCCGTAGTTTGAAGACCCCTGCCATAGACAGTCTGCAGATGAGCTGAAAGCAGAAATCAAAGCAACCTGGACTTCCATAACACCTCAGCAGTGACTCAGGCTGATCGCCTCCATGTCACGCCACATTGATGCAGTAATTCATGCAAAAGGAGCCCCGACCAAGTATTCAGTTTGGGTGCATACTATACTGTATACTATATGTGCATATTGTACATGAACATCCTTTTCAGTAAGCCAACATTTCTGCATATTAAATCCTTTTTTTATTGGCCTTATGTAATATTCAAATTTCTGAGATACTGAATTTTGGGTTTTCACTAGCTGTAAGCCATAATCATCAGAATTAAAAGAAAGACATGCTTGAAATATATCACTCTGTGTGTACCGCATCAATTTATTAAAATATGAGCTTCACTTTTTAAATTGAATTACTGAAATAAATTAACTTTTTGATGATATTCTAATTTTATGAGATGCAACTGTATATACTTTACTAAACCTACTTATAACTACTAAAAAAAAAATCTTCTACCTTTACAACTATTTTAATGTGCACCCAGCTGTAGCATTTTCTTGATGAAAGCACTTTAAATGCCAAATATTTGGCAGCTTTGGATCTTGTCTTGTGTGTCGTGTAAACTTAATTAAACTGACACACCTTTTTACAGCGCACACATTGCAAATAACCCAAAATGACCTACTTTTATAGCTGTGCTTGTAACTGGGACTTGGGCAAACTACTGCTTTTTGGTTATTTTATCCATCCCAATAGGAGATAAATCAACTACATTTCTCCGCTATTTCATACGATTATTTTCCAGTTTACATTATTAATCATGTTTATAAATTTCTTTTTCATATTAGAGGCCACATAACCAGGCTAAATCTGAATAATTCTATAAATGGTCTTGTAGAGTCTTGTGCGGAATCACTCAAGAAATGCTAAAAGGAGTATTTTTCTATTTATTTTGAAACAGGAGCATGCACTAGGAAAATAAATAGGAAAAAATATTAGCAGCGTGTTAGCTTTCTTCCATGGAGGATTAACATACCAACGTCATTGTTTTCACCACCTGAAGACTGGAGGCTTTGTCTCTACTTTGTGGATAAGATTCCTGCTGACAGAAGAACTAGAAAAGTGCAGACCTATGGATCAAAGAAAGGAAGTACTGTATAGGATAAGAACTATATTCACCTCCATACACTACATATACTGACCCCAACTGCTCCTGGAATCATTAAAGTCTAAATCAGGCCATACATGGTTCACTTGTTTTTGTTCAGCCACCTTGAATGTGTGAATGGGGGAATGCACTATTGTATTCTGACAGGGGGGAGACTCTCCCACAGCCAGAATACCCAGATCAGTGCTGCAGCCAATTGCCTGCAGCATTGATCCAGCAGCTTTTATCCAAAAGGGTGGTAAAACAGGAGTCAGCCAGTAAATACATTTCTGTTCAACCGCAGTGGCCACACATTGATCGAAATTTGTCCGGGCCATGCTGAACTGATTTTTGTGGTTTTATTTAATTTTACTACACTAAAGCTGGCCATACATGGATGGAAATTCGGCCAAATTTCCATCCATGTATGGCCAGCTTTAGTGTAGTCAAAAAAAAAATCAGCACGAGGAACACAAATTACTATCATGCCCTGTACACACGATCGGACATTCCAACAACAAAATCCATCAGATTTTTTCCGACAGATTTTGGGCCAAACTTGTCTTGCATACACACGGTCGCACAAAGTTGTCAGAAAATCCAACCGTTCTGAACGCGGTGACGTAAAACACGTACGTCGGGACTATAAACGGGGCAGTAGCCAATAGCTTTCGTCCCTTAATTTATTCTGAGCATGCGTGGCACTTTGTGTGTCGGATTTGTGTACACACGATCGGAATTGAAACGATCAAATTTTGTTGTCGAAAAATTTTATATCCTGCTCTCAAACTTTGTGTGTCGGAAATTCCGACAGAAAAAGTCAGATGGAGCCCACACACGATCGGAATTTCTGACAACACAATCCGATTGCACTTTTTTCTATCGGAAAATCCTTTTCGTGTGTACAGGGCATTAGTGTGCTGTGGTCCTTTTGCTTCTGGTTTCCTGGAATTTTCTCTGTCATTACAGCAGGGATCTGTTACAAGCACTCATGAAGAGTGCCCAGCTATGCCCACCCTTTCCACCCAGCTCCCCCATTCTCAGAAGCTGTACTACAACTTCTATGATTGAAGCGTGATTTATGAATGAAGGAGAGTCGGATGAGGCCTGCCCCTCCATACATCAACCCCACTTCATTCATAGAAGCTGTAGTACGGCTTCTATGAACGGGGGGGGGGTTGGATCGGGGTGATAGGGGCAGGCATTGTCGGGCAATCTTAAATCTTTTGAAGACAAATGACAGTTCCCCAGTTCTATTAACCCTTGCCACACCCTTGTGATTTGCATACAACACACTGAGAGGAGTTAGCTGTCAGCGAGTGGAATTTACTTCATTCATTTGTGATTCTATGATGTACCCTTTGAAGCTGTGAACTCCTGTGCACTGGATCGTAAGTGCACTGAAAAATGTGTGTGGTTTATTGATCTGTGTGTATTAATAAATATTAATGAAAAGTACTGCACAATGGGAGTATCTGTTTTCTTCCCGAGAATTGTGATGCGAGAAGGTGGCTGAATATACTTAAAGGGGCCAGTCCTGGTTTAAAAGATATATGCTTTGACAACTTAATAAGAAAAAGAAAGGAATGATCTTCATCTAGGAGTGTTTATAAATCATAGGCGTGTATGACCTGATATTTGTATATGGGTCCATATAAGAAGGTGAGAGACCATTCTGTACACTGGGTGGAGCACATGTGAATTTTCAGTTTGGAGTGGAGCATTGGAGTTTAAGTGGAAAAATCAGTTTCTACTGTTATTGGGACTTGTAATATATGGACACTTATATTTAGTACTTGTGTTTATTTGATTTAGGATCCAATCACATTAGCGCGGCTCCAAAGTCGCACAGTTTTGTTTGTGCATGCCGTTTTGAGGATTGATGGATGTGGTCACAAGCACTGTATGTTATTTTGATATACAAGGTATAATTATTTTGGCCAATTTATTGACTGTCATTGCATTGAAATTATAGACTTGCATCTTAAGGTGTGGGAACACATACTAGTGATTGCAGGCAGCTCCACTTTAAATGTATTTATTTTTGAGAACTGCAAGCAGCACAGGAGCGTCATCCGCATTTTTTAGGTTTCAGCCAATGATTCATGGCCAAGACCTGCTGATCAGCTGTGTCCAATCACAACCCAGAGCCCTGTGTTGACAAACACACAGGGCTCTGTACAGAGAGAACAATTTGCTTGTTTCTTCTCCCTGCAAAGCAGGGAGAAGGCACACACAGATATTTAATAAAAAGCAGCACATATATTACAGACATTAACACGTGTTAGGTACACACTTAACCCCTTGATTACCCCGAGATGTTAACCCCCTTCCCAACCAGTGTCATTAGTAGAGTGATGGTGTATAGTATTATCACTGTATTTGTCTCACTGGTAATGTCAGTGTCAATTAGTGTACCTTCCAGCCAGTGTCAGTAAGTGTCAGATTGTCCACAGCACTGTCGCTGTCCCACTATAAGTCCCCACTATTACAAGTAAAATAAAAATCGAGTATATATATACACACCATGGTTTTTAGACTCTAATTTACACACAAACCAATCAATATACACTTATTGGGATTTTTTTTTTCCAAAGACATGCAGCAGAACACATTTTGGGTTAATGTATGAAGAAATTTGATTTTTTATTTTTTTATACTGGATGTGTTTTATAGCAGAAAGTAAAAAAATAATAAACTATAAGTTCTTTTTTTCGTTTATATAATAAAGAATAAAAAATCCAGAGGTGACGAAATACCAGCAAAAGAAAGCTGTATTTGTGTGAAAAAAATGATATAAATGTCATTTGAGTATAGCATTGTATGACCGTGCAATTGCCAGTTAAAGTAGCGCAGTGCTAAATAGCAAACAAACAATGGCCCGGTCATCAAAGGGGTAAAACCTTCCTGTGGTTAATAACTCAACGCAAAAGTACAAATACAACTTGAGTTTTATTATTGTTATTGAGAGTGAAAAGAACTTTGGAGTCTTTGGTTACACTTTAAGTAACAACACCATCTAGCACTAATATAAAGGTGCTTTTGTTTCCATTATATTTCACTAACCATTATGTGATATGGTGAAATCATATAACACAGCTACACATGTTTACTGGCAAAATGTAACCACTGCCATTAATCACTGGTCCTATAAAACTGCCAATCTTATTTCTGTACTTCAGATAAAGTGGCAGAGTCAGTTTATGCAATACAGGCAAACATTCTGCCAAACATAAAGTAAAACCAGAAAGCCTATTAAAAGATAAAATCAAAAACCAGCTTTTGCTGCAGTATTCAGATTTAATCCAGAGACTTCTAGGTGTCCTCTGTTGGATGGCCCCATCGTTCAACCAACTTCCTCTGAGCCCAGGTGGTCCTGGACTCACTCCAGCCTGTGACTGGACAGTAAAAGGAGAAGTAGAACAAGGATGAGCTCATCTCTGCCACTCTTTGTCCTATCAGGAAGCTTCTAGTCAGCACATGAACCGATTGGCTCCTTGTACAGCTTCTTCATCTCACATTCCAGCCCTGCTGTACAGGGACTGCAGGAAGGTGATACAAGTCAAATTCATGAACTTACACTGCTTGCATTTAAAATACATTTAAGGCTTGTTTACACCACAGTGTGCAGTTCAAGATATGCATTGTTTTGGTTGCGCTTATGGTGCATTTTTTTAGGCATCATTTATGATCTTTACAGAGTTGCATTTACATGCATTTGTGATGTGTCCATGTCCATTTACTAGTATTCCGGCATGTTTATAAGCAAAAAAAAAAAAAATACTGCACGTTGTACTTTTTTTAAATGCACATGAAAGCCTCAGAACTGTGTAAACTAGGCTCATTAAAATTCAGTAAATTTTCTTCCATACGCATTTCAAAACACATTTAACTGCAAGCCCTCTATGGTGTTTTCTGTTACAGCACTTCATTAATTTGTTTCTTTTCTATCTCCTTAGAGTCCAGCTTTTATTAACTTTTAGGATGCCAGAGCAGCCCAGACAAAACCTCTGTGGCACACCATCCACACCCTGTGCCACGTCCATTCAAAAACAAGCCAAAATGTTGCCTATACTAGGCAAAGTATCAAGGCACCATAGGTAAACTGCATTCACATTTGTGTATTCCTCAGCTGCCACAGAGCCGAAAAAAATTGCCTGCCCTCTCTGCTTTGTGCCCTGAATCCCCCTCGGTTTGCCCTTCCTGGACCTCCTGACACCAAGACTGCCACACCCACTATCTAAGGCAGTCCGAGTGCAAGTCTTTGATCCCTTCCGCCCCTTATTTCTCCTCGGTGTGTCTTATTGTCACCCTGTGGACTACTTCCTCTTTGCTGTGCCATATTGCTACTGCGTGAACTTTTCTGGTGGCCATACACTAGAAAAAAAAAAAGTTTGAAAATCTGTTATTTGGACAGTTCGTTCGTTTATCGCCTAGTTAATGGGCACAAAACGAAAATCAGTTGTGATATTTTTCAGCCGAAAAATCGAAGAAAACGTTTCGAAAACTTCGAACGGATGATTAATTGAAAGGTTAATGTGTTCCTCACCCGAACAGTTTGCACTGGGCTTAGGTGACAAAACAAATGAAAAATTGATTAATCCATGTCAGTTGAACCATTTATCAATCAAATTTCGGTCATTAAATGATGGCAAAATCGTCTGCTCTCACGACCATGTGTTCGTTTTTTAAAAACACGTTTGAATGATTTTTTTAAAGGTGTATGGCTAGCATTAATCCATGCTGTGCCATATTACTGCCCGATCATTTCCCCTTGCCATGTCATATTGCTACTCCTTAAGTGGGGTACACACTAAGAAAATTGGACAAACGTTCGTCTGATTCTTCTCAATGTTTCACAGAAAATCGGAACCGATGAAAGAAAATTTGTACGAACATTCTTAAGAATATTCTCATACGACAAAAGGCTTTTTTTGTTATATTATTTCTGATCATGCGCAGTCTTTCTGATTTTTCTTGTACGAAAACGGTACACATTAAAAACGAAAATCGTTTGTTCTGTTCCCGTTCGAGGAAAATTTTGGAGTTTGTCCCTTTTTCTTATAGTGTGTACAAGCCTTCAGACTGTATACCCTTACTGCTGTCTTGTGGACTCTCTCTCTCTGTGCTGTGCCTTATTGCCACCCCTCCTGTACACCCAAGTTCCCCAAAAAACATCTGCACGTCAGGTTCTGTGTGATTTGCCACCCTTTGCTCTCCCAGTTCTTCACAGGGGTGCTTACAATGATCACTACCCTCTTCCGAGGTTGACAATGCTGCTGCCCAAAAGGTAGTTTTGTTGCTCCTCCATGGAAGGAAGGAAGGAAGAAAGGAAGGAAGGAAGGAAGGAAGGAAGGAAGGAAGGAAGGAAGGAAGGAAGGAAGGAAGGAAGGAAGGAAGGAAGGAAGGAAAAAGAAATAAAGAAAAAGAAATAAAGAAAAAGAAAGAAAAAGAAAGAAAGAAAAAGAAAGAAAGAAAAAGAAAGAAAGAAAGAAAGGGGAGGAAGGAAGGAGAAGGAGGACAGAGAGATCTCCACTACCCTACAGTCTAAGGTACACTCTGGCTAGAATGGGAGGACCTGGACAGCAGGTGTACCTCTACACTCCCGGGGCCTAAAAAGGAGAAAGCTTCCAGATGCAGTATTCAGCAAGCTTTTCTGGGACAGGGGACATAGAGCATTTTTGTAAGTTGGGACATTGCTAAATTCCACTAAGGGGACACAGAGCTCCTACAAAGGGCCAATTCCAGGAAGACTGCTGCTGTTCCAGAGAGAATATATTGAAGGATTTGCCATTTTGGGGTGTACATAGTGAAGGAAGTTGTCCTCAAATTATTCTTTTGAGTCAAGTTGGCAATTCCATCACTCGATCCAAGTTCTAGATACAATTTTTGTTTTTGGATATAATGCTGCTTTAAGACTCTAGATGTAGACAGGTCAACATGGGGAACAAAAGCCTGCCTATGGTCTCTACCATGATACCTTGGGGGTTATTTACGAAAGGCAAATCCACTTTGCACAAGTGCAAACTACAATTGCAAAGTGCACTTGAAATTGCACTGAAAGTGCACTTGGAAGTGCAGTCACTGTAGATCTGAGGGGAAGCTCTGCTGATTTTATCATCCAATCATGTGCAAGCTAAAATGCTGTTTTTTATTTTCCTTGCATGTCCCCCTCAGATCTACAGCGACTGCACTTCCAAGTGTACTTTCAGTGCATTTTCAAGTGCACTTTGCACCTGTAGTTTGCACTTGTAGTGCAAAGTGAATTTGCCTTTTGTAAATAACCCCCTTATCTCCTATTTGCAAAATTCAGCCTTGGGATTACTGATATGCAAAGTGATAGTGCAAACCACTGAAAATAGCAAACCAAAACAGCAGACAACTCCACAGCAGGAAGGACAAACACCCTTAACCAACAGTTTTTTTTACCAGTAGTTTAATCCATTGTTCCCCCTTACTCTTCAGACCCCTGTGCAGATAATCTGCCAGCATCACTAGAAGTAACGTCTCTGCCACTAAGCCGACTTTCAAGGTCTTTTCTTGTAAACTTTTTATAGACCATACCATAATCGTATGAGAATTTGGAAAAATACAACACTTTTTAAACATCTACAACAAGAGCAACAAATCTAAAAGTAAAACTTCCAAAATAAAAAATTCTTTGAAATCCTCATACAAATCCCAGTCTACGTCTTGAATAACGAGCTAGCTATGCCTCCTAATCCTACTACTTCTTTGAAACGGACTCCATGCACGAAGAGGATGCTGAAATTTCCGTTGTATTTTAATCGCCCACAGAGGACACAATGTCCTTAATGCTGGAAGAAAAGTAGAAGCTATGAAACCAAAGCGCTGTTGGCTGTTCTTTTGTAGCCGATTAATGTCAGCTTATGCAAATACCTTCCAAAGTTAAAACACCAAAACTAAAAGAAAGTTCCTTAATGATGCAGATTTAGTTTAGGTTAGTTGGTATAGCTATGCAATCCATAGCCCTGTGATATCATGCTAGATCTGAATATTTTATGGCTAAAAATACACATGTGAGCATAACTACAATCTTAGCTGGAGACTTGATATCCGGATAATAAACAAAGTGATTTTAAAAATAGAAAAAAAAAAATCTGACTTGAGACCTGCTGTGTTTTAAAGTAACCACCAAATGTATTCATTAGGACAGAAAATAATTAAAGAAGAATTGCACACATATTGTATACTGTATACATTTTAATATGGCACTACCCCCAGAGAAGCAGCTGAAATTTTTTGTGATTTATCTAAAGATGACACATTGTGTTCACCCAACATTTACCGACACACCTTGAGGTATTTAAAAGAATGTATTATGCCAAACATAGCCTAAAAGAAGAGAGGATTATCAAGTGTACTCATACAATCAGACAATGTTACTCTAAATTATATGGTTACATGCCTGCAGTATTCTTTCAGTAATTACCAGAAAGAACTGTACTGCATTTACCTAGCAACAGCATATAAAGACAGTCCTAACTTGCTTTAACAGTGCCCGTTTTGTTAAAATGGCCAGTGAATGATGAAAAAAAAACAAAAACAAAAAACTTTGCCTGGAAAAGTTGGGGCCTTTCAAGAAAGCACAACAGTTCCCAGCAGACAAAAGATTCATTTCTATGTTAGTCTCTTACCAGACCCGGGGCACCCTCTTCTGGGTCCCTAGACACATGCTCTGATTCAGTTAAAGCCAAGTTCAAGTCAGTCAGGGTCAGAAGTTGCTGTTTCTCTTTTAATCCTGCATATACAGTCCCTCTTTTCCCTCCTTACAAGTGGTGGGAGTGCTCTCTAGAACAGTCTTTGCAATCAAAAGGGGCACTGGATTGTTCCCAAATAAAAAAGGAGTTAAAACAACCCCACTGGGGCAGAACTATTTGATGGAACCAAGAAAAGTCAGTGGTCAAGAGGCCTCTCACCACAGTAAGCACTCTCTGAATTCTAGGCTTTTCCACATAGGTTCTTCCCTTTCAAGCTAGCACCCAGCAGTAGTAGCAAGTGTTCCTCAGCTGATGGTCAATCACTCACCACATCCAGCAGGTGAAATACTTCTCTGTGCAAGCTCTTAGGATCTAGGTTCCCTTACATGTAGTACTGCAGAGCATTATGGCAGCAGCAATCTATGATCAGCACTCTTCTCCTGGGCAGCACAGCATCAGATGGCCCCAGCAAACTCTAGCCACACACCACTGTTTCTCCTTCACTGCAACCTTGTGGTGCTCTTTCCTTTCCTCCCTGCAGCCTCCGCACTACACTTCTCCTGCTGCATTAGCCAATCACCATCCTCCAGACCCAGCCAAGATGCCCCCTGCACTGGAGACACTCCATAGATGAGCACTGCAAAGTGGTCTCCCTAAGGATGGCTGCTGCACTTCTGCATTAATGAATATTCAGTTCAACCTTGTCCACACCGCAGAAGGAGGATACAGCAGCAACAAAGGACGTTTCACAACAGTTATCACCTACATGTAACTATGTACAGTATACTGCATACCTGGCCAATCTGCCGGAAGCTGAAAATCACTAAAGTAGACACCACTTGCTTCCAGGTCCTGTGCCGAGTGGCTGTCCTGATGCATTGTAAATAAAGAAGGTCAGCCGCTCACAATTCAGCCATTCACAAAATGCGCCTGTGCTAAGCACCCGACTTCACATTGCATTAGGCTGGCTGCTCAGCACGAGATCCAGAAGAAAGGTGATGTCCACTTCAGAGATTTCCAGCTTCCAGGGGGAACGGGCAGGAATGGTATATACATACTTACACTGGTCCAAGTTGGATCAAAGTAACCATGTAGAAACATATCATGTCTGGAATTCTTTATAGTAAAACTAAAGGCAACCTGTTTTTTTTTTCATTTTGGATAGAGTAAGGGGGTTGTAACTCCTGTTTTTTGCAATCTGTGCCCCATTGGTGAAATTTCCTGTCCATAGCCAAAAAAAAAAAAAAAAAAAAAGAGAAAGTCCATTCAAGGTGAGAGTATCCCTGGTTGTTACCAGAACTAATGTTCCCCATTGGAAGATTTTTACGCTATTCCTGTGCTGAGGGCCAGAGACAGCAGCTCTCACCTCCACCCATCTACATGGACCCTCTCGCACCACAACCTTAGATTAAAAAAAATGTAGGGAGCCGGGTGGAAAACTGCCGCCAAACAGAGCCTGCTTACAGTTATATGTAGGCACTGCTAAGTTATTTTGACAACCAGCGGTGTTGGCTGTTGCAATACAGTAGCAGCAGAGAAAGGTGTGTCTAACTGCTGTTTACCATGGCTGAACTGAGAAAATCTGTGTGTTTGGCCAGCTTTACAATGCATAGTCTGAGTGAGTAATCTCCGAAGGATGGGAGACTGCTGACAGCGCACTGTCAGGGGAAACTATTCTTAAGCCAGCCATACAAGGATCGAAATTTGGCCGGTTCAGGAGGGACATGGCTGGTTGTACAGATGCTGATCTATTGACAGACTTCTGTACAACCAGCCTGTTGGAAAATGTCTGCATGATCAGCGCCACCGGCAAAGCTGATCAGTGTATTCTGGCGATGAGAAGGTTTCTTTAATTGTGTTATAAACAAGTAATGAATGGGACAGCAAGTAGGTGGGGATATGCTCCCAGAAGAGAGATAGCAATGAAATAAAAAAAATTCTAACCCTTCTCCCTTTCTATACCCCTCTCTCACCCTCACCAAAATGGTCAGGAGCCCAAATTTGATGCACTGGTGTGATCAGTAAAGTAATTAAAGCAACAACTCTATCAAGTAGCTGGTATCACAAGTGGGTGGTTTATGAACAAGTGTTTTTTTTTTTTTTTAAGTTGTGTCCTAGTGCTTCTCTGTTTCCACTTCTACAGCCATGTTCAAAAGTTTTGCAAATTACACAAATATTAATTTTCACAAAGGCTGCTGCTCAAGTGTTTTTAGATTATTTTTTTTTTTTTAGAGGTTACTATGGTATACTGAAGTATAGTTACAAGTATTTCATAAGTTTTAACGGCTTTTATTGACAATTACATTAAGTTTATGTAAAGAGTCAATATTTGCAGTGTTGACCCTTTTTCAAAACCTCTGCAATTCACGCTGGCATGCTGTCAATCAACTTCTGGGCCACATCCTGACTGATGGCAGCCCATTCTTGCATATTCAATGCTTGAAGTTTGGCAGAATTTGTGGAGGGGTTTTGTTCACCTGCCTCTTAAGGACTAATCACAAGTTCTCAATGGGATTAAGGTCTGGGATGTTTCCTGGCCATTACTCCAAAATTTCAATGTTTTGTTCCCCAAGCCACTTCGTTATCACTTTTGCCTTATAGCAAGGTGCCCCATGATGCTATAAAAGGCATTGTTTGTCACCAAACTGTTCTTGGTTGTTTGGGAGAAGTTGCTCTCGGAGGATGCTTTTGTACCATTCTTTATTCATGGCTGTGTTCTTAGGCAAAATTGTAAGTAAGCCTACTCCCTTGGCTAAGAAGTAACCCCACACATGAATGGTCTCAGGATGCTTTACTGTTGGCATGACACAGGACTGATGGTAGCGCTCGCCTTTTCTTCTCTGGACAAGGTTTTTTTCCAGATGCCCCAAACAAACGAAAAAGAGATCCGAGAAAATGACTTTACCCCAGTCCTCTGCAGTCCAATCCCTGTACCTTTTGCAGAATATCAGTCTGACCCTGAAGTTTTTCCTGGGGAGAAGTTGCTTCTTTCCTGCCCTACTTCACACAAGGCCATCCTCCAAAGGTCTTCGCCTCACTGTGCATGCAGATGCACTTACATCTGCCTGCTGCCATTCCTGAGTAAGCTCTGCACTGGTGGTGTCCGGATCCCGCAGCTTAAAACAGCTGTAGGAGACGGTCCTGGCACTTGCTGGACTTTCTTGGGCACCTCTTCACAAATGCAGTGGAAATGTTTTTCATGGGATTAAGTTAATTTACATGGCAAAGCGAGACTTTGCAAATAATTGCAATTCATTTGATCACGCTTCGTAACATTCTGGAATATATGGAAATTGCCATCATTAAAACTGAGGCAGCAGACCTTGTGAAATATAATATTTGTGTCATTCTCAAAACGTTTGGCCATGTCTCTATGTACTGGAGATTCAGGTTAGGCAGCCCCGCTAAACTCACAATACAAAATGTCCAGTACATGAGTTACCAGTCAACAGACCTGAGCACTGCCAAGTGGGTAGCAGGAAGAGCGATGTCTTTGGTTACACACCAAACACTGTGCTATTTGCATGTCTGGTTCGAAGGGGCTCCAGGTGATGCTAAAAGAAAAAACGTATGTGCGTATAGCTTATGCAGTCAGTTATCGGTTACAGCCTGACTACTGTAAATACTGGAGTTAACATAAGGATTTTTTATTTCAAAAGTTTGATTACTTTAAACTGGGTTTTTGTTTTCTCTCTAAAATTTGTTTGGACTTCACCTTTGTGGCAAATCTTTTTGAGCTCCTTCCAATCTGCAATTTGTAGATTAATTAATTAACCATAGAAACACTCCCAAAAGGTGTGTACCTTTAATAAAGTATTATGGTAGTTCTAAATTGCAATGACTGACCACTGAACAGCCAGTTGCAGACAGGGCAGGATAAAGGAACAACCTCTCCATAGATGTTAATGGAATTACTGTTGTTGCCAGGAAGCTTTAGAAATGTAAGGTGGAATTGGTTAATAATGAAAGTGCTTTAAATAAGGCTCCTCTAATTCCTGTGGCTCTAAGAACAATTTACAGACCATGGGCGTCTGTCAAATGCATTTTGTATATCTAAAGCAAGTATACCAAGTGACACAAACCATAGACTAAAGTCCTAAGAAGAAAAATATGTCATACAAATCAGAAGAAATCATTGGTGAAGTATCTTCCTAAGCGGTGGCATTACTACTACTACAATGTGTTCTGGTTGGGACATGCTGTACATGTACACTTGTTGTAGATTTGCGGTTCATAGTGCATTGTAATCTTCAAGTGATTTTGGCATACATGATCACAAACATAATGGATATTTTCTGAGTCAGAGCCCGAAGATTTCTCTTGGTCTTTTTTGATGCTTTGTTATACTGATCTGTGATGCTTAATGCTATTATAGTTAAGACCAGAGACTATCTCCAGTTTGGCTGTGCCTGTGTTTTGGGTCTGCCTCTGCACAACCTGCTATAAACCTAGCTTGTTCTTGATTCAGGCCCCTTCCACAGGGGACAGGCTCCGTTGGAGTCCACCCGGTATTGGGGAACCTGTCTGCTGATCCCACTTAGAAGGCAGATGGCTGGTTCATGTCGGCTCCACTTATGCAGAGCAGACACAGACACAAGACGCTTTCCCCTATGGGAGGTCGGATGTAAATGGACTGCCTGTCTGTTTACACACGACAGCCATCTGATCTGATTCACCAGTCGGGTAGGGAACACATCCCCATTCGTCTGTTTTAAGCGGATATGATCGGATGTCAGTGGGTGTCAACGGACACATGTCTCCACTGAGGAGACAGGAGGGTCCGCCTGAAAAAATGACAGGCGGACCCGATCGGTCCACTATAGTGAAAGGGATCTTAGGTTCTTGCCTGTCAATTTGGTACTTGACAGGCCGTGAACAGGGATCAACATACAGCAAAACTTCTACATCCTTGCTTATTGCTTCTGAGAGCAAACACTGCTAAAGCTGGCAGTATGCCAGAATATTCAATAGATTTCATATAAAAATAAATTCTGAAAAAATTGTATTCCATCTTGCCATCAAAATATCTAATCATTGTGCATTTTCAAGAAAACTGAGAGCAGAGATAGTGGCCACCTTTCCATTAGTGTGGGGGAAAACATCAAAACCAATTGATCTCCAACACATGGTTATTTCTTAAAGGAAACGTTTTAGAGTTAATTGATAATTATTCAAATTCCCCCATACCTATACCCCATGTATGGCTATCGCTTTACTTTACAAGCCGTACCACAAAACATATGGTGGATTTCATGCACTCCATGTTGAGCCTTCTTGTAGCATACACCTTAGTATTCAATCCTCAAAGTGTCACTAAACCCACATCATATATAAAACTATCAATAAATGCTGTATTACATGCTTTTCATACTCAGCCACTATGGGATTTGTTGTCTGTATTCTGCAAAAAAAACCTGGTTGATCCTGCTTTTCTCTAACCCCACCTACTATTGATATTCCCAATTCAGTTAGGGGTTTTGCAGCTGTGGTGGCAACTTTGCACATGCTCAGTTTGACAAAGAATTTCTATGCTGAGCATTTCCTTCCTATCACATCTAAGCAGCCCATGCGACTAGAGTGTCACACATGTGGATGTATACACAGTGGTAAATGACAGCCCACTCCCTCCTCCTCCATGCCCACTAACCAGCTAAACACAATGGGGTGGGACATTACATGTAGGTTAATGGTGGCTTCACCTCCCTCTTATTCTAAGATACAGACTGGAGGGGTGTGACACAGCCTGTGACTGGCAGAAATCCGCCCACACCATGTTATTTCCACTAAATAATAAAGATTTGATTTCAAATATACATTTTATTATTTAATTTAAAACAGTTGATATTATTTATGTATTTTTGCTCTGTATTCCAAAGGCTGTTTTCTTTTTGAACATGTGACCAGCAGCAGAGGACTAGAAGCTCCTCCTGCTTATGTTTCTCTGCAGAGAGGCTGGGAAAGATCTGGGTCATGTGACAGATGTATAGCGATCAGGAAAAGGTATTTTGAGTTTTTTTTTTTTTTTTTAATTAAAATAATTACAGTGCCATTTACATGTCCCAATTTCCCACCTGATCAGATCACCTCAGACACATAAGCTCGCTCTTCACTCCGTAGCATGGAGATTCCTCAATGTACTCCCACCCTCCACTAAAGGCAGCTCTACCTTTTACAACTTATTTCAAGATATGTGTACCTTCATTAAATCTTCCTCGTACCATAAATGCGAAACCGATTTGGATAAATGTTACACTCCTGCTGAGTGGTGCTCTGCATTCAAATCAATCTATAAGGCCTCACACTTGCATGAATCACTGGGAGTCTGTCAGGGAAATGGCCGCGGAAGCACTGGCAATGCTGCCCATATCCAGCATGGACGCCTTTGTAGAACCTCTGTACACACTGGTGCATGCATCGCGTACCGGCATACGCAGATACACGACAGCACGAACAGGCGTACATGCAATAACGCGCGCATGGTGTGACAGATGCTGGCGTCGACTGGCCTATTTAAACCTGCTGCTGAGAGCATGATATTGCTGGATTATCAGCAGCTTCCCTGTGTTCCCTGTGCCTCTGTATCCCTGATTCTTGGAATTCCTGTTATCGACCCGGCTTATTTTGACCCTGCTTCTCGATATCCTGGTTTGAACTCTGGCTTATATTTTTGACTCTGCTCTTGCTTGCTTCCCAGTGTTTGACCCCAGCTTGGCTCATCGACTCTGCTTCTCCTGTCTCTCATGTATGACCCTGGCTTGTTCCAGTTTCTGCTGCCTGACTGATCCACCGTATATGACCTTTGGCCTGGCTCCCGGTTTCCTCTCTACCAAGCACCTCAGCACACCTGCTCTTCAAGTCCTTCCAGTCTGCTACAGCCATCTCCTGGTGATCAGCTCTCCTGACTACAGAAGCATCTGGCAAACCATGCTTCTTTGGGCACCGCACTCCCTGTATCATCTCCAGGGGCGTGTTGCACTTAGCCGCAAGGGGAGTCCTCTCAACACCTCAGCCTCCAAACCAGTACGTGACAAGAGTCATCAAAAAAAAAATTGCATTACACTGGTACCTTACACCCCTACGCATCTCTAAGTTTCTCCCATCCTCCTCGCCTCTTTGTTGGAGAGGATGTGGAGACACTGGTCACCTGTTACATATGTTTTGGACTTGTAAACATCTCACCGGCTTCTGATGGAACATTTTCCGCTTTATTTCTGATATCACAGGCATTTTCACGACAACAGATCCCGGTCTGGCAATTCTCAACTTGGGTATAGATTAATTTCCTCCCTTCTGCCGCTCCATTGTTATTCACGTTTTAGTGGCAGCCAGATTACACAAAGCGAAAGGTTGGAGATCTGAAAAAGTACCTAACCTGTCGGAAGCTGTTGAGATCGTCCACCTACATTGTAAATATGAAACATAGGCGTGCGCAGGGGGTGTGCCAGGGCACACCCTAATCTACCAGTGCCATGCAGATTTCCCTGCTGATATTTCACCAAAGCCCCCCTATGTAGCTACTAAAAAAATTGTAAGAAGTAATAAAAAAATAATAATTAATAAAAAACTACTGACACCAACTTCTGACCTACTAAAAAGTCCACTGCTCTACTGACGCCATCCACTGCCCTACTAACACCATCCATGTTTTAATACATTTTTGGGTGCACACCCTAATGCAATAGGCTGCGCACACCTATGATATGAAACTATGCTTGCTAACAAAAGGGGTGGCAGAAAGGTGTTTGACTCACAACGGGAGTTGTGGACTGATCAATTTAAAGAGAGCTGACTTGCCGTTATGTTCTGTTCTGTGTTTTTGATGTTTGTATCCAAGAAAGATTTTGGACCTAAAACCCTCTATTTCCTTTATACTTATTGTATACTCATATGTTTCTACTGTTTGTACAGTTTCTGTACGACTTTAAAATGACTAAAAAGAATGGAAAAAAAAAATTACAGCGCCATCATCCACATATTGAAAGAGAAAAGATAATGTAAATTAAACAGTGTGCGTTTAGTATCACTTTAAACTTGCTTTGTTAGTCTGTCAATATGTAAACATGTCTTAGGACCATACTTGTGGTCTGTGGTTTGTTGCATGTGACACAAAAACACACAAAGACGCACTTGATCATAATCATGTGATAGAATCTTGGTCTGTTTTGATGTAAATCAGCAATAAAATATCTAGTGCTGAAAATTTCGAAGCTTGTCATCCATATCCATGCCTTGCATTCAGTTCAGTTTGACATTTGCTCTGCAAAGCAAAGTGAACTTTATCTACAAAAGTTAATTAGTTCAATCTTTTACTAAAATGGTAAACACCTAAAAATTCAAAATACATGCAATGAACTCAACTAAAGTACAGAGAAAGGCTGACAAATGATCACTAACAGAAATTGTATACAACACACTCTTGTGAAAATGGCTTAACCCACATCAGCATTTTCCTTCTATTCCTATTCTCTGGACACAAAAGAACACTTCTCTCCTAAGTGAGGTAAAGAGAGAAATCCACATCGTGGCATACAACTTGTTAGATTTAAAGTGGTAATAAACTCAAAACCAAAAATGTAATATATTGCAGCTTACCAATCATTAGATGTGGTGAGTGCATTAGTTTTCTTTTTTAGGCTTTTTTCCATCCGTTTTCACCTGGTGATCTGGCCAGTAACACACCTCCTAAATTATACAGACACCATCCTGATTGAAGGAGCACCTTTGGACAGCAGCATTGTCAATCTGGGGGAGAAGAGAGTTAGATGCACTAACAGATTTAGATACACTAACAAATTGAAGCAAAACTCCAACTTTGCAGCTAGAAAACAAATCTGCGAAAAAGAAACCACTGTTCTCAAATAAACCACAAAATAAATATAAGACAAAAACAAAAACAAAAAAACAGCAAAAGGATTGACTGCCCAAGGATCTAGAAATCAGAATTTGAGTACCATTTCCTAATTCATCCTATGGCTTGTGTGTGGTTCCCCCCCCCCCAAATTCCCAGGAAGGCATCAACAAAAGCCCCCTATTTGGTCTCTCTAGGTTTGCTGGCCATAGTTCAAAGGCCATGCAGCACATTATGACCTGAATAAGCTCTCCCGAGTAACTCTTAATATAAAATTATTGTGGACCACAAATTTCGAACCAGCAGAATTCACTTTCAACCCATGGCCAGTGGTTAAAAGACACAGTTGACTATACCTGTTCTCTTCATACGTTAGTAAGCAGAAAGAGTGGTTAAAAATGGAGACGTGGGCTTCCATTTTGACTTACAAAAAAAGTCAATATTTGCATATCTGTACAGTTTAGTCTGCCTATGTTTTGGGAAAAGAAATAGTTTTTTTTTAAACTGCTGTTGGTGCGCATTGTGAAGGTACTACTATTATAAGCTTGGGCAATGCAAAAATTACCTTAAATTCAAAGGCTCCTTTCACACAAAGTGTCCAATCAGGTCAGTTTTTCAGGTGGGCCTAATTGGGCAGTCCATTCACACCTATGGCCCAGCGGGTGTAAAGGGACATGTGTCCAATGACACCTGCCTGTCTCTGGTTCGATCTGGTCCACTAAACAAAAAAAAAAATAAAAAGGGATCCGTCTTCCTCAGTCTAGGCAGATGAGATCGGAGGGCAGGCGGGTGTAAAACGGACAGCGGAGTTTTTTTACGCCTGGCCGCCCAGCTCTGTGTCAGGCCTGGGCTCAGCCCTTCCTTCTCTGAGCTGGCCACTCAGATGTCGGCTAATTGCCAACTCTCATCTCTCTCCACAGTTACCCAGCTGTTGTTGATTCTGCCCGTCAGTCCTGCCTACTTAAAGTCGTCCAGCTCACTTGATCTCTGCCTTCGCCAACATCACAGAGACTTTCTCCTGCGTTCCTGTTAAAGACTTGCTCGGCTGACGTTCCTTCTGGCTACTAATCCTGCTTGCTGTACTACTATGTTTATTTCTGGCTCTCTGACATTTGCTTGGCTTACTACCTGATCCGGTTACTGAACTCTGGCTTGTTTTGACTACGCTTACTCCGTTTACCTTATTATTATTATTATTATTATTAAACAAGTGTGATTTAACTATACTTCTGTCTCGGTCTGATTCATAATTCCTGATACTCTGCCCATGTCCACTCTGCATAAACTGAGTGGACATGGATGTGTCGTCCGCCCACTCTGCTCTGATCAGCGGACAGATACCCTGCTGATCTCAACGGTGTCTGCCCCATATCAAAGGGGACTAAAGAACTAAAGGGATGAAAGACTCTCATGTCAGTCTTGTCATCTGTGAATATTTACAAAAAGTGATTTAGGTCAACAACGCACCAATGTCTTGTATCAACACTCACTATAAATTGATATACCCAATTAAAGGTGAAAAACAAGCCCTTCTTGTGCAATCAGCCTGTTCAAATAACTTCATGTAACCGAAAACCATTTATGAATCTTGCACTCACGTAATTTACTTATGCACACTTAAATGACAATGTTTTAACAAGGCCTCAATGAACTGTGTTCTCCTTAGTGCTTAATGTGTTTGTAAAGGCAGGTGTTTTGTTTTTACTTTCCTGCATTACATGCAGGAAGGTAAAAAACCTTCTGCATGCAGTTCATTTGCAGCACCCCTAAATACATATCCGACTCTGATCTCGATCCACCAATGTGCACAAGAGCTGAGGCTCTCCTGGGTCTCTCGCTCCTAAATGGCTCAGAGCCAATGGCTCCTGTCAATTACAGCCAGTGAAAGGGAGCGGGGCCAAGCCCCTCTCTGTATGCCTTATAGACAACCGTGCCTGTACGGGCTGTCGGTTTCAGGGCTGTAGGAATAGGAAGTGTTAATGGACTAAAAGCATGCTTGCAGTCCACTGAAACTACAAGTCAGTCTAGCACAGTGGCAGACGGGACTTGTAGTTCATTCATTCACAGATTGCTGTGAATGAATGACGCAGCTGTGTCCCTGCACAGCCACGCCGTTTTTAAATGTGAGAGCACCGTCAGAAGAAGGAGGTGGGTTCAGGGGTGGGCTTTGCTGGAACATGTTACACCTTAAATACAGGTGAACCTATCCTTTGTGGCCCTCCAGCTGCTGCAGAACTACAAGTCCATGAGGCATTGCATGGCTGACAGGTACAAGCATGACTCCCAAAGGCAGGGGCATGATGGAACTTGTAGTTCCAGAACAGCTGGAGGGCCGCAGGTTGAGCACTCATGCTTTAAGGATTTCTTTCAACCATAGGTAGATCCAACTGGTGTAAGGGGATATGAACCAACAATCAATTGTTACATGGGCTAATATAAACTGGGGTTACACTTAGGCCCCTTACACACGGGGCAGGCTTTGTTGAAGTCCACTTGCTCGCGGGAAACCTGTCCACTGATCCCCGATGAGCAGGCAGATGGCTGGTCCATGTCTGCTCTCCTCTATGCAGAGACTGCCTGTCCATTTACACCTGACTGCCATATGTTCCGATACGCCAGACGGATAGGGATCCCCATCCATCTGTTTTTAGCAGATACGATTGGAACGGATGTCGGCAGGTGTCAACGGACACATGTCTCCATAGAGGGGACTGGAGGGTCTGATCGGGTCCGCCCCCAAAAAAATGACAGGCGGATCAGATCAGTCCGCCCATGTGAAAGGGCCCTTAACCAATCTATGGTAAGTTTTGTGGTATCACTATTACATCCTAAGCATTCACACGAGTACTATATATACTATAATATTTTACTTTGTTTATCAATCTATCAACTACACTACTAGAATCTCACCACAGCTATGTTTAAGGAGACACAATCCATAATTTCACATTCTTTTCATTCTACTGAATCCTGCCATACACCCCCTTTCCATCCCAAAACATTGTTCTTAGAAAAAAAAAATGAATCGAAAAAAATTTGCTGCCCCCTCCAAAAAGAGGGACCCAAAACCTGTCCCACTAGTGCCAGCCAGTGATAGTGGACAAAGTGAAGCCTGCACTAATCGCTTCCTGCAGTGATACACATCTAGTTCTTTGGAATGAGTCCCTAATGAGTCCAGATGTTGCTCAGCAGCTTTACCAATTATTGTGCACCACGTTAAGACGAGTTTATTGCAATGAAGCTGCTGCTAAAAATGAGAGTCTGCTCAAGCTCATAGACATTACTGGCAGGTAGCTATTGCTGCCTTCAATACATTTTTAATTTGGAGAACTGTAGATTTCAAAAGCCGCTGTGTCAAGCATAAAAGGTGTCCAAGGAGAGACAAAGCTTTCCAATGCCATTGCCTGAAGGGTAAAGCTAGCCAAACGAGTACATATATCAGGCTATAGAGATGTGACACGTGTTCACAATTGTTTTACTGCATGTTGGTAGAAGACAGCCTATATCAAGAACCTCAGTAACCATAAGATTATGTGGAGTCAAAAGGAGCCATTTCTAAGTTGCTATTCCTGTATGCAACCATATAGAATAAAGCATTAGAAATGTTTATATTAGGAAGATATAGTTGTAACAGTCAGATTTAAGGTTTTAATAAATTTAGATTTATTGGCATAAAATATACAATAAGGCCTCATACACACTTCAGTTCCAACACGCTGCTTTTACAGGAGTTTGAGCTTTTTTTTTTCCACCTCCATGTCAACCTGTGTCCATGCACACAATAGGTGTTTACAAAAGTTTAGAGGTAGAAAAAAAAAAACACATCACTTGTGCATTCAAGAAAGGAGTGTTTTGGCAGAAAAAAAGCCTGACTCACCTAAACGTGGGTAAACGCATCTAAATGCATGTTAACACTAGGCGCTCTTAGCGCTCAAGTGTTTTATAATTTCAATGTCTGGGATAAATTAATATTCTGGCCAATGAAATGAGTAAACACCCATTGTGGCCCAAGCACATGATGCTTCTAAAGGCACCTGAACACATTAGAAAAAACACGGCTTAGGAGCATTTTTGCAGATGCTTTTCTCCTAGTAGGAGAAAAGGATTTAGAAGAGTCCCAAGAACATTACAGGAATAGCCTCAGGAGGTGAGGAGATTGGCTCTCACACAGACTACTGACCTGACAGGCAGGGAGGGAGGGGGAGAGACTCACAGTAGAGATCAGGATGACGGAGGCACATAAAATGATCATTATGGTATTATGGATCAGCAGCCTTAATTACAGTGGTCAGCAAGGGGGGGCACAGGAACAAGCAGGATCAACCAGGTATTTTAGATCATACAATGGGACAAATTACACTGCACAAGCCTTATGCTATAAATAAGGGGGTAGGCAACCTTAACCACTTCAATACCAGGCACTTAGACACCTTCCCACCCAGGCCAATTTTCAGCTTTCAGCGCTGTTGCAATTTGAATGACAATTGCGCGGTCATGCTACACTGTACCCAAACAAGTTTTTTATCATTTTGTTCTCACAAAATAGAGCTTTCTTTTGGTGGTATTTGATTACCTCTGTGTTTTTTTTTTGCGCAACAAATAAAAAAAGACCGAAATTTTGAAAAAAAAACAAGTTTTTCTTTGTTTCTGTTAAATTTTTTTGTAAATAAGTACGTTTTCTTCTTCAATAACGGGCACTGATATGGCTGCACTGACAGGCACTGATTTGGCGGCACTGATGGGCACCGATGAGGTGGCACCAATGAGGTGGCACTGATGGGCACTGATAGGTGGCACTGGTATGCAGCACTGATGGGCACTCATAGGTGGCATTGATTGGTACATAAGGGTGGCAGCGATGGGTACTTATGGGTGGCACTGATGGGTACTTATGGGTGGCACTGATAGGTGGCACTGATGGGCACAGATGGGCACTGACAGGTGGCACTGATGACACGGATTGGTGGCACTGATAAAACTTATTGGTGGCATTGCTGGGCATAACTGAAACATAATGGTGCCAATCAGTGCCCATTTGTGGGCACTGATTGGGAACATGTGGATGGCCATGGGGTACATACCTGGCCATCCACATGTTGCCCCTTCCCTGGTGGTCCTAGTGGTGATCCCTGGTGGTCCAATGTGGTGATCTGAGGGGGGGCTGCGCTGATAAACAATCAGTGCAGAGCCCCTGTCAGGAGAGCCGCTGATCAGCTCTCCTCTACTCTACTCTTCTACTCTGTCAGACGCGAGTGAGGAAAAGCCGATCAACGGCTCTTCCTATTGACATCATGATCAGCCGTGATTGGACACGGCTGATCACGCGGTAAAGAGCCTCTGCCGGAGGCTCTTTACCAAGATCGGTGGAGCGGGGGCGCAGCGGCATTTTATCCTGCTGGACGTCATATGACGCCCAGTTAGGATAACGGAACCACTTCCCGGACGTTAATCCGCTATAGGCCGGGCGGGAAGTGGTTAAAGAGGTGAAGATCTACCTGAACAACATGGGAAAAGTCAAAGGCACTGGTCACAGTGCCACCTCCTCACACCTGATCTAAACCTCTAATTGCCATACTACCATGTCACAATCGCATGCAGTGCGCGGGAATCATGGGTTTAAATCAGGTGGTTAGAAGGCAATATATCACCTCCTCACCACCTGTCAAACACACTTGGATCGCTTTTCAGAGGTGCAGCAGTGCCTGCTGCACTTGTGAAAGAGCCCTTAGTTGAATTCGGCTGCGGCACCCTTAGAGCTCGCTCACACAAACATGGGGGCTGGTAAAATCCTGTGGCTAAGTTGCCATTTTACTGCCCCAATCCCTAACCCCCTTAGCTGCTGAGGCAGCAGCCAAAGCAGCAGAAATTATGCCCCCTGTTGCTTTTGGTGGGTGCTACCACCTGCCAATCGTGACCCATTCAAGTAAATGGGGCCACTCTGCATGTGTCCCGCAACTGCATGCTCCTGAGGGGTCCAAAGGGTTAAATCAGGTGGTGAGAAAGCAACAACACTGCCTGCTTTAACTTATTGTTTGCTGTACTCACAAGGTTGCGGGGCACTTGCAGAGTGGCCTCATTCACTTGAATGTGTCATGCTTGACAGGGCATATAACTCCTGCTATGGCATGTGTACACCCCGGCCACTGCAGCTGAAGGGGGTGCAGTTGGAGCAGGGGTGATAAAAACACTTAACTATGGGTTTTTTCCACCCCCTAAACTGCAAATGTAAATGAACCCTTCCTGTTCTGAGCCCCTTATAAGGCTGCTTTCTCACTGATGTCATGGGTTAGCTGCACTTTGCCATGAACTTCTATTATATCCTGCAGGTGTGGTGCACTTTCTGAAAGCGAACCAAAACTCCTGCATTCAGAAAGTGCATCAAACCCGCAGGATATAATAGAAGTCTATGGCTAAGTGCAGCAAACCCGCAGGAAAGCTGCAGGTACGCTGTACTGCACCCGCGGTGTGGGTAAACTGCAGCATATCAGTAAAAAAGCAGCCTTATACTATTATGCCCATTGTATTGCTTAACACTGACCTAAAGATCTCCTCTTTCCTGCTGCTGGCACCATTCTGGAGACCGCTAGCTGGGATAAGAGGTGGAGTGCAGTTGGTACCACTCCGCATGGGACAGGAACCATCACTACAGAGGAGGCATTGGCTTATGCAGCTCTTGCTCCCTTCTACATCTTCAACTTTACAAGTAGTTCCTTCTTCATTCACTCTGTTTGATGCTCTGGAATGGTGGGTCAGCAAGCCAAGACCAGGATCTACCAGTCACCTGTCTGCGATCTACTGGTAGATCGCAATCTACAGGTTGCTGTCCCCCACTATAGATCATGTTTTAAAGCTGAACCCCGGGTAAAAAATTTTCTCGGTTCTTGTTGCTCATCTCCTACCTTCACCAACTATGGCCTCCATCTTCTTATGAGCCCTGTAGTTTGTCTGCAATAGCCTGCTGATTTTACAGAAAAAAAACGTTAATTCCCTGTGGTTTCCTGTTTGTAAGACTTCCCATTTGTAGTTCCATATACAGCAAGCAGGGATGTACTTCCGTCCCTGCTTGCTGTAGTGGGCGGAGGGGTCCCATAGACCCCTAATCTGTACTGCCCATAGAGGCGGTGTCTTACTCCTACTCTGCTCCCTGCCAGCACTGCCCCCAACACCAGATATGCTGCACTGATTGGCACTGAGGAGGCTGCACTGATTGGCACTGAGCTGGCTCTGATGAGGCTGCACTTATGGGCACTGATAAGGCAGCACCAATATGCTGCACTGATGAGGCTGCACTTATGGGCACTGCTAAGACAGCCTTGATGAGCACTGAGGTGGCACTAATGAGGCTGCACCTATGGGCACTAATAAGCTTCACTGGTGGGCACTGAGGTGGCACTGATGAGGTAGCACTGATGAGCACTGATAAGCTGCACTATGAGGCTGCACTGATAAACTGCACTGATTGGGCTTCACTGATTGGCACTGACAAACTGCACTGATGAGGCTGCACTGATTAGCAGTGGACATGGTTCACTGCCCTACTGACACCATCCACTGCCAAATATCTGTAGGATAAGTTTCCACCATCCATGCAAAGTTTCCTTTTTATGTCTTATTTTCAGTCCGATGTGTATTATAAGTGATGTTACATATCACAGAGACCGGTATTGTGGTAATATTAAAAGTTTATTCAGATTTCCATACATTAGAGGGCTCCACCATTATTGTGTTATTATTGATTTATTTATTTTTTTCTTCATGCCGACATTTACTTGTGCCACATGCTGATGTAAAGCAGCATGGCCCGGCTCTTTCTTTCTGTGGTGTGGCTGGGGATATGCTCACATAAACCATACAAGCACTGATTGCTGATAGAAAAATCTCAAAGCTACAGCAGGTGGAATAAAGTTTATAATACTGAAGTACAGCAGAGTGCAGCAGGTAAAATATATAATTATGGGCATGTGTCTACAGTTCGGTAATATTACATAAAACAGGTAAGGGGAATATGTTTATCTCCTGTTGTGGCTGGAGGGGGAGAGCACAAACATGCTTTGCATTTTTAAGGCTGTAACCTATTTATCCTGCTGTGTGTTACTGAGCAGTGTGGCTGGCTGGCTGCAGAATGAGGGGGCGTGATGAATGTGCCCTCGCACATGCACTGCAATTCCGAAAGCATGATGGGAAGTGTAGTTTGATTATAGTGTAGAGAGAGGAGAGGATAATCTGCTTTAAAGGAAAAGAAGCATTTTTTTTTTTTTTTTTAGGGTTACAACCTCCTTTAGAGCCCTTTCACACTGGGGCGGTTTGCAGGCGTTATTGCGCTAAAAATAGCGCCTGCAAACCGACCTAAAACTGCCGCTACTGTTTGTTCAGTGTGAAAGCCCGAGGGCTTTCACACTGAAGCGATGCGCTGGCAGGAGAAGAAAAAAACTCCTGCAAACCGCATCTTTGGAGCGGTGAAGGAGCGGTGTATTGTATGAAATCAATGGGGCAGCGCGGCTATACTGCGGCAATACCGCGGCTATAGCTGCGCTATGCGAGCGGTTTTAACCCTTTTTCGGCTGCCAGCGGGGGTTAAAACCGCACCGCTAGCGGCCGAATACCGCCGCAAAAAAACGGTAAAGCAGCGCTAAAAATAGCGCTGTTTTACCGCCGATGCCCCCACCGCCCCAGTGTGAAAGGGGCCTAAGAGCCCTTTCACACTGGGGCGGTTCGCAGGCGTTATTGCGCTAAAAATAGCGCCTGCAAACCGACCTAAAACTGCCACTACTGTTTGTTCAGTGTGAAAGCCCTCGGCTTTCACACTGAAGCAGTGCGCTGGCAGGGGAAGAAAAAAACTCCTGCAAACCGCATCTTTGGAGCGGTGAAGGAGCGGTGTATTCACCGCTCCTGCCCATTGAAATCAATAGGGCAGCGCGGCAATACCGCGGCTATAGCCGCGCTATGCGAGCGGTTTCAACCCTTTTTCAGCCACCAGTGGGGGTTAAAACTGCACCACTAGCGGCCGAATACCGCCGCAAAAACGACGGTAAAGCAGCGCTAAAAATAGCGCTGTTTTACCGCCGACGCCCCCACCGCCCCAGTGTGAAAGGGGCCTTAGTGGTTTCAAAGTAAATGAATGGGAAGCCAGACCTTTCATAGATTTAGCTACAAACAAAATTCAGCAACCCTGATTAACTTTTGTATAAAGTATATAGGAAAATGACACAATGAAAATAGTTACACTATGACAAGTCATATATCTGGCCTATGTTTCAGTATCTTATGTGTGTGAAGCCAGGTACACACTATTCTATTTTTTCGTTCAAACCAGCGGGTTGTCAGATGCGGACGGAGCCGCTATACTAACTATGCAAAGTTAGTATAGCGATCCCCCCCCCCCCGCTGAGCTATTGTGTTCTGACAGGGGGATGGCCCCCCTGCCAGAACACTCCGATCAGTGATCTCCACCACAGGTTTAGAGCACTGATTGGGAGTCGGTAGGCTGCTGGTTTTACAGCATGCACGTCCAGCAGACCGACATACGCACAAGCTGAATGTCGGCCAATTTATTTTGAACAGACCGATGTCCCTCAACATTCGACCGTGTGAACCAGGCTTTAGGGTCAAAAGGAACTAGAGCAATTCTTTATGGCTCAGAACACCATAATTCCCCCGATTACCTCAGATGTGGTGATAAGGGTATGCTTGTATAAAGATAACGTTAAAGCGGCGTTCCAGGCTTTTTCAAAACTCCCCCCTGCGTTCGTCATCACTTCCTGTATTCTTATTGCTTTTTCCGAGCAGTATAAATATTTTTTTTCTTGTTGGATTCCTCCACTTCCACAGTACCTCGACGTGGCGAGGTACATCATGTCCGGCCGTGCATTGGTTCCTGGGATATGAGTGTCATTAATACCAGGAGTCAAGGCGCCTCCACCACTTGTAGCATCGTGCCACGCTTTGATGTTTATGCACGAGATCAGGAGGTGCATCCTGGGTAGCCAGCACCGCCTTATGCCAGAACTAGATAGCAGTGGGCTTCAGCTGCCCACACTAAAGATGGGAGCACACTGGAGGGGAACTGCAAAGCAACTTTTTCAAACTAAACTAGATTTACAAAACCAGCATTTTCTAGTAATGCCGACTGATGTAGGATTGACTGCAAACATGGGGGTGTTTAAAAAGAAAAAAAAAAAAAAACTGGAACTCCGCTTTAACCTGATTCACAAGAAGGAAACAATTTAAAATAATACTTTCATTATTACCAACAGTAAATATCTGTGCCAAAGAAAGCACATGTTTTTTGGTTAGCAATATGAATATAGGGATGGAAAATTAAAGTAGACACTGAGAAAATGACACTAAAAAAAGTTTACAGCCTGGCAAGCTGCTGAAGCAAACTTCTTCAATGTCCAAATGAATAAAAAAATAAAAAAAAAGAAATGGTCACAAGACCAGATAGCCGATCACAGCTTAGCATTAGTCTTTCGCAAAAGTGGTTACCAAACTGGCTAATATGGAAGGTTTCACAGACCCGTCTCATACATCAGTACACATCAATGGGAATAACGGACAAATGACGTCCGTTTTTTGTGTTATGCAGCGATCTTACCGCAGTATCAAAATACACTCTGCAACACTGTTGCAATGAGACCGTTTCCCTCTAGTGACAGCTAAGTCATCACATCCTGTCAGCAGAGTGATTACCATCAGGGAGCAAAGCATAAAGAGAATTGTAGGTCCAGGACTCCAGTTTTATATTCAGATTGAACTGTATGGAACTACAAAAGACCAGCATGCTCTGAGGGCAGGAAAGGAGAGACTCCAATTTGTTTTTGTGAGGAGAATTCAGACAGCATGAGGTGGAGGAAGAGATCAGACCTAAGGGAGAGGTATTGCCTCCTAGGTGATTTTACTGCACGATTTAGGCCTCCGCCGCCAGTCGGGACATCCAGCCTGAGAAAGGGGGATCCTAGGTGCACCTGCATGGACGGTGAAGCGTTCCAGTGTAAAGTGACTAGTCGGGTCTGCAGGAGAGCCTGCTTGTTTCAGGATGTTTGTTTGGGCTTTGACCACAGCATTGGGTGAGAAGGCTTTTGCCCATTTGCAGGAAACAGGGACACTCCACCACAGAAGACGTTAAATGGACACTGTATACAGTCATCATTGCTGTTAGTCATATTGCTGACACTTGTAGTGCCACAAGGCTAAAAAGGATAAGGTCATTAATTTCATTTCAGCCATTCATACAGACACCATTGTCCTTTCACCATGCTGAGAAAGATCCTGTCTTCTTCATTTGATAATCAGGGCAAGTTGTGTTGTTTGTCCCTGATGTTCAGGAGTTTTAAGTGCACCAATGAAAATGAAGACACAAGCTGAAGACACATTGGGGCAGATTTACTAAAACTGGAGCATAAAAAAAAATCTGGTGTAGCTTTGCAGAGAAACCAATCAGCTTCTAGGTTTTATTGTCAAAGCTTAATTGAACAAGCTGAAGTTAGAAGCTGATTGGCTACCATGCACAGCTCACCAGATCCTGAGTGCACAATTTATAGTAAATCTCTAAAGTTTTATCTTTTCTTCAAAAGGACTAAAGCTACTAGTGCCATACAGACCCACATACACGTATTCAGGGCTCTGTATATGCAGCCGTGTGGGACCAGTTTATCTAAGAAGTTAAGCCATTACATGTTGATTTGAATAATGTGTTTAAAGTTGGGCCTGTGGTGTCAGGGGATAGAAGAGAGAAGCATGACCCAAAGAGGGTCATTCCTCTGCTCTCCTCCTGCCAGGACCCATAGAGTCGGCCTGAGTAAAAGGTAACCAATCTGGTACAGATTGCCATATTGTGATTTATTGTTATTGAAGTGTTTGCCTCTGCTCTTGGGGTTATTCTCAGGTTTTGAATCCCCTGAAAAGCAGCCTGAATATAGTATTGAGCTATATTGCTCATAACCTCAGTTATTGCTCTCCCATTGCACTCCATGAACATATATATTGTTACTGTGTGTTACTTTTCCACAGAAATATTGCAGTAAAGACAATTTCTGTGTTTTATCACAATGTCTGCGTTTCTCATTGGTTATTGCACTTACACTGTTGCCAGATGTGCCAGAGGGGGCTGAGACTGTTACTGGGGTTGAGAGGCAAAGTAATGGGCTGAAGAAACTTAAGTAACACTACAGTTGTATTGCATTGTAATGTATTCTGTCGTTTCCGAGCATGCATGGTCTTGGTCTTCTGATTTTTTTCAGACGAATACTGTATCATTTAAATGAAAATCGTTTGTTCTGGTATCATGCCAAAAAAAAAATTCATGTTTGTCCCGGATAATTTTGCATGAACTGTCGTGATCAGCTTTCAAAAGCTGTGCACCAACAATCAGATTATCCTACAAACGCTTCGAAAGCGGTATTTTTTGTCAGATTTTCCAATTATGTGTACTAGGCATTAAAGATTACATTGTAGAGAGGGATCCCAATCCTTCTGTACTCTCAAGTATAATCAATGCACTGAAGAATGGCAGTTATTTCAAAGTCCAAAAATGAACTTCAGGCAAACAGCGTACTGCTGTTTAAATAAACCTATACATGCTAGAGGGTCAGAGGTCACCTAAAGTTCAACAGGTGCTGACATGTCCCAATGCACTTGGACTTAAAGTGGAACTGAGGTCTAAATGTTAAGAACTGCAAGCAGCCAGGTTATCTACTACAGGAGAGACTTGCAACGTCTCTTCTGCAAAAACATATATTTTCCTGCTTGCGGTCTTCCATGGAATGTACACTCCATTGCGCAGGTGCAGCTCAGTTTACATTCCGGCACAGATCTTATGTGCTAAGATGACTGAATTCCTGAGCATGGGCAGGAATGACATAATCCCGCACCAGCCATCAAAAGCAGCTGCAGCTGGGTACCTGGAAGAAGCCACAAAGAAGATGCCATTGCGTGAAGGGCATCTGAAAGGTAAATATTATAGACTTCCGCTTTAAGACTTCCGCTTTAAGAATATTACAGAGTTCCGCTTTAAGACCTCATTTACTCTGGCAGCAGGAAAAATAGGGGTTCAAGCTGCGATTTTATCATTCCCAACCACACGTTAACATGGCCAATAACGCTAGTACACACTGTCACGGCATGTCAAAATGTATACATCAGATCACATTTAGCAGGCAGTACCACCACCAAGCTTGACCCATTCAAGTGAATGGGGTGAGGCAGTGCTGCAACCAGGAGCCAAGCATTTGGTTTGCGGCCTGGTATTTTCATTTAAATCTGTGTTCAGTTGAAACGCATTCAGGAGGTGGCAGTATCACCTTTCGAAAGAGTTGAAGATCTTCACTCAATATATTGTGTGAATATTCACTTTAACTATCCAATTATGTAAAATGCTAATTCTAGATTACTGCACATGACTGCATATTCAAAGTGAACTGAAATTTGCTATTCACATGACTGGATAACTGAAGTGAATATTCACACAATATATTGACAAGATTCTCCTTCTCTAGTAAATCAACCTCTCTGTCTGCCACTTTGTGAATGTGCAGTGTGAGAGGTCAGGCAGTACAAGTCAGACTTCAGGTGACCTCTGACCCCTGACGCGTCAACTAAAGTGCCATCTTCAGACAAAGTGAAGGCAAGATAAACAAATCCTTCATAATCAAACCTGGACAGATAATAATTAAAGGAAACCTGTGCTCACAGATGTATGCAAAATGCCATTGCTGAATGCTTCTAAAAATCCTAGATCGTGACTGCCTTGTCAGATTCTTGGAAAGTATTAGCAGGACAGCCAGGTATACAGCGTTTCCAGAAAGAGTTATTGCAGCTGTTACATTGTCATGAAGATTCTGCCAGTAACCAGCAATCCAGGCGCACGGGAACAGGGCCACGGGTTCCACTGCGCATGCGCGCTCGTTCACGGGTGCGGTCACGCACGGGCACGCGCACTCCCGCTGTTGTCAGGCGGGCTATTTAAACCAGTCTGTCACACTTCATCCCCGCTGTCTGCTCTACAGCGTTCTGTGTGTTACCTGATCTGACCTGTGTATCCTGTTATCTGACCCGGCTTCCAGTTTGACCATCATGCTATCCGCCTGCACCAGACCCTCTTGGCTTGCCTGGCCATTCCTCTGCATTTCCCTTGGTACCTCTGCTGTCCGACCGATACCGACCACCGACTTGTTGACCCTCCACTGTGTATACCAGCTTCCAGTCTGCTATTACCTGCTCTTGTTCCTGGTTCCAGTCCAGCATTCCAGTCTGCTACCTACTGCTTGTTCCTGGTTCCAGTCCAGTGTTCCAGTCTGCTACCTACTGCTTGTTCCTGGTTCCAGTCCATCGTTCCAGTCTGCTACCTACTGCTTGTTCCTGGTTCCAGTCCAGTGTTCCAGTCTGCTACCTACTGCTTGTTCCTGGTTCCAGTCCAGCGTTCCAGTCTGCTACCTACTGCTTGTTCCTGGTTCCAGTCCAGCGTTCCAGCCTGCTACCTACTGTTTGTTCCTGATTCCAGTCCAGCGTTCCAGCCTGCTACCTACTGCTTGTTCCTGGTTCCAGTCCAGTGATCCAGGCTCCCACCTGCTGTTGTTCCTGGTTCCAGCCCAGCGTTCCACACTCCTACCTGCTGTTGTTCCTGGTTCCAGTCCAGTGTTCCACTATCCGGCTTGCTTACCTGTTGGGCTCCTGGTCCTATCTGCATTCCAGTCTCTGCCTTCAGTCTTCTCTTCAGGTTCCTGATTTCAGAGGGTGCCACCACTACTGAACTTCCAGCAACTGTTGATCCTGCCAGGCACCCATACCACTCTTCACTCCTGGCCCTCTGTTTCCATTCCAGGGGAACGGGAGTGGGAGCTGTAAGGGAGGTCCTTTCCTGCACTTCAGGCTCACAACATACCAGGTACGTGACAGTAGCAGACAGCCATGTCTGAGCCTGAGCAGGGAACGTCTCCCATGGAGGAACTCTGTGCACACCTGACAGGATTGACTGAAGCAGTCAAGAACCTACAGCAAGGATACACCAGGCTGGAGGAACGAGTGTTAACCCTGTCTAATCCCATTGGGGTCCAGGGAGCTCACTCTGCTCCTGCTCCTTCAGTCGGGCCTTCCTCAACGGTGGTAATGCTTCCCCCAGAACCTAAGGTTCCTACACCTGAACGTTTCTTCGGAAATCGCCATAAGTTCAGAGCCTTCCGCAACTCCTGCTAATTATTTTTTGCTTTTCAGCCACGTACCTTTTCCCTGGAGGCTACAAAGGTGGGCTACGTAATTTCTCTACTCTCTGGGGACCCCCAAACATGGGCCCATCGCCTCTTAGAGCAGAAGGACATATCCCTGATCAATCTCTCCACTTTCTTTGACGCACTGGGTCAGTTGTATGATGACCCCCAGCTGTCCGTAACCGCGGAGACGGCTCTGCACACCCTTCAACAGGGTCGCAGAGCAGCAGAGGACTATGTGGCTGAATTCAGGAAGTGGAGTGCGGATACTAATTGGAACGATGCGGCTCTCCGCTATCAGTTTCGGTTGGGACTTTCTGATCCGCTGAAGGATGAATTGGCCAGGGTGGGTACACCACAGACTTTAAATGCTTTAATTGATCTAGCCATCCAGATCGATCGACGCCTATGAGAGCGTAGGTCTGAGAGAGCTATGGGGTCTTCTCGTCCAACTTGGGTTACCCCTAAGGTTCCCCATCATTCTTCACCAACACCACCTTCCTCTACGTTTAACTTACCTGAGCCAATGCAATTGGGAGTCCTGCGGCCTTCGCTCACCCAAGAGGAACGACACCGTCGAGCAAATAATTTGTGCCTGTACTGCGGGGAACCTGGGCACTATGTCAGGAACTGTCCCCTTAAACTCCGTAAGTGTTTATCTCCATCTACTGACTATGTGACACCCCTGGTTAAAAATACCACTCACCTTGCTCTTCCTCTTCTGCTACAGCTTCCAGGAAAGACTCTACAAATAACCGCCATTATTGACTCGGGAGCTTGCAGCTGTTTCATGGATTAACTTTTTGCCACCCAACACCAAATACCTTTGTCACCTAAAGCCCATGGACTCTCTATCCATCTAGCTGATGGAACCGCTATAAAATCTGGACCAGTTACTCAAGAGACTATCCCAATACCCGTTTCCATTTTCAACGTCCATCAGGAACAGCTACGCCTGGACATGATCGATTCACCTCTGTTTCCCATAATTCTCAGCATGCCATGGTTACAGGCTCACAATCTGGACTGGATCACGGGTGAGGTTACCTTTCCCTCTCCGTATTGCCAACAGTTCTGCAAAACTCAGAATACCCAGGAGAACACTACTCTGCTATGTCTAGATACAGATCCCAGTCTACACCCGTCCATTCCTCCTGCCTATCCTGACTTTCTGGATGTATTTAGCAAGCAGAAGGCAGAGGTGTTACCCCCTCACCGGACCTATGACTGTCCCATTGAGTTACTTCCCGGTACTGAAAGTCCTTTTGGAAGAATATTTCCCTTAACTGAAGTGGAACAAGGGGCGTTGAAAGAATACATTGATGAAAACCTTAAAAGAGGCTTCATTCGTCCATCCACATCTTTCGCAGGTGCAGGCATCTTCTTTGTGCAGAAAAAAGATAAAACCCTCAGGCCTTGTGTGGAATACCGCAAACTAAATAAAATCACTGTGAAGAATCGGTACCCTCTCCCCCTAATACCAGAACTGTTCCAAAGACTGGGGACGGCCACCATATTTACCAAACTTGATCTCCGCGGGGCCTACAATTTAGTTCGTATTAGGGATGGAGACGAATGGAAGACCGCTTTTCGTACCCGCTATGGACATTTTGAGTACCTCATGATGCCTTTCGGCCTGTGCAATGCCCTTGCTACTTTTCAATACTTTATTAATGATGTGTTACGTGATTTTCTAGACCTGTTTGTCATTGTCTATTTAGATGACATATTGATTTTTTCTTGTCCCCTAGAATCCCATCGCAGGCACGTCAGAAGTGTGTTGGGCCGACTTCGACAACACGGTCTATATGCAAAGGCTGAAAAATGTGAATTTGAACAGGAAAGTATTCCATTTTTGGGGTTAGTCATTTCCAGTAAGGGCATTAAAATGGACCCTCAAAAGGTCAGTGCAGTGCTAGATTGGCCAGTCCCGACAGACAAGAAAGGAATCCAGCGATTCGTTGGATTCGCTAATTTTTACCGTAAATTTATTAAAGGGTTTTCAGCCATCATTACACCCATCACACAACTAACCAAACAAGGTACACGCTTCCATTGGTCTGCTGAAGCTCAAAAGGCTTTTGAGACCCTCAAGGGCCTTTTCACCTCCACCTCTGTACTAAAGCATCCAGATTCCTCTCTGCCATTTATACTAGAAGTGGACGCATCTGAAATTGCAGTAGGGGCAGTGTTGTCCCAAAGACAGGGAACTAAGGCCCTGCTGCATCCTGTGGCCTTCTTTTCTCATAAATTGTCCACGGCAGAGAGAAATTATGATGTAGGTGACAGAGAGTTGTTGGCAATCAAGTCAGCATTGGAGGAGTGGCGCTATCTGTTGGAGGGTGCCGCTCATCCAGTCTTAATTTTTACAGATCATAAGAACCTGGAGTATTTGAGATCTGCAAAGAGGTTAAAACCACGTCAGGCCAGGTGGGCTCTCTTTTTCTCCAGGTTCTCCTTACATGTCACTTACCGCCCTGGTTCCAAAAATACCAAACCTGACGCCTTATCTAGGATGTTTCACAAACCCCAAGAGATTTCCCCTCCACACACCATCCTGTCCCCAGGGAATTTCCTTTTACTTCAGGGAGATCTGCTCTCTCAGATTAAACAGGCTTCCGCAGGATTGGAATCTTCCATTAGAACAGGGCTTCAGGTTAAGGATGGGTTACTGTGGCATGAGAGTAGGATCTTTATACCTGAAACATTACGAGTTTCAGTACTAGAGCTCTGCCACGATCATGCGCTGGCTGGGCATTTTGGCGTAGCTAAGACCACTGATTTGGTACAGTGTGCCTTCTGGTGGCCTCAGCTACGCAAGGATTGTAAAGAGTTTGTAGAGTCCTGTACCACCTGCATTAGGAACAAAGGGCACAAAACAAAGGCATGGGGTCTACTAAAACCCTTGCCTGTCCCAGACAGGCCCTGAAAAATGCTCTCTATAGACTTTATTGTAGAAATACCCCCGGCTGGGGGCTTCACCTCAATCTTTGTCATAGTGGACCGGTTGTCGAAGATGGCTCACTTTGTCCCAATGAAGGGCACCCCTTCAGCTACAGAAACAGCACAAGCATTCATTAAAGAGGTCATCAGGCTCCATGGGGTACCAGTCAATATCGTTTCAGATCGAGGGGTACAATTTACCTCTCGATTCTGGAGGGCTTTGTGTAAGACCTTGAACATTGAACTTTCATTTTCATCAGCTTATCATCCCCAGACTAATGGGCAAACAGAAAGAACAAACCAGACCCTTGAACAATATTTGCGCTGTTTTTCTTCTTTTGCCCAAGATGATTGGATTTCTGTTCTGCCATTGGCCGAATTCGCTTATAACAATTCTATTCATTCTGCTAT
The DNA here is from genome assembly GCA_037952925.1 of Lithobates clamitans. Lineage (NCBI taxonomy): Eukaryota > Metazoa > Chordata > Amphibia > Anura > Ranidae > Lithobates > Lithobates clamitans. The sequence goes on from JBBGZY010000189.1 coordinate 909,228, forward strand.
CAAACAGACTCTGTTTTTTTGCGAATTATGGTTTCCACCCTTCATTTTTACCTAACTCTCTTCCAGAATGCACGGTACCCGCAGTCCAGGAGAAATTGGATTTCTTTACCTCCAACAACCAGGTTTTACAGGACACCATGACCAGGACCCAGGAGTATAATAAAGCAACCTTCGATAAGAAAAGGCGAGGTGAGCTCTTACTTGCACCTGGGGATCAGGTATGGTTGTCCACAGTAAACCTCAGGTTGGCTTGCCCTTCCAAGAAATTGGGTCCCAAGTTTCTTGGACCGTTTTCTGTTAAACGGAGAATTAATGAAGTTGCATATGAACTTGAACTCCCGGATTCACTAAAGGTACATCCAGTTTTTCACGTGTCTTTGCTCAAACCATTTATTGCCAACCCTTTTCCAGGTCAAAGTACGGATCCCCCTGATCCAATCCTGGTAGATGGGGAGGAGGAATTCGAGGTGGAGGCTATCATGGACCATAGGAAAAGAGGTAACCAGAATCAATTTTTGATAAAATGGAAGGGGTTTGGCCCAGAGGAGAATTCTTGGGAACCAGAAGATAATATTCATGCTGAAGATCTGTTACAAACCTTTAAAAGATCCCATCCGGAGGCTGCCCCTTGGGGGGGGGGGGGCAATGTCATGAAGATCCTGCCAGTAACCAGCGATCCAGGCGCACGGGAACATGGCCACGGGTTCCACTGCGCATGCGCGCGCGTTCACGGGTGCGGTCACGCACTGGCACGCGCGCGCACTCCCGCTGTTGTCAGGCGGGCTATTTAAACCAGTCTGTCACACTTCATCCCCGCTGTCTGCTCTACAGCGTTCTGTGTGTGTTACCTGATCTGACCTGTGTATCCTGTTATATGACCCGGCTTCCTGTTTGACCATCCTGCTATCCGCCTGCACCAGACCCTCTTGGCTTGCCTGACCATTCCTCTGCATTTCCCTTGGTACCTCTGCTGTCCGACCGATACCGACCACCGTCTTGTTGACCCTCCGCTGTGTATACCAGCTTCCAGTCTGCTATTACCTGCTCTTGTTCCTGGTTCCAGTCCAGCATTCCAGTCTGCTACCTACTGCTTGTTCCTGGTTCCAGTCCAGCGTTCCAGTCTGCTACCTACTGCTTGTTCCTGGTTCCAGTCCAGCGTTCCAGTCTGATACCTACTGCTTGTTCCTGGTTCCAGTCCAGCGTTCCAGTCTGCTACCTACTGCTTGTTCCTGGTTCCAGTCCAGCGTTCCAGTCTGCTACCTACTGCTTGATCCTGGTTCCAGCCTGCTACCTACTGTTTGTTCCTGGTTCCAGTCCAGCGTTCCAGCCTGCTACCTACTGCTTGTTCCTGGTTCCAGTCCAGTGATCCAGGCTACTACCTGCTGTTGTTCCTGGTTCCAGCCCAGCGTTCCAGGCTCCTACCTGCTGTTGTTCCTGGTTCCAGCCCAGCGTTCCAGGCTCCTACCTGCTGTTGTTCCTGGTTCCAGTCCAGTGTTCCACTATCCGGCTTGCTTACCTGTTGGGCTTCTGGTCCTATCTGCATTCCAGTCTCTGCCTTCAGTCTTCTCTTCAGGTTCCTGATTTCAGAGGGTGCCACCACTACTGAACTTCCAGCAACTGTTGATCCTGCCAGGCACCCATACCACTCTTAACTCCTGGCCCTCTGTTTCCATTCCAGGGGAAAGGGAGTGGGAGCTGTAAGGGAGGTCCTTTCCTGCACTTCAGGCTCACAACCTACCAGGTACGTGACAGTCATTCTCCATATTTGTAGCGGTACAGTTTTTGCCTCAAAGTTAAGCTCCAGGAATGATCTTTTGTTTTAAACTTACATTGGCCCAGCTTGGTTACAACCAATCATTTATATTTCACATCTGGAGAGCTGCTGGGGTTTGTGAAATTCACTGTAGTAGTCTGTGCTACATACAGTCAGCACTAGGATCTTCTGGGTTCTGCTAGTGCAGTTTGCGTTCTGTATCCACAACACAGGGGTCACTTGCTCGTCGAGTGCCTGTGCTCACAAGTATAGACAAGTTGCTCAAGCAGCACCCAGAAGAGACCAGTGCCGACTACTGTAGCACAGGCTACTACAGTGATTTTTCCAGTGGCCCTTTGGATGTGAAATATGAAGAATTCAAAGTAACCAAGCCAGACCAATATAAATTGGATGGATTTTCATTAAAGCATGTCTTAAGGAAAGGAGAAATAAATCCTCCCTTGCAGTGGGACTGCCCCAGCTATGCAAATGTTAAATGCTTGTTTAGGTCTATGGATCTGGAAAATGGCATTTTACCTACCTGAACCCCCCTGGCAGCCAGTACTCCCCTCTACTTATCTATGCAGGGGCAGTGGACTGTTCCTCAGCATCCTCACCACCAATAAAAGACTTTGACTTCAGTGGAATGCAGGGCCCAAAGGAACCACAAGAACAGGGGAGAAGCGGAAGGGGGGGGGGCACTGTAGCAGCACAGAGCAAGCCTGCTGAAGCAGAGGATCAGATAAGTAAAAGTGAATTTTCTGATACCCTAGACCTAAAGAAGTATTTAACTCTTGTCGTGAGGGACCAACCCCATTGCAAAGAAAGAGGAAATATAGAGGTTTCAGAAGCAAGAATGAACAAATATACAAAATAAAGATTGTTGCTTTATAGAGAACCAGTCATTTGACAGTTATCGTGTTAAGGATATTAAACAGCCATACTCAAGCTTTTTATCGCCAAGGAGCTTCTGAATGTTTTTATAGCTCTAGGAGAACCCCTGCCAAAACCAATACATAAGGGATCAGTGGGAACAAAGTCTCCATTACAGTGGTGGCCAGGGAGCAGAATGTTCCCCTTACTTTGGTGGTCAGAGGAAAAAATGTCCCCCTTACTTTAAAGGTCAGTGGGAAGAATATCCCTCTAATTTTGGTGGACAGTGGGAAGAATGCCCATGGTCAGTGGGAAAAAGTCCCCCTTACAATGGTAGTCAGAATGGTACAGACAGCTAAAAAGATCACTGGTGTCTTGCTATTGGCCCTTTCAAGTTGCAATGGCCCCAGGACTATGCAGGCACCATCCAATTAGAGGCAAATTAATCACAGCTCAAGGAACCCCTTGTGACCCCCTGGATAAGAAAAACTGGTCTAGACTATTTATACACATTACATTTACAGAAGTGCTGATTATTAGGCGTGTATTACACAGCATTTAGTTCTTATACAAATGCATATAATAAAGCATTTATAAAAAGGTGCTTTCTCTGTATTTTCACCTTCATTTTAACTGAAAACTCTAACAAAAATGTGAACTTGATCTTATATGAAGCCTATAAGAAAAGCAGCTAGCTGAAAAAATGCAATTATTCCTACTCACAAACTCCAATTCTCAATTTTGCCCAAAAGTCCAAGTTTAAGGCACTGCTAACAGAATCCAGTAAGCTTTCTTTAGCCTAAAACAGTCGTCAAGACAGAACCGGCTACACTTGGCTATAAGGCAGATAAATATATAAACATATGCAAATCTGCAAACTCAAGGCCGGATTCCTTGAACATAAAAGAAAAAAAGTCTATTGGGCAGGCCTTGGCCTGGTAGTAATAAGTTCAGGGTTTTCATGCAGATAAGAAATACCGTTTCATTTCATGTGTTATTTTCGCTTTTGCTAACATAATAGAACAGACGTGATCGGCTTCTTTATTCCCAATTGCGTCCTCATACAGGTGCAAGCTGTGAATTTAAACCAAGCTCCCTTTTTCATGGACTTTTTTATTAAACAGAAATGTTAAGCTGGCTTTACACGAATAGATGTTTGAATGAACATTTGTATGAATACTCATTGCACATTTAATGACTGGACAAATGTCATTCAAAAGGTACTTCACAATTTCCTTTGCTTTTGACATTGGATTTTGGAATGAATGCGATTTCCCAAATGAAAACCACATACACTGTTCGAAATTCATTTGACCGAGAAACAATTTCCATCCTGCTACTTTGAATTTTCTTGTCACTGTGGTCGAAAACAAACACCAATTTCAACCCACTAACAATTAGAAAATTGAACAAACGTTCTTAAAACGAATAATTACAAATACATTTTTACCAGTACTTTTGCCAACTAATAAAATTCAAAACACCAACAATAATATACAAAACCATTTACAATTCTGCCCCGAGCTACATCACCAATCTTCTCTCAAAATATCACCCAAACCGTCCTCTCAAGACATTCTGCTCTCTAGCTACCTTGTCTCCCCATCCCATGCTTGTCTCCAGGAAGTCTCCAGAGCCTCTCCCATACTCTGGAACTCACTACCCCAATCTGTCTGGCTATCTACTACTCTGTACACTTCTAGGTGATCCCTGAAAACATCTCTTTGGGGAGAACTATCCTGCCTTCAGCTAACAACCGAATCTTCTACTTCCCTCATCAGTTCATCTCTTACAGTTACTACACCTTTTCTTTCACCAGCCTCTCCCTACTAGATTGTAAGCTCACAGGAGTAGGGCCCTTCTAACCCTCTTGTATTGAATTGTATTGTTGCTATATTGTCAAGCACGCGCAAACTGTTGGTGCTATATAAATCCTGTATAATAATAATAAAACTAGTGTAAAGCCAGCTTTAGAAGATGCAAATTTGATTGGGTGCCCTTGGATTCAATAGCTTGTAACAGCACAGCTTTGACGTGGCTTTCACCTATTTACAGTCGTTCTTCCTTTGCAGCACTCTCTTAGGGTATGGGATTCCATGAAATATTTGAGCGGCCTCATCTACCCCCACTTGCTGCTTCTTAATTTAATCCACTGTCCTATGTTTCCTCCAAGATTCAAAACTCCTTTCAGATTCCAACGGTGGACCTGGAAAGGCTTCACTGATGTTGATTTCCTCCCTACTTCCAACGGTATTTAAACAATTCAATTACTTTAAAGAGAAGCATGATGGGCCCTCACAGAAAATCTTTCATTATATACAAATTAGGCATTATGTGAATGTGCTTTTGTCACATACAGGTGCTCCCCGACTCACGTGGTTTGAATGCAAATCTTGCTCTGACATGCACTCTTCAGGCCTCATCTCATTAAAGTGGTTGTAAAGGCTGAAGGTTTTTTACCTTTATGCATTCTATGCATGAAGGTAAAAAAACTTTCAGTGTGAAGCTCCCCCCTCATACTTACCTAAGCCCGATCTCGATCCAGCGATGTGCATGAGACCTGAAGCTCTCTCGGGTCTCTCTCTTCCTCCTGACCTGGCCGAGATGCAGCAGCCATCTGTTCCCACTGCTGTCAATCACAGCCTGTGAAGTGGGACTGGGGGGGAGATGACCCATGTTCTCCGTGTCTTATGGACACAGAGAGCCAGCTTGGGAGCAAGCACGCATGAGTGCCCCCATAGCAAGCCACTTGCTATGGAGGTACTCAGCAAGGAGAAGAGGCCCAGAGCACCAGCGGGGACCCAAAAAGAGGATCAAGGCTGCTCTGTGCAAAACCACTACACAGAGCAAGTAAGTATGAAATTATAGTTTTTTTCCTTTACAGTCACTTATATATACACTTCTCTTAAAGTGGTTGTAATCCCTTACATATACCCAGTGAAGTGACTGTCCTCGGGTGATATACAGAGGTGAAACAAATCAGCTTGCATAAGTTGTATCTGTTTATCAGTGGTCTTCTCTCCTCTACATATGTCCAAAGTCCAAAATTTATAAGCTTGTCTAAGCTGGCAGAAAAAATAGGGCAGTGAGCTGAAGTTACACTCAGCAGAGCTCAGTGAGGGGAGCTCTGAGAGCTGATTGAAGGGAAAAGGACACACCCCCTTCACACAGCACACAGGAACAGAGCTGAGGCTGTCAATCAGCTGGAGTACCCTCCCGTCACCTTTTACATCTTGGCATCAGGAAAACCTGTCAGAAGTGACTCATGCCGATAGCAGAGGAATGAAGCTGCAGACAGAAATGATACTTTGTGCTCTGGATTGAGACAGGTACACACAATAGAGGAACGTGCTTTGTTCATATTTCATGTCTGAGGTTTACAACCACTTTAAAGCTGAGCTCCACCCAAGAGGGGAGGTTCCGCTTGTTTGCACCCCCCACCACATTTGACACTTTTTTGGGGGGTACCTTTTGACAGGTACCCACTCCCATTTCCAGCTCAGAATCTGAATCAGAAGTTCGCCCCCTCCTTCCCCGCAGTCTTCAGAGATACATCACAGATCCCAGAAGACTACAGGACCATTACCATGCCCAGCAGGAAACTCTGTGAAACTGCAAGGTTTTACTTCCTGTTTCCCTTACTTGCTATGCCGAAGCTTTCACCCAAAGTCGATTGAAGAATTGGTTTGGGTGAAGACATCACTGGATCCCTGGACAGTGTTCTTTTATTAAAAGTCAGCAGCTACAGTATTTGTAGCTGCTGACTTAACTTTTTGGGGGGAGCCTGGAGTTCCTCTTTAACGATTCTAAAATTATCCAAAAGACGAACTATATGTTATTTCGGGAGGAGGAACATCTATGGGCAGGTTGGTTGTAATGAGGTCAATCTGTCCATCGACTTCAGTATAACCAACCTGTCTTTTTTCCTAAGATCCCTGCCAGATGCCATAGCCACCAGTAGTGATCATTGTATTCTGACGGCAAGGAAACCTCCCGCTATCAAATAGTGCAGCGGGAGGGATTCCCCCATCAACACGGACTGTATTTGAGCGATTTTAGAGCATAATCTATGGCCAGCCTAACTGTCAGTAATTATTCAGGGCATGCCTTGAATGCAACGGTTTTGGGAATCAGTACGTTTGTTGGGTTTAGGACCGCTTTAATGTCAACAGTGGCCACTCCTCCATCTAGAAAATGTGACATTTTCCATTGAAGTGAAAGAAACAAACACCTCTTAGCTTATCCTGTGTACTTCCTTCTAGAGCTGTGCTTCCTTATAAGAATATCACCAACAGCTGGGGACTAGATTAGACCGTCAATGGATAGAGGTTCAAATGGTCTTGCCTAAAGTTTTTCTGCACTTTAAGCCAAATGAATGGAAATAATTTCTTCTATGAATGAAGAGTGCAAACTTAGAATGAGTAATGCAACAATACACTTTAATAAATATATGTTGGAAATTTCTCAAAAAGAACTAGAATTATATGGTGGTAGTATGACGTTCCGATGGAGTTTAAGTTGATAAAACCTTGCATGCAATAACTATGGGTTGTGTACACAAACATGGCAATCACCTTTTGATTTCTTAATTTTAAACCTGAGGTGGTCATTCATTAAATAGCTTTGGCAATGGAACCCAGTAGGAACATTCTGTTAGGTTAATAAGAGATTGGAACATTAATGGGCTGATTGGTGCTTACCACTCATCAAAGCTTCCTTCTACATCATTATCACAGCTGCGTACGGGCTTGAGGTCTGCAGGCCACTGAAGGGACTTACAAATGCTAATCACTCGCAAGCAAAAGAGAATGCCAAGCATAGCAATCATATTCACAGACTTGACTGTATGCAAAGCCTATAGTTCAAATACACATTCTCCCCATTCCAAAGAAGGAGCACAAGCGGACATGTGAAACGCTCGTTTGTCGCATCTGCCTGAGCCCGAAAAATAGGACCAATTGTGCTCAACACAATGGTACTGCAAATATTTTACACTGCTGCATAAGACATTATGACATCTGTGATGATTGATGTTTGCCATTTAACAACATACACAAAGGAGCTTAAGAAGATTAAAACAGTATTCTACTTATGGGTAGAAATATTCCACAATCCAGAGGAGTGGAGGGCTTCTCCATGACTGTGAAAAGAAAAATACTAAGAAACACAAATATGCTTTTTAATGCAACTATATGAAATACAAAAGATCGATACTGTTAATTTGCATAACAAAATTACAGAGTATGTTACCCCGACATTTCATATTCCTGATATGTGTCTGTTGTGCCATGTACTTGTTCTCGTTTTCTTCCTGTGTGTGAAATACCTGGCAATCCTGCCAGTCCCCCTGCTTTCCTATTTCAATCTGACCAGTGTGGTCAGGTTTCTGGCTGTGCTGATAACTCAATCTACTTCTCCTCCACAACACCCCCCCCCCCCCACAGTTCCTTACTGGGAAGGTCAGTGTATTGCTCTTTCCCTGCCTTCTGCTGACACACACCCCTGCAGTCTCCACCCCCACCCTCTTATGCAGCTGAGAACAAAGATTATATGATAAATTAAAAAAATAAGGGAAAGAAAAAAGGCATAAAAAAAGGTCCAAAAACATGGATGAGCAAGTTTGGGGTGGTGGAACTTGACTGGCCTGCACAGAGTCCTGACCTCAACCCGATAGAGCAACTTTGGGATGAATTAGAGTGGTTGACATGGAGATGAGTGAGGGGAAGATGGCCCCCACCCATCTCCATAACATTGCAGGGCGGAAACGTCAAAGCGTCACTTCCGCCCATAGCTCTTAAATGGACTTTTTTTTTTATTGCATTTTAGTGTTAATATGAGATCTGAGGTCTTTCTGACCCCAGATCTCATATTTCAGAGGTTCTGTCATGCTTTTTTTCTGTTACAAGGGATGTTTACATTCCTTGTAATAGGAATAAAAAGTGACAATTTTTTTTTTATAAAAGAACAGTGTAAAAATAAAAAATAAAAAGGTAAAATAAATAAGAAAAAAAAAGTGTTTTTAAATGCACCCCGTCCTGCCAAGCTTGCGTGCAGAAGCGAACGCATACATGAGTAGCGCCCGCATATGAAAACGATGTTCAAACCACACGTCAGGTATCGCCGCAATCAATAGAGCGAGAGCAATAATTCTAGCCCTAGACCTCCTCTAACTCAAAACATGCAACCTGTAGAATTTTTCAAACATCTCCTATGGAGATTTTTAAGGGTAAAGGTTTGTCGCCATTCCACGAGCGGTGCCAATTTCGAAACGCGACATGTTGGGTATTAATTTACTCGGCGTAACATTATCTTTTTCACTATAAAAAAAATTGGGCTAACTTTACTGTTGTCTTATTTTTATATTCAAAAAAGTGTATTTTTTCCAAAAAAAATGCGCTTGTAAGACTGCTGCGCAAATACAGTGTGACAGAAAGTATTGCAATGACCGCCATTTTAATCTCTAGGGTGTTAGAAAAAAAATTTATAATGTTTGGGGGTTCCAAGTAATTTTCTAGCAAAAAAAAAAAAAACTGTTTTTAACTTGTAAACAACAAATCTTAAAAAGAGGCTCGGTCCTTAAGTGGTTAAAGCCCTATTCACACCTGGGCATTTTGGGATCGCAGCAAAAGCAAAACTGTATCTTCTTTTAGGTGCCATTGAAAAGAATTGCATCTAAACCCGCGTTTTGCGATTATAGTGCGTTCTGAGATCACAGGCAGAATTGCAGCAAAGGTGAATGGGAGCCTACCTCTGAAAAACAGCCAAATTGAGTTTACATGCATTTTTAGGGCAGATCATTCATAGCAAATGAGCTGCCATAATGCAATACAAGGAAACCATGCATTAAAACAAAGGAAACGCTTTAGTGTGAATGGCCCCTAAAGTGCCAGCCCATCCAAAACACATTTCAGGTTTTTGGTAGCGTCTAAGCAGTTGTACCCTATACCAATTTAATCCCTCTGGGACCTTGGTGGCGAGATCTCCCTTTTTGAGCTCCCAGGTCTGTAAACCTGTCATAGTTGGTATAAGGGGGTCCCACTCTGCCTGTTGAATTTTTATATTTTATATTATTTATTATTATACAGGAATTGGCGAGTGGGAACACCCTAAACTCTAAAGTGAGCAGGGACAGAGCTTGATTACAACTAATGAGACAAGAAGTAGGCCGTGAATTCATCCGGTCTCCAACTATACCTAAAATATCAGTTTGGGGTGCATTGACACTTTGTTTTCTAAATTACATAGGATGTGTGTAATTGTTTTTTATACTATAATTTTCTGCTTCCCTCTAACAACCTCCTATGAGTTCCCCAACCTCTCCCTTTCTCCCTCCCTTCTGTTTGGAATAAGTAGTTCTGGTCATGTACACTGTCCTATGCACACTACACATCACGTAGCCCATACTTTATCTCTCCAGCAAGAGAGGATGGCTCCACTCCTACATACAGTGAGATCATGAAGAACAAATTAGCCACCCTCCAACAGGAAGTCTGATCACAAAAAAAGAAGAGGAAATTGAAGCTTTAGAGAAGGCTGGGAGAAACAGAAGGTAGACGGCAGTTTTTTGAGTTAAAGGGGAGCTTCATCCATAAGCAGAAGCTCAGTTTTAAGGCCTTCTCCCCCGCTTCTCATTACCAAATGGCACTTTTTTTGGGGGGGTGCTCCCACAGTTCTCCTCCCTCCCTGCAGTCTTCTTGAACATGTCACAGTTCCCAGAAGACTGTGCGGCCATTTACAATGCGCAGTGCGGCTCGCACGTGCGCAGTGGCCACCCGGCTGTGAAGCCACAAGCTGTCACAGCAGAATGCTCAAAGTTAAGATGATGCCTCTGGGGACCAAAGACCGGTGGAACAAAAGGCTCGGATCCTGGGGCAAGTGACTGTTTATTTAAAGTCAGCAGCCGGAGTTTTTGTGGCTGCTGACTTGTAATTTTATTTTTAATTAAATTAGACTGGAGCTCCTCTTTAATACATACTTGAATAGAATTTTTTTTCAGTCTAGTGTCACTATAAGTACATGGAAATCAGGCTATTTCGTAGCAAATTCTGGCAGCAAAAAAAAAAAAAATGCTGATGCATTTTGAGAGGATTTAAAACTGACAAATCGAATATAGCTCTACTTGCCTACAATGCATGCTTAACTTGCTACAACCTATATAGGCTTAAAATTACAAACATCAACTAGATTAAATCGTTATGAGGGACATTTTCCAACCACTGAGTTTTTTGTTTTTTTTTAACCAAAAACACAAGCAGCAAAATGCAAGGCTAAAGCTGGCCATACGCTGCTTGGATTTTGGCTGATTCCTGCTGGCTTGGCTGTAATTTGTGCAGTATATGGCCCTGTTGGCACAACAGTTTGCCAAAAGCGAATTGTTCAATCAACTTTTGGCAAAGGAACCTGTTGGAATAAAATCAGAAGCAGCCAACTCTTTGGATATGCGGACAGCCTGTAGCCCAGAAGAGAGGATTTGCCCATGAGGGCTGTTAGCATGGATGGAGGAATCTGTTAGAGACTCTAAAAAGGGATCTATACTGTACATGTTTGGCCAGCTTTAGAAAAAGAGAAACTCAGCTCCAAAGCCACAAAGATACCTGCATTGGAAAGGTACAGAAGTGTGCATTTACATAGCAAAACAAATAACTCAAGCCCCATCATCAATACTCCCTGTACACATACAAATGGAATAAAATGTTCATACTTCCTTATCCATGAAATACAACGACATGTCTAATGGTGACAATGATTTACAGGAAGACAGAAACGCAGCAGGAAGCGGCAATAACAGGGATCCATATATAACATGACCTTTGACTCTCTGCGTATTTAAAGCAATGTCACGTCAGATATCTGCAGCTACTAATCAGTCCCTCCATTGCTTTCTGAGCTGACAGAATGGGAAATTCATTGTCCACATCCTTTAAACAGTCAGAAAGTGGCATGCCAGCATAGGAGAGCCGTCCCAATGCTGATAACAAACAGAGAAACGTCAATTAAATTGCCAAGAACAATAATGTTTGCTGTGGCTAAAGCAATACGCTCAGAAAATGATGATGTGGCACAGTGACTGATGTGTACATGCTCAAGGACATCAGATTGCTAGGATGTACAAGATAGTACGTTTGTCAGCCGTAAATGAAAATGTCAAAAGTGGACCGCTGAACATGCAACAACGCGTGCATATTATAATAAGTGACCATTTACAGCCACGGTTGAATGCAGTTTTTTTTTTTTCTGGAGAAAAAAAAACAACATGCAGAAATATAAATCTCTATAAAACAATACAAATATTTATTAAAAACACAGAACCATGTCAGTATTATCTATAACTAGTACCTAAAAATAAAAAAAAATAAAAAAAAAATACCCTTTTTTGTAAAAGGAGAACAAAACAGTTTAAAGGGTATGTAAACCGCACGAAACCTCTCTTATTTGCTCCTCTTTGGTCTGTCAATTATATATATTCTCAAAAGGGTTGATTTACTAAAACTGAAAAGTGGAAAATCTGGTGCAGCTCCACATAGAAACCAATCAGCTTCCAGAATTCTTGTCAAAGCTTAATTGAGCAAGCTGAAATTAGAAGTTGATTGGCTGCAATGCACAGCTGCACCAGATTTTGCACTCTCCAGTTTTAGCAAGTCAACCCCAGGCTTGTATGGGGTTTTGTTATATCTGTTCAATAAGTGCAAAAAATACTATTCATCCTGCCAGAAATCTAAGTTCTTAAACTACGGAGTAGGCAAACTGGATCTCCAGCTGTTGCAAAACTACAAGTCCCATCAAGCCTGGAAGTTATGCTTGTGGCTGTCATTGTCTTGCAATGCCTCATGGGATAGATATATATATATACATATACAGTCAGGTCCATAAATATTGGGACATTGACACAATTCTAATTTTTTTGGGCTCTATACACCAACACAATGGATTTGAAATGAAACAAACAAGATGTGCTTTAACTGTAGACTTTCAGCTTTAATTTGAGGGTATTTACATCCAAATCAGGTGAACAATGTAGGAATTACAATAGTTTGTATATGTGCCTCCCACTTTTTAAGGGACCAAAACTAATGGGACAGATTAACAATCATCCATCAAACTTTCACTTTTTAATACTTGGTTGCAAATCCTTTGCAGTCAATTACAGCCTGAAGTCTGGAATGCATAGACATCATCAGACCTTGGGTTTCATCCCTGGTGATGCTCTGCCAGGCCTCTACTGCAACTGTCTTCAGTTCCTGCTTGTTCTTGGGGCATTTTCCTGTCAGTTTTGTCTTCATCAAGTGAAATGCATGCTCAATCGGATTCAGGTCAGGTGACTGACTTGGCCATTGCATAACATTCTACTTCTTTCCCTTAAAAAACTCTTTGGTTGCTTTCGCAGTATGCTTCGGGTCATTATCCATCTGCACTGCGAAGCGCCGTCCAATGAGTTCTGATGCATTTTGCTGAATATGAGCAGATAATATTGCCCGAAACACTTCAGAATTCATCCTGCTGCTTTTGTCAACAGTCACATCATCAATAAATACAAGAGAACCAGTTTCACTGGCAGCCATACATGGCTACGCCATGACACTACCACCACCATGCTTCATTGATGAGGTGGTATGCTTTGGATCATGAGCAGTTTCTTTTCTTCTCCATACACTTCTCTTCCCATCACTCTGGTACAAGTTAATCTTGGTCTCATCTGTCCATAGGATGTTGTTCCAGAACTGTGAAGGTTTATTTAGATGTTGTTTGGCAAACTCTAATCTGGCCCTCCTGTTTTTGAGGCTCACCAATGGTTTACATCTTGTTGTGAACCCTCTGTATCCACTCTGGTGAAGTCTTCTCTTGATTGTTGACTTTGACACACATACACCTACCTCCTGGAGAGTGTTCTTGATCTGGTCAACTGTTGTAAAGGGTGCTTACTTCACCAGGGAAAGAATTCTTCGGTCATCCACGACAACTGTTTTCCGTGGTCTTCCGGGCCTTTTGGTGTTGCTGAGCTCACCGGTGCATTCTTTCTTTTTAAGGATGTTCCAAACAGTTGATTTGGCCACATCTAATGTTTTTTCTATCTCTGATGGGTTTGTTTTGTTTTTTCGGCCTAATGATGGCTTGCTTCACTGATAATGACAGCTCTTTGGATCTCATATTGAGAGTTGACAGCAACTGCTTCCAAATGCAAATAGCACACTTGAAATGAACTCTGGACCTTTTATCTGCTCCTTGTAAATGGGTCAGTGAGGAAATAACACACACCTGGCCATGGAACAGCTGAGCAGCCAATTGTCTCATTACTTTTGGTCCCTTAAAAAGTGGGACGCACATATACAAACTGTTGTAATTCCTACACTGTTCACCTGATTTGGATGTAAATACCCTCAAATTAAAGCTGAAAGTCTGCAGTTAAAGCCCATCTTGTTCATTTCATTTCAAATCCATTGTGGTTGTGTATAGAGCCAAAAAGAGTAGAATTGTGTCAATGTCCCAATATTTATGAACCTGACTGTAGTTCCAGGGCTGATGTTTGCCTGCCCCGTTCTAAACTGATAACAGTCCAGCATAGGCAGAGAGGTCATCAGTTAACATTGTTCCAAGCTTTCTTTATGCACTACAAAACACCTCCTATTTAGAAGAAAGCGAGGAGGTGTTCTGTAGTCCCGTCCTAGATTAACAGCACTGTTCCTCCATAGATACAAGTACAATGAATAAACATTCTCCCTCTAGAACAGAAGTGTGTAACTGGCTGGATAACCGGGTGAAAACAAAGAATAAAACATGAAAAAAAGAAAAACATTGCGGCCACCATATCTAAGGACTGGTAAACTGATATATATTCTATTTTTTGTCCCTGGGTTTAGATACTCTATAAGGCTAGAGCTAAAAGGTCATTTTAATCTCCTGCTGAAAACAGATTTAACATCTTGTTAAAAATCCTCTTACTGGTAGCATACAGATTTTAGTATTGTTGATTGGCAACAAGAGGTTAAAGCTCTCTTCCAGAAAAAAAATATCACAAATGTAGCTCAAGCCTTAAGGCCCCTTTCACACTGGGCCTGTGCGGGCGTCGGTGGTAAAACTGCGCTATTTTTAGCTCCGCTTTACCATCGTTTTATTAGCGGTATTCGGCTGCTAGCGGTTTTAACCCCCGCTAGCGGCCGAAAAAGGGTTAAAACCGCCCGCAAAGCGCTGATACAGCGACACTATGCCGGCGGTATAGCCACACTGCCCCATTGATTTCAATGGGCAGGAACGGTTTAGGAGCGGTGAATACACCGCTCCAAAGATGCTGTTTGCAGGAGTTTTTTTTCCTCTCCTGCCAGCGCACCGCTCCAGTGTGAAAGCCCTCGGGTTTTCACACTGGACAAACAGCAGTGGCAGTTTCTGGTCGGTTTGCAGGCGCGATTTTTAGCGCAATAGCGCCTGCAAACCGTCCCAGTGTGAAAGGGGCCTTTAATTTACAGTGTCCTCTAGATGCAAAAAAAAAAAGTCGAAAGACCAAGACCACACATGCTCGGAAATGAAAGAATCCATTACAATACAACACCTTATATTACTTTAGAGGTTGTATTCTGTCGGACGAGAATTCTCTGTACTAACCTATTGGTTTTCCATCAAAGACTAGCATGCATAAAAAAAATAAAAATAAAAAAGCAGATGATCATTCATCCGATAATCTCATCGGTGTATGAGGCTCAAGGCTGTTGTCGCACAGGTAATTTTGTAGCAGCGATTAATTGCTGCTACAGATCGCTAACACCAGCGATTAACAGTGATTTGCAGCTAGCAATCTAATTGCTTGAGTCACTGGTGACAGTGCTACAAAAATATGGGTTGGTGTGCTCTGCTACAAATCCCTTTCCTTTAGGCCCCTTTCAAACTGGGGCGGGGTTGGCAGTAAAGCGCCGCTATTTTTAGCGGCGCTTTACCGTCGTATTTGCGGAGGTATTCAGCAGGGCACTTTTAACCCCCGCTAGCGGCCGAAAAAGGGTTAAAACCACCCGCAACCACCCTGCAGCAGCGCTTTGCTGGCGGCATAGCCGTGCTGACCCATTGATTTCAATGGGCAGGAGCGGTGGAGGAGCGGTATACACACCGCTCCTTCACCGCTCCAAACATGCTGCTAGCAGGACTTTTTTTTACCGTCCTGCCAGCACACCGCTCCAGTGTGAAAGCCCTCAGGCTTTCACATTGGAGAGACAGAAGCGGCTCTTTCAGGGCGCTTTGCAGGCGCTATTTTTATCGCTGTAGTGCCTGCAAAGCGCCCCAGTGCGAAAGGGGTCTTAGCCTAGGTTCACACTACTGCGATGCAATGTACTGCGAATTTGATCCATTTTTTTGTCCTGTGTGAGGTGCGAATTTGCCTTGCATTTTGAGGTGGACTGGTGCGAGTTTACTACGATTTTACAGCAAATTTCAAGTGGCAGACAGTGAACAATTTGCAGAGATGTGAACTGTGTGCTGTAAGTTTACTGCAAGTTAAATTGAAGCCTATAAAAGATAAAATTCACACTGTACCATAAGAATTTGCATCACACCAGCAGTCAACGCGCACAGGACCCTTTTTTTTTTTCTCGCACCAAATTCGCAACGCATAGATGTGAACCAAAGCCATGGAATACTATGCTTTTTACATGACCTGCAAATCTGTGTGTTCCTAAACGCATCAAACCCGCTGTAAATTTGCATCAGTGTGAACCCAGGCTCATCGATTTGTAACGAAGACCTAGAAGTAAATGAAAATGATACTGCTGAATCCTGGTTCCTGAGTGATAAGTCGCATTAAGGCCAAGTCCTCTTTTTCCAAATGAAAAATAATAAATGCATGTATATTTACAGAAAAAAATTGCATTTATTTTTTTTTTGCAAATGAGCCTGCAAAGCATTGCTTCGGCGGTCAGTGGATAGTAGGTGTGATGCCAGGCTCTGCAGACTTTTCCTCCAGGTCGATGCCCATATCGATGTACAGGCTTTCAATCAGACAGGCCATAGACGGTGCAAATTTCTTTCCTTCAACCCGCACAATTCCCACATTAACATAGACAATGTTGACAGGGTAATTCCTCCTTTTGAGAAATTGTCTTCTCCCGGCGTGGGCAGGCGGGGAAAACCGTCCCTGCCAGGAGAAGACAGTGATTATCGCTAGTGGCTATAGCAGCCGCTTGCGATAATCACAAGCGAATCCGGCAGGCTGGTTGTACCCAAGTTGATCGATATTGGTTGGTATATTCAGCCTGCCCATTATTGGTTCGAATCTTGGCTGGTTCCTTCTGAGATTCGAACCGTCTATGGCCGGCCTTGGAGAGTTGCAGCAAGTGTCCCTGGACGCCCCATTGTTCTTCATTGAAAAACTACAAGTCGGCAGATGGGACTTATAGTTTATTCAATCACAGCTCTCAGAATAAACCACATGTGCTGTTGGAGGGTGGCCCTTTTGGGGGTGGGAGGGGGTCTGCTTGGCAACATGTTGAATAAATATGAGTGCGTAACATGTAGCATGATCTTAAAAGGTGAAGTTAGATGATAAAAATCAAAGAGTTATCAACTACAAAGAAATCCATAATGCATCAAAATCCAAATGGCATTACCAAAAAAAAAAAGAAAAAAAAAAAGAAGTATGGGGCGGGCTATCGCTGAGAAAAAAAACAAAATTTGTGTGACATAGCCGTAATTTTAGAGAAGTCGGCATTTTCTACCCTGTTTATTCAGGAGTTGTCTTTTAAATCAATGTATATTGTAGAGTATACAGGAGTGCTGCTGCATACCATATGCTGCCTTACAGAAAGAGAAGTTGGTTATGTGTCAGACAAGGGCAGAGAGAACATAGCAGATTACACCACAGCAGTCTGGTTCAGGTGTGTGCAATGCTGTGGCCCCCGTTGGCCTCCAATAAACTGTATACAGCATAGCCGCCCCTGATTGCTCCACACTAGAGCCCACCGCAGATAGGAAAAGGACTTCCTTATAGCTACATTTGGAAACCAACTTTAACAAAAACAGCAAGTCATTTTTACCCAATATATAAAAATGGGGAAGTTCTAAAAAATGTACAGCAAAATAACACTAAAACAAACATTTTGAAGACTTGTATTTTTTTTAACATATCAGTTATTCACATCTTGATGTGACAATAAACCCCAGTTTAAAAAAAAATAAATTCAAGTATGTATTCTTGAGTACCATTGAGTGCTCTCCTTCAAATAATTTTTTGCTACGGTGATCTGAGTTCCTGTTAGTCCAGTGTTTCTCAGTCTTTATGTCTGTAAAGGCACCCATTAAATTCTGAACAAACACAAGGCACCCCATTCTAAAATGTAAAAAATCTAAACTATTAGTTATACATATCGCAGCAGTATCCACACAGGTAGGACATCCAACACTAGAGGGGATTTATTCTTCCTAAGCAAATACACCCTTGCTCGCCGGTACCGACTACTATTCCAGTGTTTCTCTTCTCCATCATTTTACTTTAAGACTCCAGCGCTGACAGAGAGGCAAAACTCCCAATTTCCTCCTCATCTACCAATGAGGTCATAGGTTGTTAGGATGTCAGTGGCTGGCCTGCAAGGTGCCCAAGGTTGTAATGCTGCACAAAAAAAAATCCTTTGGCCTTATGTAACAAAAAGGCAAGCTTGTTCCACCCACTGGCTTGTTCACAGCTCCTAGTCAGGTTGCTAGAATGTTAGGTAATTTTACCCTTTTTGGCTCCTCTGTAGACAACAGAAGAGTGGTTGATTTCTTTTGGCTGTTCTGGGTTTTACAAGCTGCAGGTTTGATTGCTCTCCCCCGCCTTCCAGAAAGTTCTGGAACATAGGAACAGAGCAAGGCAAATGGTACTGCAGCCAATCCCTTGGGAGGTGTGGCCAGAAGGTGGCTGAGGAGCACATAGTCTGATCTGTGGAACAGCGGTGTCCTCCTGTTGAAGGGATTCCACCTGTTTAGGTGGGGGGGTCGACGCCCTGCCTCTAGCCATTCTGTGGTTTCAAGCTTCTGTTCATTGAGACCTCCTCTGTGGCAGAGCCAGTGGCCCTACATCCGAGAGGGTATCAGACACCCTGAGACCTCACCCAAGGATCCCGTCCACATAGCTCCACTGAAAGGCACAGCTACTTCCCTGGCCTTGTGAGTACTGCTTTGCTGCAAGATCCTGGTGACTGTGTACTATTAGGATTGCTGGGCCTCGTAGTTCCTCTCCTGAGAGGTACATACTGACCCGTCTACTTTAGTTTAGTGGAAAGACTTTACACTAAGATGAACTGAGTAGTTCCTGTCCTGAGCGGTTCATACATTTATTTCCTATAGTTTCTCATTGGAGGACTGTAGAAGCTGGGTCAAGGAGTTTTCCAACCCCCCCGAGAAGTACATACCTCTGGTCTCTACTAGTCTCTCACTGGAAGACTGTATTCTGAACAGAGGAACTGTTCCTGAAATTTGCAGCATAGAGAAGAGGGTCCTCTTGTTCCTGTTAGCAGTTCTGGAGTATACCACACTACCCTACACACCATTGCTCTTTGTGTCAGTGTACCTGGACTGTGCTCTGTGTGTGCTCAGAGCCTCTGCATGAGGCCTTATGCACACAGGATGTTTTTACAGCTGCTTTTAGGGGCGTCAGGCATTTTTTTTTTCTTCCAAACACCCCTCTATGTTAGCCTGTGTGTGCATGACTTTTGGCAGCAGTGTTCATTACTATAGTGGCAGGGACTTTTGGGAGGCAGAAAAAAACCTAACTGTCAGCATGTCCAGGAGCAGCAGTGTTCTGGCAGAAAAAACACTTGATGCTTGTAAACGCTAGGCGCGTTTAGCCCTTGAGCATTAATTCATTTTAATGGTAGAATAAATGATTAGTCTGGCTAATGAAAGGAATTAACGTTCAAGCACTTGGCGCTTGTAAACGCGCCTAAACGCTTGTAAAAGTGTTAGACACTTCTACAAGCACCTGAAATTTTTTCTGCCAAAACGCTGCCAGGAGGAAAAGCTTCTAGGAGAGTTTTCAAAACTCCCGTGTGCAAGAGGCCTTAGTGAGAGAGAACCATGATCATCTTCACCATCAGTGCTGGAAGTAGACAGCGACTGATCATCAGCCAGCAACCCTTTCAGGGGTACCACTACATTTTGTGTTGCTTTAAAACCAAGCCTCAGGATCCTTTAAAGAGAAACAGTTTACAGGCAACGGTATAAAACAGAAAATTATATAGTGTTGTCCAGTCATTACTTTCTCAAAATAAGATTAGCCTATAGGATGTAGTCCAGCAACACAAACACTAAATAACAAGCAATTGGCTGCTGTATGTGATGTCACTGCAGTGTTCATGACTATCTGTACCCATGACCTTTGCTAAATTCCATAATAGCTCACCAATTAAAACAAGCAAAGAGCACCCTTATAGGAAAACCTTCCCATCATGCAGTATACATTGTACAACCATGATTCTTTATTAATTGTGATTGGTTAGAAAAGTAAGTACATATAGAGGCAAAGCCTCATCATCTTCAGCCTCATGTCAGGTATACCGAATGGTGTAGTACATACCTGTAGATCAGGGGTCTCAAACTGGTGGCCCTCCAGCTGTTGCAGAACTACAAGTCCCATCATGCCTCTGCCTGTGGGAGTCATGCTTGTAACTATCAGCCTTGCAATGCCTCATGGGACTTGTAGTTTTGCAACAGCTGGAGGGCCACCAGTTTGAGACCCTTGCTGTAGATCATATATACCACGCACAGGGTAAGCAACCGGACTTCTTGGTGTATAGAAGACCCAATCAACATGTTGTCTTCTTTTAACATGTAACAGTTTTATTTTCATATGTAACTCGATAACACTAAGGGGAGCCCTGCACATTTTTCAAGTTAGCCAGCACAAATTTGTTTCAACTACTAGTAAAAACAGAGGCTTTAGTTGCATACAGTGGATATAGAAAATAATCACCCCCTTTAAAATAATCACATTTTGTTGCTTTGCAGCCTAAAAGAAGACGGACACAGTTTTTTTTTTTTACCCAGCTGTATTTGCAAGATATAACATCCAAGTGAAAGATATAACACCAACGTGTCAAAAAAAATAAATATATATATATATATTATCTATATATATAATATATTAATTACACACACACACATTATATATATATATATATATATATATATATATACGAACAGAATCACAGAGTTGGAAAAAGGATCACCCCCTTGTGTCAGTATTTTGTTGATCCACCTTTTGGGATATGTCTCTACTAATTTTGCACATCTAGACTTTGCAATATTTGCCCACTCTTCTTTGCAGAATTTGCCAACTCTTCTTTGCAGAAATGCTCAAGTTCAGTTAAATTTGATAGTGACAATTTGTGGACCGCAGTCTTCAAGTCATTCCACAGATTTTCAATGTGGTTTTAAGTCTTGGGTCTGACTAGGCCATGCAAGGACATTCACCGTTTTCTCCTTCAACCACTGTGTGGTCATTTTTTCTGTGTGATTTGGGTCATTGTCATGTTGGAAGGTAAACCTTCTCATTGACAACTTTCTGGCAGAGGACAGCAGATTTACCTCAAGAATGTGACAGTAGTTTGCCCCATCCATTTTTCCTGCTATCCAGTTCCTGCTGCAGAGAAACACCCCCCGAACAGGATATTACCACCTACGTGCTTTACTGAAGGAATGGTGTTATTTGGATGGTGAGCTGTATTGGATTTCCGCCATGTCAGGTCTGCCAGGAGACTAACCGCCCTTCGGTTTCCTGACCAGTAGTCTTCTTATCCCAGTATCAGGTGGAGGGACGGTTGAGATCCAGCAGCCAAAAATATGGGACCACAATAGAAAGTGCAAACAGGCTATATCAAGGCACAGCAACAAGCAACTCACGGTTAGTAATGGTGCAGTCAGGAGCCAAGCAGAAGGAAGGGCTATCCAAAAATGGTCTCAGTCAGCAAACCAAGGCAGCAGTCCATGGAGGCATACCAGGAGGCAGTGTCGGGAACAGGCAGAGTCAGCAACAACGATCAGTGTAATCCAAAGGAGTAGTCCAAAAGGCAAAATGGGGAACAGGCAGAGTCGGCAACAACAATCAGCAAAAACCAAAAGGAGAAGTCCAAGAGGCAAATTCGGGAACAAACAGGAGTCAGCAACCAAGAATACAGTATTTTAAACACCAACAGCAGAAAAAAAAACCTATACTAGGACAAGGACAGGAAGGGGAAGTGATGATTTATAGGTTACTAGATCAGGTGACTACCTACAGCTGGTCACTAGGTGGAGCCAGGGTCCAAAATCAAGGAGCAGGGAAAAACCAGGGCTCTACACAGATGGAAGTTCCCCAGTGGCTCAGGCAGTAGAACACCAGGTCCTTGGATCGAATCCCAAACACTGTGTGACACACCAGACATAATGTTTGGTGTAGAGGCCAAATAATTCAATTTGACTCTAATCTGACCATAACACCTTTTACCATGTGGCCTCAGAATCTTCAAGGTGCATTTTGGCAAAGCTCAGTCGTGGTTGCATGTGGCCTTTTTTGTGGAGTGTTTTTTTTTCTTGCAACCCTCCCATACAAGCTACATTTGTGGAGAATTTGTGATGTTGTTGTCACATGCAAGAATTTATGACAAATTGTCATTGTGTGTAACTGCTTCAGAGTTGCTGTAGGCCACTTGGTAGTTTCTCTGACCAGTTTCCTCCTGGCTCTTTCATCCAGTTTGGAGAGATATCCTGATCCAGGAGGGTCTGTGTTGTACCAAATACCTTCCACTTCTTAATAATAGACTTCACTGTGCTTCTAGGCATTGATAAAGCCTTTGAATTTGTTTTTGTATCAATATCCTGACTTATGCCTGTCCACAACTTTATCCCGGAGATCTTTTGACCATGTCTTGCCATCCATAGTTAATTGTTTGCCTCAGTTGCACTACTAAGGACTGAAGTGCTCCAGGAAAGCTGAGTTTATTAAAATGACCACAGCTGAAAGTCAAATGGCTTTGTGTCCCATTTAGAAGGTAATTAGATACACCTTATTGAGTTTAAAAGTAATTTTTGGGGGGGTGATCCTTTTTACAACTCAATGGTTCGGTTTTCAATTTTTTTTTTTACATGTTGTTGTTTTATCTCTCACTTGGATGTTATTAGTTGCACTGAGTAAATACAGCTTGCTAAAACAAAAACTGTGCCTGTCTTCATTTCAGGCTGCAAAGCAACAAAATGTGATTATTTTATGTTTACAAACTTTTTTATTAGAAAGTTGCAAAAGGTGGTACAAAAACAATAGCATCTTGAGTCAAAAAGAAATTACACTGGAATAAAGTATATCTCAAAAGACAAAACATGGCTATGAAATAGTGTGAACGTTTTTCAACTCTACAGATGGATTTCTCTCGTATTTTAACTTGGGAGAGTGGGACAGAGGGATTTCTCCAATGTAAAGTGCCTACCCAATGGATGGCGACACATATTGTATGGATTAGTCTAAAATGTGATTATTTTTCTATACCCACTGTACATGCAAAATGTATTTAGAAGCCATATTGTTACTTCAAGGAACCTCTGATAAATGTGATCCTGAGCTCTGAACTTCTGAGTTTCCTAGCTCATTTAATAAACAGATGCACAGGAAAAAATATATAAATCAAAATTCGGCTGGTTTAGCAGGATCTGCCAGAATTTCAATGTATGGGCAGGCTGGTTGTACAGAAGTTGTTCTACCGATCAACTTATGTACAACCACCCTATCAGGTTTTCCCCCGATGGATCAGCTATAGCCGGCAGCACTGGTCAGTGTATTCTGACGGAAGGAAAGTCTTGCCACTATCAGAATGCAACAACTAAACGGGAAGGCTTTCCCCTTCCGAGTGTGTGGATGAGGGAATCCGGTCATTTTTTTTTTCATTCAACCCGGAGGATCACAGTCTAGGCAGAAAATGGCTTGGAGGCAGCTAGGCATGTTCCAGTCCACCAACTGACAGGGAAATTGGCACACTGTTTTTATTCAATATAGCACATTATCAGATAATCCATACCTTTTATCATTACTTGGTACTTGAACTTTGGTTTGAATTTTTGCCGGGACATCAACTTCAATTAAATGGCAATGAGGTCAATCAACTATTCAAGCAGAAGAGGCCATCTCACGTTAGTACAAGATACAAAATAATGACGGACAAAGTCTAAGTAGTGCTTTAATATACTAATCAGTAAAAGGCCATTATATTATAATCAGCTCTTAGGGCTCCTTCACACAGACATGTCCGTGTATGGAGCCCGCTCTGCTCAGCGGGGGATCGGTCTGCCGATCAGGCAGATGACAGGACCTGTCAGAGCGCCGCTCTCCCCTATGGGGGATCGGATGATGACGGACCGTAGAGTCCGTCGTCACCCGATCCGATCCGAAGACGGATGGAAAAGTAGGTTTTACCTCCGTTACACTTTTTCGGATCGGAGCGGGTTGGATGTCAACGGACATGTCACCGCTGACATCCGATGCTCCATAGAGATCTATGGAGGGTCCATTCAGGTCCGCCTAAAAAAACTGACAGGCGGGCCTGAACGGATCGTCAGTGTGAAAGAGGCCTTAGAAGATTTTTTTTGCCCACAAGATATTCTTGGGTAGTGTTGGATACATTTTCTTCAGAGAAAATATGTCTTACTAACAGCAATTTTAAAAACATTTAGTGAATTGACAAATTTTAGAACACATACATTTTTGTAAAAGCCAGTCAGCATTTATTTATTCTGATTTGCATTGGTGGAACAGTATGTGATGTGCCTAAGGAGATACCCGTAAATATGAACTAAACAGATGTGGCCTGCGAGCTGACCAAGGCCTTGGTGGCATTTATTGTGGACTCCTTTTATATAAACAGAGCAGGATGGTCAATGCTCCTAGCTTTCAGATACAGTGCAACATTGCTATCAAGACAGGCAAACAAATACATGTATAATAGCCTGAGTCTCGGATATGTTAGTTCACCTTTCCCAAAAAATTGCCTATGCAGGTAATTGGCACCTGTAGATAAAACAAACTGCACAACTTTTACTAAAGTTGGATAATGCCCTTGCTATAGGTGTAGGCCATTTATGCAACTCCTGAAACCTGCCCCCCCCCCAAAAAAAAAACCCAAATGGCATCATCCAGCCCTACCACATTGCTAGGATGTTGCCAAGACACTCCCAGCTGTTATGGCTCACACCCAGCCATCACAGGAGCGAGCGCTACAACCCCCACACATACATGGTCCACTGTGTCCTGTCACAGCATTGCTGAGCTCAGATCTACTGCAACAGGGAAGAAGGAGCACATGTGAGGGTGTTTGAATCACTCAGGAAGGAGTTAACAACATCCTAGCAACAAAAGGTAGAACACAATGATGGAAGTTTTTCCAAAGCAAGGACATTTTTTAACTTTGGTCAAAGCTGCACAGTTAATTGTTATTAACATGTGCCCCTTATCTGCATAGGCTTTTTTGTTTTTGGGAAAGGTAAACTAACCTTTTAAGTTTTAATAAACCAGAAACAAACGTTAAAATTTTGCACAACAAATAAGGAGGTCATGGTTGCAAGGGATATTCAAAACAAAAATCATTCCCCTTTTCTCAAAATGCCCCCCCCCCCCCACACACACACACACACACACACACTTCACGCGGTCATCCTGATCAAGTCCATTTTGGTGGATGTCCTGAAACGTGAACGTCCTGTGTGTGTGTGTGTGTGTGTGTGTGTGTGTGTGGGGGGGGGGGTTATGTCAATGTTTGATGCGATGATGGATGTAGGATTAATTCAATTTTAGTACTTGTGCATTGTCACACATTTTCAATAAAGCTATTTTTGTACCATTAACCCCTTGATGCCAATTAGTCTCTATAGGTAACCGCTCTTCTGGTGTTCAGATTTTTTATCTTTACACTAACCCCTTAGACTAACCCCTGAGACTGCACACACTGTGTGTAGGTGTGGTACAGGGTTATTCAAACTTCCCTCTAAGTTATTTGTAAATGGACTTGTGAACATTTACATCTAACTACCTCCGGGTTCGATCAGGTCCACAAAAAGAAAAAAAAAAGAAAGGAAGGGACTCCGTCCTCTTTAGTTTATGCAGAGCGGATTGGAGGGTAATCAGGTGTAAACTGACAGCGGTGCCCATGTACTCCCAGCCATCCATAAAGCAGAGTAGACTCAGTCTGTGTCTGCTCTGCAGAAACTGAGTGGACACAGATATGTCATTAGCAGTGGATCTGTGAGCTGATCCCCTGCTAATCGGAATGGAATCCGCCCCATGTGAAAGGGGCCAATTGGGCACGGAGAACCAAAACTAACATTGAGTAGAAAAGTCATGCCTTCTATTCATTCACTACTAAAATGATTGCCAACTGAAAAAAAAAATTAAAAAAAAAGAAGAAGAGAACCCCACAGCCAAAGGCTTGGACGCCAAATTACTTGTGCTGGAACAAAGTAGTATAACCAAACCGTGAACGGTTGTCACAAAAAATGACTGAAATAAATGTTAATACAGAATATGCATACGTTCAGCTCACAAGTGCATGGTTACATTAGAAAGGGAAAAAAATAAAAAATACTAGGATAAGAAAAGTTGGAAAACAAGATTTTCATATTAAAAGATGTTTAGTCAAAAACATGTTTAAACAGCTTGCTTAAAGAGGAAACAATCCTATTACAAGTTCAAATATGGTAAGTCATAAATCAAAAGCAAAGTGAGTGCTGTATGGACTAAAGAATGGCGAATTCCGTTCACTTGTGTCTGTTTCAACTTTTTTCAGGGAAAATTGAGACGCTAGAGGTACAAAATAATGAGAAAGCAAGAAAGGAAGATGAAGAGAAAGAGACAGAGACACAGAGTTTTACAGCTACTGCCTCATTTAATGTTTTTAATTCAGCTTTTCATTTGCCTTTTTTCAAGAGGCCATACAGGCCCGATCTACATGCAAAAAAGGCATACATTCTACGTGAAACACAATATATGAAAACATTCTTCGTAAAATACAGCAATTACTATGTGAACAATATCACAATATTCCAAAAGTCTGCTTCTCGAGAGATTGTATTACAGAGTGTTTGCATGTAAGCCCTATAGACCAACATTATGTAACATAAACCGGTTTAAGACAAATATTCCCAAGACTGTGCTTAACAGCAGTGAAGATGTTCAAAAGCCTAGCAATGAGTTCCTAACCAAGATTAAAATACAATACTGAAAAACAAGATGCAGATAAACTTTCTAGATGTGCCCAATGATGTCTAAAAAGCTTAAAAAATACTTTCCAGCCCCATTTGAACTTTTTTTTGAATTTCTGGAGTATACAATTGTTTATTCTTAACAGCAGATACACTACCCGCAAAATTCAAAGCTAATACATCCTGCCAAGATGCATAAAGTTCTAAGCAGGGCTTTAACATACCCTTCTATAAACATGCCTTCAGTTGGAAATGCAACTGCGTTTTTTCAAATGCATTTTCCATGGCTGAACCTTCCCAAAAAACATTGACTTTATTGCTGACTGCGTTCCCATTGGGAAGTCTGCTTCCAAATTTCTCTTCTTTCTGACACCTGTGGCTGGTGTTCTCTTCTAAGGACTTCTACTCTCTAGTTTTCTTTGCATTCCCAAAGATTTTTGGCATCCTAAAGTGTGTGAGTATTCACCAACTCACGTATTTTTTATTTTTTTTTTAACAAATGAAAACTCACATACTTTAAACCATAGCCATACTGGTCATGAAGGTAAAAACACCCAATCATTACAGAATGGTTTAATATAAAATAACGGCCAGATTCTGGAGTGCTCAGTTTTGAACTGCAGCCTTTTGTCTCATGCATCTATGCTGCACAGCCTTTTTCTGAATGTATAAAAAAGGTTATTGAGAATCAGGGCCATTTTTACAGGCTTGCACTCAGGGTGGAAACATCTAAGAGGGTGGACCAAGGACGAAATTCTAACTAGCAAAAGCACTTTGACATACACATTAGTTAATGCTGCAGGAAAACTTGCCATGTCTGGTAACATTGGTTAAGGGACAACTAGTGCTGGTTTAGTTAATGTTGGTTCGTTTCTCAATGCATCTAAAAGACGATCTCTGACAGACAGTTATTCAGAGATAAAAATGAAATTATAAACTGCCATCGCTACTGAAAAACCTTGGCGGATTCTTGGTTAGGAGCAAGATTTGTGGCTGAAAGTGCATAAATATTTAGCCACCACAGGTTGCAGTTCAGTCCTTACTATAGCTGTAGTATAATTTAAATACATAGCTTTACAATACTTTTAACAGGATCACAACTAAAAGAGAATACAGCAGGTCTGGCTCAAGTTGTGCAGAACACCGTTGCTCAACACCCTTTCCCAAAGACAAAACAGCATTATTAGGTCTCACTGATGCAATGTCCGCAGATGAATTCCCGAACTCCTCTAAATAACATCACAATAACCAACTGCGTCTAGTATTTAACACCATGGGAACAATGATATTCTACACCTAGGAACAGAACTTTATATATACACCTTGAGGCCTATACACGTACAATATTCAAGCAAGAAATCATTGCATTGTAACACTGCACTATGCTCGAAGATTAATGTTTCAGCTGACCATTATTAATAACTCATATCACCATACTTAATAAAAAAGCAAAGTAATGTTGGAATTTGGTTGACCGATATGTGTAAAAACAATGTTCTTTGTACAAAAATGAATATTCTGGTTTAAAGCCAAGCCTAAAACATTAACCCAATTAAAATGATTACAGCTGATTTCCCTTTCCCATGTTCCCAGTGGCGTCCGAAGTGGTGAACACATTAAACTTTAAGCTCATCTTTTCAGGAAAAAAAAAAAGAACACCTACAGCTGAGCCAGACCCCGGTTAACAAAAAAAAAAAAAAAGAAGAGATGAGGTAAAACCAATGTTTCAGGGACTGTAAGGAGCCCCTTTTTCAAGAACCTCCTACCTGGTAGAATCTTATTGTGAAAAGGGTTTCATACATTCCCCTAATTTTTTTTCTCCTCCTCTCTTTCAGGTAGGAGGTTCTTGAGAAAGGGGGTTCTTACATCCCCCGAAACATTGGTTTTTCCTCCTCCCCTCTTTTCAGGTAGGACGTTCTTAAGAAAGGGGGTTTTTACATCCCCCGAATGGTTGTTTTTTGTTCCCTCCTCTTTTTTCACCAGGGTCTGGCTTAGCCATCCATTTAATTACTCTATTTTGGGTACTGAACTCCTGTATGTATTTCTGAAAATCAGCTCTTAAGTATAGCCCACTGTACCTATATGCATACATGTATTTTTTGCTGTGATTCAACAGTGGACTGAATATCTTTGCTGTATTACATGCACACTGGAAGTTATGAAAAACACCAGTAGCGTTAGCTGTAGAAAGCTGTAGAATGAGTTTTGCAGCTTTTTTTTAGCAAAACTTTACTTCCACTAAAGCATATGGCTCAAACTTAGAATAACCAAGCTTTGTTAGCGTTTTTGAGCTTTTTTTTAGAGTTATGCCGTGTACACATGAGCGGAATGTCCGACAGAAAAAGTCCAGCGTGAGCCTTTTATCGTATATTCCGATCGTGTGTATGCCCCATCGGACTTTATACGTCGAAAATTCTGACGGACCTAGAAGGAACCAATTCCTATCGGGAAAACCGATCGTCTGTATGCTGTTCCGACGTACCAAAAACAAAGCATGCTCTGAAGCAAGTACGAGAGACGGAAGCTACTGGCTATTGAACTTCCGTTTTCCAGTCCAGTCGTACGTCACCGCGTTCTGGACAGTCGGAATTTGGTGTGACCGTGTGTATGCAAGACAGCTTGAGCGGTATTCCTTTGGAATTCCGTCAGAAAAACCTTCAGAGTTTATTCCGACGGGAAAACCGGTCGTGAGTACAGGGCATTAGAGCGTTTTATTACAGCTAAAAAACTCCTCTCAAAACCCACTAGTTCTGGGAGTTTATTACCAGCCAGAAAATGCCCCTGCTAAAAACGCTGATTACAGCATGTGTGCATGGACATATAGGATAACATGCTGGGGAGTTTACTGGCTGCAGGAAAAAACCCTGAAGCCAAAAACAGCAGCTGTAAAAACATCCAGTGTGCATGAAGCCTAATGCTTGATGTGATATGACATACTTGGATATCTGTACCTGTTGTATAATTGTATATATATGCCTAACACACCTTTATTGCCAAAGCATTTTGGTTATGTCGTATGCTTACTCTGTATATTTAAAAATATTGACAGATTGATACAATGTGGAGAGGTTTAGACTGCATTCACACCTGAGCGATTCAAAGTTGCACGTTTTTACCATGATTTTACCGCGTTTTTGCTTTGATTTTGTTCAGGTCACCAATGTAAAAGCCAGAAAAAATGCCTGTAATCTGCCCCAAAGAAGCTCATGTTCTTTTTTGAGCTTAGGGCGTTTTTCAGCATTTTGCTTCAGGTGCCAAAACGCTCAGGTGTGAATGCAGCCTCTAGCATTCCAATTAATATAAATATTGTTGGTTGTTAAATGGTGTAGTTCAGTGTTTCTAAACCATTTTTCAGTCAAGGCACCCTTTAAAATTATGCACACAGTCTCGAGGCACCCCATGGGAATGTAGGCTGTACAAAAGAATCTTAAATAAAGAATAAACCACACTCAGACTTATATAATGGTGATAAATGGCCGCGGCACCTTTATTGGTATAAATAAACTTATAATTAAAACATAAATAAATTCTTTTAAATTTTCTTTTTCTTATATTTATTTATTTATTTATTCATTTAATTAATATTTTCAATAAAACATATATCAATATCTCACTCAGTTATAGAACTCGAGCGAGTACCATAAATAAAACCTTCTTCAAAGTCCCCCCTTGATCCAAGGGTGACAAACCACATAAAAGGTGCTGCGACAAGGGTGGGAGGGATGGGGAGCTCGTCAAGCCGCTGTGGGGTCAAGTGACTGGAAACCTGAGTGCGGGGGTCTTATATAGCCCCCGGAACACGTGTACTATTCCACAGTACACGTGTTTTTCCCGCCCGTAGATCACGTTGATTTTTTGCCTCTCATATTCTGTTTCTTAAAGGAACAGTAACCAATAAATTAAATATATATTTTTTTTTTTTTTTTTTTTTTTAAATTATTTCTTTTGCCAGCCACAGTCCCCATGCCGCGGGCACTTAATTAATGCCCACTTTTTCATGGGAATGTAGGCTGTACAAAAGAATCTTAAATAAAGAATAAACCACACTCAGACTTATATAATGGTGATAAATGGCCGCGGCACCTTTATTGGTATAAATAAACTTATAATTAAAACATAAATAAATTCTTTTAAATTTTCTTTTTCTTATATTTATTTATTTATTTATTCATTTAATTAATATTTTCAATAAAACATATATCAATATCTCACTCAGTTATAGAACTCGAGCGAGTACCATAAATAAAACCTTCTTCAAAGTCCCCACCAGCCGTTTATGTTTTTAGCAAAAAAAACAAAAACGGCCTACCCCACCACCGCGGCCATCTCAATCATGTTTTGCAAATCTAAATTAAATATATCCAAGCCTACATCCGACAAGTGAACTCCGTCTTGTCGGTAAAGGCCTGAAAAACCTCCTTCTAAATCGACATGTCTGAAAGAAAAACTATCTAAAAAAGGCATAAATTTTGCAATAGAATGGTTCACACGTCTTCTAATCTTCTCCAAAGGCTTTGTCTCTGGGGAAGACAACCATACAAGACGCGGTACCATTTCTGAAAATAGTACCCGAGTACCCGGAAAAGAAAGATGAATACGATGTAAATCCTGTTTCATCATAAAAATTAAATCCAAAGTGGATTGTTTACCTACATCATTACCCCCTAAATGAATTATTAATATATCAGGAGAGGGCCATCGCTGAGATAATGCAGAGAGATGACAGAAAAGATTGTTCCATTGAAGCCCACGAATTCCTTTCCAAAGAACTTTAAAAGAAGCATGGGGTAAAGATAAATTGGAAGTATAACAACGTTGACCTGCTCTTTTGTGGGCCCAATAAACAAACGAGTGTCCAATGATCCAAATGTAGGACTTGCGACCTATGAAATCAAATATATAAATTAGGGCGAACATACAAATTAAACCTCTTGGACTCCCATCTCCCTAATTTCATAATGACTGTATCCTCAAGACCCAATCTAGCTGCTTCTGTGGCGGCTCCTATGCGAAAAGAGTGTGACGAAAATTTAAGATGAGAGAGACCTAAATGAGATAAACAACGACGTAATAAAACGGAAAATTGAAATTTAGTAAGAGGGGAATGATCCAAGTGAACTAAAAAATTTCCCGAACATGAAGGACGAATAGAGATATATGTAGAAAGGGTTACATAGGGACAAATAATAGAGTCACCACAGGCATATAGACTGAGCCAATTACCTCTACCATGCACGTCCGTCTTAGATCGACTTATAAAAACTTGTACTTTACCTGGTGAAATTAATACTTCGTTAAAGAATAACCCAGAATTACCTTTTTTGTTAGCCGGGACCATCTCTGAAATTCGAAGCGCAGCAAAGAAAATTAAAACAAAGGCTGAATGAAGTAATATCGCTTCATATTCTGAATTGCATACTTTAGGCGTCACTAAACAAATATCCCGTAATATATCCAATGAAATAGGTCTACGCATATCCGGTGTGAACGTTTTTTTCTTATAACCTTTAAGAGCTTGGCGAACCGAAAAGAAACTCGTGCAAACTGGCAAATTATGAAGTTTTAAGAAAAAGGAAATTCCAGCCAAGCTTTTGTTAATATGATTATAAGAAAAATTCTTTTGCATAAGAAAACAAAAATATGCTAAAACTGTTTGTTCCGTTGGTGAACAACCGGAGAAGCCCATTGCATCATTAAACAATAGCCATTTTTTCCATGCAACCAAATATTCGGTCCATGTTCTAGGAGCTAAAGAATGCTGAATAGCTGAACAGACAGGGGTTAAATCAAATCCCATAGATGATTTGGGCATGTGTAACCAACTAGGTCCGCTTCGGGAAAAAGCTGCCTGAAACGAGCCATCTGAAAACGAGATAATGCATCTGCTATCTCATTCTGCTTACCAGGAACATATTTTGCCTTAACCCAAATATTCCATTTTAAACATAAAAATACAAAGTAACGCAAAAGTTTTATGACAGAAATGGATTTAGAAGATAGGCAGTTTATTGCAAAAAGTACTCCTTTGTTATCAGAATGAATCAGAATTCGCTTGTTTGTGAAAAATTCACCCCATAGCTCAAAAGCCACAACAATCGGAAAAAGCTCCAGTAACACAATATTCTTCGTGGCCTTTGTGTAAACCCAAAAAGGAGGCCAAGAACCAGAGCACCAATGAGTGCGCCATATTGCTGCGAAACCCAATGATCCTGCAGAATCAGTAAACAACTCCATATCAGCTGAAAAAACGAGTTCTTCCTGAAAAAACGTACGACCATTGTAATCTAAAAGAAATTGAGACCATACCAATAGATCATCTTTAAGATCATTGGTAAGCCGAATATGTGAAAAAGGAGATTTAAACCCCGACATAGCCATAGACAGTCTTCTTGAAAATATTCTGCCCACTGGCATAACTCGAGACGCAAAAGCCAACAATCCTAAAAAGGATTGAAGTTCTTTTAGCAAAACCTTTTTCTTACGCAAAAAGAGACAGATCAACTCCTGAATCCTATCAATCTTTAACACGGGAAGTTGAAACTGACATAAAACCGTATCGATTGTAATACCTAAAAATTCGATAACCGGGGAAGGAAGAACCGTTTTTTCATCAGCAATAG
Source organism: Lithobates clamitans (assembly GCA_037952925.1). Taxonomy (NCBI): domain Eukaryota; kingdom Metazoa; phylum Chordata; class Amphibia; order Anura; family Ranidae; genus Lithobates; species Lithobates clamitans. The sequence goes on from JBBGZY010000189.1 coordinate 942,639, forward strand.
GAATTCCAAAATTGTTAGAGATAGCTAAAAATAATTGCAACAGCAAAGCGCAAATTGGGGAATCAGGCGGTCCTATAAACAGGAAATCATCCAAGTAATGGATTATTCCTTCCGAACCTGAAACATGCAAAATAACCCATTGCAAAAAGGTAGCAAACGTCTCAAAATACTGACATGACAAAGAGCAACCCATTGGTAGACACATGTCATAGAAAAAATAACCTTCGAAACAAAAACCTAAAGAATTAAAGGACTCCGGTGCAATGGGTAATAATCTAAAAGCAGCCTTGATATCTGATTTAGCTAACAAGGCTCCAATCCCAAATTTTTTTATTAATGAAACAGCATCGTCAAAACTAGCATATTTAACCGATGATAAAGAATCGTCAATTTCATCATTTAAAGAGTTACCTTTCGGAAAGGAAAGATGATGAATAAGACGATAAGAGTTTGGTTCTTTTTTTGGCACTAAACCTAATGGGGATATACGAAAATTTTCGAAAGGTGGAGAAACGAAAGGACCGGCTACCCGACCAGCTATGATCTCTTTGATCAACTTTTTCCTAACCACCTGTCTATGAAGAAAGACTGATTTCAGATTATCCACTACATGGCACCCATTACCAGAAAAAACAGGGAGTTTAAAACCGAAAGTAAAACCATTAATTAAAATTCCCGCTTTCTCCTTGTCTGGGTACAGAAGTAGCCATGGGTACATGTTTTCCAGCCTCACTGGCGTGTGAGCTTTTTGAATTGTCCCGGGATTGCACATTGGAATAACTTCTTTTAAAACATTTCACTAAAGGATGAGTCCCGAAACAAAAGGAACATTCATGCTTATAACGACACGAAGCTGACCATTTACACTGTGACTCGTTATATGCATAGCAAATGCCCTTCTTATAGACTGACGACGTGTTTTGATTGACAAGAGGCTGTTTGTTAAATGCTTGTTTCTGAGGAAGAATTAAGTTTAACCATAAGCCAACATCCTTCATTCCCCACTTCAAAGAAGGGAAGACAGCCATTTTTTGGCGGAATGATTCATCATAGTTGTACCAACCAAAACCGCCAAAATTTCTATAAGCTTCCAAAATGTTTTCTAGATGTTGGAATAAACCACTACATTTTTCCGGGAACTTTTCGCCCATTATTGCTGAAAAAATACAGAAAGCCTGTAACCAGTTATGAAAAGATTTTGGAGCTGTACGGCGTCTATCCTCATCATCGTTCCGTTTATCAGATTTAAAAGGTAACTCCTTGTTGCTAGGTAATAATGTCAAAAGGTCAATAAAATCACCTTTCCATATTTTTTCTTTTATATTAGAAGTTAAATGAAAACCTAACGGAGACATCTCGCAAGGTAATACTTCCTTAAAACATGTTTCTGGCACAGGGGACAATATATGTGCCTTAGTAACACTTTGGGTATTATTAACCACATTCGTGTTAACCATATCCTGTGAATTGACAGATGATGAAGTATTATGTGACCAAACATTAACTGGTGAAATAACAGGTGTAGATAAATTTGTATTACCTAAAGAAGCTGTAAATTTAGACAAAGAATCAAGAAGTTGAGTTATGAAAAGTTGTTGTGCTGACTCACCAGCAGGGGGTGTTCCTGTAGTAGCTTGAAAATCAGGTGTCTGTTGAAATTGTCTGTCTGCTGCAGCTGTTTCAACACGGGCTTCTGTCATCCTTTCGTCCAGCTGATCAAGCCTGGACGCTCTCGAACCCGTCGCCATGGCAACAGCTTGCCTAGTAACCTGTGGAGAAAAAGAGAGATTATCCCCGCGAGGCGGGGATAGATGAGTATTACCCCGCCCCCCTTTACGAAGAGGCGACGGAGAGAAATTCCTCTTCTTCTTGCGGGCACGGCCTCCACAGCGCTGAGGCGGCATGACATCATCCGCAGTGACCTCTTCAGCTGGGCGGGACTCCGCTCTTCCTTCAGAAGCTGCCATAGACGGACGCTCTGGCGGGCGGCTTCGTCGCTGCCTGCTTGCCGCTCTCAGGTGAGTCGCTGGACTGCTCGCTGGTGGTGATAGGCTCTGCATTTCAATTGCGGCTGGGGCCGGCGTACACTCTTCTGGGTCTCTCATGCCCGCTTCCTCCGCCGGGTCCGCTTCAAATTCCGCCAGGCATTTCATGAGCCATTCCTCGCCCCCTTCAGACGCCGCCCTCTCAAGGACCCTCCTCACCAGCGTCTTCATGACCTGAACGGCAGACGAGCTCCTGTAACCTAACACCTATGGAGCTGAGCTCGTCAAGCCGCTGTGGGGTCAAGTGACTGGAAACCTGAGTGCGGGGGTCTTATATAGCCCCCGGAACACGTGTACTATTCCACAGTACACGTGTTTTTCCCGCCCGTAGATCACGTTGATTTTTTGCCTCTCATATTCTGTTTCTTAAAGGAACAGTAACCAATAAATTAAATATATATTTTTTTTTTTTTTTTTTTTTTAAATTATTTCTTTTGCCAGCCACAGTCCCCATGCCGCGGGCACTTAATTAATGCCCACTTTTTCATTCTAAAATGTAAAACACTAAAAGTTTTACATATTGCAACATCTACACATGTAGGGAAGCCAACATTAGAGGTGATTTATTCTTCCAAAGCAAACAAACCTTTGCACACTGGTACTGAAAAGTATTTCAATGCTTCTCTTCTCCAATAGTTTTCTTCCTCCCTCAGCTGATGAAAGGGGCAGGCGGAAGGGACAAACAAGGATCCAAACTCCTTACAAGGACAAACTCCTTAGCAACCGATGATGTGATTGGTGGTTAGGACACCAGCAGCTAGAAGGTTGTAATGTGCACAATGAAAAGCTGTGGCTTTGTGTAACTAAAAGGCAGGCTTCACCCACCTGCAGGATTGTATACAATTTTTGGGCAATTTTTAGGCATTTTCCCAAGGCACCCCCTGAAGAAACCTGAAGGCACCCTGGTTGGTGTAGTTAAAGAGGTTGTAACCCCCCCTCCCCAAAAAAAAACCTGCAAGACAAAAAGGCATAAATGAGCTAGTATGCATCGCATACTAGCTCATTATGAAATACTTACCTTAACACGAAGCCCCTGCAGCGGCGCCCGCACACCACTGACATCTTCCCCGATGTTTCTTCTGGGTTCGCGGGCTCCGGCGCCGTGAGTGGCAGGAGGCGCAAAGACGTCACTCCCATGCATACGTGCGGGAGACGCCGGTCACAGCACATGGCTCTGAAGAAACGGCACGATCAGGCGTTCCTTCAGAGCGCATGAGCCGGTGACGTAAATCGGCGGGGTATATAGTAAATATCTCCTAAACGTGCATGTTTAGGAGATATTTACAGTACCTATAGGTAAGCCTTATTATAGGCTTATCTATAGGCACAAACAAACCAGGGGAGTTTACTTCCTCTTTAATAGTGGTGTGCAGACATTTATTGCTAATTACATGAACTAACCCTTTAAAGTGTTACTAAACCTAAAAACTTTTTTTACCTTAATGCATTGTTTGCATTAAGGTAAAAAAAGTTTTCAATTCCCCTGTGCCACCCTTCCTGTGTGAGGAGTAAGAGAGGGGAGAAGTGATCAGTGCTGTGCACGGCTGCATCTATTCTCCCCTTACTTCCTCTTCACACAGCACTTGAGAAGTGGCGGGAGTCTTTGGCTCTTGCTGCTGTCAATCAAATGCAGTGAAAAGGAAGTGGGGGGGGGGGGGGGGTGGGCCCAAGTCCCACTTTGTAAGTCTATGGAGCGTGTAAGCGTCTACAGACCACGTTTCTCCCCATAACAAGCGTCTGGCTATGGTGGATATAAAAAGAAGAGGAGGGGCCACTGCACAGAGCAGGCAAGTACAACATGTTTGTTATTTTAATTTAAAAAAAATCTGACTTTAGCAATACTTTAAAAGTGGTTGTAAACACTTACAATCCACATTTTACTACAGGTAAGCCTATAATAAGGCTTACCTATAGCTACCCTAGATAACTCCTAAACCTGCACGGTTTAGGAGATATCCCCTGTATCAGCATGTGCCGTCTTCAGCACATGCGCACTGAAGCAACGGCACGTCTGTGCTGTTTCTTCAGCTATTGTGCCGCGTGCATGCGTGGGAGTGACGTCATCGCGGCTCCGGCCAATCACAGCGCCGGAGCCCGCTATACCCGGAAATAACTCCGGGAGCGATGTCACCAGAGCAGTGTATGTGGACTTCGATCTAAAGTATAAAAGAGTTCCACCTAAAAGTGGAACCTCCGTTTATTTGAGAAAAGTCATTGCTACTACCCAAACACCACATAGACATACACACTGCGGTTGTTGCTCTTAAAATTTCTTCATTTTATTGAATAGCCACAGTGAAGAAACGCAGATTCTAAGGTGAGTATTTCATAATGAGCTAGTATGCCATACAAGATTTGAATTTCATCTGATTCCTGCCAAGCACAGGAGCATATTAGGATAGGTTTGCCAATGTGGTATCCTACAGTAAAATAGTTTGCAATAAAAATTGGAGTCGCATGGTAACGTATGCAGGTAAAGACATTTCCTGACAGGTTTGGGTTAGCATAATTTAATTTGTTAAGTTGCTTCTATGTCACTCAATGGCACTTTTGACTGTCTTATCACTTAGTGTCTGATCTAATAAAGTGTAATAACTCTGGGCAGGATCTCCTATTCTCTCACACTTTTATTGGAATGCTTGGCATTGGTCTAGGCCCCTCCATAAAACAAGCAGAAAGCAAACAGCTGGCGGATTGCAGTTTTAAGATATAAGCAGGATTGCTGCTAATTAAAATTGCAGCCTAATTCAGGTCTCGCTAGGTAAATGAACGGGATTTCCTACATGGAGCTATATATTACCAGAACAGCAGGTTAAAATCAATTTGTCACCATTAAATGAATTTGTTTTAATGGACAATTTAAGTGCAGACTGTCAACAGAATGCGATTGCAAGCATCCACATGAATTCCCCTGCAGAGGTCATTGTACTTCCTTTTGTGTCTTCTGAAACAGACATAAGTTGAAAGAATAGCTGGAGGCTGGGGACGCTAGTAACCTGCACTAGAGGAAATCCATACTGGAAGAAATACAGGGGCATCCACTGCGAACCTCCTCTAGAAAATCCTAATTGCCTGGCTGTGTATCTTGACACATTGACCTGAAACCAGAAGACTGATCGGGGGAGTTGGTGAAGTCACAACTCCTAATCTGGATACTTATTTAGTCAGCCATTAGATTAAATGGGCAACCATAGGACTAGTATTTTTATAGTCAACAATTGCGGGTTTTATGCTTCCTCGCTATAGATATTTAAAGTACATGTGTACCCTGTGTTCACAAGCAGTTACATATAGTAAACAAATAGCAAATTGTACCCTTTTTTGCTCATACATCAGTGGTCACATGGCTGCTATTTCATTCGTACAGTCTATCCAGGGCCAGGACTGTGGGGAATTTAAGCCGCAGTGGATTGTCACTGTTGGTGGTGTCAGCACATTCTTAAACTTCCACTACCAAACTCTACAGATATTTCCTGCACCTGAGTCGATGTTAAAGCCAACTTTTCACCCCCTTTTACTGAAAATCACACCAGAATGCAGCTCTGCAAGCCAAAATAAAATTCTCTTACAATAATACAATAAATATATTTGCTATCATTTACAATTAATGTATTTCCGCTTTCTGGTAAAAGCAGTAGTATACTGCATAAAAAAGAAAAAGTCAAGCCCCTGCAGGATAATGCCATAATGTGCTAGTATGCACCGCACATTATGACAGACTTGTCTTAAAACAAAGTCCAACAGCAGTGAGCTGTCACCGATGCTGGGGCTTCAATCTTCACCTAGTCTTCATTCCGTGTTCACAGGCTTCAGCAATTTGAATGGCCGATTCCCAGTGAGGTTACGGGCATAGCACAGAGCTCTGAATGGACGAAACCAACCATTCAGAGCACTGTGCGCATGCACCAGTGACATCACTGGCTGCTACTAAAGTAAATCTCTCCTAGACCAGAACCACGGTAATATCCCGTCCATTTATCTTTGCCCTACCTACCTTCTCCTCATATACATTGCCTGCTTTCCCCTCAATCTTACTCCTTCCCACATTTTCTCTCCCCCCCCTGTACTTTTCCCTTGTCATCACTGCTTATTGGCCCTGGCATTTAGGCCCTCACTCCCCTACTTCCAACTGGATGGCTGCAAGCTCTGCCAACTAGCATCGGGGCTGCTCTAATTTTCACTGTGAGCTGAAAGGTTGCTTTAGAATGTAGGATGTGATTTTGTAACTGGTATATTGTCTCTTACAATACTTTTGTGTGTGTACTTGTAGGCTGCCATGGAATTGTGATCTTTTGACTTTGCTGTAGTCCTCTCATTGCCAATCTTTATGGGTGCCACTATTGCCATTGTTTTTGTTTCTGTATTTTGAAGTTGAAAATTTTAACTATTTTTATCTCCTAAACATCGTTTAGGATATTTATTTACTGTACCTACAGATAAGCCTTATTATAGGCTTAATAATATAAATGGTGTGCTCTTTCCTGTGTTAAAGTATGTAACACAATATACTGGATAAACAAAGAATGACTGATGTGTACACAATAGTATGTGAGGTAATTGCCTTAATAAATTGAGACGGATACTAAGTAGGTGCATAAGTGACACTCTGAGGTGCTCAAAACATATAAACAATCTGTATGGAAAAATTGTGCCTTATGTAATAAACAATTATATCACACAAAGTTCATATTCATGAGCAAAGATGCAGCATGTGGACTCTTTTCAGACAGATTCCTGCATTACTCTCCTATACCAGGGATATGCAATTAGTGGACCTCCAGCTATTGCAAAACTACAAGTCCCAACAAGCCTCTGCCCTTGGGTGTCATGCTTGTGGCTGTCAGAGTCTTGTTATGCCTCATAGGACTTTTAGTTCTGCAACAGCTGGAGGTCTGCTAATTGCATATCCCTGTCCTATGCTGAAATGTTGCAAGAGGTCTGCTGGATTCCACTCTTAAGTAATCCCCAATGACTTGAAATATGATGTTTCATAAAGTAGAGTTGGCATCTTACCAGATATGGTGGATCCCTATTACAGAGATTAGACTCACTATGGGATATGACCACCTGTGTGGATATCACTCTCGTAGCTTTTTTCACAACCAAACACCTCCAAAGATTGAACTCAGGTTATTCAAAGAACAAGGAACGGACTCTTCCATAGGCGTTCAGCTCATCCACATACAGCAATTAGCCAGTTTAAACTTCCCAGGTGCTATGATATGTAAACGTTTGCATCAGTTTAAATGGATGAGAAGTTTAAACTGGCTAATTGCTGTGATGTGGATGAGCTGAACCCCTATGGAAATGAGTCAGTTCCTTGTTCTTTGAATCACCTGAGTTCAATCTTTGGAGGGGTTTGGTTGTGAAAAAACCTAGGGAGAGTGAAATCCACACAGGCGGTCTTTTCCCACAGCGAGCTGTGGGAAAAATGAACCCACATTTATTATTTTTTGCAAAAGTTGAACTAATTCCCCGTACACACGATTGGAATTTCCATCAGAAAAACCTTGGATGGTTTTTCCAACGGAATTCCGCTCAAGCTTGCCTTGCATACACACGGTCACACAAAAGTTCTCAAGAACATGGTCAAGAACGCGGTGACATACAACACTACGACGAGACGAGAAAATGAAGTTCAATTCTCCTGAGCATGCGTAGGAATTTTGCGCATCGGAATTGCTACAGACGATTGGAATTTCCGATAGGAACTTTTTCCGTCGGAAAAATAGAGAACCTGCTCTCAATCTTTTGCTGGCGGAAATTCCGTCAGCAAAAGTCCGATGGAGCATACACTCGGTCGGAATTTCCGACCAAAAGCTCACATCAGACTTTTGCTGGCGGAATTTACGATTGTGTGTACGGGGCATTAGCCTTTAAACCTACCAAAGCTATATAGTGGATGCACTACCTAAAAAGCCACTCAATTTGGTGACCCTCGGACTATAACCGATTAGGATTCTCTTTGGAAGGTGAGGGCTGGAGTGCTTACAACCAACCCCACTCCCCTTTTCTTTTTTTCTTCTCTTTTCTTCTCTCCACTTCTTCTTGTCTTCTTTGTCTTTTCTTCTCTTTTTCTGATAATTCAGGGAGAAGGCCTGCTCTTGCAAGTAGGATAGTATGACCTTCCTCCCCTGGTGGAGGCGGACCGAGATTCAGTAAATGAAGGGAGTATTTTGAAGCCCAAGTAGACAATACATTTGGCACTGAGATAAAAGTGTATATTGGTCTTACATCACTACTTACTACTCTGATAGAATGATGTTTTCAGGCTATAGGATGCCTGAGGACCATCAAAATGATTATGGATATACGTCCTTGTCATATGGTTTGAGCTATCTCTATGGAACAATATAGCGAACTATATTTGTGAAGTTCATTGGTTTACGCCTCCTGTTTTTTTTCTTTTACTTTATCAAAATTATATGTGTCGTTTAACAGCGGAGGACCCATGACTTTTGCATTTTTTTAAATCAGTTTTTACACTGTGCATTCTAATTCCTTCTTCCATGAAAAAACCCATTAAAAAGATTAAAAATGAAAAACCCACTCAATTTGTATCTAAAGTAACAAACACCGATAATAGCCTAAAACAGGATCACATTGAAAAGAGCCAATGCAGATAATGGTGCACACTTTCTTTGTCATATACTGTATATACCCTGTACATATATATTTTAATTTCACCCAGTCTCTGGAATGACACAAAGCTAACACATTCAGGTATTTCATATAACCATGCAGTCAAACAGTTTCCTGACATTCCTAACAGCACTTCTACCCGTTTTCCTCTTGTTTTACAAAGGCTAAGCAATTTATGAAATTTAAATCAGGCTTCTCTGAACTTTAGGGAATGCTTGTCAACTCTTACAAGTCATGAAAATAAAGTGAAACATTCAGCATTGATCAAAACTGAAATTTATGTTTTTTTAATGGTCCTCTACTTCAAAAATGTAAGTGAAAACCCACAAATTATTTTACAATCATATATTAAAACTATCTGCTACACTGAGTGTTTCTCTAAGGCAGCCATTCTCTACCAGGATTCCATGAAACCCTAGGAGTTTTTAAAATCCAGCAATACACTGTCTCCTCCTGTTCTGTACATGTTCAGTTGCTCTTGATTTTTAGGCACTGTGCCAAATTTGTAGAGGCCAATTTGCCAACAGCCTAAATATTTACTGCTGATCAGGGCCTCTGGGCTTCAGCAAAATGGTAGCCTCCAGCAAGAAGAAACAGGAGCAATGCTGGAGGCAACTTACAACACACACTTTGTAGCATAATTATTAATGTGGAACGTATATTCCTTTCTAAAGAACATTATTTTTATCAAGTTGGCATGGGTAAAGTTCCCATTTAAATGTTGGTTGAATGTCCTCCCATGTGATGGTGCCTGCCTCTTTTCAGGAACAACTTCATTTGACAAAGTCAACAGCATGACACCAATTACTTTTAGCTGTATGTAAAGGTGGTATTCTGACTCCACTGTAAGGGTTGCATTCTTCCTACTGATCACTACAGTAAGGGGCATTTTTAGCACTGACCTCTGACATATTGGTTTTAGTAAGGGTTCCCCAAGACCTCAAAATTTTAGAGTTTCCTCTGGGGTAAATGGTTGAGAAAGCCTGCTCCAAGGGCTCGTTCATATGTTTGGCAGCCCCTGTGGCCCCCTCAAGGCATTTGACAGGTGATGAGGTGGGGAAAGGTCACCTCCTCACCGACCCATTTTAATCCTGAAAATGCCGACCCACTGTGCCACAACTGGGTGCTTTGCACTTGATTGTAGGGTACTTGCAGTGTGGCCCTATTTACGTGAATAGGTTATGTTTAGTGATGGTACTGTCCAAATGTGACATGCTGTTTCATTTTTTTCCACGGCCAAGAAAGAAAATAATCACAGCAGTGGTTCTCAACCTCAGTCCTCAAAGTGGAACTAAACTAAAGTTCTGCTGTTACAAATAGCGAGCAGACACTTTATTGCAGGAGAAACATGCAATGTCTCTTCTGCAAAAAAGATGCACTCACCTGCCTGCTTGTTGTCTGCACCAGCAGGTAAACTGAGTTACGCATGTGCAGCTCAGCTTATAAGGCTGGCACAGATTCTGTGTGCTGGGATGACTGACTCCTGCACATGTGCAGGAGTGACCACATCCCAGGTCAGCCAATGAAAATTTCAGAAGATCAACACACAGGAGAAGATGTCAGCACTGGAAAGGGACAAGACCAGTGGCCCTCACAAGTCATGTTTTGGGAATTTCCCTCATAACATAGCTGTCATTAATACCAAGCCAATAATGTTGTTTTAAAGCACTTCTGCAAGGTGAAGGAAACCCCGAAAAAAAAAGCCTGTTGGGGGTATTTGAGGACTGAGGTTGGGAACCACGGTGTATGCTGCACCTGTGCCTCCAGTGTGCACTAAAATGCCCCCATGTGCAAGGGGGCTTAGGAGGTTTGTCACCTAACAGGTTAGTGTAACTCTACTAATGAGCATTGGCATATAATGGCAAGCAAAGCTCAAACCAACTATAATAATTATTTATAGAGCGTCAACAATTTCTGCAGCACTTTACATACATATTGTACATTCACATCAGTCCCTGCCTTCAAGGAGCTTATGATCTTCAGTCTCCACCTCACACTCATACATACACATACTAGGGCCAAGTTAGACAGATGCCAATTAACCTACCAGCATGATTTTGGAGAAAACCTGAGTACCTGAAGAAAACAGATGCAAGCACAAGGAGAACATGCAAACTCATGCATGTATTATCATGATTCAAAAGGAACCATGACCATAGTGATGAAAGACAGAAGAGCCATGACACAGGTAGAGTGCTGAAAGACAGAAGAACCAAGACACAGGTAGAGTGCTGCAAGACAGAAGAGCCAAGACACAGGTAGAGTGGTGCAAGACAGTAGAGTCACGACACAGGTAGAATGCTGCAAGACAGAAGAGCCAAGACATAGGTAGAATGCTGCAAGACAGAAGAGCCAAGACATAGGTAGAGTGCTGCAAGACAGAAGAGCCAAGACATAGGTAGAGTGCTGCAAGACAGAAGAGCCAAGACACAGGTAGAGTTCTGCAAGACAGAAGAGCTACGACACAGGTAGAGTTCTGCAAGACAGAAGAACTACGACACAGGTAGAGTGCTGCAAGACAAAAGAGCCACGACACAGGTAGAGTGCTGCAAGACAAAAGAGCCACGATACAGGTAGAGTGCTGCAAGATATAAGAGCTACGACACAGGTAGAGTGCTACGACACAAGTAGGTTATTTAAATCACATATAGTTTATGATGACAGCATAATATTTAGCTGTCTATTGACATATGTATAATTACATCCAATGTCTTATGTTCACAAAACTCAGCGAATGCTTGTCATGTCAAAGCAACAGCCTCCCAGTTGTGTACTGACTTTCATTGCCATTTAATTTCCTACAGTATCCACATACTGCTGCAAATAAATAGAAAAGCATGATGACAAGCTTCACTCTAGGAATCTCCTGGAGACAAGATAACTGGGAGCACATATGACACGTAGTAATAACTAGCAGACAGAGAGCTGCTAAGATTGTCACACTGAAACCAGTAATCTTTTTTCACTTTAAACCAATAATAAAACCCTTATTGCTTTTGTTGCTTTGGAATACTGGTATTTTTTCAGGTCTGGAATCTTTAATATAACTCCTGCAACATGTAATAATAATATAATGAGAAATCACTTTATGGCTTCTCTTTAAGAGAGAAGTACATATTTACCTTAATATATAAAAAGGTATGGACGTATCATTTAAATCATCATAATTCTAGCCTAACCAATGGTGCTGTCCTCATTTTAAGAAATAGTACAGACATTAAATGCCTTCCTTTATGCCATATTTGGCTAGCTGTGTATACATACCTTCTACTTTATATCACAAATATAGTGGTAATTTGGAGACATCAAAGATGCATACAAATTTTTCAAGCTTGTTAGCAATCATCAGTGCAAGATAATGAAACTGTGAAGCCTCCCAAATTTGAATGGTAACCTTAAAGTGGTTGTACACGCTGTACAACCACTTTTACCCACAGGTAAACCTATATTAAGGCTTACCTGTAGGTGCTTGAAATATCTCCTAAACCTCCACGGTTTAGGAGATATTTACAAAAAAGCCAAACGCAGAAGACTACAGCGCATGCACACTTTAGAAAGACCACATCGTGCCGTTTCTAACAGGGGTCATGCCGTGACTGGCGTTCGGAGTTCGCGGCCCCCGGAAGGAAGAGGGGTGAAGATGGATGCTCCCTGCTAGTGGGGACAGCAGTGACATCACAGGCTTCGGTTTCAGGCAAGTGACATGTAATGGGCTACTATGAAATGCATAGTAGCCCATTATGCTTCACCTTTGCAGGGAAATAAAGAGGAAGTAAAACCCATCAGGGTTTACTTCCTCTTTAATGCAAACATACTTTGCCCATACTGGGTAGAAAAAGACAAACCATTAAAACCAACATTCTTTGCCTGTAATGGGTGGAAGCAGACATTGTTAGCACTAAAGCAAACATGCTTTGCCCATGCAGAATAATCTAAAATGATCGTTTATTTTCTTTTACTTTCTGTGATAATAGAAAAATGGACAAATAGAAAGCGCAAATTTCCTTAACAGGGACAAAGACAGCAATAAAAAATGACAAGCGTTCTCAATCCTCTGTGCACTATCCAAAACTAAAAAAAGTTTTGCCTTTGGTAATACTTTAAGGTTACAGTGAAGTGATCACCCCACTCTTATACTGTGACGGCCAACACTGCATTTTAAATCAGAATGTATTAACATATCATCTACTCCATTAAGAACCCAAGAGATGTCTTTATTTTACAATAGTGCCTAGAGACATGAAAAACAGCAATATACAGGCGGTCCCCTAGTTACAAACATCTGACTTACAAACGACTCCTACTTACAAACGGAGGGAGACAACAGGAAGCGAGAGGAAATCTACCCCTAGGAAGGGAAATTCACCCCTGTAAGTGTTATTATCTGAAAAAGGTACCCCCACTGATGCTTCATCACCAAGGCTTGTTTCCACAACAACCCAAAATTTTCAAAATCCAAAATGTCATTGGGACAGAAAGTGAGGTGACATTTTTTTTTGGCTGGAGCTACACTTAAAAAAAAAATGTACCTGTTCCGATGTACAAACAGATTCAACTTAAAGGGCTTCTAAAGCTTTGTGTTTTTTCACCTTAATGCATCCTATGCATTAAGGTGAAAAAAAAACACCTTGCAGTGTCCGGCCCCCCAGTCATACTTACCCGACCCCTCAAACTTGACCCCTGCGAACGCGCTGTCTCTCTTCCCGGGGTTCTCTGTTGATTGGATAGATTGATAGCAGCACAGCCATTGGCTCCCACTGCTGTCAATCAAATCCAATGATGCGAGCGCGAGATGTTGCTCTCAGCTACTCGTGTGACTCTGCTTTTAGGAAATCTGCCAACTAAGGTAACAAGATGTAGCAAGATGTGAAAAAGTAGATCTGTTTGGTGAAAATTGTGCTGATAATGTGAACATTGTACTGCAAGTCCAGCCATTTAGATGGGTCCATTAAGGGCTAGGCTTATCAAAGGCAAGAATGTGTCCAAAACTTAGACCAGATTTGGTCAACAGCAAGGCAAGGTGCCAGTGTCTCTGGAAAGAGCATCATCCAACCTAGATATACTTACCATATATACTCGAGTATAAGTCGAATTTTTCAGCACATTTTTTTATGTTTAAAGTGCCCCCCTCGACTTATACTCGAGTCAAGCACTTTTCTGCCCCAAAATCGGTTCGGAAAATGTCATTCTCTGCTGCAGAAAAGAGCTTGACATTTTCTGAACCGACTTTGGGGCCCCATATCTCAGGGCCACTTAGTGCTAGGAACTTGGTGTGCAAACCCAGTGGAACTGGTACCATAACATATCTAAAGCTGGGGTTCCTAGCACCAAGTGGCCCTGAGATACAGGGCCCCAAAACCGGTTCGGAAAATGTCATTCTCTGCTGCAAAAAAGTGCTTGACATTTTCTGAACTGATTTTTGGGGCCCTGTATCTCGGAGCCACTTGGTGCTAGAAACCCCAGCTTTGGAAATGTTATGGTGCTAGTTCCACTGGGTTTGCATACCAAATTTGGGGTTCTTAGCACTTAGTGGCCCTGAGATATGGGGCCCCACATTCAGTCAACTGTGTCCATCTGCAGCAATGTCATTTCGGGACCCTTTGGGTTCAGAGACCCCAAATTTTGGCTGCAGCTAGGGGGCATCTAGGAACCCTTAACTACCGAGTTTGAAGTTCAGGGGACCTATGGCTGCAAATGGGCACAGTGAGGCATGCAAATGGGAACAGTGATGCTGCAAGTTGGCATTGTTGACCCTCTTTTCCACTTACAGTAGCTGTGCATTTCTCACCCTCGTCTTATACTCGGGTCAATAAGTTGTCCCCATTTTTTTGTGGTAAATTAGGGCCTCGACTTATACTCGGAAGGACTTATACTGGAGTATATATGGTACCTTACCTATGATCCCTCGTGGCTCCTTTGCTCTTCAGACGATGGTGCCAAGATCGACTGTCTCGGTGACCTGGGTAAACAGGGACAGCTCTTCCCTAATCATGCAACAACCTACAGTGCCCTGAAAAGGTATTCATACCCCTTAACATTTTCCACATTTTGTCATGTTACAACCAAAAACATACATTTATTTTTTTGGGATTTTATGTGACAGACCAACACAAAGTGGCATATAAATTGTGAAGTGAATGAAAAATGATAAATGTTTTTTACATTTTTTACAAATAAAATACCTGAAAAAAGTGTGGCGTGCATTTTTATTCAGCCCAATTTTTTGACTATTGGGTCAATACTTTGTAGAACCACCTTTACAGCTGCAAGCATTTTGGGTATGTCTCTATCAGCTTTGCACATCTAGAGAGTACAATTTTTGCCCATTCTTCTTTGCAAAATAGTCTTGGCACAGATTCTCAAATAGATTTAGGTCTGGACGTTGACTGGGCCATTCTAACACATGAATATGCTTTGATCTAAACCATTCCATTGTAGCTCTGGCTGTACGTTTAGGGTCGTTGTCCTGCTGGAAGGTGAACCTCCGCCCCAGTCTCAAGTCTTTTGCAGACTAACAGGTTTTCTTCTAAGATTGCCCTGTATTTGGCTCCATCCATCTTCCCATCAACTCTGATCAGCTTCTTTGTCCCTGCTGAAGAAACGTATCCCCACAACATGATGCTGCCTCCACCAAGTTTCACAGTGGGGATGGTGTGTTCAGGGTGATGTACAGTCTTAGCTTTCTGTCATGCGTAGCGTTTTGCTTTTAGGCCAAAAGTTCAATTTTGGTCTCATCTGAGCAGAGCACCTTCTTCCACATGTTTACTTTGTCCCCCACACATCTCTCAAACTGCAAAATGGGACTTATGGCTTTCTTCTTGCCACTCCTCCATAAAGGCCAGTTTTGTGGAGTGCACGACTTATAGTTGACCTGTGGACAGATTCTGCTGCCTGAGCTGTGGATCTCTGCAGCTCCTCCAGAGTTACTATGGGTCTCTTGTCTGTTTCTCTGATTAATGCTCCCCTTGCCCGGCCTGTCAGTTTAGGTGGACGGCCATGTCTATGTAGGTTTGCAGTTGTGCCATATTCTTACCATTTTCAGATTGAACAGTGCTCTGTGAGATGTTCAAAGCTTGGGATATTTTTTTTATAACCGAACCCTGCTTTAAACTTCTCAAAACTTTATGCCAGACCTGTCTGGTGTGTTCCTTGGCCTTTATGATGCTGTTTGTTCCCTAACAAACCTCTAAGGGCTTCACAGAATAGCTGTATTTATACTGAGATTAAATTACACACAGGTGGACTCTATTTACTAATTAAGTGACTTCTGAAGGCAATTGATTCCACTAGATTTAAGTTAAGGGTAGCAGAGTAAAGGGGACCGAATACAAATACACTCCAAACTTTTCAGATACTTCTTTGTAAAAAAAAAAATTGAAAACCATTTATCATTTTCCTTCCACTTCACAATTATGTGCCACTTTGTGGCACATAAAATCTCACATATCTCACAAATCTCATATCACATAAAATCTCAATAAAACACATTTACGTTTTTGGTTGTAACATGACAAAATATGGAAATTTCAAGGGATAGGAATACTTTTTCAAGGCACTGTACCAATAAGCCCCAGCACTGCCACTGTGGAGCAAGACACATGGTCCTCAAAACCTGGAAGTGTGTGGTAGTGCTGCTGGCTATGCAAGAGCAAGGAGCTGTGACGAAGCACAGGTAAGAGTTGGGTGAAGGCATTTCCAGAGCCACTGTAACTTTCTCCTGTATGGCTCAGATGACAATATCTCGTTAAAGCAGAACTAAAGTTAGTTTAGTAATAAATTACTAGTAGGTAAACATGTTTGGGAGAAAAGACTCTGCATCTTCTGCCATAAAACCTCTTCCCATGCCTGATCACAATTTTACAAACTGTATACCAACAGCCACACGTGCACAGCTCTGTGTACAATCCCAGCAGATGGCTTACAGATACCGGAAGTAAGTTCCAAGATAAAGTAACTCCCATGTGCAGGAGTCACATGTCTTTTAGTTGCCAGCACTGGATGCTTTTAGCGCTTATTTTTTCCTGGGAGTGTCTGAACTTGAAACAAAACAAAACGTTCAGTACTTAATGTTCAAAGTGATCTACAGTTTACACAGAGCTGCTTATAAAATTGTGGAAAGACTATCTGGCATTAAATTAGAACTATAGGCAAAACATTCTTTCATTATGGATAGAGTAAGGAAGGGCTATAACCCCTGTAAGGTTTATTTTTGTCCAATTTGTCCCATTGGGGAGATTTACATTTACTTCCTGTCCCATAGCCAAAGCAGGAAGTGAGGGGAAATCCCTGCAAATTAAGGGAATCTCTTGGGGACCCCTAGGTCACCAGAACTAGTGTACCCATTGCAAGATTCCCCTCTATTTCTTTTCTGTGGACAAAGCAAAATGTGAGGTTTTTTTTTTTACTTTTCGATGAGAATGGTAAACAGGACAAATAGAGAGGATGAATCTCCTTAAACGGGACAGAGACAGCAATAAAATTTTTCAGGTGCTCTAATCCCTCTCCACTCTAGCCAAAACTAAAAAAAGTTTTGCCTTTAGTTATACTTTAAAGTATAACGGAAGGTAAAATCATTTTTTTTTTTCCATTTTAGAGCGTAGGTAGGGATTAGAACACCTGTCTGTCTTTTATTACTGTCTGTTTCCCAGTTACGGAGACTCACCACTCTTTATTTATCCTAGTGACCATTATCACTAAAACTGAAAAAAAAATCCCAAATTTTGAGTGGTCACCAGAACAGGAACAGAGGGGAAACTTTTCTAATGGGGATACTAGTTCTGGTGATCACCAGGGACTTCCTCTCACTTCTTGTGGCAAGAAAGTAAAGGGAAATCTTTCCTATGGGACATAGATGGCAAAAAAGTGACAGGGTTTATAACCCTCCCTTAAACTATCCCAAAAAAAAGTCTTGCCTTCAGTTCTACTTTAAATATCAATTTTTTACGTTTTTGTTATTTTTTTAATAGGATTAGAATTGCTTTAACTTTTGGTCGACTTTTAGTGTTGTGCCACTTGGTGCAGGAAGTGAGAAAAGCCCCTAACAGGGATAAAAAAAAAACACACATTTTTATAGCAGAAAGAGAAAAAGTTGGCAATTACATCAGTTTTCTTTGTCGTTACCCATCAGAAGAGCCCTCCCTTCATGTTTCAATTATGGCGTCACCCGGGACATCCTCTTCCATCATACATAAAACTAGGAAGTGGCAAAAAAAAAAAAAAAAGGGGGGGGGGGCTGGGTAAATGTCTACTTACAGAGACAGTTCTGCAGTATCTAAAATCTGGATATACTCAATGTAACATATCCTCCCTTTTTACAAATCAATACTCCATAGTTTGCTTTTCACAAGACTAGAAGATGTAGAACACATTTCACAGTATGAATTTCATATTAGCCCAACCCGAAAAAAATACTTGATTTAAAAGACTGGCCGTTTCCATTACAAATATTGGAAACATATGTGTTTTTGTTTTTCAAGCAATGGAATAACACCCAGCCCTGCAAAGTTAAATGTTAACATTTCCACTACAGCTGGATACGTGACCGGAGGGTGATGGCTGCAGCCATTCTGCATTTGATTACTTTTAAACATGAAAATGCCTGTAAAAGGCCTGGTACGCCCACAGGGGGGTGTTAATTATTAACATCTGGAGTACAAAGTTTTTATCTTCATGAAGATCTACTAACCTTGTACAAACTACAATTTACTTATTACAGGCACTTATATAGCTCCATCAATTTACGCAGCGCTTTGCATATATATTGCACATTCACATCAGTCCCTTCCCTCAAGGAGCTTACAATCTAAGGTCCCTAACTCACATTCATAAATACCGTATTTATCGGCGTATAACACGCACAGGCGTATAACACGCACATTCATTTTAAGAGGGAAGTTTCAGGAAAAAAAACTTACATTTTAAGAAAGGAACTTTGAAGCAAAAAAAGGGTAAGTGCCCATCTGCAGCCTCACAAGTGCCATCAATGCAGCCTCATCAGTCCACATCAATGCAGCCTCACTCATCAGTCCACATCAATGCAGCAGCCTCACCATTGCCATCAATGCAGCAGCCTTTCCCATTGCCATCAACGCAGCAGCCTCACCATTGCCTTCAATGCAGCAGCCTTACCATTGCCATCAGTGCAGCCTGATTGATGCCCATCTGCAGCCTAGAGGGGACAGGGAGGGACGGGCGTCAACAGATTACATACAGTGAGAATCTCCTATGATAGACAGAACAGTGGTCCAATGGCGGCCCAGGAGACAGGACTTCCTATTACAGAGGCCGCCAAGTAAAATGGAAATTCTCACTGTATGTAATGTGATGGCGCTCATCCTGCTCCCCTCCCCGTCCCCTCCGAGGCAGCTAAAATTGAAGTATTGGCGTATAACACGCACATGGTATTTGCAACTGATTTTCATGGTGAAAAAGTGAGTGTTATACGCCAATAAATACAGTACTCCTATTAGGGACAAGTTAGAAAGGAGCTTATTAACCTACCAGCATGTAGTACCCAGAGAAAACCCACGCAGGTACAGGAAGAAAATGCAAACTCCAGGCAGGTGGTGCCATGGTTGGAATTCGAACGACGGCCCTAGAGCTGCTAGGTGGAAGTGCTAACCACTTAGCCATTGTGCTGCCCACAAAAATAAATGCACTAAAGACTCCAGTTAAAAAATTGAAAAACTAAGCTCCTAGCTATAATTATAGTGGCCACTATCCACCTGTAAAATAGTTTTTCTGTGTCAGGCCTTAAATCCATAACTACCCTGTAACAAATAGCTGCTTTAGGGCTGGAATACTATTACATGTTTAGAAGCCAAGTGGCAATGGTGCTCATAGGGCTACTGTGCTAGCTATGATATGATTTCAGATAACCACCCACATGCTGAAGGCACAATTCATTTTGCTTTAACAGAGTGAGCAATTGAATGAATATTTCAATCATGTTCATGTACTTTATACTTGGCCACTGGGCTTAGCAAGAGACTAAAGCAGTGCATGACACATGCTGGCTGAGCTGACCCCTTTTGATAATCTTGGTGTATTATTATACAGGATTTATAAGGCACCAACAGTTTACACAGTGCTTTGCAACACAGGACATTTTCCTGAAGTCTGACATTACCTTACAATATTGCTCTTATTAGCCTTCACTCGGTTTTCTGATACATGTGGGTCGGTATGTGAACTATACGGCCTCTTGCAAAGGATTTAAAAGTATGCGATGCATGCTAGGACATTATGCTTTTATCTTGCAGGGGGATTTTTTTTTTCTAACAGTTTACTACCGCTTTAATGCATTCTCCGCTTGAAGGTACAAAACACCCCCATTACTGAACCCCCCCCCAGTATCAATGCCACCACTGGGATCTGCTCTTTAGCACTTAGCAAAATATTTTACACCAGCCACTTAAAATCAGAAGAAAAGAAGTTTAAGGGGGTTCTTTACTGTAAAAGCGGCAAGGATGTGGAATTCCCTTCCACAGGCGGTGGTCTCAGCGGGGTGCATCGATAGTTTAAAAAAACTATTAGATAAGCACCTGAACGACCACAACATACAGGGATATACAAGGTAATACTGACATATAATCACACACATAGGTTGGACTTGGACTTGTGTCTTTTTTCAACCTCACCTACTATGGAAGATAGTGTTACATAGTTATCATTTCATGGCTACTTAATTAAAATTGCAGTCATAATACAGGTCCAGTGTTTCGGGACCGTGCTGGGTCTGTCTACCAATGAAAATATACAAATTAAAATAAAATAAAGTCTAGGGTCACTCAAGATTTTACAGTGATGTCACAATCCTGCCAAAATACATTAACTACTTGCTGCCCACCGTCATATGACGGCGGGACGGTGAAGCTGTTATCCTGGGCTGCTGTCATATGATGTGACGGCCTTCCAGGCCATCCAGGGGTCTGGAAGGCCGTCGGGTCCCGGTGCGCGTGCCCAGCGGCCGCGATGTCCGCCAGGCACCCGCGATTGCCCGGTAACTGAGCAGGACCGTGGATCTGTGTGTATAAACACACAGATCCACGTCTTGTCAGAGGAGAGGAGACCGATGGTGTGTTCCTTGTACAGAGGAACACCGATCGGTCTTCTCCCCTTGTGAGTCCCCTCCCCCCACAGTTAGAATCACTCCTTAGGAACATAAATTAACCTCTACAGCGCCCCCTCCTGGTTAACCCTTCATTGCCAGTCACATTTATACAGTAATCCAGCGTTTCTCAACTCCAGTCCTCAAGGCGCCCCAACAGGTCATGTTTTCAGGATTTCCCTCATTTGAAATGTCTGTGGTAATTACTAAGGCAGTGAAACTGATCAAATCACCTGTGCAAAATAATAGTTAGCCTGCAAACATGACCTGTTGGTGCGCCTTGAGGACTGGAGTTGAGAAACACTGCAGTAATCAATGCATTTTTATAGCACGGATCGCTGTATAAATGTGAATGGTCCCAAAAATGTGTCAAAAATGTCTGATATGTCCGGCGCAATATCGCAGCCACGATAAAAATCGCAGATCGCCGCCATTACTAGTTAAAAAAAAATAAAAATAAAAATGCTATAAATCTATCCCCTGTTTTTTGTAGACGCTATAACTTTTGCACAAACCAATAAGTATACGCTTATTGCGATATTTTTTTACCAAAAATATGTAGAAGAATACGTATCGGCCTAAACTGAGGAAAAAATTGTTTGTTTTTTTAAATTTGGATATTTATTATAGCAAAAAGTAAAATATATTGTGTTTTTTTCAAACTTGTCACTATTGTTTTGTTTATAGCGCAAGAAATAAAAACCGCAGGGGTGATCAAATACCACCAAAAAATGTTTCCCCACTCTATTAGTGGGGAAAAAAATGATAAAAATTTCATTTGGGTACAGTGTTGCATGACCGCGCAATTGTTATTCAAAGTGTGACAGCGCTGAAAGCTGAAAATTGGCTTGGGCAGGAAGAGGGTGAAAATGCCCTGTATGGAAGTGGTTAAACAGTCATGAAATAGGCTAATTCAAACACAAACAAAACAAGATCCATCATACACACAACCTAATGTCATAATCTATCTCAATCTCTGTATCAATGCTGCCATTCCATACACACATCTCACTCCTTTGTTTGTCACCAGAGAGACCTACCCCAGTGCACACACTTCAGTTCCAAGTATTAATGTTTTGATCCTCTCCTAAATATCCATGTCTCTGTTACACCCTACACTATATCTTTTGCAAAGTGGGGCAGGCTCAACTGGTATCAGTAGCAGTAAACCATGCACAGAACTGGGACACCCAGAACAGTCCAAGCAGGTTTACCCTGCACTTTTATTTAACAAGGCATCAAATGCAGTTTCAATGCAGTGGGGTTTTATACAGCAAGTCCATAGCATAAAACAAAACATCTGCTCATCCACCGTCCAAACTCAGGTCATTTCCCGACTAGGAAAACAAACAGGCAGCACTTGTACCTTTTTTTAGGCTTCATGCGCATGGACATAGAGTGATAGAGTGATAAAAATCCAGGCACTTTCAAATTCAGCATGCCATACAAGTGAATGGCTGTACTCTTGTAAAAGCCAATGCTGGTTTGCATGGGCATTTACCAGCAATTGCAGCAAATTTCTCAAAACCTCTGCATCTCTCACCTAACATGTGCATAAGGCTCTGTTCTGTCAGCTTTTTCACCCAGCAGCAGGTTGCATGTAGTACTTGATTATATTTAAATATTCTTTATGCAGCAAAAACTGGGCTTTGTAACGTTGCCAGAAATTATTCATAAAGCATGTACAGAAAAAATATGATTTGGTAGTGATATACTACAACTTGTTTTAGGCGCAATTCACAAAACTTTAAACACAAGAATAAAAAGTGAAGCAATGAATTGTAGAACGCTCCAATTCACTGTACAGTGGGGACTGAAAGTATTTAGACCCCCTTAAATTTTTCACTCTTTGGTATATTGCAGCCATTTGCTAAAATCAGCACCCCATATTGACAAGAAAAACACAGAATTGTTGACATTTTTGCAGATTTATTAAAAAAGAAAAACTGAAATATCACATGGTCCTAAGTATTCATACCCTTTGCTCAGTATTTAGTAGAAGCACCCTTTTGATCTAATACAGCCATGAGTTTTTTTGGGAAAGATGCAACAAGTTTTTCACACCTGGATTTGAGGATCCTCTGCCATTCCTCTTTGCAGATCCTCTCCAGTTCTGCCAGGTTGGATGGTAAACGTTGGTGGACAGCCATTTTTATGTCTCTCCAGAGATGCTTAATTGGGTTTAAGTCAGGGCTCTGGCTGGGCCATTCAAGAACAGTCACGGAGTTGTTGTGAAGCCACTCCTTCGTTATTTTAGCTGTATGCTTAGGGTCATTGTCTTGTTGGAAAGTAAACCTTCGGCCCAGTCTGAGGTCCTGAGCACTCTGGAGAAGGTTTTTGTCCAGGATATCCCTGTACTTGGCCGCATTCATCTTTCCCTCCATTGCAACCAGTTGTCCCTGCAGCTGAAAAACACCCCCACAGCATGATGCTGCCACCACCATGCTTCACTGTTGGGACTGTATTGGACAGGTGATGAGCAGTGCCTGGTTTTCTCCACACATACCGCTTAGAATTAAGGCCAAAAAGTTCTATCTTGGTCTCATCATATCAGAGAATCTTATTTCTCACCATATTGGAGTCCTTTAGGTTTTTTTTTAGCAAACTTCATGCGGGCTTTCATGTGTCTTGCACTGAGGAGATGCTTCCGTTGGGCCAATCTGCCATAAAGCCCCGACTGGTGGAGAGCTGCAGTGATGGTTGACTTTCTACAACTTTCTCCCATCTCCCGACTGCAACTCTGGAGCTCAGCCACAGTGATCTTTGGGTTCTTCTTTACCTCTCTCACCAAGGCTCTTCTCCCCCGATAGCTCAGTTTGGCCGGACGGCCAGCTCTAGGAAGGGTTTTGGTCATCCCAAACGTCTTCCATTTAAGGATTATGGAGGCCACTGTTCTCTTAGGATCCTTAAGTGCAGCAGAAATTTTTTTGTAACCTTGGCCAGATCTGTGCCTTGCCACAATTCTGTCTCTGAGCTCTTCAGGCAGTTCCTTTGACCTTATGATTCTCATTTGCTCTGACATGCACTGTGAGCTGTAAGGTCTTATATAGACAGGTGTGTGGCTTTCCTAATCAAGTCCAATCAGTATAATCAAACACAGCTGGACTCAAATGAAGGTGTAGAATCATCTCAAGGATGATCAGAAGAAATGGACAGCACCTGAGTTAAATATATGAGTGTCACAGCAAAGGATCTGAATACTTAGGACCATGTGATATTTCAGTTTTTCTTTTTTAATAAATCTGCAAAAATGTCAACAATTCTGTGTTTTCTTTCAATATGGGGTGCTGTGTGTACATTAATGAGGGAAAAAAATGAACGTAAATGATTTTAGCAAATGGCTGCAATATAACAAAGAGTGAAAAATTTAAGGGGGTCTGAATACTTTCCGTCCCCACTGTACATATAAACGTATACTATTATTGATAACAGTATATATAGGGTGAATGGGATCACTGCACAATTCATTGCTTGACATTTTGATTTTCTAGGTGTGTGAATCACATTTGCTACAGCTGGCTTTTGTTAGGTGGAGGGACCAGCGATAGTTATGCAAGCCTGTGTTTAATTCTTTATAATTTTATCAGAAACAAAAATGCACGCCAACTTAGCCATGAGCCTGTAATTTTTAATTTCCCTGCAAACTTTTTAAAAGAATAAGTATCCTTATCTTGGTGTAATGGTGTTTTAAAATGACCCTTTAGTTTAGTCCAGTTTTAAAGAAACTTGTCAATAACGAGAGCTGTGATTGAAGACCTATTTTGGTGCAAGCTCTAGGACCGTCATCTTTGTCCATATTTTACTTTACCATTTTATTTAGGTCTCTAACCCCTAAAATCATTAAGGTCAAGTCCTTAATAACAAGGGGATAAAAGTATCGAAGGGGTGCACAGAGAAGGTGTCTTAAAGTGGTTGTAAACCCTTACAGACCACTTTTTGCTACAGGTAAACCTATAATAAGGCTTATCTGTAGCTACCTGGGCTATCTTCTAAACCTAAACAGTTCAGGAAATATCCCCTGTATTTGCATGTGCCAACTTTATCTGCACATGCAAACTGAAGTAATGGCACGTACGTGCCATTTGCTTCAGTGTGCCGTTACCAGCAGCTCCCGCTCGCATGTGCGGGAGTGACGTCATCGCGGCTCCGGCCAATCACAGCGCCGGAGCCGCGTTACCTGGAAGTAACCCCCAGGAGTGATGTCACCGGCCGGTACTGTGTACGGGCACAGCAGTGAGGGCTTCGATCTCGGGTGAGTATTACATAATGAGCTAGTATGCTATGCATACTAGCTCATTATGCCTTTGTCTTGCAGGTGTTAGTTTTTTGGGTTTACAACCACTTTAAGTTTCATAAATGGAACAGCAGGGACCTTGTACCTGTGAGGCAGAATATTTAGTGCCAGAAGTCTAAAATAGCGAGCCAACACCGTTCCTGCCTCCACTGCAGTTGGCACTGAAATTCAATGTGCTGCTTGTGTTGAAGTCTAGAGGGAGTGGGGTCATCACCATCTCCATTTATGTGACATGTTCAGGACTAATAACTGGCTATTAGACCCATGCACTGTCAATGAGAGGAGGTCACATGCTCCCCTATATGGGAAAGCAACGGCTTTTCTATCCTGAGGCAGCAGAGGCCAGAGCAATGTAGGATCACTAGTAACGCGAGTATACCTTTAGCTTTTTGCAGAAATGCAGTACAGTCCATTTAACATTAGACATGTTCATATTTATGCTTTTTTCAGCCACTGTGTTTTAGGAATGGGTCAGGGACTTTTTATTTAAACACAGACCGGTGCATTTTCAGTTCAATAGACTTCAAAGGAGACGCTGCAGAAAAGCATGTAGTGCGTTTTTGACGCATTTTTTTTTTATCTGTCCAACAACAAACTTACAAAAATAACACTGTTGGATTTTTGCAAATTTACAATGTTCTATGTATAGCGTAGGATTGCGTCTGCATGCAAGGCTTGTTAGATGTCATAAGGTATATATTAAACGAGTCATGTAATGAAGGAGGGAGACTGAGCCTTACCTGAGGATACTAACACCTGGTTTATGATCCCTGGTGACAGCGCGGATTCCGTTATGAACTTCACTGAACGCCCCCTCCTCCTCCTCACAGCTGCTGCACTCTTTTTGTCCCCATGACATGAACACTGATGGGCCTGCACAGAAGGAACAGATACATGTTTGTTTCTACAAAACACGTTCACAGTAAACAATGCAAGATAATCTGCTTTGGGCTCTTTAGACTTCATTTGAATGTACATCAATTGACTGCTTGGACTGCAATGTGAATGTATTTCCTCGGAGGCCTTTAAAAAAATTGTTTTAAATAGGTCACAGAAACTTGTTGACCTTTACAGAAAATGTGTGGTATTTAATGTGCAATTAAAGGCTCTCGTACGGAAAAAGTACCAAATCCAGTTACTGTGAGGCACAAGCCTCACACTACACAAAACACGTCTATTACCTTCCCTGAATGAGCCAAATCCTCCTTCATTTCTGTCTCATGTGCTTCCCCACCCAGACACTGCAGCTCACAGCAGGTGGGTTTTCAGCAAAGAGGCAGTTCTGTCAATACAGAAAGCAGTGGGCAGGATTAGGTGTGGTCAGTGGCTGATTGACAAGTTACAGGCTTGTAAATTGGCAGTAACAATGCTGATAGGCATGCCCCCTGCAAAGTTTTTTTCTCCCACTGTAATAAAAGCAGGCTAAATTAAATAGGTCTGATGCGATTGCAAAGTGCCCCATCCCTAATGCATATCAGAAAACTTTTTGGTAACTGGTTGGGACTTTGATGGCACACAATAAAAAAGGTTTTAAAAAATATATTTTTTTTTGTACATACATTTAAAAAAAACACACTCAAAAGGGTAATGACATTAAAAATACAGTCATATTAGAATTATAATGTATCATGACAACAGACGACCAAAAGGACAAATAATTGAACCCAACGCGTTTCAATTCATCCAGAATCTTCATCAGGAGTAATACTGTCCAAGTCTAAATATAAATACAATAGCCAGAAGTATCAAAAAGCTACGTGGTCATCCCATTAGTTACACACCAATGAGAATAAATTTACTTACGCCTGTGGTACATACTACTATATATGTAATATGAAAAATGTAGATATAGCCCATCCTAGCATGAAGCAGGCACAGCATACATGAGAGTAACAACCCTGTTCTAAATTCAGAAGCAGTGAAGAATCATTGCCACGAAATACCAGGAAGCTGCTTTAGGCAGACTACACTAGCAGGCTAAACTGGTTTTAGTGAGACTTTGCAGAGAGACAAGGAACACGTGTATTTTTAATTAGGTGCATAGTTTTCTTTTTTAATTTTGAGGTCATAGTAATTCCTTACAGAAGTCAGAGCAATCACGTAACAGTGCTGGTTTAACCACTTCAATAAAAGGGCACTTTTACCCACTTCCTGCTCAGGCCGATTTTCAGCTTTCGGCGCTGTCAAACTTTGAATGAGAATTGCGCGGTCATGCAATGCTGTACCCAAACAAAATTGTTATAGTTTTTTTTAGACGGATAGAGCTTTCTTTTGGTGGCATTTAATAACCACTGGGTTTTTTATTTTTTGCTAAACAAAGTGTCAGAAAATTTAGAAAAAAACTGACGGACACCGATGGGAGGTATTAATATGCACCACTGATGGGCACTGGTAGGGCTACACTGATAATCATTGAAGATCTCCCCTGTGAGGAAAGCTGCTTATCGACCAAAGCTGATCACATGGTAAAGAGCCTATGTTATAGGCTCTTTACCGTGATCAGAGATGCGGTGTGTCCAAAGGATACACCGGAACACCGATCACAGCGCTGCGCGCCCTCGGGGAGCTTATTCTGAAGCACGTCATATGACATCCAGTCAGAACAATTAAACTCCGCCCGGCCGTCATTCTGCTATAGGCCGGGTGGGAAGTGGTTAAAGTAAAGATATAGGCAAAGCATTTTGTTTCCCCATTTTGGATAGAGTTACGGAGAGTTGTTATCCTTGTCAGTTTTTTTTTTTTTTGTTCCTTTGAGGACATTCCCCTTCACTTCCTGTCCTATAGCCAAAACAGGAAGTTAGGAAATCCCTGGAAATTACGGGAATACTTTAGGGCCCCTAGGTCACCTTTTCTGGGGACAACCAAAAATGTTGGATTTTCTTTTACTTTCACTTCAGTAATAACAGAACAGAGAAGGTGAATCTCTCTAACGGGGAGCACAGACTGCAATAAATACTTAAGAGAAGTACAGCCAAAGCTCATTTGTTTGAGACAGAGTTGTCTTTTTGCCTGGAAAGTGGAAGGGAAGTGCTGTGCTTCCTGAAATAATAAGTTGTTTTTTTTCGCTTTCATTTTAGTTTAAAGGCACATTACAAGTTAATAAAAAATTTTTTTTATGAAAAAGTAAAAGAATTCAAATAACCATTTAAAATGCATAATTTTTCTGATCTTTTATCTGCAATGTTTTTAATAGGCGGCAGGATCTCTACACACACATCTCTGGAAGGTGTTCTAACAAACTGGATCTGGGAGCCTTTTCACATATCAGCTATCATTTGATCTGAATTTCTGTCCACCCAGACCCCTAGAAAAGGAAAATCTGCCAGTTAATGGGGGTTTCTGGGAAGGAAGAATCTCAGAATGACTTCTTTGAACTTTTGGTGCACTGAGATGACTGTTTCTGCTTGCCCATTTAAAGAAAGAATCCCTGGGTCTCTTGCCATTGACACCTGAAAAACTGCTTTCCCAGTCTGTATGCTCTTGCCTCCTTGAACAGACCTCCAAAGCCTCTTGACCGAAAGGACTGTGGTCTCTTCCTCTTGCCTTATTAGCCCTGACTTCCCATCAGTTACCCTTTGGATGGCCCCTTCTAAGATCTGTAAGAGTCCTCTTCCTTAGGATGAGAATCCCACAGGGATGAATCTTCAGAGTGGAAGGGAATCAGATCCACAAACCTTTTCTGGAGAGCAAGATTTTAAAAAATTATAGCATTCAAAACAGTCAAACTGAGTTTTTAATGCTTGTAAGTGCAAAGGAGGGATTTGGGGTCTTACAGACCCCAGATCCCTCAATAAAGAGTAATGGTCACTGCCTATCACTGTCACAAGGGATGTTTACATTGCTTGCGACAGCAATAAAAGTGATTAAATAAAAAAATGAAGACCTTTGCGATAAGATCGTGCGACATAAAAAAAATTGAAACTACCACCATTTTATTCTCTAGGGCAGTGATTCTCAACCTGTCTAGTGCCGTTACCCCTTGATAAAATTTCCCAGGTTGTGGGGACCCCTAGCAGTAAAATTTTTGTAGCGTGGGTTGTCAGCAACCAAGGCAAGACAAGTAATTTGCTCCTCTAACCCCTGGACATTTAGCGCTCCCCGAGTCCCTTCCACACGTATAGTATTAAAACCCCTTATGGTACATTTTAGGATGTACCACTCTCTTTGTTGTCCTTTTGTTCCCTTTTATCCCTCTCTATCCTAATTTCTTGTTTTTTTCCCCATCCCTCTCGCTAGCGGCCTTTCTTGTTCTTTCCCACTGTAGTGGGGACTTTTAATGGCAACTATAATCACAGGTAGTGTTACTCACTGTGTCTCCGGCTTCACGGTGTCTCCAGCTCTGTGGTGTCTCGCAGCAGTGACACCTATGCCGAAATCAGGAGATAGGGTCTCCTCCAGCCCCTCCCACTTCACATTCCTCACCAGTCAGCTGACCGCCAGTCTCTGCCCCCAAGCCATGCTGTGAACTGAATGGGCGGCTGCGAAGAGGCTGAATGGGCAGCCGCAGGCTCCAGGAAGAGCCCTGCTGGGTGGCCGCAAAAATGCTGGGAGAGCGGTGCGGGCTTCAGGAACAGCCCAGGATTCAGTGACCCCTGGCTAATTTTCATTCGACCCCTGAGGGGGTCCTGACCCCCCGGCTTGAGGACCACTGCTCTAGGGTGTCAGCTTTCAAAAAAGAATGTTTGGGGGTTTTATGTTATCTTCAGGCCTAAAAAAAACGCAAAAACAGCTCTGGCAGCGAAAGGGTCAAAGGTGAAGCTCACCTTCGGAACATGTTACATGTTCCACCAGTAAGATTTTTTTTTTTTTTTTTTTACTAACAAAAACGGCTCCCAACTTTAGCTAGCTCCTAGATTCAAAGCAAATTGGTCAAGCCCTGATTTAAAGCACCATTTTAAAGTCAATTTTACCAACCCATAATGCAGTAACCTGTTTATAAAGAGGTGGTAATACAGGATTCCTTTGTGAACACTGCTCAGTTCAGAGACGTCTCCATTAGGGACTGTGAAATCTAATTAGCTGTTCACAAAGGAACACAAGAAAGATCTACCAGTGTACCATCGTTTTAAAGTGGAAATTTGTCAATTAATTGAGATCCACTGAGACGTGTAAAAGCACAAGAGATCAACTGCAGACTGTAGCAAGTGGATAACATATGGAAGCCAATATAGCAACCATACAGTTCTCAGACATGGTGTGCTGTAGGTATAACAATTAGAACACTTCTTGAATTCTCTACTCCGGCAGGAAGGATGAAACTTGCAGACAGATTCAATTAAACTGGCATAGCTTTCACCTCTTACAAAACCTGTGTGTATTCTATATATTGGATCTGATGAACAATCCAGATTTCTTTTCCCCTTGCCTAGTTTTAAAAACTGGAGAAATAAGAAAAGGAACAAAAGTTCAGGTGCTGCCCATTGAGTCCAGTTTGTTTTCATCTTATTGGGATAGTGAAAAGACACAGAAGTTCACCTGTAGTGACCAATCTTATCCTAGGAAAATAATACAGTTACTATGGGCACAACTGCCATTTTCTTTTTAATAGCTCCCTTTCCTGTTTGAAAGTGTAAAATGGTCTGCATGTTTATGCAAGTTAATTTTCTCCCACAATTCAAAACAAAATTGGTAATAAAACAGCTTCCAATTCAATGTTCTAAATGAAGCACTTTGTGCAGTGGTCTCTCTTTAGAAAATACTGGGAATCCATTGTCAAGGTTGCATTCTGTATTATAGGCCAAGTTCACCTTTTCAGGCAAAATTTAACTTTTCATAATAAACAGAAGCCTTTTCTAATGTCTTTTCTTGCCCAAGCCAACCC
Source organism: Lithobates clamitans (assembly GCA_037952925.1). Classification (NCBI taxonomy): domain Eukaryota; kingdom Metazoa; phylum Chordata; class Amphibia; order Anura; family Ranidae; genus Lithobates; species Lithobates clamitans. The sequence goes on from JBBGZY010000189.1 coordinate 973,550, forward strand.
AATGTGCTCATCTCTCACTTACCTAGTCTGTGGCAGCTTTTTACAGTGCCTTGTAAAAGTATTCACCCCCCTTTGGCATTTTTTGTGTTTTGTTGCCTCACAACCTGGAATTAACATGGATTGTTTGAGGATTTGCATAATTTAACTTACAGAACATGCCCACAACTTTGAAGATTTTTTTTTTATTGTGAAGCAAACAAACAGGACAAAATAACAGAAAACGTCAATGTGCATAACTATTCACCCCCCTAAAATTGGATAAGTCTCTATGAGCTTGCCACATCTTACCACTGGAATTTTTGCCCATTCCTTCTTGCAAAACTGCTCCAGCTTCTTCAAGTTGGATTGTTTGCGCTTGTGAACAGCAATCTTTAAGTCTGACCACAAATTTTCTATTAGATTGAGGTCTGGGCTTTGACTAGGCCATTCTAACACATTTACATGTTTCCCCTTAAACCAGTCAAGTGTTGCTTTAGCAGTGTGTTTGGGGTCATTATCCTGCTGGAAGGTGAACCTTTGTCCTAGCTTCAAATCACACACCGAGTGGTACAGGTTTTGCTCAAGAATATCCCTGTATTTAACACCATCCATCTTTCCCTCAACTCTGACCAGTTTCACAGTCCAGACTGCTGAAAAACATCCCCACAGCACGATGCTGCCACCACCATGTTTCACTGTAGGGATGGTATTCTTTGGGTGATGTGATGTGTTGGGTTTGCGCCAGACATAGCGTTTTCTTTGATGGCCAAAAAGTTCAATTTTAGTCTCATCAGACCAGAGCACCTTCCTCCATACATTTTGGGAGTCTCCCACATGCCTTTTTGCAAACTCAAAACATGCCATTTTGTTTTTTGCTGAAAGTAATGACTTTCTTCTGGCCACTCTGCCATAAAGCCCAACTCTATGGAGCGTACGGCTTATTGTCGTCCTATGTATAGATACTCCAGTCTCTGCTGTGGAACTCTGCAGCTCCTCCAGGGTTACCTTAGGTCTCTGTGCTGCCTCTCTGATTAATGCCCTCCTGTTCGTGAGTTTTAGTGTGCGGCCGTCTTTTGGCAGGTTTGCTGTTGTGCCATGTTCCTTCCATTTATTTATGATAGATTTGATGGTGCTCCTAGGGATCATCAAAGATGTGGATATTGTTTGGAGAGTTCCTTGGTCTTCATGGCAGTGTTTGGTTAGTGGTGCCTCTTGCTTAGGCGTTGCAGCCTCTGGGGCCTTTCAAAAAGGTGTGTATATGTAATGACAGATCATGTGACACTTAGATCGCACGCAGCTGGACATCATTTCACTAAATTATGTGACTTCTGAAGGTAATTGGTTGCATCAGAGCTTTTTATGGGCTTCATAACAAAGGGGGTGAATATATACGCACATGCCAATTATCAGTTTTTTATTTCTGAAAAATAATTTTATGTATATATTTTTCTAATTTTACTTCACCAACTAAGACTATTCTGTTCTGAACCATCACATATAATTCAGATTAAAAAAAACATTCAACTAAAGGCTGTAATGTAACAAAATAGGTAAAAATACAAGGGGGTGAATACTTTTGCAAGGCACTGTATCTGCACCTCTCTGTTCACAATTTTAAAAAATGCATCTTAGCCCATCACTTCTTGTATCATCTATGTGCCCATCCAGGAAACGTCATATCCCATCATGTACTGCCTTACTGCATCACAGAATACCACGTGTTTACCTCTCTGGAATACACCTCCCTCATTACCATTACCACCTCTTTTTTTTGTAATTTCCACCCACTTATTTACATCTTCCTTTAAGGTGGCCATACATTGTATTATCTTCTTTAGTTCTACCATAAGCTCTGTAGCGCAAGGGCTTGCCTGATTTGATGCAAATTGAAGGGATTGTGCAGGTGGGTCCTCCTATTACACAGTTTTGGTAAATCTAAAGGAAATTGTACAGATTCCATAGTGTAAGTGTATGGTCAGCTTTATACAAGCACATGGGAGGGAGTGGATGAAGACACTCAGCTGTCATTGTTCTTGTGCAAAATGTGTGTTTGCTTCTGCGATGCCATTACCAGCACCAAAAGTGAGATGAGTTAATTTTAGGTGTATAAAGATGACCATACACTATACAATCCGACTGTACAATTTCTGTTAATCCTTTAGATTTAGACCAAGTGAGAAAAATTAGCTGCACACCAACATCCGTCCAACAGGTTTATTGAAAGACTGCCACATAGATTGTGCGAAACGTCGTCACCCCTTGCTCCGTTGTTTTAGTCCTGGTGGCAGTCTTTCAACAAACTTGTTGGACGGATATTGGTGTGGAGCTCATTTTACTCTCTTGGTCTACATGTTCACAGTTGTGAACCAGAGATAGCACCCAGCCCTTCCTTTTTGGTGGATTATTACACTCAGCTGGAGCAGCTATCTGTCTCATTTCTCCAATACTTTAGACTTACTAAAACTATTTAGCAGGAATACACGCCTATCTATCCAATTACTCTGTATCCAAATCAGGTATCCCTTGCACTACATAGTTCACAGTACATCTAAAGAAGATTGTACAGTCAGATTGTATACTGTATGGTGAGCCTTAGACTTCCAGGGACACACTTCTCCTGTTTTCAGTACTACAGCTCTGCTCCACAGGCTGTTATGTGATCGCTCAGCTCCTGCACACTCTGCCAAATGAACGATCTATACAAGAAGGTAAGGTACAAAAATGACTGATCAGCAGAGGAAGACACTGGCTGTGTATTCAGTAAGAATGGTATATTGGTAGGTAGGGAAGCTGGAATTTAGAAGAAAAAAGGTGAACTTAAGCGTTTAATTGCATTAAGAATACAGGAAGGAAAACCTTAAATCAAAGTAAAACACATCCCAAACCATTACAGTTTCCATCTAAATCACTGGCAAAACTTGCAAGCATGACCTATATATTGGCAGCCTCAGCAAACAATAGCCACCGATGTAAAACCACCCGCTATTACAGTCATCCTGTTTGAATTAGCAGAAGAGGCTCTGTTATTACAGGTTGCGCACGCACTACTTCTGTCAGAAAAAGCAAATCTGTTTCCTAAAAATTCGGCAGCAGAAAACAAAACAAGCAGAACAGCTCAGGTATCAATCACTGAAGCTAGTCAAAGGTCATGTCAGGTCTTCATCCAATTTTAGAGACTGAGAAACCCTTTTTCAGTAGCTATTGTTAGAGACTTTGAGATATGAACTGTTAGGCCCCTGACATAGCAGCATAAGCTGTTAAGCTTTCCCTGACGAGTAGAAACAGTGTGATGCATGCCAGCATCCTGGAACTCTGCAACGGAAACATCAACCAGATTCTGGGATATAAGTACAAAGTAAGCAAATACCCAGCTTTCAAATCATACCAAAGCTGGCAGCTTAAACAAAAAGAGGTCCTCCCACTGCCCCTTTTTTAATCAGAAACCCAAATCCATTCAATAAAAGGATACATCTAAAAACTCAATTTAAAAAGAAACAGAGACATCTTGTGGCAGGCAAGTCTCAGCCATTCAATTAACTTGCTTAGGCTAGGTTCACATCTTTGTGGGTATATGCGTAAATCACACAAAACATGGTACTTTAAAGAAAATGTACAGAGGTGCCATTAAAATGATTGTAAGGGTAGAAGGTGCTTTACCCTAAAGTACAACTATAGGCAAAAAGGGAAGCGAGAAGAAATCCCTGAAAATTATAAGAATTCCTCGCCCCCCCCCATGTCAACAGAACTGTTGTCCCCATTAGATTTCCCCTCTATTATATTTCTCTGGACAACCCAAAATGTGCGATTTTCTTTAATGCCGCGTACACACGGCCAGACTTCCCGACAGAAAAAGTCCGATGGGAGCTTTTGGTCGGACATTCTGACCGTGTGTATGCCCCATCTGACTTTTTTTGTCGGCATTTCCGATGGACTCAGATATAGAACATGTTCTAAATCTTTCCGTCGGAAATGCCGACGGAGTTTAGCCCGTTGGCAAGTCCGCTCGTGTGTATGCGGCATTACTTTCACTTTCAATGATAATGGTAAACAGGACAAATAGAGGATGAATCTCCTTAATGGGGGCACAGACAGCAATAAAACTGACAGGTGTTTGAATCCCTCTACACTCTATCCAAAACGGAATAAAAGTTTTGTGAGCTGTATTTTAACCACTTATCAAAATAATATGACAATAGGTTAAAAAGTGGCGCTAAATGTGTACTGAAACAAGTGTTTGGTCACCCCAAGGTGACAAGTAACAGAAAATCACTAAATACATATATAAGTAAATAAGTGAATATATAAATAAATACTGGTTCCACCCTGTGACAAGAGAGAAAATAAAAATAAAAGTAAAAATAATCAAAAATATTCAACACAAAAAATAGTCGATAAAGTGTTCAAATGGATCCAGAATTGATGTGAAATCCTCCTATTCCATCCACCACACCAGTGCATCAGCGATTCCACTCCCCTAAAGAAACGCACTCACCGAAATCCAATGCCTACACTCTTGTGTTAGGCTAAGACGCTTTTAAACCACATGGACAGGGTTTCAAAGGAGTATCCAAATTCCAACCGTGCGTAACAAATAATTCTCCACATGTAAATGATAAAGGTGCACCAATAATGTAATAACGTAAAAAAAACAGTTTATTTAAGTGCACTTTAAATCTTCAACCTTTACACTCACATTGTGAAACTTTAAAACCAGCAAAAGTGATCACAGCAAGACTTTCAATATCTATAAAGCAGCGGATCTTTGCGGTCACAGTGGACCTGAGGTGTGCTGGCGTGTAAACAATTCTCACCCCTTCCTTGGTCCTGGATCTGAACTAGCTCCTCCATTTCCTAGTCCGACGTACAGCATCCTACATCAGTGATGATGATTGCCGTACAGCCACGCCCCGACATGTTTCGTCACAAGGACTTAATCATGGAATCCCAGTAGCCAAGCATAGGCCGTTAGGTGTTAGCAGCTTGTTTGGCTGATGACCAGGCCTGTGCTTGTAATTCACATGGGGAAAAAAATACTTTTGTTGATCCAGTTGACCTCTGGTTTGTTCACTTTGTTGTCAATCAAGCCCTGATTAAGGGGGCGCTCTTGGATCCCCAAAACGAGTTGGCTACTTTTTGGATTGTCCCCCTGACTTATCAGAATAGAGTTTTACCTGGACCTATTAGCAGTGGTGTGGTGCTTCAGTTTTTGTTACGTTACACTAAAAAAGGCAAGACGACCATGGAGATCCTCTGGGGTGTAGAAGCTGCCTGCCTGGGAGCCAGATCATTTACATCAACACATTAAGATAAAAATACTAGCGAGGCAACCCTACGGAACCAACACTGTCTTTCTACTGTCACGACCTCTGCTAGAAGTCTATTCCAAGAATCAAATACTCATTCGGTAACAAAAACACTTTCTAGGATTTGAATAGAGCTTTCTTCCTGTTAGTTTAAGGTCATGTCTTCATGTCCTTGGTTCTAGCTTTGTATTGAAAACACGGCTTTCATTTTCTAGGAGGAAAGAATTAGTGATGCAATTAATTTCTAATAAATATGAAGTGTTGCATAAAAATAATAACTATTTACCACTTGCAGTCAGCAGGTAACATGTTGTTGCCGGGTTTCTTATGTCAGTTACTGCTGTGAAAAAAGTAGGCAATATGATCTCCTGTTTAGGTCTGTATAAATATGCAGCTGAATATGATCTCCTGTTTAGGTCTGTATAAATATGCAACTGAATGAGTCTGCGAAGGTTTGTACCCGTCTCCCTCTTCTTGCTTTACATGTAGAAAAAAGTAGTGCTGGACTTTCTTTTTAGAAAGCCCAGAATGTTCTGTATCCTAATGACCACGGAAGCACCTTATATTAAAAAAAATTAATTGCAAATGCAGGTTTTTATGTAGGTAATTAAATAAAAGATCACTTTATAACCGCTAAAAACTGTAATTAGCCAAATACATTTTAGTTCCGCTTTAACCAATTACATTGTAAGAAATGTGCTATAACCTGAAGCAAGCAGTCACATAAATCTATGACACATTATGAAATATCTGCTAATAGACAAGAGTGACCCGTTAGGCTGTAACCGTAGCTACAAGTGCAAAGTATATCATTCATCTGAACGAAGGCTGACAAATGACCTGTTATGGTGAGAAAATTATATTGTTAAAAGGCCCTGGTGAGGCATTATTTCAATAATAAGGTTTACATGCCATGCAGGACAGCATTACATCTAATTGGAAAGATGATTTGTTAACCGTGCCCCTAATTATGCTTGTGATAGCTGCATTCTGGAAGCAGTCTACATATTCAATTAAATTAAACATCCTTAGCACAAAATTCACATTTGCATCCAATTCAGCTTTCCAATTTTTATTCAGTGTGTCCATCGAAAAGGACATGTTCTCTTCATTTAAAGGGCACCTATTCCAAACATCATGCTGCTTGTGGGCAGAAATGGCCAGTCAAGAGAACATACCTTACAAAATTTTCTAGAAACTGGCATCAATTGACAAAAAACAAATAAACAGACTTCGTATAATAGACCTCTCTACACAGTCATTAAGCCACATTAGAGAAACAGCTTGATGAATGTTACTATATTTAAATTTATTTGTATTATGTTTATAGGGAAAAAACACAAAATGTAGGCATTTACAATGTAGCCAAAATACAAAGAAAACATTGTCTTGACAGGTATAAGACTATGCATATTGAATCTGAGAGCCCCAGCACACAGCCTGTAATTGTCAGCCTCAGCTGTGCATGTTCCCTGTGTACTGAGCGGAGGGGGCTGTGCCTCTTCCCTCCAATCAACTCTCAGAGCTTTCTTTACTGAGCTCTGCAGTGTGCGACTTTAGATCCCTGCCCTCTGCTTTTCAGAGCAGGGAGATGCTGTGTAAAATGTGTATAGCTGTAGAAAAGAAATTGCTGCAGATAAACAAGTACAATTTATGTAGAATGATTGGTTTCATCTTTATGTGTCAACTGATGCTAGTCACTTCAGTATATATATGCTAGGGTTTTCAACCACTTTAAATACTTACCATGTACATAGATCATGCAAAGGGATTTTTTTTCTCAACAGAAGTGGAGCTACACTCTAAGCTGATGCGAGGGAGAGCGTGTTCAGGTTGAAAGTCACCCATATGATTGACTAATATTCCGCAGTACAGGTAGGAGGCTGGGTAATGACATGTCTACAGAATTCAGTTAGGCCGGCCATATACCGTTCGAATCACTGGCTCACCGCTTGGTTGGGCTAGCTCTGAAGAAGGGTCTGACCCTCAAAACAGGTAAGCTTTTCCACCATGTGGCATCCGATGAGATACCCGTCTCACCTGCTGGAGTTGTACATTTGATTAGCTTGATTTTATCTTACTTTTGTAAGTATAGCACTGTTGTGTTTTTAATAAATGGTTTTAGTGGTAATACACTAGCCGTTTGCGCCCTCTTGTGTTTGTTCTTACAGGAACCAGCCGAGATTCGAACTATTAAGGGGCAGGCTGAATGTACCAAGTTGATCAAATTGGGTACAACCAGCCTACCGGATTCTCTTGCTATTATTGCTAGTGGCTGCTATAGCTAAGATCAATAATTACTGTCTTGCCCCCGCAGAGATGGCTTCCCTCGCCTGCCCCAGTTGGGACAAAACAATTGCCGATTTCCCTGCCAGCACTGTCTGTGTTGATGGTGGAATTGTGTAAATTTATTTCCTGAAACCCGTGGTTGCAGGAAAAATGTTTGCACCGTGTATGGCCAGCTTTACTCTCCTAGGCAGTCACTGAGCACAGCAGGAGCAGAGGGATCACTAGAGCATGTCCATTAAAAGGATAAACATTTTGACAAGTAAAACACTTTATATGTTTAAATGCGTTTCAACTGTGCATTTCATTTGACTGCTGTGTAATGCACATCTTTTGTGTCCACAGCTTTTCTCGGAAATCTTGAATTTTTTTATTTTCTTTCTTTATTCAAATATTTCTTGATTAAAACACAACATAACAAAATAGACATTTCCTCCAGGGCCCACCCTCCTTCCCCAGTACTTCCACTCCCTAACTAAACAATGTATGTGATATAATAATAACGTTTTGAGTGTTGCCTGGTTGGGTTGGGCATCCTACAAAGGGGCCTGTCTAAGGTTCTATCTCTATTTAAATTCGCCACCCATTCACTTCGCCCTCACTCCAACCATACCTCTCATTCACTCATCTTTCGATCTCTCATAATCTATTTTCTTTTAGGTCACTACCCGTCATTTTTATGTTTTTCTACACTGATAAAATTTAAACCATTAATCCCTCTTGCTTCCCACCAGGGTTTCCAAATCAGGTCATATTTCTTTAGTGCCCCTTGCTTTATGTATACTGATTTCTCCTTAAGAATTACCCCGTTCATATTATTTAGCCATTCCTCAGTGGACGGCGGTGACGCCGACTGCCATCTCTGGGCGATCAGGTTCCTAGCTTGAAATAAGCATCTCATGACTGCTAGCTGGTTGTTTCCTCTCCCTCAACCAATCCCATTAGGCAATGTTTTGCCTCCAACTTAGTGGAGGTTCCAAATGCCCAGTCGATGATTCAGGTCACCGCCGGAACAACTTCGGACATCTCCAAAACATATGGTGCGCATCTGCCTCTAGATTCTGCCCACACCTAGGGCATCTTGAATCTGGCCGGCGGCCGAACTGAAAAAGATTTTGAGGAGTATAATAAAGTTCTATATAGTAAGAACAAATATGACCTCCTCTGAGAGGGGGACAGCGTGACCAGCTCCAAAATTCTGTTCCACTGCGGTTCAGAGATGTTTCCCACATCTTTTTCCCATTTTCTCCTGTACAAAGGGGGTTCCATCCCTACCATTCTCCCCTTATTGACATGTGGATATATTTTGGAAATTAAACCTTTCCCTGACTCTGCATTGATTAGTTTTTTAAGTACTAGAATTGTATTCCATTCTAAGGAGCTTCCTCTGAACTGTACATCCAATGCATGCCTGACCTGCAAGTATCTGAAAAAAGATTTACTCGGTAGAGCATATTGATCTCTCAGTTCCTGGAAGGTTTTCAAAGTGCTGTCTAGATATAGCTGGGTAATATATTTTATTCCACATCTCTCCCATTCCTTTACTATCCCCATCTTTTGTAGTCCTCCCAGTTTGCTATTGTCCCAGAGGGGGCTGTACTCCGTGAGTCATCTATAGTTCAAAATAGTTTTCATTCTCATTCAGGGTAGGGAGTCCTGATGGAAAGGATCCTGCCTTCAAAGCTGCCACTATTGAATCATTTGGGGTGTTTTGAAGGAGCATCTTTCGTCCTACTTCTCGGCCTACTAGATTACACCCCGCTATATGCTGCAGTTGTGACGCCAAAAAATAACTAAAGGGGTGCGAAAGTGCTACTCCTCCTTTCGACTTCTGGAGCTGCAGGGTAGCTAACCGAATCCTTGCTGGGCCACCCTTCCAGATCATTTCTCTAAACAATGTATCTATCCTTTGGAACCACTTTTTAAACAGCCAAATTGAGGAATTATGTAGTACATAAAGAAGCTGTGGCATGCAAATCATTTTGAATAGGTTACAGGGACCTGCCACAGATAGTGGCAGGCGTTTCCACACTTTTATTTTTCTCCTAAAATTGGCCAATAATGGGTCAATATTGTCAGAGGTATAAAGTTGAGGGTCTTTGGTGATGTTTATACCCAGATATTTAAATTTATTCACCACTTGAATCTGGTCCACCTTCTCGGGGAGGGGGCCTTCCAAGGGATCTACAGGTAACAAGCTAGATTTTGCCCAGTTTATCTTTACCCCGGAGATTAGCCCGAATCTATTAATAATGTTCATAGCTTTCTTAAGAGAGTCCAGTGTGTCTCCAAGAAGTAGCAGAAGGTCATCTGCATATAATGCAAGTTTTTCCTCCAAATCACCTCTTCTGAAGCCCCTCACCCAATCAGAGGATCTGAGGGCGATGGCCAGAGGCTCAATCGCAATGGCAAAGAGGAGGGGTAACAGGGGACAACCCTGTCTCGTCCCCCTCCCCAATCCAAATTTATCAGATTGTTCATTATTTACCCTTATTCTAGCCTCTGGTGCTCTGTAAAGCATTTTGACCCAGTTGATGAAGCCTGGTCTCCTCTTATAAGTTACTATCCAGTCTTCGACTCTCTCCGGGGTGTCAAGGAACACAGTCTCCCCCATAGCGTTTATTCGCAATCTTGCCGGATATAGCAAAGCGTAATTCACTTTTAATTGTTGCAGTTTGCGCTTAACTTCTCCAAATTTGGCCCTCCATTTTTGTAAGTCAGGTGAGAAGTCAGGGTACATAGAGACCCTATTACCGTTGTACAGGATATTGCCCATTTCTCTAGCTTTATTTAGTATAGTCACTTTATCCTTATAGTGAAGTGTTTTTAACAGGAGAGACCTTGGAGGGGCACCCGGTTGGGGGGGGGGGGGGCTGGGGGGGGACCCTATGGGCTCTTTCCAGTGCAAAGAAGGGCGATAAGGACTGATCTCAGAACATGTTCTTAAGTCATTTTTCCAGGAATCCAATGGGATCTGATCCTTCAGTCCGTTCGGGAAGCCCCACTATCCATAGGTTCTTCCTACGCATCCTGTTCTCCATTTCGTCTATCTTTGTCTGGTAGTTAGCCATTTGTTCTCTTATGGATCTCATCTCCCATTTCATAGGATTTAAATCATCTTCCATTAAGCTAACCCTCCACTCAAGGGCAGTAGTCCTTTCCCGGACCTTTTGCATATCATGCCCAACGAGGGACAATTCTTCCCGCACAGAACTAATTTTTAGGGAACCCTTGCTCAGAGTTAGTCCATTGGGCATCATTGGGAAAATGCCTCTTACCTTGATGATTGACTTGTGTATGTCACCTTATTAGGTCAATGATGTCAAGACCATCTCTGCCCTTTTGTGTAGGGAATGCCCTGGCCACAGCTAGGCATTGGTCTGGAACTGACAATTTCCAGGTTCGGCCAAACATGGGTTCGAACAGATCCATAGCTCATCTATATTTGTGATCAATGGGAAGAATGCCTTCTCCTTACAGTGGTGGACAGAATGCCACCCTTGCAGTCATGCTGCTGCCTCTGCGAAGTGGTGTTTGACCTGGAACTATGCAGACACCATCAAATGGAAAATCAGTTAGCCACAGCTCAAGGAACTCCTGCCCACCTCTAGAGGAACCTTGGTTGAGAATGGCTGGTCTACACAATTAAAAGTATCTCTATCTTTACAGAAGCCAGTATAGACCAGCTATTCTCAGGCAGGATTCCTTTAGAGATTGCTAGAGGTTACATGAACTGTGGCTAATTGGCCTTGCATTTGATGGTGACTGAACAGCTATGGAGCCAGCGCAACTTGTCAGACTCAGCTGAGTCTGCCATCAAATTATCCTTTTTGGCCATCTGTAACGATAGCATGCTTTCTATTCACCCCCAACATAAGGAGCATTTTCCCACTGACCCCCAAAGAACTGGATTTAGCAGGTGGTGCCCAAGACCTTAAAATTATTAAAAGGATTTCTCTTGGACAAAGAGGTTGAGGTTGAGAAAGGCTGGTATAAACCATCTCATAGGGAACATTGCTTCCTAAAGGTAAACATGCATGCAATAAACATTCATGATTTTTACTCCCGTTATTAATTGCAGATTTTTTTTTTAATGTAGCAGAACAGAACTGCTTAAAATTTTATGCCTAATTAACTGGGTCTGAGGTTTATAAAAATGAAAACATCAGTGTATTATAATTATTTCCAAACCGGAGACTAACTCCTGTATCCTAGGAAACAGCTGCTCTTATTCTCTGTTACTTCAATTCTTTTATTATTTTGCCAACTCCAGTCTTGGAATAGGAAAACACACTATGAGAAGGATTTGTAGAGATCTGTTGAATGTTTGTATTCCAGAAGCCATGTGATCTCCAGGGTAAACATCAAATAGTGGCAACAAACCAACAGCGTAGCGCGCTAGTTTTATTTACCACTCACAGAAAATGCTCAGCTGCTAAAACTGTAAGCTCTTTCATTTTAGATGCACAACAAACTCATCTGTGACTAGAAATAGCTCAAAACTGAGCAATGATTGCAACGGTCAATTTCTTCTCGCATTTGGAAAATCTCAGGACTACATTCTTCACTCTTCTCTGGAGAAGAGGGAAAGGTCAAATTACTACATGAGCACTACTGTAGGGGAAGTGTTATTTTGGGTCACAAGAACAGACAATTCTCCTGCTACAGCTGTTCAGACACTTCTCATTTCCAGCCTTGTTCCAGCTCTTCTATAGTTCAGTCCTGGTTTTCCAATGTGCGCAGCACACCAATGATGGGATTGGCCTGGAGGGTATTTAACCACTTCAAAACCGGCACTTTCACCCCCTACCTGCCCAGGCCAAATTTTCAGCTTTCAGCACTGTCGCACTTTGAAAAACAATTGCACGATCATTTAACACTGTACCCAAACTACATTTTATCAGTTTGTTCACACAAATAGAGCTTTCTTTTGGTGGTATTTAATCACCACTTTTTTTTTTTTTTTTTAATATGTTTTGCTAACTAAAAATTGTAAAAAGTTTTTAGTTTTTTTCAAATGAATAACTGTTCTTCCTAAAATTAGTCCAAAATGCATTCTGCTACATTTCTTTGGTGAAAATAGCCCAATCAGTGTATATTATTTAGTCCGTGTGAAAGTTATAGAGTCCACAAACAATGGTATGGTATATCTGAAAATTGATCTATCCTGATGTACTGACGGACTTTAATTTCTTCAGGCCCAAAAATGGCAGAATAGTAGAAATAAACCCCCCCCCCCACACCCCCCTGAGTGACCCTTTTTTGTAAAGTAGACAGTCCAAGGTATTTGAGTAAGAGGCATGGTGGGTTTTTTGAAGTTGTAATTTTTTGGGAAAGGAAGGAATTAAAAACAATTCACAATTTTGTTTTTCTACATAAGGTAACATTGTACTGCTCTGGGGAAGTGATCAGAATTTTTTTTTTTTTTTTTAACACATTATGTTTGCTTATAGCAGCGTATTACATTGCTATAAGCAAGCGTTTTACTGAATGAAACTGAATCAATCATTCAGTCTGTTTTGTTGTCACATGGTACATAATCACATGGTACAGATGGGCTGTTCTTGTGTTATTGGCCCTGTCTGTACCATGTGATCAAATTGACCAATCACAGCTAGCAACACATTTGTATACATTAAATGGCTTGAAAGGAAGCCAATCATTGTGTATAACTGTCATGTGACCTGTTGTGATCCGTCACATGGTATGGACAGCGAGCCGGTACTCTGATCATTGGCTGTGTCCTGTGGAAAAAACTAATGACAGATCGTGCCGCTGCGCTGCCCCGTGATTGGCACCTTCTGATAGGATGTCATATGAGGTACAGTCAGGATGGGAAAGCACCTGCCCGGCCGTCAATCTGCTATTAGCCAGGCGGGAACTGGTTAAGGTGATATTAAACCCAAAAACAAAAAACGTATTCTATTGCAGTTTACCAGTAGGTAGATGTGGGGGCTGCTTGTTTTCTTTTTTTCCTCTTTCACCTGGTGATCTAGCCAGTAACACACTTTGTCTTAGGTTGTCTCCACGCCAGACTCCTTGGACACCCCTCATTGCTTGCCAAGACCCATTGCTTGATGCCGACTATGCTTTAGTCTCCTGTCTCTGCATCAGAGCTGTTGTCCCCGCTCACCCCTTGATGGGGCAAATCTGAAGGCCATGACTTGGTAGCAACAGGCAGCGAAACCTATCTCCTACTACCAGGAGCACTAGCAAAAATTGGCTACTGATTAGACCTGGGGATTCATCATTACATCCTGACACATAGATTTCAGAACCAGGATTTAAGCTGGAACATTGTAAACCTTTTTGTTTTTTAATTTTACATGATTGTATTTATGCTAGTAGTATTTATTAGAATTATTATTGTATAGGATTTATATAGCATCAACAGTTTGAGCAGCGCTTAACAAAATTAGGGCAGATATTACAATTTGGTACAAGAGGAATCAGAGGGACCTGCTCGTTAGAGCTTACAATCTAGGAGGGAGGGTTAATTGATACAAAAGGTAATAACTGTGGGGAATGAGCTGATGGAGAAAGTAAAACAGTGCATTAGTTAGAAGCAGGATAAGCTTCTTTAAAGAGAAAGGTTTTCAGGCATCGTCTAAAGATGGATAGATTAGGGGACAGTCGGACAGATTGGAGTAGGGAGTTCCAAAGGATGGGAGAAGCTCTGGAGAAATCCTGGAGGTGAGCATGGGAGGAGGTTACAAGGGAGCTAGAGAGCAGGTGGTCTTGGGAAGACCGAAGAGAGCAGTTTGGGTTGGTATTTTGAGACTAGGTTAGTGATGTAGCTGGGGGCAGAGTTGTGGGTGGCTTTGTAAATTATTGTTAGTACTTTCACTTTGATTCGTGGGTGAGTGGAAGCCAGTGCAGGGATTGGCATAGAGGGTTGGAGGACACTGAACGGTTGGTAAGGTGAATAAGTCTTCCAGTAGCATTCATTATGGACTGAAGGGGGGATAGTGTATGTAAGGGTAATCCAATGAGGAGCGAGTTACAGTAGTCGAGGCAAGAGATAACCAGGGAGTGAATTAGAAGCTTGGTGGTGTCATTGGTTAAAAAGGGGCGTATTCTAGAGATGTTGCGGCAGCATGATTTGGACAGGGATTGGATGTGGGCCTGAAAAGACAGTTCAGAGTCTAGCGTTACCCCTAGCACCCTGGCACGTGGGGACGTACTGCTAGTTGTGCCATTGATCTTGACAGAGAAGTCAGGGGAAGGGGCACGTGGTGGAGAAAGTATGACAAGCTCGGTTTTACGCACCTCTACACACCACTGACGAGGGCCCTTTGGCTGAAATGCATCAGGTGGTCTGTTGGTGACAAGCATGCAACAAGCTGCGGCAAACTTGTACTCTACCTGCTCATTTTTTACCTGTACCTGCAAATTGGATTTTAATAAATCTTCAACCATCTGTCAGGGCTGGGCTCAGCCCTTCCTTCTCTGAGCTGGCGGCTCAGCTGTCAGCTAATTGCCAGCTCCTATCTCCACACAGTTACTCAGCTGTTGATGATATCCTGCTAATCAGTCCTGCCTACTTAAGCCGTCCAGCCCAGAGGATCTCTGCCTTCGCCTTAGTCAACATCACAGAGACGCTCTCCTGCATTCCTGTTAAAAGAATTGCTTGGCTGACATCCTTTCTGGCTACAGATCCTGCTTGCTGTTTTACTACGCTCATCTGCGGCTCCCTGACGTTTGGCTTGTCTGACTATCCGCTCCGGTTCCTGAACTCTGGCTATGTTTTGACTACGTTTTGTTTTATTTTACATTTATTATTAAACAAGTGTTTAACTGTACTTCTGTCTCGGTCTGATTTCATGGTTTCTGACACCATCCTTACATACTTCACTATGAGCCCTTTGTAAATCCTGTTGGAGACCCATCATGGGAGCCCCGCAAATAAGGAGAATCTACCAGATTTGGCGGCTGGATCGTTGGCTGATTATTGGAGATGTGTGTGATTTAAGTGAAGCTCTCTATGATCAACTCTCTGGTAAGGGGATTTGATATAAGCACAGTGGTGTGGTGTGTGCTTCATACACTGAAGTTGGTGCGAGGGTTCTGCCATTTATTCACCATTCATATTCCTGGGTTTCAGCCACCCATTTTTCCATAGCTGCATATGAACTATATATTATTCCTATTGCAAACAACATTTAAGCTGGCTGCTGTTATCTGTCTTTTATTATGGTTAACATTACCATTTATGAGCGTGGATATTTTCTACATTTTTTTTACAACAGTGACATTACCAAGAACTGGACATCCCTGCAAAATTGAACATTAAAAGAGGAGAAGAAAACTGGCCAGGGAGGCTGCCAAGAGGCCTACAGCAACATTAAAAGGAGCTGCAGGAATATCTGGAAAGTACTGGCTGTGTGGTACATGTGACAACAATCTCCCGTATTCTTCATATGTCTGGGCTATGGGGTAGAGTGGCAAGACGGAAGCCTTTTCTTAAGAACACCAAGCCTGTCTAAATTTTGTAAAAACACAAATCTGAAGTCTCACAAAAGCATGTGGGAAAATGTGTTATGGTCTGATGAAACCAAGGTTGAACTTTTTGGCCATGTTTGCCACAAAAACAACACTGCACATCACCAAAAGAACACCATACCCACAGTGAAGCATGGTGGTAGCAGCATCATGCTTTGGGGTTGTTTTTTATTCAGTTGGAACAGGGGCCTTAGTCAAGGTAGGGGGAAATATGAGCAGTTCCAAATACCAGTTAATATTGGCACAAAACCTTCAGGCCTCTGCTAGAAAGCTGAACATGAGGAACTTCATCTTTCAGCATGACAACGACCCAAAGCATACATCCAAATCAACAAAGGAATGGCTTCACCAGAAGAAGATTACAATTTTGGAATGGCCCAGCCAGAGCCCAGACCTGAATCAGATTTAAAATCTGTGGGGTGATCTGAAGAGGGCTGTGCACAGGAGATGGCCTCGCAATCTGACAGATTTAGAGTGTTTTTGCAAAGAAGAATGGGCAAATATTGCCAAAGTCAAGATGTGCCATGCTGGTAGACTCATACTCAAAAAGACTGAGTGCTTTAATAAAATGAAAAGGTGCTTCAACGAAGTATTAGATTAAGGGAGTGCACACTTATGCAACCATATTATTTTCGTTTTAAATTTTTACCTCCCTCCACCTAAAAGATTTCAGTTTGTTGTTCAACTGAATTGTATAGTTTATATGTCACATTAAAATTGATTTAGCCTTGTCATTTTTTTTACATCACAGAAGCCTGACATTTTAAACAGGGGTGTGTAGACTTTTTATATCCACTGTGTAAGGAAAAAAAAATGTGTGTGTGTGTGTATATATATATATATATATATATATATATATATATATATATATATATATATATATATATATATATATATATATATACACACACACACACATACACACATACACACACGCACACACATATATATACACACACACACACATACATACATAAACATTACAGTATCTCAGTGAAAGTGAGCGCACCCCTCACATTTTTGTAAATATTTTTATTATATCTTTTCACCTTTAAAGAGTGCCCCGGATCTTTTCAAAATCCAAAAATTACGGCCCGTTTAACTTTAGTGCCCTCTTGCTAGTCTGTTTCTGACTTCTAAAAGTCAGATCAGGGGCACTCTTTAAAGCCTGGCACAATGCATTGTGGAGCGCAGACTTGACCGAAATGCTGGTGTGGCATTGGTGACTAAAACATTATCCAGTGCCTCTTGTTTCCGCTGATCAGCTGTCCATGAAGGAAGTTGGCGAGGTTCCAGCAGTGTCATCTGTGGGACATCCCCTGTGGTCCCTATATCTCTACTAAGCCTGTTTTGACCCCCCTGAATAAGGGTGGTCGCAGGCTTTCCGGTAAGCCTCCATTACTTTATCATTACTTTATCACCAGGTGGTGGGCAGCACTAGTGGTGGAATACTGACCCAGGGTCCTGCATTTAAGATCATAATTCTCTGGACTTTACTTCACCTTCACTTCATCATATGAACTGTTTTTTCACCATATTTTATTTTTTTATTTTTTATCATGTTTTTGCGATATTTTATTAGCACTTAATTGATTTATTACATATCAGCTGATTTGATGTTAATGTCATTCCCTATTGGATGTTAATCACTATTGTTTGTTATTTGATTCATTTATATTTCACATTTTCACAATTTGTGATATATGTCCAGCGCTGCACTGTTCATTTTATATCCATTTCTTGTGCCCTCATATCGGGGTTATAGTGTTCAGCAGCAGGACATCCTTCACGGTTTTTCTACTTAAGTATCTCTCATATTGTTTATGCACCTAGCGCAATTCTTTTTTATATTTTAGGATATAAAATTAGTTTATGCTTAAAATGTGTAAAATTTGTGTAGAAAATGTATGCACTCAAAAAAAAAAAAAAAAAAAGTAAAAAATCGGAAGCCAAAACCCAACATGCCACAATGGGCAGTCTTACTACTAATGGAATCCAGGCACTGGAGGAATTAAAAACACATAGACCTGTCCGCAGTCTTGCTTAAAGCGGAGCTCCAGGCTCCTTCAGCAAAAAATAAGTCAGCAGCTAAAAATACACTTACCTGTCCACGAATCCAGTGGTGTCTTCACCTCAGTCAATTTTTTAAATCGGCTCTTGGGTGCTGTCCAAGTCATCTCGGCTAAAGGAAACCGGCAGTGAAGCCTTGCAGCTTCACAGCCCGTTCCCTACTGCGCATGAGCGAAGCACACTGCGCTTTGTTAATGGCCCAGGGGAGGGTGAAGTAGAAGGGGGGGGGGGGGGAGAACTTCTGTATGAGTTTCCCCTGCCGCGGCAAAGTCAGCCGGAAGTGGTACCTATCAAAACCAGGTACCCGCCCCCCCCCCCCCCCCCCAAAGATGCCAAATGTGGCAGCGGAGGTGGGGAGGAGGCAAATAAGCAGAGCTTCCCCTTTTGGGTGGATCTCCACTTTAAAGATGCACTCACCCCTGTTCTCCCCCTATGGACCATAGCAATTTTTACATTTCTACTATGGGTCAATTTATCCAACAATAATGCCATGATTACTTAAGAAAACAGAGTAAAAGAAGGTTTTTATTTGGTAATATTGCCTTGCAAAAATGTTATTTTAAAAATGTAATGCATAGAGAAAAACCATACCAAAACTACTTTGATCAACAAATAATTTTGATCAGTGTTCATTTAAAAAAAAAACCATTGTTACTGTAGCTAAAGAAGTATATACTTCATTCTATAGTTTTTCCTGTTAAAAATGACGCTGATATTATGATTCTGGTACAAAGCATTGCACCAGACTGCTTGAGTGGAGAGTGAACAAGTCTTGATTTTTGACTGCTGAAGATTGCTGGGTTGCATTTTTAGGTTCTTTTTGGGGTTTTTCCTTGTAGCTTTTTAACACCTTTTTCTGATACTTTTTAAACAGCTTTTTTTTTCTTGGCTTCCTTCAGCCTACCAATTAAGGGGAGTGGTTAATTGGTCACAGGTGCCCGAGGCCTATATAACCTAGTGGGGAACTCATTGTGAGCCTGCTCATCTTTGAGCTTGTGGAACTGGTCTAAGTGTGGAGTTAAAAACCAGAGGTTATAACAGGGGTCATAGTATCTGTGTAGTTTGAGTACCTGAGTGTTGTCTGAGTAGTGTGTGTGGATCGTTCGTATTTGTGTATTTTGTAGTGTACTTGTGTATTGTGAGTGAACGTAGGTCTGCGAGTGAACGTAGGTCTGCGAGTGAACGTAGGTCTGCGAGTGCACGTAGGTCTGCGAGTGCACGTAGGTCTGTAATCCACATCATATCTATGAGATATGAAAAATCTTAAATATAGATTTTTCAGGGTAACATCTGCAAGTGCACGTAGGTCTGCGAGTGGTCTGCGAGTGCACGTAGGTCTGCGAGTGGTCTGCGAGTGCACGTAGGTCTGTAATCCACATCATATCTATGAGATATGAAAAATCTTAAATATAGATTTTTCAGGGTAACATCTGCAAGTGCACGTAGGTCTGCGAGTGGTCTGCGAGTGCACGTAGGTCTGCGAGTGGTCTGCGAGTGCACGTAGGTCTGCGAGTGGTCTGCGAGTGCACGTAGGTCTGCGAGTGGTCTGCGAGTACACGTAGGTCTGCGAGTGGTCTGCGAGTACACGTAGGTCTGTGAGTGGTCTGTGAGTATCCTTAGATGCAGACAAGCAAAGAAAGTGTTTCCACCGCTCAGGCTGACACTGACCCAGGTGTAAGTGGAAGTTTCAGAGCAGAAGAGCTCCAGGTGCTGGCTGAATGCTAGGCAAAGCAGGCTTGAATGGAGGAGAAGATTTGGATGCCGCACACCGGATGTAGTCAAAAAAACTTCACTTTATTGAAAAAATGGGATCATCAAAATAACAAGACTGTCATGCAGAAAGTACAGGTAAGCTGACGCGTTTCGCACTCAGGACTGAGTGCTTACTCATAGCTCAGAGCTATGCAGTTTGCAGTTGCCCCGCCACTTTCCGGTGGTTTTGGGGCTTAACTGGTGGATTGGTAAGCCTGAAAACAGGCAGGTAGGCATAGAAATTAGCAAAGTGAAGGGTGGCGCATGTCGCGCACCCACAGGATTTTACCTCTCGCAGAAAACAAACAGAAACAAGCTAAGCAGCACAAAGCTTCCCCTACAGTGGGAAAAGGCAAGATGGTGCCCAAACCTCTGGAGCCTGACACGAGGCTCTCAGCAGCGTGTCCGGCTTCCCCTTCAGACAGCCTGCAGCAATTCCCCACAAGCCTGGTAAGCCCAGACTTGTCAGACCCAGATGCCATGCTCTCTAAATTTAGTTCCATAGTGAGAGATGAAATCTTGGAATCTGTGGGATACCAGAGGCCATAACTGACTTGCAAGGCACGGCTACTGCTTTCTTCCAGGAGTTGGCACGCCTAGAATTTGACCACATTCACAGATCCCTTGCACCTAAACCTACAGATGGCCCTCCCAGGCATATAAAGTTTCATTTCTACAGCACTAAGAAAGGCTTTTACAAGCAACGAGGGAACGCCCAGACCTCTCCTTTCAAAACCATTCTCTCCAGGTTTGTGGATCTGTCTCCAGTCACGATCGCGAAGAAAAGAAATTTGAAGCCATATCTACAAATCCTGAAAACCCATGGTATCAAATACAGATGGAGGTTCCCCTCCATCTTTTTCCCATCGCGGTCGCCAATTCTAAGCATCTTCCTTGCCTGATCTAAAACGCCTTTTTCCAGAATTACAACTGGATCTTCCGTCATCCCAGGAGAAACCATCCTCCTTGTCCTCCTGCCTAAGGGTACACAACAGAGAAGGGCCAGGACAGAGCACGGAGCCTTTCAGTCCACTGAGATGCAATGCACAGCTTATCCCTCCTGACAGGCAAACTTTGAGGCAAACTTTGGAAACTGTTATCAGATTGGTGCACTCACGCACCTTGCAAATGTGAGTATCCTAATGTAGGGAGTTTTTATTCCAATGAATATTTATAAACGATATCACAATATCCAGTTTTTCTTTTCCTTTATTCCTAACTGTGGAGTTGCTGCTGAAAACTGTGAATCTGGATTCCATCACTGAGCCGTGGGATGGCTCATGAGCGTGTTTAGACCCAGTCTCACAGCTGAGTCGCACGCTCTGAGGTGAGCGGCTGTCCCCGGGGGGTCACTGGATGGCACTTGAGCATGGAATTCTGAGCACTAAGCACCAAGATTAATGCACGCACGTTGGATTTTTTATGAACTGTTTTTATGGACTTTATGTGAATTTCTTTCATATATTGGACTTTAATAATGACGTAGCACATCTTGGATTTGATATTCACAATCATTGTGTGGCATTTGGCACTTTGTTGTATTTTGCACTTATCACTCTGATATATTTATTTATAATTTTTTTTTTCCACGGTAAATTTCAGACTATATAAATGATTTTTTCATCCATTATATATACAGGTAGTAGTTCAGTAATCGCTACTCTCATTCTAATGGTATACATCTAGTATATTATTTACACACTGCACTTTAAAATCACTTGTTTTTTATTTATTATATATATATATATATATATATATATATATATATATATATATATATATATATATATCCATATCCTTTGTGCCTTGCTGTGGCTGGATAAGCCGCCTATGCGGTATTTTCAGTATACCTCATATGCATTAATAATCTCCAGATTGATATTTTCACCTTAGCGCAGCGTATCTTTTGTATACACAATAGAGAATTATTTCCTCTGTGGGACTTTGGGAGGCAGAGAGTCTTGGAACAGTAGAAATAAATAAAAAATATATATTTATTAGAATAAGTTAAAACATGATAAGAATAAAAAAATCGGATACATATGTAACAGAAATTGGGTGACAAAAACAGGAAATATTGCAAGGATACAGTAAACACCACACAACAATGTCCTGACAGTTAGACTAGGACAAGAAAATTCTGATGCGTTTCAAGGTTGAAAATGATGAAACCTCTTCTTCAGGGCCTAGTGGTGGAGTGTATGGTTATCGTATAGTTCCTGAACGATCACCAAGTAGCATCCAATTTGAGAAAAATGGGGATATATAGTTCGATGCCAGGGATCAGATCGATGGAAGGGACCCCTACAAAAAGAGCAATGTGGAATCAGGATCAGGGCCGGACACAAAGGGCACCCTACGACCAAATGGAAAACCGCGGACTCAACAAACCCTTTGCTTGCCTAGTATCTTGTCAGTAGGCAAAAAGAAATTCTTGCAGATGGACGTGCATGAACAGAGTGGAGAGTGCTCAGAAGGTTATCTAGAACCAACGAATAGAGGTCCCAAATAATCTTTAGGAATATAGATACACACGATCCACTCAATGCTAGCAGCAGTATCCAAGGGTGTCCCAGCCTCCTCGTAGACCGTCTCAGGCATCTCAACAGGGCTCCCAGGCCCTCTGTTCTCTTCAGGCTCAACGCTTCCTGGACGTCCCCAATGGCTAAGGAAATGAACTACCCTGAAATCTGAGTTTTCCCCTCAACGTGAGCCTGGGTTCTCCCTCAGGCTTCTTACCCATTGTAGCCTGATTCGGTTACATTTGCTGAGGTTCTGTCTCCTCCAAGTTTGTCATTAAATGTATGGTATGAACTCGCCACAAAAGATGAGAAAGTTTTTAAGTACCTTAAGAAATAACACAGACATAGCATGTCTATAGGAAACTAATTTTTCCTCTGGCTCTAGCCCTAAGTATTTTGATACCCAATACCCCTTGGCTAACTGCCCGACCAAGCAGAGGGGAGTTTTGATAGTAATTCGTAAAATCGGTATCTTTAAGTTGCACTAAGCAGATAGCAGACCCGGACGGTAGACACCTCCTGCTTCTGGGTACTATTCAAGATGAGGAGGTTACCATAATGACCTACTATGCTCCTAATTCCAATCCAGGACCCTTCTTGACCCATGTCCTATTGACATTCCACCAGAAAAGGCACCCTGCTCCTGGCAGGGGACTCAAATGTGGCCTTGAATCCTGTTCTGGATAAATATCCCTTAGAAAGGGTAGCTACCTCACCCACAGCGAAAAAAAATTCCCACTCCCTGTGTTTTCATGATCTGGTAGACCTCTGGCAAGAATTACACCCATTGAGTAAGGATTATACATACTACTCTCACCCATACCGCTTCCACTAGAATTGATCATATGATAATGCTTAGAAAACATCTCCCTTTAATAAGCTTGGGGTCTATTCTTGCAGCCCCCTGGACAGGTCATAATCCTCTTCTCGTGGTCTGCCGGTCCTTAGGGTGTAAAGCTCCAGCATTCCCTGTGGGTCATGAATGATTCGCTCTTATCCCTCAAAGACATCCATAACGAACTTTCTGCATCGCATTTCGCTGCCTACCATATTCAAGGCGCATATGGACCTTATGGACCGTGATAATCAAGAATCCGAAGTCCGACAATGTATTAAAGACCTAAAAAGTGGGTAAAAGGCTGAGTCCGGATGGCTTTACGGCACTTTACTATAGAAAGCTATTGGACGCGTTAGTCTCTCTACTGGCGGCCATGTATAATTCAGTTAAAAATGGTCTAACATAATAATGTTGCCAAACCCTGACCGTGATCATTCCTCTTGGGCCGACTTCCGACCTAGATCCCATAAATATTGATATAAAAACTCTTACCAAAATTTTGGCTAACCGTTTGAATTCATTCCTCCCCCGTTTAAATAAAAAAGACCAAGTTGGATATGTACCACAGAGACAGGCAGGAGATGCCATCAGGAGAATCATACAATTGCAGCACCTTGCCCATAGCGGATCCCTGGAAACGATGCTTTTATCGCTGAATGTGAACAAAGCCTTTGACACTCTGTCTTGTACCTTATCTTATGACGGTACTCCGCCACTATGGCTTTGGTACCTCCTTTTTAGGCTGGCTGGCGGCACTGTACTATGCCCCTCAGGCTAAGCTTAAATACTATGGCTTCGAATTCTCTATTTTCCTTATCCGAAGGGGCACTCAACAGGGCTGTCCACGATTCATTCACATCCAGATATAAAAAAGTATTGAGGTTGCGAGTTCTGCTCATAATATCTCCTTCGCCTAGAATCTCGTTGCCTAACTGATTAACCCTTCTAGAGGCTTTTGCTTCTCTTTCGGCCTGCATGTTAATCCTACTAAGTCTAAGGCGATGTCCGTAAATCGTTCCCCCTCAGAACTGGCTTCTCTAAAAGCTAATTTTCCGTTCCAATGGCTCCCCTTATTGCCTTATTTTGGTATATGACTTACCCCCAAGTATGAAGGACTATATCATGACAATTTCCCCCTTCTTTTTAAAAAACTGCGCTCCTCCTGGTCTCACCTTCCACTATCCTGGTTTGGCAGGATCTCTGGGGTTCGTATGACCCATCTCCTGAAACTGTTATATTTCTTCTGAGTATTACCAGTCCCGATTGCCTTGTACATATTGCAAATTCACCAACGCAAACTCTTGAAATTCATCTGGGGCCCCACTCGACCTTAAATAAATGGGCTTTATACGCTCAGAGGATCAATAGGGGTTTTTTCGGTCCCCAATCTTCAAGCATATTACACAGCAGCGAACATAGCCCCATTATTCCATCTTCATGACACGTACCAAATGGCACTATTGACATGGTAGACTCTCATCCTATTCCCTCTGTACCCTGGCTTCCCCCCATAAATCGCCCAAATGGGTCCGGGTCTCATTCTCTTCACCTATGGGACTCCGTTAAATTTTCTGCGGGTCTAATATCCCCCCCCACTTACCATTACTGCGTCTTACTCATTGTCCTTTATTTCCCCCTAGTTGTGAAAACCCTAAGCAATTCTCATGGTGGACAGATAATGGGTTCACTGATATTCATTCTCCGTTATCCCCTACGAGAATATTAACATTTGATGCTCTTAGATCTTCCCATGATATCCCCTTACGGGAACACTACAGTTACCTTCAAATTAGACACTTCCTCCAACAACTTATAAAGGCCCGACCTACCCCATACACCTTGACCCCCTCTGAAAGCCTCTGCAGGGCAAAACACTCCGGGATTAATATCTTTACTTCACTCAATTGTATCATCTCCAATGAGAGAGAGATTTGGGCAAACAATTAGATCCGGAGGACTGGCAGATTATGACAATAGCCCTTACTAAAAGCTCTAGGAACAATCTCATCTTGGAAAATGCCTACAATGTGTCCTATAGATCAGTGGCCATCAACCCTGTCCTCAGGGCCCACTAAAAGGCCAGGTTTTATGTATTACCTTGGGAAGATGCAGACTAGAATACTGCAATCACTGAGCAGCAAATGATATCACCTGTGATGTATTTCAGTTATCTTGCAAACCTGGCCTGTTAGTGGGCCCTGAGGACAGGGTTGATGACCACTGCTATAGATGGTACTATACACCAGCTAGATTGGCTTGCTTTATTTCATCCTATCCCCCTCTTTGCTCCCGGGGTTGCTCGCAGGAGGGCACCATGGCCCACATCTGGTGGACATGTTCTAGGGTGTGTAGACTAGGGTCAGGGTCTATACTCTTCTTCGTAATAGGTTGCATTCCAATCTTAAAAGAGACCCCTATGAGGCCCTTCTGTGTAAACCTATCCCAGAACTCCTTCATCCGGAACGCTAACTGGCTCTGCACCTTTTTATTGCAACCAAGTTGTCCATTGCAAAGGCATGGAAAACCCCTGTGCTCAGATTTGAAACAGTTAAAGTGGTTGTTAACACTTACAGACCACTTTGACCTACAGGTAAGCCTATATTAAGGCTTACCTGTAGGTCCAAGAAATATCTCCTAAACCTACACGGTTTAGGAGATATTTGCAAAAAGACAGGCACCGCTGTCTACGGCGCATGCGCCATAGACAGCGGCGCTCAGGTGCACTGAGCATGCCACTGCTAACTATGCCATTAGTGGCGGCTCCCGTGCGCATGCGCGGGAATTACGTCATCGCGGGAGTGACGTCATTGCGGCTCCGGCCAATCACAGCGCCGGAGCCACGATACCCGGAAAGAAGATGGACGCTCCGTAGCAAAGGGGACAGCGGTGACATCGCAGGCTCCTGTGTCAGGTAAGTGATGCATAGTAGCCCATTATGCTTTACCTTTGCAGGGAAACAAAGAGGAAGTAAAACCCATCAGGGTTTACTTACTCTTTAAACGGCATGAATGACTTTATGATTAATGAAAAACTGACGGCCCTTGCCAATGACACTCTCAATAAATTTTAGGGTTTGGCAACCATGGATAACATGCAACCAACCCTCTAGGTTCAATCTACTTCTGTCAATTTAGGGGTCTCCCGATGCACCCCCGATGGACACCTACCGTTTTCTCTCCCCTTCCCCTTTCCCTCTTGCTTTCCACTTCCTGTTTAAATACTTCCTTCCCTTTTCTGAATAACTCTCTCTCTGACACTCCTGGTTCCCAGGAGTCAGTCTAGTGAAGATGGTTTTTCATAACTAATATACAATTCATATATTTTTTTGCCTACCATATAGTATAACTTGGAGCATTGAATATGCTTTGTTGCGACCTACAGCTGATGTTTCCTATTATATTGAAGAATAATGTTTATTGCATCTCTTTGCAGGGATCTTCTTCTCCATGTTATGCTTGATGTACCAACACACTAATCTGTTGAATTTACTTTTTCTACTAATAAAATAATTTTGTAAAAGAAATTAGCGAAGGAAAGATGGCCTCCATTCATCTCTATGCCCTAGGAGGACCGGAGTGACATGACGGCACCTCTGAATCCGGCCAATCTAAACAAGGCCATTTTTTTTTAAAAGCAAAAGTTAAAAAAAGTTTTTGATCTTTTGTTTTTACAGTTAGAGGAGAGATTTGATCTCTCCATAAAGAGGGCCTGTCATGCTGTACTGTTATCGCAAGGGATAATAAAAGACAATAAAAGTGATTAAAAAAAAAGAAGAAGTTTTTACATTTTTTTTTTTAAAGTGCCCCCATCACCGCAAGCTCGCACGCAGTAGTGAAAGCATATGTAGGCCACATCCACATATTTAACCAGTTCACTTGTATTTATGGGTAAAGGGTTACTTTAAGAGCCGCCAGAGTGCGTGCGCCCACTGACCGGCGGAGGACCCGATGCGTGTGGCCAGCGATCTCCGCCAGTCACATGCGATTGTGTGCACAAGCTCCAGCACGGGGAATTGTGTGTGTAAACACACACAAATCCCTGTGCTGTCAGAGGAGAGGAGACATGTTGTTTGTTCCTAGTAAGTAGGAACAGCGATATGTCTCCTCTCCTACTCAGTCCTACCCTCATACAGTTAGAACACACATTTACCCCTTGATCGCTCCCTAGTGTTAACCCCTTCCCTACCAGTGTCATTTAAACAGTAATCAGTGCATTTTTATAGCACTGATCGCTGTATCAATGTCAATGGTCCCAAAAATGTGTCAAAAGTGTCCGATCTGTCCGTCGCAATACCACTAAAAATCGCAGATCACCGACATTACTAGTAAAAAAAAAAAAATAATAAAAATGCCATAAATCTTTCCCATAGTTTGTAGACGTTATAACTTTTGCGCAAACCAAACAATATACGCTTATTGCGATTTTTTGTTTACCAAAAATATGTAGAAGAATATATATTGGCCTAAACTGATGAAGAAATGTGTATTTTAAAACATTTTTTGGGGATATTTATTATAGCAAAAAGTAAAAAAAAAATTTTTTTCAAAATTGACGCTTTTTTTGTGTATAGCGCAAAAAATAAAAACCGCAGAGGTGATCAAATAGCACCAAAAGAAAGCTCTATTTGTGGGGGGGGGGAAAGGACACAAATTTCATTTGGGTACAGCACTGCATGACTGCACAATTGTTAGTTAAAGCGACACAGTGCCAAATTGTAAAAGTGCTCTGGTCAGGAAGGGGGTAAAACCTTCCGGGGCTGAAATGGTTAAACGGTGTTCACACCACACATGTGAGGTATCCCCACATCTGAGCACTAGACCCTCTGTCACTCTTAACGGGTAACCTGTAGAAATTTTTAAAGCGTCGCCTATGGAGATTTTTAGGTACCAAAGTTTGGCTCTATTCCACGAGCGTGTGCAGTTACAAAGCATCTATTTACTCAGTGCAACATCTTTCATATTATACAAAAAAAATTAGGGTATATATTATGGTTATTTTTTCCCCAAAAAATTGAATTTAAAAAACTTGTGTGACATAAAAAAATTGCAATGACCTCCATTTTATTCTGTACGGCCCCTGCAAAAAAAAAAAAAAACTTTTTGGGGGGGTTCTGTGTAATTTTTTAGCAAAAATACTGATTTTTACTTTTAAACAACAAGTGTCAGAAAAAAGCCTGGTCCTTAAGTGGTTAAAAAAAAACCCTGATGGGTTTTACTTCCTCTTTTTCCCCCTGCTTTCCCCTGCAAAGTAAAACCATAATGGGCTAGTATGCATGAACTTGAATGTTGGCTGAAGGCCAGGTTTTAATTTTTTTGGTGCCCAACGTGAGGCCCAGTCTTCTCATCAAACATTAGTACTTGACCTCACAGAGTGGAGGATGTGATAGCCACAAAGGGGGAAACGCCATATTAATGATTTAGGAAGGGATGTCCAACAAGATCATATAGGTGTGATGGGTGGAGGAACTCAAATTTCCTGCATAGAGCCCTGACCTCAACCCTACTGAACACCTTTGGAATTAATGGAAATGCAGATACTGATCCAGTTTTTTTTTTTTTTGGTGCCCAATGTGAGGCCGGAGTGGCGTGAAGTCAGTCACGGCACTTGCTAGTGAAGAAACAGCACGGAGGGCCGTTTCTTACAGCTCATACGCTAATGACGTTGGCGCAAGCATATATGGTAAATATCTTCTAAACCTTGCAGGTTTAGGAGATATTTACAGTACCTACAGGTAAGCCTTATTACACAAGTGGTGTAACGTAGTTTACAACCACTTTAGGGTGAACCTACACTCAAATGTTACAAAGCTGCATTAATATTGTGCCCAAGTTGGTTAAATAGCAAAAAAGGGCTAAAATTCTGCTCCTAGAGAAAATGCTGCCTAATCACTGGCTTACTGGGCACTTAAACACCCCCCCTCCTGCCCAGACCAATTTTCAGCTATCAGCGCTGACGCAGTTTGAATGACAATTGCACGGTCATACAACACTGTACCCAAATGACATTTTTATAATTTTTTTCACACAAATAGAGCTTTCTTTTGTGTCATTTAATCACAGCTGGGGTTTTTATTTTTTGCTAAACAAAAAAAGAAAATTTTGAAAAAAAAAAAAAAATCATGTTTCATAGTATGCTATACAATTTTGCAAACAGGTCATTTTTCTCCTTCATTGACATGCGCTGATGAGCACTGATAGGCGGCACTGATGGGCAGCACTGTTGATGAGGCACTGATTGGTGACACTGATAGGTGGCAGTGTGAGCACTGATGTGTGGCGCTGGTGGGCACTGGTAGGCAGCGCTGGTGGGCACTGGACTGGCAGGTGGCACAGGTGGGCACAGATGAGCTGTCGGCAGCTCTCCTTGATCGGGACCAATGTCCCTCTGGGAGCCGCCGTGATCGGCTTTTTTTTATTTTCGCCTCAGAAAAAAAATAGCTGATTACCGGCTCTGTTTACATCACATGATCAGCTGTCAAACTCGCTGATCACAGAGCGCACCGCGCGCACCGGCCGCTCGGGCACAGGAGGACATCTATTGACTTACTCCCAGCAAAGTAGGTGCGCGCTGTAGCCGTCATTCGGCTATAGCGCGGATCTGAAGAAGTTAAAGTTCCCTTCAGTGTTGGTCACTTCAGAGGCACTAGGTCATGTTATCTCTGCTGAAAGAGAAGTGTAAAATTCACACAGACTGGTCCTCCCTTTTAGCATTGATCAATTTTTCAAATCCAGAGGCCTTCTGTTAGATACCTGGAGCCAGCTGATTTAATTCTCCGATAGGCTCTTGGCACCACAGTGCAGCCACTAAAGGCTCCTACAAGGCAGCTCGTGTTCTAGGTTCAAGTGCAAAGAAAACTATTAAAACACCAAGTCTCCTCAGATAAATTTTTATACAATCATTCGAAGTAAAGCTTTGTTGGTCTCACTGTAGGTCGCCCAGGCACCTAGTGTGCCCCAGAGCTGGAGTTCTGTACATGATATGTAAAACAAATAAAGACTTCCTTGTGTGAATTTGGTATTGATAATTGGCTTTGTGAGGGAGTTGAAAAGTTCAACAACAAAGGAACCTTTGTGAAGGGTTTCCTCTGCTGGGTTGCTCAGCGGCTAAACTTTGTTCAATGCTAAGAAATTAAAGTGCATGCTATATCATGCATATTACAGCTAATCTTTTCACTTCTTTGGCGCTGCTAAATAGACATTTTTTCTACTGCCGAAAATAGAACATTTTATATACAATAGTTTCCAATGCGTCAGCAAAGGTACTTCCTAACCTAACAAACTGAATGCCAAATGAGATCTGTGACTGCAATATTCAAAAAAATTATATAATATGAAACTGCTCTGAAACTACATATTTCACATCACAAGTGTTAAATCTTCCATCCTAATTTTTTTTTTTTTTCAGAAAATATTTATTGAATTATAGAGAAATCAGTACAGACTGTGACAGCAGTATACCACACTGTACAGCATGCACTGGAATAATCAATAAAAGTAATCGTCTCCAGATACAAGGTAAAATGGGTGCTGAAAAAAAAAAGGCACTTTTTTTCTGAAAGGCATGCAACACTCTTAATATGATGGGTAGTAGAGCACAGTTAAAGAAGTAGTTGAAGCAGTATTAAAGTGATACTAAAATCTTGTTTTTTTTCATTTAAAAATAACAAATATGTTATACTTACCTGCCCTGTGTAGTGGCTTTGCACAGAGCAGCCCAGATCCTCCTCTTCTCGTCGGCACCCCTGGCCCCTCCCTCCTGCCGCGTGCCCCCACAGCAAGCATCTTACTATGGGGGGCACCCGAGCCAAGCCGCAGCTCTATATGCCCCCTCTCTCCTCATTGGCTCACTGACTTTGAATGACAGAAGCAGGAGTCAATGCTGCCCACTGTGTTTCTCAGCCCATGAGGGAGAGTCCCAGACAGCCGAGTCTCTCGTGCAACATCGCTGGATCGAGATAGGACTCAGGTAAGTATTAGGGGGGGGGGGGCTGCTGCATACAAAAGGTTTTAGATCCTAACGCAGAGAATGCATTAAGATAAAAAAAAAAAACTTCTGCCTTTAGAACCACTTTCATCCCAAATGCAAACATTTATTAAATTGCAGTTTACCAATTCTTAGATGTGAAGGCCGTATTAGTTTCCTTTATTAGGCTTTCTTTCTTATAATGTTCATTTGGTAATCCAGCCAGAAAATCTGTTCTTTTTCACAGCACAAATGTAACAGTTTACATGGATGAGACAAACCACTGCATACTGATAGAGGTGCTTACTATAATCAGTTTTAATTTACTCATGCAAAACATTAAAGTGATAATAAAGAAAAATTAATTAACATGTCATACTCACCTACTTTGTGCAGCAGTTCTGCACAGAGCAGCCCAAAGCCTCCTCTCGGATCCCCCGCCGGTGCTCCTGACCCCTCCCTTCTGCTGAGTGCCCCCACAGCAAGCAGCGTGCAATAGGGGCAACTCAGCAGGTGCACTCCCAAGCCGCTGCTCTGTGTGTCCATTCACACACAGAGCCGCAGCTCAGCCCCACCCACTCCCTCTCCTCATTGGCTCACTGGGTGCAATTGACTGCTAATGAGGAAGGAGAGACCCATCAAAGCTGAGGCTCCCATGCACAGCACTGGAGAAAGAATAGGCTCAAGTATTGGGGGTAAATCTTGAGCCTTTACAACCACTTTAATTTCAAAAGGAAAAAAAAACAGTTTGCTGTAACTGCTCTAGTTTGACTTCAATTTGTTAGTGGTTCCAAACCTGCCAAAACATTTAACAGTACCCTCCTCCCCGACTGAAAATGCTGCGGTCTGCTGAGCCTCCTCTGCTCCTTCATCCAGAGTGGGGGCACCGTAATACAGGAGGTGTGTTACTGGCCAGATCACCAGGTGAAAAGAGGGGAAAAAGCCAAAGAAAAGAAAACCGATGCAACTACCACATACCGTGTTTCCCCGAAAAGAAGACCTACTGTGATTTTCGGAAGGGCTGCAATATAAGCCCTACCCCGAAAACAAGCCTTAATTTAAAGTTCTGGTAAAACCCTAGAATCCACTCTATTACAGTAGTATATAATGTAAACTGTGTATGTTTATGTAATGTAATTGTGCCACATACTTTCTTATAGTGCCGCCCAGCACTCAGCTGATCTCCCGCTGCTCTCCTCCTCTCCTCCCAGCTGTTAGTGGGGGATTTGGCCACCCACCCTCCCCTGCAGTGCTGGCAGCAGGGAAGAGAGCTCCAGTGGGCCATGGAAGTGTCGAGCGGCGCTCAGCTGATCTCATGCTCTTTTCCTCCAAGCTGTCAGAGCTCCCATGGGTCACTCTGCAGAGCTCCCATGGGCCACCCTGCAGAGCTCCCATGGGTCACTGAAGCCCCCAGCAGCTGCTCTCCTCTTCTCTGCGCTGTCAGCAGGGGATCTCGGCCCCCTCCTCCTCTGCAGAGCTCCCGCGGGTCACAGAAGCGCCCATCGGCGCTATAAGAAGGTCAGCGGCACAATTATATTACAGAAACATACACAATTTACATGATATAATACTGTAATTGAGTGGATTCTAGTATTTTACAAGCACTTTTACACGGTTCCACAGGAGATTCCTGACAGGCAGGGAGGGGGTTGAGAGGACAGCACATGGCATGATAAGACCTACCCCAAAAAAAAGCCCTACTGTGTCTTTTGTTGCCAAAATTAATATAAGACCCGGGCTTATTTTCCGGGAAACACGGTATAATGATTCGTATGCTGCAATATATAAAGAAATATATATTTTTTTACAGTAGATCAAGATTTTAATATGCCAAAGAATGGTTAAAAACACTTACAAGAGGTGAAAGGCCAAACAAGCCCACCAGCACACAAAGAGGACACCCAGCAAGAAGGTCCCCCACAGCAACCCCAGTGCTGTGTTCCACCACCGACTAGCGGAATATATAAGTATTTAAGTCTTATAAAAAAAAAGCAATGGCATAATGGTATACCATCTAAAATGTGTTCCATCCTAATGTTTAAATTGATCCTAAGCATTAAGAGCATGATTAAGACTCCCGTTAATATTTTCCATTGTCTGTGTACCATTGGGAGTATTTCCCTTCAATTTCTGTCCCAGGGACATGAGTGAAAAAAAGTGGTCTAAAGTGAGGGTAAATTCCCTCTTTTTTCCTACTGGAGGATGTCCCCTTAACAAGCTGTTCAAGTGACAACTGTAAAACTTTGGAATTCCTATCACTTTCTATCCTGTGGTTGTGGTCCTCAGAACAAAAAGAGGTCAGATCTCCTCCGTGAATATGAATTGCGATTAAAAATCAGAAATAGGATCTAAGTTAAAAAATATAAGTATATTTCATACCTGATGGACCAATATGAAAGTTGACATTCACTCAAGTAGTCGGTGCAATCTCCTGGGTCCTGTACCACCACCACCACTGCCAATCACTAAATGCCTTATATTTTTCCAGTGAATATATTGCGTTATCGAATTGGACATGGTAGAGGAGGTGCAAGGTGATGGGCACACAAATAATTTAGTAACAGGCAACCTGTCAAATGTGTGTGGTGGCAAGGCACAGGGATTGAGCACAATCAATCTCCATTGGAATCAATGCAAAGTCAATAGTTCAGCTCTTGAAAACAGCAGACATAACATACGATGTATTAATATGGGAAACCTTACCAAGGACATAAAAGTCCCTCAAATTAGTGAAAAATTCAGATGGACATGTTTTAAGAGTTTAGTAAATCCTTTAGTAGTTGTATGATAACAAGTGACCAGAAAATGAATCAATTGCTAAATTGTTTGGAAAAGTAAACAACTAAATTGCTAAAAACATACCCCTTAGTAAAAAAATAAAATAAAATGAATAGGTGCAAGAAACCTTATTCACAGTTCCCTTCACTGATATCAAGCACAGAGTCTTTCAAACAACGGTCGTCGAAAAAAGTGACCGCCCGACAAAATAAGATGGCTACATTTCGTAAAACATGAAAACCATGGATCGAAACCTATATGCCGCCCTCAGTGCTTCAGTGACTGCTGAGTCACTGCTTATTTTTTCCTTTTCTTTCCTCTCTCTTCCCTTCATTTCCCCCCTACCAGTCCTCGCTATTTGGGTGAGGGGGATCTCAAACTGGGACAGAGGTGTTATAATCTAAACTTTTTTGCTCCTGTTTCCAGTCTTATCCTATACCCTTTTTTTCACCTCCCAAAATACGGGGCATACCTTACCCCAGTATTACTTTTTCATTACAGCTTGTCTCTACGCCCTGGTCCATTTCTGTTTTGATTGCGTAATACCCTCAAAATGGTATAACAAGGCAACATTTGTTTACATGAGCAGATCGATCTTCTTTACTCTGTAATGTTGTATGTCAAACCTATTTGTGAAAATTCAATAAAAATAAATTGGAAGAATAAACAGGAGCAGGAATTCTCTAAACAAAACGTAGAAGTCTTATACACAATCTTTACAACACAGACAAGAGCAAGCCGTCCATGGTGGGCAATCCACAGAAGAAATTCTAAGTGGCAACATAAAGCCATTTAGATAGCTGACCTGTCTAGCACAGTGTTTACTGCATTGCTACATATAAAAGAGAAATAAGAAAATGATGAAATCAATTTACTCTTCCAAAATGGATTTATACAAGGGACAGGTCAAGACACAAATGCAAGGGGAGGAGTTTCCCCAAGAGCCACCCACATATGCATGCCGCAGCCTTGGTCTCTTTACTAGATCATCTCTACAGTGACCTCTGGCACTTCCCACCTCAGTCTTCTACATTACGGACCTCCAACCCAAGAGAGAAAGTTAAATATTACCTGGCAAAATCCCTGATGTCAAGAAACCATAAAAAAAAAAAAACATTAAAACAAAAAAAAACACACAACACATGGATGTTTGATGTAAAAACCAGGTACTGTTGTGCTCCAACACAAGGCCAAATGGCTAAATGCCTTGGTGGCAGTGCGTTAGGGCACTGACCTTACTAAAGCTTTCACTCAAACTGACTAAATATGTTGCTGATGTCTTCAACCACAATGCAGCCCTTCTGTAGGTCACATGTCCTAACGTGTCAGCTTTAATTCATGGAACCTGGAATTAAAAACATATGGGACCCACATTTTTACAGCTCACTAGGTAAGGTTGGCCCATCTATTTAATAGAATCCTACTTTAAAAACCAGATCCACATCAAGGATGTGCATACGGAGGTAAGGCAAATAGGTTGTTGACTTTGCAAGAAAATTTTCCCTTAGCCTAATGAATTGGGTGAAGCTCTGCTGACCTTAATCATCTAATCACATGTTAGCAAAATGTTTTTTCCCCCCTTTCATGTGATTTTGGGCATTCTTTCACCACGCTCACTAGGATAAGGGAAAATTCTTTTGCAAAGTAAAAGCCTATTTGCCGTTATTAAACGAAACCCATAATATTTAAATAAAACTGATTTTACAGATGTGATTGTGTAAAATTATCAGGTAACACTGAAACGTAACAGGAAAGGAGAGAGATGACATTTCATCCCTGCCAGTCTGGTCAGGTGAAACTACACCTTTAATTACAAGATCTCTAAATCATTCATTGGCCATTACATTTACATTGTGCACTAAGATCCGCATTCCTGGGCAAAGACGCTACAGTTGAGCATCTCCCAGGACAGTACAAAACAAGGCCCATACCTTTTCTTTTTTAGAATCCGATCCGGCAGTGTAAAAAAGGAACTCCTAAATTAAACAATGTTAAATATCTCTGGGGATCCACAGCCCGGCTGCAGTATTTATCTCTTTTTGTACTGCCGTTTCCGTTACCGTTTGGAAAATTATTTTGGCTGTCACCCAGGTCTCGCTTGCACGATGCAACGCTGCCAAGTGTAAAGTATAAAAATTACACCGCTGTATCTTAATGCAATACACAGGCAGTCAGCTTTAATGTACTTTTTTTTTTTACTGCCACATTTATATAAGTCTGGGATGAAAAGATTTGCAATATACGATGGAAAAAAACTACACTTATGACTGAATCAAATAAAAAGATATAAAACTGAAATGTTTAGGTTCAATGACAGTATTGAATAAACAAGAGTGCTACCCTGCCCGAGATACAAGCTGTTTTATTCAATATTACTGATCAGAAAAGAATTGCCGTTATACTGCACACACCGGGCACTGCTGAATTAGATGTTGGCCAGCTGGTGAATCATAAACTGGTGCCCATTACGATTATTTAATAGAGGGTTATCAAATTACCAGATTCTTTAACTAAAAATTTAGGTGCTTCTCCCTGCTGGAGTCCTTGAGAAACATAAGCCTCCACACAAACGTAGGAAAGCTTTCCTGCAGAACAATAAATTAGGGGCTCAAAAAGTCATATTGCAGAAAACGCATTTTTCTCATTCTAACCATCCTAAATTTTTTTTAGGTTTATGGGCAGGCGTTCTACAAAGTGCATGCTACTAAGACTAGAGGAGTTGCCATTTTCCTCCACAAATCTTTTCCTTTTGAAACTCAACATACTTCTAAAGATTCAGAAAGTGGATTTATTATTATTAAAGGTTTGGTTGAAGGGCGCAAACTTACGATACCAAATGTTTATGCTCCCAATGATGCTCAAACTAGTTTCTTTTCTAACTTTGACACTTTGTAGATTCCAGTTATCCCATATGTATCTTGGTGGAGATTTTAACTTCGCTGCTCACCAGACTTTAGATAGAAGTCGCATTAGCTTGAACGCTAAAGATTTTTCTAAAACCATTCAACAAAATCTTGACCCTTTCCCAATTTATAGAAACGTGGCGCACTAACATATGTGCCAAGGAATTTTCATATTTTATTCTCACCAAGATACGCATGCCAGATATCTTTTGTACCCCAGTCATACTGTTGAATTCTGTACCAGCTGCTATCCACGCATGTCCATGGTCTGACCACCACACTGTAAAATTTACCACAAATCTGATAGGACTTTCCTCCACACCCTACTCTTGCTGTATCAATGACTCCCTTTTAGCGGACCTGGCATGTGAACAGGAAATTAACACAGCAATAGAGGAATATTTTGCTCTTAATACTTCTCCTGATACCACCCCACAGATCCTATGGACCACCCATAAAGCGGTTATTAGAGGTTGGCTTATCGCATTTGTCACAACTCATAATAAGGAGAACTGGCTTAAGATTCTTTCTAACCAAGGATCTAGACAACCTATACAAAACCCACTCTATCACACATTCACAGTCCTTCTCTGAACTAATATCTCAAAAATGATTAGAACTTGCCTCTTTATTGGCTCATAAGGCTAACAAAAGCAATAGAGCCCATTCACACAGGGGCAACACGACTTCCAGCGCGACTTTGGAAGGCAACTTGGACACGTCTTGAGTAGGAATCACAGCGCGACTTGGGGCGACTTACAACACGACTTGAAGTCGCCTCCAGGACAGGGTACTTACAAGTGGCCAATCAGAGCTCTTGTGACATCATTCTTGTTCCTGAAAAGTTGCCTCACTATGAACAGTGATCCGACTTGGAGGCGACTTCCATTGAAATCAATGGGTACAAGTCACCTAGAAGTCGGATTGAAGCAGTACAGGAACCTTTTCTTCAGTAGTGTGCATTAAGACAGCTCTCATTCACTTACATTGATTTTATGTCGGGCGACTTCAAGTCAGATCCAAAGTCGCCCCTGTGTGAATGGGCTCTTACGCTGGTCCAAGGCAAGATTTTTACTTTCTAGCAGTTATTACTCCACCATGTTTGCAAGGAAACGTAATCAAACACTGAAATTATCTAATATAGACAAAAACGCACACCCTTGGGACAACTGACTACTCTTAAGGATACACTTAAAATTTTTTAAGAATTTTATACCAGTTTGCTTGCCCCTCCGCAATCTGCCATTCCTTCCTTCTCGTTATCGTCATTTGCGGATATTCCACTCCCAACATTAACACCTTCTCAACAGGAAATATTGAACGCCCCTTGCTCCTCTGAGGAAATCTTATTCATAATGAAATCCCTGAAGAGCATTTCTGCACCAGGCCCAGACAGCTTCTCGGCCACTTATTATAAAAGTTTTGCCCCTTCCCTGGCCCCAAGCCTAGCCTCTCTCTTTAACCATATCATGCAAGGAAACCCTTTTTCTGATGAAATGCTCTTAGCGAATATGTCACTCATACCTAAACCAAATAAAGGCTCAAACTCTCCCACAAAATTTCCATCCCATCTCCCTCATAAAAAATGACTTGAAAATTTTCAGTAGAATGCTTGCCAATAGGCTTTCCTCTATTTCTACATTAATATCTCCCCAATGATCATGCCTTAGACCTAACAGACAAATAACCAATAATATCCGCTTAGCTGCAAACATCATGTAAGACGCCCAATTACACATCCGCTCTGCACTTCTTTTGAGTCTTGATATGCATAAAGCATCTGACAGTGTCACCTGGCAATATGTACTGATAGTATTACAACGTTATTTATTTAACCCCTTGCCGACCAGCCGCCGTCATTTTACTGCAGCAGGTCGGCACGATCCCACGAGCTGTCATAGCTATACGGGGATGCTCGTGGCCAACGGTCGTGATGACCGACAGCCACGAGCGATCACGGGCATGAGAGGCAAAACAGGGAAGTGTGTGTGTAAAAACACAAATCCCTGTTCTGTGAGGCGTGACAGATTGTGAGTTCCTATTAGCTAGGTGCCATGATCCGTCACTTCCTCTAGGTCAGTCCCCTCCCCCTACAGTTAGAAACACACACAGGGAACACAGTTAACCCCTTGATCGCCCCCTAGTATTAACCCCTTCCCTGCCAGTGCCATTTTTACAGTAATCAGTGCATTTTTATAGCACTGATCGCTGTATAAAGGCCAATGGCCCCAAAAATGTGTCAAAAGTGTCCGATGTGCCTGCCATAATGTCGCAGTCCTGATAAAAATCACAGATCGCCACCATTACTAGTAAAAAAATAAAAATAAAATAATAATAATAATAATAATAATAATAATAATAATAATAATAATAATAATATAAATCTATTCCCTATGACTTTTGCGCAAACCAATCAATATACGCTTATTGTGATTTTTTTTTTACCAAAAATATGGAGAAGAATACATATCGGCCTAAACTGAGAAAAAAATTTGCCTTTTTAAAAAAAAAAAAAAAAATGGGGATATTTATTAGAGGTGTAAAATTAATTGTATACACTGCGCTAAAAACTAAAATGAAAGTAAGGAGCAGCTACATACAAAGTGACAACAAACAAAAAATACTGGGAAAGTAAATGTAGCGCATAAACTGTGAAAAGAGGTCCCAAATAAAGGAAACAACTGAATAATAATACTCAGTGAATAGTGTCCACAACCACAAAATAACTTATAAGTCTCTCGGTATGGATAAATAAAATCCAATAAGTGAATGGAAAAACTATAAAGTGTAAAGTGTCCCACTAGAAATAGTGAGTAAATGTGTAGCGGCAAATGTTCAAACACAGGGAGATCCTTAAATCTTCCAAAAGGACTGTATCCCACAACTGTATATGTCTTGGTACAAATGCTGTGTAAGAAACTCTTACCGGATACATTGGACTCCCTTGTCAGCGACAGGGAATCACTCGAGCAGATTTCCTCTCAAGGCCTAGAAGCGGACATCACAACTCTGGAAACCTTCTGGGTCAAACTCTGTATGGATCTCCCGGGGTCGCCAGGTGGGTCCTCCCAAAGGATGGCCAAGGTACGGATCAGAGGAGATGGTGCGTCCCGCATGAGACTGGAGTGGAGGCTGAATATTCTCTCAGATGGTATGTGGAGAAAAAATAAACAGGCTCCACATAGTGCAGATGAGCAAGGTGGGTTTTTTATTGCTAAAAAGCCTGGTTGACAATAAAAATGTGATCACAAGATATAAAAACAAAAATGGGCAACAAGGAGGATGCTGAGAGCGCCCGACGCGTTTCGATCAATGGATCATCTACTGGGGTAACGCGTCGAATTGAATATGACTCTACAGTGCCTTGCAAAAGTATTTAACCCCCCCCTTGGCTTTTCACCATTTTGTTACATTACAGCCTTTAGTTTTTTTAATCTGAATTATATGTCATGGATCAGAACACAATAGTCTTAGTTGATTAAGTAAAATTAGAAAAATATATACATAAAACTATTTTTCAGAACTAAAAAACTGATAATTGGCATGTGCATATGTATTCATCCCCTTTGTTACGAAACCCATAAAAGGCTCTGGTGCAACCAATTACCTTCAGAAGTCACAAAATTAGTGAAATGATGTCCACCTGTGTGCAATCTAAGTGTCACATGATCTGTCATTACATATACACACCTTTTTGAAAGGCCCCAGTACCTGCAAAACCTAAGCAAGAGGCACCATTAACCAAACACTGCCATGAAGACCAAGGAACTCTCCGAACAAGTAAGGGACAATGTTGTTGAAAAGTACTAGTCAGGGTTAGGTTATAAAAAAATATTCAAATCTTCGGTGATCCCTAGGAGCACCATCAAATCTATCATAATCAAATGGAAAGAACATGGCACAACAGCAAACCTGCCAAGAGATGGGCACACACCAAAACTCACGGACCGGGACAGGAGGGCATTAATCAGAGAGGCAGCACAGAGACCTAAGGTAACCCTGGAGAAGCTTCAGAGTTCCACAGCAGAGACTGGAGTATCTGTACATAGGACGACAATAAGCCATACGCTCCATAGAGTTGGGCTTTATGGCAGAGTGGCCAGAAGAAAGCCAGTACTTTCAGCAAAAAACAAAATGGTACATTTTGAGTTTGTGAAAAGGCATGTGGGAGAATCCCAAAATGTATGGAGAAAGGTGCTCTGGTCTGATGAGACTAAAATTGAAATTTTTGGCCAAAGAAAATGCTATGTCTGGCGCAAACCCAACACATCACATCACCCAAAGAACACCATCCCCACAGTGAAACGTGGTGGTGGGCAGCATCATGCTGTGGGGATGTTTTTCAGCAGTCGGGACTGGGAAACTGGTCAGGGTTGAGGGAAAGATGGATGGTGCTAAATACAGGGATATTCTTGAGCAAAACCTGTACCACTCTGTGTGCAACTTGAGGCTAGGATGGAGGTTCACCTTCCAGCAGGACAATGACCCCAAAGACACTGCTAAAGCAACACTTCAGTGGTTTAAGGGGAAACGTGTAAATGTGTTGGAATGGCATAGTCAAAGCCCAGACCTCAATCCAATAGAAAATTTGTGGTCAGACTTAAAGATTGGTGTTCACAAGAGCAAACTATTCAACTTGAAGGAGCTGGAGCAGTTTTGCGAGGAGGAATGGGCAAAATTCCAGTGGTAAAATGTGGAAAGCTCACAGAGACTCATCCAAAGCGACTTGGACCTGTGATAGCCGCAAAAGGTGGCTCTACAAAGTATTGACTTTAGGGGGGTGAGTAGTTATGCACATTGACTTTTTCTGTTATTTTGCCCTATTTGTGGTTTGCTTCGCAATAAAAAAAAAAAATCCAAAATTATGTAAATGCTCAAACAATCCATATTATTTAAGGTTGTGAGGAAAAAAAAACACGAAAAATGCCAAGGGGGGTGAATACTTTTGCAAGGCACTCTATATACCCTTATCACCTTAAAGTGGATGTAAACCCGAATTTTTATTTTTTTATTTTTTTTTATCATACTGTAGAGTATAAGATTTCCTATCATTTGAGCCCAGTCTTGCCACACAGAGTTAATCCATCTCTGAGCAATCCTCTTTATTGTTCAGCGAGATAAATCTTGACAAACTGAGAAAAACTTTGTCAAATCCTCCCCCTTGCTGTGAGTGACAGGTGATTTACATATCTCGTGTACTAGCCTAAGAGACATGCAGTATTTTTAATTCCCTCCCCCACTCCTTTCTTCAGCAGCACTGCAAGGATTGGCTGTTCCACACCTCAGCATGATTTGGCATGCTGAAGTCATGTGGTTACTTTCCTGTCTTTTCACTGGATGTTAGAGATCATAGCAGAAGTTCAGTGTAAGCAATACACAGGAGAAATGCATATTGACAGGGGGAGTGTAGAGGTGGGCAGGGAGTCTACTGACATCATGACTCCACCCACCGAGCTCCAGACAACAGACCCACCCACAGAATATGCAGTTTTTCGGGTCTAATAACAGACAGAGGGGAGACATTTGACAGGTAAAGATACATGCAGGAGGCATGTATATCCTTATAGATAACCCCTATGGCAGTAGTTTAGAAAGGATGACATTGGGTTTACATCCACTTTAAGCTCTTGTCTCAATACAAATCAAAATATGTACTGATCTCATCTTAACCCCCTCAAGCCTCATTTTTAGGTGACCCTAAATTCCCTATGACTTTTCTGAATAGAGAATAATTTAACTGGTGGATAAATAATAGGATTATTTTTTTGGGCTCACTTTCAGCACAACTCGTCATTTGTTACTTTTGACCATCTCACCCGGGACAGGCATGTTCCATGCCTTGAGCAGTTTTGCTACCTCCAAATAAAACCTTTTTTAGTATTCACTATTCCCTCTCTTCTTCACCTCCTACCCTTTACAAAACCATATGTCATAAAAACCTGAGAGGTAAGGGTATTATAGCAGACCTTTATAACCTTCTGACGAATGATGAACCTACTCTTAAATTGGCTTATACAGTTGTGCTCATAAGTTTACATACCCTGGCAGAATTTATGATTTCTTGGCCATTTTTCAGATAATATGAATGAGAACACAAAAACTTTTTTTCACTCATGGTTAGTGTTTGGCTGAAGCCATTTATTATCAATCCACTGTGTTAAATCTTTTTAAATCATAATAACAGAAACCAATCAAATGATCAAAAGTTTACATACCCTGTAGATTTTGGCCTGATAACATGCACACAAGTTGACACAAAGGGGTTTGAAGGACTATTAAAGTGGCTGTAAACCCTTACAGATCACTTTTTTCTATAGGTAAGCTTATATATAATAAGGCTTACCGGTAGCTACCCAGGATTTCTCCTAAACCTACACAGTTTAGGAGATATCCCCTGTATTTGCATGTGCCAACGTCAATACAGATCCTTGCATCTTTCATCCAGTGCTGCACTGACCTTTCTGGATTCTGAGTCATGAGGAAAGCAAAAGAATTGTCAAAGGAGCTGCGGGAAAAGGTAGTTGAACTGTATAAAACAGGAAAGGGGTATAAAAAGATATCCGAGGAATTAGGAATGCCAATCAGCAGTGTTCAAACTCTAAACAAGAAGTGGAAAATGAGGGGTTCTGTTGAAACCAAACCACACCACGGTCAGGTAGACTTACTAAAATTTTAGCCACAACTTCTAGGAAAATTGTTCGGCATGCAAAGAAAAACCAACAAATAACTTCAGGTGAAATACAGGACTCTCTGAAAACATGTGGTGTAGCTGTTTCAAGATGCACAATAAGGAGGCACTTGAAGAAAGATGGGCTGGATGGTCAAGTCGCCAGAATAAATCCATTACTACGCAAATGCCACAAAAGTATCCCGCTTACAATATGCCAAACAGCACAGAGACAAGCCTCAAACCTTCTGGCACAAAGTCATTTGGAGTGATGAGACCAAAAACCTACGTTAGACTTACCGTTAACGGTATTTCTACAAACCTTCCAGGACGGCTCACCTGAGAGATGATCCTCCCTGCAGGAAACACAATCAATTGACAGCTTGTTACAAGTCCGTACCCTTCCCCTTGATCCCCAGTTTGTAGTGTTTAGCTAATTTTTCCCTCCACGTAGGGCGGGAAGTAGGCCTGCCATCCTGGAAGGTTCGTAGAAATACTGTTACCGGTAAGTCTAACGTGGGTTTTCTCCTATCACCTTCCAGGACAGCACA
The DNA here is from genome assembly GCA_037952925.1 of Lithobates clamitans. NCBI lineage: Eukaryota > Metazoa > Chordata > Amphibia > Anura > Ranidae > Lithobates > Lithobates clamitans. Next base: position 1,017,663 of record JBBGZY010000189.1, read on the forward strand.
CCTGAGAGGATAATCAAATAAACACAGCCCTACCTTCAGGGTGAGACCACAGCTTGTAGGACCTTCTGGCCGAAAGATAAGTCTTGCTGTGACAACACTTCCACGCGGTAGTGCTTCAGAAACGTATCCTGACTGGACCAGGTGGCTGTGCTGCAGATTTGTTCCCAGGAGGCCCCTGCTTCTTCAGCCCAGGAAGTTTCTAGTGACCTGGTTGAATGGGCCTTAAATTTTGCTGGTGCTGGGACTCCAGAACTCTCATAAGCCAGGGAGATATCTCCCCTAATCCATCTGAAGACTGAGGCTTTAGAAGCCTGTAATCCCTTCCTTGGCCCAGCGTACAAAGCTAGTAGGTGATTGGATCTCCTAAAAACTCTTTTGTTCTCTATAAATAGGTAAGGAGACACCTTCTTACATCCAGACAATTAAATCTTTCTTTCTCGTTTTTTGGTTTATCACATAAAGATGGCAATGTTAGATCTCTCAAAAAAAGAGATACCATCGGACCCAACACCCACATGCAGATCCGCAGAGGAGTCCACCTGCCGGACAGTAAATGAAAAAAAGCAGTCTGCAACGTCCGGAGTATTGTCCGGGAGAAGAACACGCTGGCCAGAGCTGAAGCCCGGGTCAGGCTCAGATAATCCAACGATCTGGCAGGGCCAAGCAGACTTCCGGTAGTATAGACTCCACTGAAATTAGTCAAGGTTTGTGTAAGAATTACGTTGCTCCTCGGAGTAGTCGATGAGTCGGAAAAGAAGATCGTTCAGGCAGCCCAGGATCGCAAACCTTAACCACAGCAGATCCGGGGCCAACACCCAGTGAACCCCCGAGGAGTGGTGGCCAGACCCAAAGGGGCAACACCACACGCTCATAATGCTACGCACCCACAGCAACAAATGGAGAAAGTGCTGGAGTCTACGTTAGACTTACCAGCACATGACAGAATGCGTAAGTAGCATTCGTGATGTCGATAGAAGTCAGAAAGTCCCCATGATGGAGTGCCACTGCTGTGTGGATGGACTTCATCCTGAACTACTGTACCCCCACACAGCAGGCCAAGGCCTTGAGGTCCAGAATTAGATGTACCATGCCCTCCATCCTGTAGACTGAACAGGTTTGAATAAAACTCCTGAAACCGTTCTCAGCACGGGAACCGGGACCATCAAACTCTACAGCAAGGGGCCTTGCACAGCCCCCCAACGGAAAACAGCCAGCAGTCTGCCCTGTAGGACTGATGTCACAGGGCAAAGTCATACAATAGTAGTGTCGTACCAGTGTGAGCCTGGCCTAAAAAAGGTGGCATTAATAGCACTTGGCAACACAAAGGTGAAAATCTGGTGATTTAGGGCAAAAGAGGCAGTAACATGTGCTTCTGATCACCCTGCCACTCGCTAGATAATCTGTTATGGGGCTGATCCCACATTTAACTGGGGTGTCATCAGCTATACTTGGACCATGCTACATTGTGGGTCCAGGAGTGGCAGATCATAGACACGTCTCCCTGTCTTAGTCCTGCCATGCTTTTTCCAGGAAGGACATCTAGAATGTAAAAATATATAAAATACAGTGGGTAAAATAAGCATTGAACACGTTACCATTTTTCTAGGTAAACAGATTTCTAAAGGTGCTATTGACATTACATTTTTACCTCATATCGGTAACTGCCCATGCAATCCATACAAAAAATAAAGTCAAAAATTAAGTTATGTGTAATAAAATGGAATGACACAGGAAAAAGTATTGAACACATGAAGAAAGGGAGGAGCGAAAAAGGCATGGAAAGCATAGACACCAGCTGAAATCAATCCTGCCCCTTGTCAGTGCAAATTAATATCAGCTGATTCAGTCTCAACTGATGGCCTATAAAAAAGGTGTCTCCTTGCCAAGGTGTCACACAAGAAACATCTCATGATGGGTAAAAGCAAAGAGCTCTCTCGCAATCTTATTATTGGAAAACATACTGATGGCATTGGTTACAGAAGGATTTCCAAACGTCTGAATGTTCTAGTGAGCACTGTTGGAGCCATAATCCAGAAGTGGAAAGAACATCGTTTCACCATAACCCGGCCACGACCAGGTGCTCCTCGCAAGATTTCTGACAGAGGAGTGAAAAGAATTATCAGAAGAGTTGTCCAAGAGCCAAGGACCACTTGTGGAGAGTTTCAGAAAGACCTGGAATTAGCAGGTATAATTGTTTCAAAGAAGACAATAAGTAATGCACTCACTCGCCATGGCCTGTATGCATTCTCACCACATAAGACTCAATTGCTGAAAAAGCATGCTGAAGCTAGTTTAACCACTTCAGCCACAGAAGATTTGGCTGCTCAATGACCACGCCATTTTTTTATGATACGGCACTGCGTCGCTTTAACTGGCAATTGCGTGGTCATGCAACATTGTACCCAAACAAAATTGAGGTCCTTTTTTCCCACAAATGGAGCTTTCTTTTGGTGGTATTTGATCGCCTCTGTGGTTTTTATTTTTTGCGCTATAAACAAAAGAAGAGCGACAATTTTGAAAAAAGAACACATTATCTTTTACTTTTTGCTATAATACATATCCTACATTTTTTTATTAAAAAAAACAAAAACAAAAAAAAACACATTTTTTCCTCAGTTTTGGCCGATATGTGTTCTTCTACATATTTTTGGAAAAAAAACAATATAAGCGTATATTGATTGGTTTGCGCAAAAGTTATAGCATCTACAAAGTAGGGAATAGATTTATGGCATTTTTATTATCTTTTTTTCCTTACTAGTAATGGCGGTAATCCGCGATTTTTATCTGGAATGCGATATTGCGGTGGCCAAATTGGACACCTTTTGACTCATTTTGGGACCACTGACAATTTTACAGCGACCAGTGCTATAAAAATGCACTGATTACTGTATAAATGTCACTGGCAGGGAAGGGGTTAACACTAGGGGGCGATCAAGGGGTTAACTGTGTTCCCTAGGTGAGTTCTAACTGTAGGGAGGATGGGACTGTCTAGGAGAAGAGAGAGATCGGTGTTAATACTTAGTATGAACACAATCTGTCTCTACTCCCCTGAAAGAGCCAGGATCTGTGTGTTTACACACACAAATCCCGGTTCTCGCTCTGTTACGAGCGATCGCAGGTGCCCGGCGGTCGTCGCGTCCGCTGGGCACTCGCATTGGCTCCGGGCACACGTTGCAGGCGCCCCTAGTGGCCAAAAGGTGAAGCGACGCAAGGCAACGTTGTTTCGCCCAGCCGTGCCATTCATTCGGCAAGTAGTTAAAGTTTGCTGCTCAACATTTAGACAAACCTATGAAATACTAGGAAAATACAGTCTGGTCAGATGAGACCAAAATTTAACTCTTTGGATGCCATAATACACACCATGTTTAGAGGTCAAATGGCACTGCACACCACCCCAACAGTGAAGTGAGGTGGGAACATCATGGTGTGTGGGGCTGTTTTTCAGCATACAGTACTGGCAAACTTCATAAATCATTGAAGGAAGGATGAATGAAAAAAAATGTACCAAGACATTCTTGATAAAAATCTGTTGCCATCTACCAGGTTGAAGAAGATGAAACGAGGGTGGACATTTCAGCAAAACAATGATCCCAAACACGAATCTAAGGAAACTCTCATGGTTTCAAAGACAGAAAATAAAGCTGCTAGAATGGCCCAGCCAATCACCTGAGTTGCATCCAAAAGAAAATCTAAGAAAAGAACTAAAGATCAGAGTTAATAGAAGAGGCCCACAGAACCGTCAAGATTTGAAGACTGTTTGGAAGAGTGAGCCAAATCACACCTGAGAAACGCTTGCAACTAGTTTCTCCATACAGGAGGCGTCTTAAAGCGGTCATTACCAACAAAGGATTTTCTACAAAGTATTCAATAAATTTCAGTTAGCGCATTCAATACGGTTTCCCTGTGTCATTCCATTATATTACTGAAAACTTAATCTCTGAACATTTGTTTTGGTTTATTTGTATGTGTGGATTGCATGGGTTGTTACTGACATATGGTGAAAATTTCATGTCAATAGCATCTTTTAAAAAAAAAAAAATAAATAAATTTTTATATATATATATATATATATATATATATAATGAAATAATGGTGACGCATTCAATACTCATTTTACCTGCTGTACAGGTTGGGCAGTTTTGTTTGGATGTAGCCTTAAGTAAGATACAATGATATCAACCAAAACGACTTGCAATGCAGCTTGAAGGCACCAGATGAACCCACTTAACTGTTACCTGAGGCATGTATTACAAAGTGAACAAAAAAGGCACCAGGAGAACAGAGCCTTGCATGTTCGGAGACTTCCATACACCCGGTAAGGAATTCTAAAGTACTGCAAAGACCAGAGAAGTTGAAAATACAAAAATAAAAAATGGCTAACTATGTGGCACACAACGTTGGCATGTTTTCTGAAACAGATGTAAATGCAGTGTATAAACAGCTTGTATAATGTACAGTCTGAACCATGCTCATTGTTACACTGAGGAGTAAAGAAGTCAAGAAGTACAATGCACTCACTGTTGCTATGTTAATGAAATGTTAATAAAGCTTATTCAAACCCAGAGCCATTTACAATGCTTTATTTATCAATCTGATATATCACAGTTTACATTCATACTAGTTTGAAAAGGAAACTATCGGGCTGATCCTATACACCCAGAATTCAATCTCTTGGCATTCTGGGTTTAATTTCCAGCACTTGACACTGCATGCATGGAGTTTGAGAGGGAGACCCTTAAAATGTATTGAGAAATTACAAAGTCCAAAAACATATTGTTACGTTAACTGGCCCCTTGAATGAGCTCCTCTGGGGAAGGGGCGAAGGTCTATATAATCTGAAGTGCTGCATATTGAAACAAGTAAAAAAATAAGCCATGAATGTTGGGGGTACTTGAAGACCCCTGATAGGGATATTGAGCCATGATTGATGGAGGATGTACAATGAGCCATAGGCTCAAACAAGGGGCTTGCAGACAAGGATTCTTAAAGCCAGCCATACATGGATTGAAATTTGGCTGGTTTAGCAGGGTTCGGCAGAGATTTGATCCATCTATAGGCCAGCTGATTGTATACCCAAGACGATCCATTGATCAACTTGGGTACAACCAGCCTGTTGGATTTTTTTTTTCTATATGCGACTCCCGTCGCAGCTATAGCCACTAGCAGTAATCAAGGCTCCCAGCGCCCCCTCACCTGCAGAACATAATAGCGCTGCTGGAGGCATTCCTTCATTAACACTGACTGTGTTAAAGGGGGAATGGAGCAATTTTCTTTCCTTCCACCTGTGGTGGAAGATACGAAAATCGATTCATCTATGGACTGCTTAAAGTGTTACTAAAACCAGGATCCTGCATTCACTATATCTGGTCTCCCACAGTACACAGAATATGGGAATGCAATCATTTTAGTACATATAAACTAATTCTCATCAGCAGTATATAGAAGTCTGCTGACTTCTATCAGTGTCTGGCTGAGTACTGATGAAAGCTTGTAGAGGGAGGAGTTTTCATTCTCCTCTGGCTGTCCTATGAGACTGCATGACCCCTGACCCTTTGTCTGGACAGTGCTGTTTGGGGAGCGTGCATGTGATCAGCACAGGGCCAAACAAAAAAAAACAAAAAAAAAAATACAACACAGCACACAACACTCTAGCAATATAAACTGAGCATGTGTAGAGTGCCACCAAGGTTCTGTAATATCAGGAGATGGATTTGGGGACAGTGGAAGAAGGGGAGGATTAGAGATGACAGGCTTAAACAGCCTTTTTACACAATGCAGAGGATTAACCCCTTAAGTTCCACAGTGAGTATACTGTAACAAGCATGTTTTACTGCATACACAGAATGATTTTACTGTTGTAGATGTAGTAACACAACTCAGTGATCCACAAATGCCATTGATTTTATGGACACAATAGACAGACAAATCAGCCATGAACTTTCCTGAGCTGACATTATAAGAGATACTCAGGATAAAAAAAAAAAAAAAAAACTGAAAGGAACTATAAAAACTATACCAATATACAATAAGACATAAATTCATGATCATGAAATCAGTATTAAACAAAATGCACCAAATAGACATGTCAGATGTATCAAATTCTGGCTTCAAGTATGGCACAGTACTCTTATATTTTGTATTCTGATTATTACCTTTGACTTGTATAGCGGCAACATATACTGCAGCCCTTTACAGCATGGTAAAACAGAAAAAAAAGAAATTGGATACTATGGACTTTATGTAAAATAAGTTCTTACAAAGAACTGGAGTTATTTTCCCACAGCTACCAACTGGATCTAAACATTCAAGGCTGGACTGGTGCTGAACGGTGGCTTTGGTTTTTAGTAAACACATAAGATCCCTTGTCATTTTATTCTTTTTCTTTGAAAGTATCTTTTAGGGAAGTAAACCACGTGAATAATAGAGTAATTTATTCAGTATCTCCGAATAAAGATCAGCCTCATGTGGGATGCTTGGTACCATGGAGAGAATAGATGAGAGCACTACACTGTATTTACCACCTATTGTAGAAACACACAGGATCTCTCATCTCAGCGTTAAGCAGTATTCAAACATACATGTTCCAAAAGGGAAAAAATAGCCTGAATTAATTATAAAATTACTGAGCAAGAACAGAATAGATTTATTTTCACAAGCAGAATGAGATAGTACTGCATGATAGGTAAGAATGTACCTGTAGTAGCAGTGATAGAGCCATCAATTGCAAGAAAATAGCAAATCCAATTTGCAGAAACGAAGTCCTGAACTTCCACTGTTCTTTAGTGCTGTCTGAAGATATTCATGCTTATACCAAAAAAACTGACATTTTTTTTTTACAGCTCAATATTTTACATTTTGATTTACCAATCCAAAGCACCCACTTCCATTTTTGCGTGAAGGCAAGTCATTAGGTTTTGTTTCTTTTTGTTTGCAGCCACTCCATTTCCATAACTTCTAATTAGACTGCTCTAATTAGACCCTGGGCTGTGGCTTGGCACTCAAAAAGAGTGCCCGACTATGTGAACCCTTTCGGCCCAGCTGCTCCACTCATAGAAGTCATTACTAATAGAAAAGATCTATTAATGAAAGGGCAAACTTATCAATTATCCACCCATCCTTCAGAGATTTCATTCATGGAAACTGTAGTAAAAAGAGGAGGGCGGAAGGGGGCGGACATAGTTGGGCACTCTTTAAAGGGTAAGATCACCTTTACAGAAAAATCTGTAAGGTGAACTTACACAGGACCCCCTCCTCACCCCTGTCCCCCCCCCCCCCCCCCCCCGTCACGGTGACCTGGACCATGGAAATCTTCAGTTCTGAGCCCCGGTATATCCACGTCAGGAGTCTGGGGCTTTGAAATCCCTTTTTGCTGAATGTCCAAAATGTACCTCGTCAGGAGGGACGTTTCCAAGCACTCTAATTGGTCAGCGCCGTCACATATGTGAAACTTGCCTTAGAACGAAGCTGTTCCAGCACCGTGATGACAGCGGCGCGGATGCTTCAATTTTCAACTTTCTCGCTTCAAAGTTCGCATTCTCTAGCTCTGACTGGTCAGAGCAATGACGATGTCACTACTTCGTATGCACGCGGGAGCCGCTGTTAACAGCACAGGGCTCAGCAGGAAAGGCACGGGTGGCGTTTCCTTCAGATCACTGGCTGAATGTAATGTAAATATCTCCTAAACGGTGCACGTTTAGGAGATATTTACACTACCTATAGGTAAGCCTTATTATAGGCTTACCTATAGGCAAAAGTCAGGAAAAGAAGTTTACTTCCTCTTTAACAGGGGCACAGAGAGCAAAAAAAAAAAAACTAACAGGGGTAATTATCCCTCTACATTCTAAAATGTAAAAAAAAAAAAGTTTTGCCTTTAGTTGTACTTAAGGCTTTCGAAATATGATTTTTTTTCTATTGACACATTAATGCAAAAAAGATTAAATAAAGATAAAATGAAAAAAAGTCGAAGATAGCAGGTTGTCATCTGTCACATACTGTACACACAAGCTTATAACATGAAAACATAATCATATAACCCTTGTGCTAGCATAAAAAGGAATCCTAGGCTGTAAAACCTTGTAAAAGCAATTAGCAAAGTGATTGAATGCTAGAAACTGCGAACAAAGTACAACATCATCACATTTGTGACAAAAAACATTTTGTTATAGTGCCACCAACAGGACATTCTCTGACAATTCACACTGAACGAAGGCAAAATCCATCCCAACATATGGGCGAGTTGAAACAATTTTTTTGTCAGCTCTACATTATGAAGGGAACCAAAATACACATCTATTTACAATAAACCACTTCTATTGCTTTTCTTCATAAATGCCAATATAGTGTATTGATAATATTTAATGACTCTATAGGATTTGCAGCTAGCTAGGATATATTTCTGATGTGCTATAAAACAGTCATCAGCATGCTGACATAATTAGGCTTTGGCTTTTAAAAAACAGATTAACCACTTGAGCCCCGGACCATTATGCTGCCTAAGGACCAGAGGTCTTTTTCCAATTTGGCACTGCGTCGCTTTAACTTTTAATTGCGCGGTCATGCAATGATGTACCCAAACGAAATTTGTGTCCTTTTCTTCCCACAAATAGAGCTTCTTTTGATGGTATTTGATCACCTCTGCAGTTTTTATTTTTTTGCGCTATAAACGGAAAAAGACCGAAAATTTTGAAAAAAAATGATATTTTCTACTTTTTGTTATAAAAAAAATCCAATAAACTCAATTTTAGTCATACATTTAGGCCAAAATGTATTCGGCCACATGTCTTTGGTAAAAAAAATGTCAATAAGCGTATATTTATTGGTTTGCGCAAAAGTTATAGCGTCTACAAACTAGGGTACATTTTCTGGAATTTACACAGCTTTTAGTTTATGACTGCCTATGTCATTTCTTGAGGTGCTAAAATGGCAGGGCAGTACAAAACCCCCACAAATGACCCCATTTTGGAAAGTAGACACCCCAAGGAAATTGCTGAGAGGCATGTTGAACCCATTGAATATTTATTTTTTTTGTCCCAAGTGATTGAATAATGACAAAAAAAAAAAAAATATTTACAAAAAGTTGTCACTAAATGATATATTGCTCACACAGGCCATGGGCCTATGTGGAATTGCACCCCAAAATACATTCAGCTGCTTCTCCTGAGTATGGGGATACCACATGTGTGGGACTTTTTGGGAGCCTAGCCGCGTACGGGACCCCGAAAACCAATCACCGCCTTCAGGATTTCTAAGGGTGTAAATTTTTGATTTCACTCTTCACTGCCTATCACAGTTTCGGAGGCCATAAAATGCCCAGGTGGCACAAACCCCCCCCCCCAAATGACCCCATTTTGGAAAGTAGACACCCCAAGCTATTTGCTGAGAGGCATATTGAGTCCATGGAATATTTTATATTTTGACACAAGTTGCGGGAATGTGACACTTTTTTTTTTTGCACAAAGTTGTCACTAAATGATATATTGCTCACACAGGCCATGGGCATATGTGGAATTGCACCCCAAAATACATTTAGCTGCTTCTCCTGAGTATGGGGATACCACATGTGTGGGACTTTTTGGGAGCCTAGCCGCGTACGGGGCCCCGAAAACCAATCACCGCCTTCAGCGTTTTTAAGGGCGTGAATTTTTGATTTTACTCTTCACTGCCTATTACCGTTTCGAAGGCCATGGAATGCCCAGGTGGCACAAAACCCCCCCAAATGACCCCATTTTGGAAAGTAGACACCCCAAGCTATTTTCTGAGAGGCATGGTGAGTATTTTGCAGCTCTCATTTGTTTTTGAAAATGAAGAAAGACAAGAAAAAACATTTTTTTTTTTCTTTTTTCAAATTTCAAAACTTTGTGACAAAAAGTGAGGTCTGCAAAATACTCACTATACCTCTCAGCAAATAGCTTGGGGTGTCTACTTTCCAAAATAGGGTCATTTGGGGGTGGAAGGTTTGTGCCACCTGGGCATTCCATGGCCTCTGAAACTGTGATAGGCAGTGAAGAGTGAAATCAAAAATTCACGCCCTTAGAAAGCCTGAAGGCGGTGCTTGGTTTTCGGGGTCCCGTACGCGGCTAGGCTCCCAAAAAGTCTCACACATGTGGTATCCCCGTACTCAGGAGAAGCAGCAGAATGTATTTTGGGGTGTAATTTCACATATTCCCATGGCATGTTTGAGCAATATATCATTTAGTGACAACTTTGTGCAAAAAAAAAAAAAAAAAAATTTGTCTCTTTCCCGCAACTTGTGTCGCAATATAAAATATTCCATGGACTCGACATGCCTCTCAGCAAATAGCTTGGGGTGTCTACTTTCCAAAATGGGGTCATTTGGGGGGGTTTTGAACTGTCCTGGCATTTTATGCACAACATTTAGAAGCTTATGTCACACATCACCCACTCATCTAACCACTTGAAGACAAAGCCCTTTCTGACACTTATTGTTTACATGAAAAAGTTTTTTTTTTTTTGCAAGAAAATTACTTTGAACCCCCAAACATTATATATTTTTTTAAAGTAAATGCCCTACAGATTAAAATGGTGGGTGTTTCATTTTTTTTTTTTCACACAGTATTTGTGCAGCGATTTTTCAAATGCATTTTTTGGGGAAAAAACACACTTTTTTAAATTTTAATGCACTAAAACACACTATAGTGCCCAAATGTTTGATGAAATAAAAAAGATGATCTTAGGCCGAGTACATGGATACCAAACATGACATGCTTTACAATTGCGCACAAACGTGCAGTGGCAACAAAATAAATACATTTTTAAAAGCCTTTAAAGGTTACCACTTTAGATTTACAGAGGAGGTCTACTGCTAAAAATACTGCCCTCGATCTGACCTTCGCGGTGATACCTCACATGCATGGTGCAATTGCTGTTTACGTTTGACGACAGACCGCCGCTTGCGTTCGCCTTAGCGCAAGAGCAGGGGGCGACAGGGGTGCTTTTTTTTTTTTTTTTTTTCTTTATTATTTTTTTGCTTTCTTATCTTATTTTTAAACTGTTCCTTTCATTTTTTTTTTTTTTTTAATCATTTTTATTGTTATCTCGGGGAATGTAAATATCCCCTATGATAGCAATAGGTAGTGACAAGTACTCTTTTTTGAAAAAATTGGGGTCTATTAGACCCTAGATCTCTCCTCTGCCCTCAAAGCATCTGACCACACCAAGATCGGTGTGATAAAATGCTTCCCCAATTTCCCAATGGCGCTATTTACATCTGGCGAAATCTAAGTCATAAAATGCTCGTAGCTTCCGGTTTCTTAGGCCATAGAGATGTTTGGAGCCACTCTGGTCTCTGATCAGCTCTATGGTCAGCTGGCTGAATCACCGGCTGCATTCTCAGGTTCCCTGTTGAGACAGGAGAGCCAGAGAAAAACATGGAGGACGGTGGGGGGGGGGGCATTCCCTCCCACGGCTTGTAAAGGCAGTCTAGAGGCTAATTAGCCGCTAGGATTGCTTTTACATGAAAGCCGACCGCTGGCTGAAAAGAATGATACCAAGATGATACCTAAACCTGCAGGCATCATTCTGGTATAACCACTCAAAGTCGTGAATGGCGTACCTGAAGACAAAAAAATGGTTAACAATAAAGCACAGTAAACGGTAAAGTATAAATAATGACATACCTGAAAAACAAACATGATAAAACATAATAACAATAAAACATTGCAGAATAGAATACAGTAAAAAAGAGCAGAACAATAGAGAGAGAGAATAGAGAGAGAGAGAACAATAAAACGACAACAATTTTTTTTTATTTTATATATATATATATTTTTTTTACACTTTTTTTGTAACTAACTTTTATAACGGTAACCGGTTCCAGGTTCGGATCTCTCAAAATGCGATGGCATCTTGGGAGACCCTGTGAAAGTGTGCCCTAGTCTGTGGAATGCTGTACCCTACGCTAATACCCAACTAGTGCATGGTAGCGTTCAAAACATTCACCAATGCAAAGACCAGGATTGTCAGGACAGGAAGGACAATAATAGCGGGTGTCACGCCTATATCCGCGCTTGCTGCAGACACAACATCTTTTTTGGGGGGGTTCGTTGGGTAGGGGTACTCGGGAGGACATAAAGAAAATTCCTCTCATGCAGCCGACTGCATTTGGTTGGGGATGTGAATGGGGGAAGTACGGGCGCTGCAGAAGCGGTGGGTTCCCAATTAGGATTGGCGAATGCAGCAGGAAGGGCACTATGGGCACGATGGGCCTGTGTTTGTCTTTTTGGTGGCAGCGGGACACTACTTGTGCTTGCCACCTCACCAGCTTGAACTGCACTTATGGGACTCGCCACGTCACCAAGTGTTACTGCAGTGCTGGTTTGACTACGACCGGGGTGTACTAGGCCGCTGGTGCTTGCCAGTTCACCAAAACGCTACAAAAAAAACTGTTAGCGATCGCAGGGATCAGGCCTGACTCTGCGAACGCTGCAGTTATGCGTTTAGTGTTTTGTAAGTGACAGTGATCGATCGATACTGCACTTGGGTGGGCTGGGCTGGGCGGAGGGGCAAAACGCAGGTGCTAGCAGGTATCTGGGCTGATCCCGCTAACACTGCTTTTTGGGAACCCTAAACTGCTGGGGACACTAGTATAGATCTAATCGGATCAGATATTGATCCGATCAGATACTATACCACTAAGGGAGGTGTACGGTGCGTGCGTGGGTGTTAGCGCTACTGGCGTTAACCTGACGCTGCCTGGGGCTGGTGCTTGCCAGTTCACCAAAATGCTACCAAAAAAACTGTTAGCGATTGCAGGGATCAGGCCTGACTCTGCGAACGCTGCAGTTATGCGTTTAGTGCCTTGTAAGTGACAGTGATCGATCGATACTGCACTTGGGCTGGGCCGGGCGGAGGGACAAAAACGCAGGTGCTAGCAGGTATCTGGGCTGATCCCGCTAACACTGCGTTTTTGGGAACCCTAAACTGCTGGGGACGCTAGTATAGATCTGATCGGATCAGATATTGATCCGATCAGATACTATACCACTAAGGGAGGCGTATGCTGCGTGCGTGGGTGTTAGCGGTACTGGCGCTAATTTGACGCTGCCTGGGGCGACGCACATCACCGCCGGGCGATCAGGGGGCTAAACCTTTATTCGGTAATAAACGGCGGGTGCCCTGACACTATAAAAAATAAACGAACTAACCAGCGTCACCCGTAACGGTTATACGGTGATCAGTGGTGAAAGGGTTAACTAGGGGGCAATCAAGGGGTTAAAACATTTATTAGGTAGTATATGGGGGTCCCTGACGCTATAAAACGCTGACGGCGAACCTAAACATTTACCTCACTAACTAGCGTCACCAGCGACACTAATACAGCGATCAGAAAAATGATCGCTTAGTGACACTGGCGACAGGGGGTGATCAAGGGGTTAAAACTTTATTAGGGGGGGTTAGGGGGGTATCCTAGACCTAAAGGGGGGTAATACTCACTGTCCCAACACTGTAACTGTCACAAACTGACACCAATGCAGTAATCAGAAAAAAACAAAACAAAAAAACAAACTGCTGGGGTCAGTTTGTGACAGGGAGGGGGGGTGATTGGGGGGGGGATCGGGGTGTTGTGTGCCTGGCATGTTCTACTGTGTTGTGTAGTGTTGGTGCACTCACATACCTGTCTTCTCTCCTCGGCGCTGCAACGGAATACCGAGCCGAGGAGAGATGACATCATTTCCTTTGCTGCTGTTTAGCATACAGCAGCAAAGGAAGTGATCTGATTGGCCGGCGGCGATCGCGAGGGGGGGGCCACGAACGGATGGCCTCCCCCTCACCTCCAATCGCCGGGGGACCAAACGGGACCGCCTCGGGCGGCGGGGGGGGACCCCCCACCCGCGGGAGGCAAATCACGTACATGTACGTGATTTTGCCTGCCCGTGCCGCCTTGCCGACGTAAATCGGCGTGAGGCGGTCCTTAAGTGGTTCAAGGAAAAAATAAAAAACAAAAAAGAAACTGGAATATTATAAACATATACTGTACATACACACAGTATCTCACAAAAGTGAGTACACCTCTCACATTTTTTTGTCAATATTTTTTTTATATCTTTTTCATGTGACAACACTGAAGAAATGTAAAGTAGTGAGTGTACAGCTTGTATAACAGTGTATATTTGCTGTCCCCTCAAAATAACTCAACACACAGCCATTAATGTCTAAACCACTGGCAATAAAAGTGAGTACACCCCTAAGTGAAAATGTCCAAATTGGGCCCAAAGTGTTAATATTTTGTGTGGCCACCATTATTTTCAAGCACTTCCTTAACCCTCTTGTGCATGGAGTTCACCAGAGCTTTATAGGTTGCCACTGGAGTCCTTTTCCACTTCTCCATTATGACATCACGGAGCTGGTGGATGTTAGAGACCTTGCGCGCCTCCACCTTCCATTTGAGGATGCCCCACAGATGCTCAATAGGGCTTAGGTATGGAGATATGCTTGGCCAGTCCATAACCTTTACCCTCAGCTTCTTTAGCAAGGCAGTGGTCATCTTGGAGGTGTGTTTGGGGTTGTTCTGTTGGAATACTGCCCTGCGGCCCAGTCTCGGAAGGGATCATGCTCTGCTTCAGTATGTCACAGTACATGTTGGCATTCGTGGTTCCCTCGATGAACTGTACCTCCCCAGTGCTGGCAGCACGCATGCAGCCCCAGACCATGACACTCCCATCACCATGCTTGACTGTAGGCAAGACACACTTGTCTTTGTACTCCTCACCTGGTTGCCACCACACACGCTTGACACCATCTGAACCAAATAAGTTTATCTTGTTCTCATCAGACCACAGGTCGTGGTTCCAGTAATCCCATGTCCTTAGTCTGCTTGTCTTCAGCAAACTGTTTGTGGGCTTCTTGTGCATCATCTTTAAAAGAAGCTTCCTTCTGGGATGGCAGCCATTCAGACCAATTTGATGCAGTGTACGGCGTATGGTCTGAGCACTGACAGGATGACTCTTCGCCCCTTCAAACTCTGCAGCAATGCTGGCAGCACTCATACATCTATTTCCCAAAGACAACCTCTGGATGACGCTGAGCACGTGCACTCAACTTCTTTGGTTGACCATGGCGAGGCCCGTTGAGTGAAATCTGTCCTGTTAAACCGCTGTATGGTCTTAGCCATCATGCTGCAGCTCAGTTTCAGGGTCTTGGCAATCCTCTTATGGCCTAGGCCATCTTTATGTAGAGCAACAATTCTTTTTTTTCAGATCCTCAGAGAATTCTTTGCCATGAGGTGCCATGTTGAACTTCCAGTTACCAGTATGAGAAAGTGAGAGCGATGACACCAAATTTAACACACCTGCTCCCCATTCACACCTGAGACCTTGTAACACTAGCGAGTCACATGACACCAGGAAGGGAAAATGGCTAATTGGGCCAAAATTTATTAATATCATAATATAGAATAATAAATATTTAATTATGTGTTTACGAAGTACAGCCAGCAAAACAAAAAATGTTCTTGATGATAAATGGTTACAAGAGAGATATTAGGTGTGTGAAGGCTATTCCACTATTGCCTTTCACAGCTTCCTACTGTCACTTGCCTGCTACACTAGTGCTACATTCGCAATTAAGCGTCAAGGTCACTTTTTTTCGCTAGCTTCTATGCACATTTTCAGGCTTCAGCATTTGTTTTAGTCATTGAAAAGCTAGTGGGAGAGAAAGATTGATAGGTGCAAAAAATGTGCGTTTTTCAGTTGCTGCCATTTAAAGAATAACTAAACCAACAACAGTAAAGTCAGTCTGTAAATGCAGTAAAGTAAGCTGGTTATACTAACTGTGAACCTAAGGGGCTAGTTGTCTGCATTTGTGTAAAAAGCATAGGCGTGCACAGGGGGTGTGCTGGGTGTGCCTGGTCACTCTGTGTGGTGAAGATTCCCCCTACTGCCCGGGCTTCCTCTCAGAAAGTGAAATAGCGGATAAAGTTAATGTGATTGTGCACAAATAAACAGAAGATGTGTGTGATCCAAAAATCACCAGCGTGCTGCACCACCCAGTGTAAGATGGACTCTTACCAGAGTTGCAGGACTCTATTACGGAGTCAAATGTGCTCAATATGGTGTATCATCAGAAAACAGCCATCAAATATACTCCAGGAACAGACGGTGTTCATTGCTTCCAATATATTTCATCTGTTAAAGATTGGGGACAGCAAAAGAGAGCCTTGGGGGCACTCTGTACATGCTCAATTTGGTGTATAGCGCTAGAGGTTTTTGTTTTTTGGGAGCATGTGATTAGCACAGGGCCAATCAGCACTATCCAGACTGGGGTCATGCAGCCTCAAAGGGCAGTCCGAGGGGAATGAAAACTCCTCCAAGCTTTAACCAGCCACTGATAGAAGTCATAAGACTGCTATATACTGCTGATGAGATAAAGGTATTTAGCAGTTTATATTTACTAAAATAATTGCATTTCCATTTTATGTGTACTGTGGGAGACCAGATATAGTAAATGCAGGGTCCTGGGTTTAGGAACATTTTAAGTTTATTGCAACAAAAAAAAAAAAGTGATCATGTATTTTTTATGAGCGTTGAACAACAGCACATCGCTCACATGTGAACAAGCACAATATGATTACATGTTGAGTTTTGAAGCGGTTGGGTGGAGCTAGGAACTCACATGCAGAAATACCTGGTGATCACTATCCAACAGAGAAAAACACTGTCTTAGCACTAGCAGACCAGCATTGGCACTAAAAAGGGACATTTGTCGTCAACTTTACTTGGTCCCACCAAACCACTTGCATACCTTGGCTTCCAACCAGCAACTCTATGCCAAAGTGTTGGCTACTATAACCAGATGAACAAGCTAGCAAGGAAAGTGCAAAGATTCACACTGAATTATTAATAGGTTTGATGAAATCGTAAGTGCTCTGTCCTCCGCTACTATAAAAGGAGTCACATTACTCGAGGTGGAGATACTGGAGCTGCTTGCATTGTACAGACAAGAGCATCCATGGAGTTTATTATGAGTCAAATAGAATTTTTGTTTCTGGAGACACAATTATACAAACAAGCTAATAAAAAGCATTGCCTTCTCAAGCAATGAAGACTGTGCACAAATAAAGGAATATAAACTAGAGCATAGCAAAGAAAATAAAAACCCAATGAGAAAAATACCTAAAGGAGAGTTGACATTAAAGGGCCGGGATGAAAAAAAATGTACGACCCTCAATTTCTAAAAAAGTTGGGATGCTGTGTAAAATCTACATAAAACAGAATGCAATGATTGGCAAAGCTCATATACCCATATTTTATTCACAACAGAAAAAAAAGAATTAACATATCAAAAGTTTAAACTCAGAAAACGTACGATTTTTAGAAAACAAAAATGAGGATATTTTGAAATTGATGCCAGCATCGTCTCAAAAAAGTTGGAACAGAGCAACAAAGTGCTGACAAAAGTAAGTGATACTGATATACAAGAACTTTTTGCAACTAATTTGGTTAATTGGCAACAGGTCATTAACATGCTTGGGTATAAAAAAAAAAAAAAAAAAAAGGAGGAATATCTTAGAGAGTGAGAGTGTCTCAGGAGTAAAGATGGGCAGAGAATCATCAATCTGTGAAAAGTTGCATCTAAAAATTTGCACAACATTATTCTAAAATTGTTTGACATGTAAAATTGCATAATAATGTTGCCTTATGAGTTTATGTGAAAGCTCCATTAATAGCTGTAAACTATTGTAATTATGAATATGTTTTATTTAGCTTGTATCTATGGAGGGCGTGTAACATAGCTTCACAGAAGTGTCTGTTAGACAGACAATTCGGTGCCTAAGCTTGTGTATCTAAACAATGGGACCCAAACCGCTTTGTTCTACATATACTTCAAAGAATCCCATGTTTGAATATGCAATGAGGGGCCATGGCCAATCCATCATGAATACTTAATTTCCCTGAAAATGTAATCTACTTACAAGGTTAAATTTCCTGCTCAAAATAAGTGTGGGATAAGGATTTGCATTAAAGAGGGCTGACTTATGCAAAGTATAGGGATTGGAGATGTAGCCAGTCCTTACTCAGGATTAGAGAGGCCCATCAGAGCCAAGCTATGCCAACCAATGAGGCATCAGCCTGTAATGATATACACAGACAAGATGGGAGAGAAACACACTCTGATAGAGCGGCCACTCGAATGGAACCTTTGTGAGTCATAGCCTGGTAACTATTGGAACTAAATATGTTTGTTTATCTTATGTCTTTTCTGTCCTACTGTTTGTAGATTAATGTTTTAAGAAATATGCTCTGTATTCCTTTATGTAATCCATGATTTTTACCCTTTTCAAGTACAATTAGATTGCTGTGTAGTAATACCAATACATTTTTGTTATTGTGTTAAAGCTTTCACTCATGGTCAAAGAACTCTCATTTAACCCAAATCATATCTGAGAAATATTAAATCTCAAATGGAGTAAACAGGTAACAATATCATCAAAAGATTCCAAGAAGCTGGAGAAATGTCTGTGTGCAAGGGACAAGGTTGAAATGCAATATTGGATGCCAGTGATCTTCGGGACCTCAGACAGCACTGCCTTAAAAAACAGGCATGATTCTGTGATGGACATCACTGCTTGGACTCAGGAGTACTTCCAAAAATCACTGTCTGAACAAAGATAGTTCACCTTGCCATCCAAAAATGCAAGTTAAAGCTCTGTCGTGTAAAGAAGAAGCCGCATGGCAATGGTTTTCAACATACCTTTGACTTTTGCCCAATACATCTAGGCATGGTATTTTACTGATCTCACATTATGTATTACCTTGCAATAGGAAAGCAATAGGGGGGCACGGCCCCCCAGGCAGTCCAAAAAAAAAACAAAAAAAAAAACAACATTTTTTTTTTTTTTAAACATGGCCCTTTAAAAAAAAATAAAAAAATAGTTAAGTGCACTGTGTTCGGGCGCAGGACACAGTGCACTATGGGAAGTGCCACGTCAATGCAATCACGAGATTGCAGACGTGGCGCTTAATTGGCGGGGTTTGGAGCTGCTTTGTGGAGCAATCCATCGCGCCGAGCAGCATCCGCCCGACGCCCGGCTCTTTGTTCTCAGTGTGAGAATAAAGTCTTTTCCGGCGGGCTACAAAAAGATGGCCGCCATAAGGACTAATCCCCTTGTGTTCAGTGGAGAGAGGAGGCCCCTCCCCTCTCCACTGAACACACAAAGAAAGCCAGGAACTAGCTGGGGGCACTTGACGCAAGGAGGGACTCCGCTGGGGGCACCTGACGCAAGGAGGGACTCCGCTGGGGGCACCTGACGCAAGGAGGGACTCCGCTGGAGGCACCTGACGCAAGGAGGGACTCCGCTGGGGGCACCTGACGCAAGGAGGGACTCCGCTGGGGGCACCTGACGCAAGGAGGGACTCCGCTGGGGGCACCTGACGCAAGGAGGGACTCCGCTGGGGGCACCTGACGCAAGGAGGGACTCCGCTGGGGGCACCTGACGCAAGGAGGGACTCCGCTGGGGGCACCTGACGCAAGGAGGGACTCCGCTGGGGGCACCTGACGCAAGGAGGGACTCCGCTGGGGGCACCTGATGCATGGACGGACTCCGCTGGGGGCACCTGACGCATGGACGGACTCCGCTGGGGGCACCTGACGCATGGACGGACTCCGCTGGGGGCACCTGACGCAAGGACGGACTCCGCTGGGGGCGCCTGACGCAAGGATGGACTCCGCTGGGGGCGCCTGACGCAAGGACGGACTCCGCTTAGGGCGCCTGACGCAAGGACGGACTCCGCTGAGGGCACCTGATGGCATCTGTTGGCAAGTGATACGCTCAGGGCTCCCACTGATTCTACATTATGGTGAGTTGAATGATTTCATTTTATATTACAATGTAATAATAGAAATAATGCGCTTCAATCATCCTGACACCATAACAACCATGGTGCCGGGATGATTGAAGTGCTAACACCAGGTTTTTGGAGTATCTTTATCTGCCGATTGTTAAACTTTCTGGAATACACATATTTCTATTGTTGTGTAGGATCTGGGCCTGCTGTCCCCTCCCTCTCCCTCGTTCATCTCAGACGCTAACCACACCACCTTAGAGCCACGCCCACCATTTCACTGAAACCACGCCCATTTTCACTAAGTGGGAGGGGTCAGAGGAAGGGCGGGGTCTGGCGCCCCCCCATCCTAAAACTTCACCAGCCGCCACTGCATTCTACTGGACTTGTTCTGTATTGGTAAAGAAGTTTTGTAGCTTATCAAAGCCACTTTTTCAGTTCTTAGTATGGGCAAGCTAAAAAATGTCCTTAAAGCAGAACTACACTGGATCTGAGCACCACAAACCAAAAATACCATTTCATTCAGGTTTAATATTGAACGCAAACTCCCCCATCCATTTATGTTTCAGTATACAGTAAAGTACAGTACACCAATAGTACCCATGCTACACACTCTCTACAATAACAGCTGCTCTGAAAAACACAATTGGTGGAACTTCTGCTTATCTGTCTCCTCCCTCCCTCTGGTGCCACATTCGGCACCTTTCGGGGGGGGGGGGGCGCAATTAGAAGGCGCATTGCGCAGTAGGGAACAGGCTTTGAAGCCGAAAGGCTTCACTGCCAGGTTCCCTTACCAGGAATGGCGGTGGCTGCACCAGAAAGCCGATCCGAAGATTAGCTGGGGTGCAGACATCACGGGCTCCCTGGACAGGTAAGTGTCCATATATTAAAAGTCAGTAGCTGCAGTATTTGTAGCTGCTGACTTAATTTTTTGTGGGGGAAGGGGGCTGGACCTCCTCTTCAACTATTTAGATCTCAGTACACAGCGCTCAATAATATTGTCCCATAGAACTATTACCACATACTCTAGTGCAGTTGTAAACAATATTTTAGTGCAACATACACAGTACATGCTATTCAAACATGTGAAATATAAAAATTCAGTTTAAATGGGAATCCACCCTCCAATTCACATCTACAACAATGGTTTTCTGCTACTCGACTGACATTCAAACATTCCTGTTGTATTTCCCACTGGGAAAGGTCACAAAAAATCCTCCATAAATGGTAGTATTCGCCTGATAGACTCTCTAACTTCCTCCCGGATTAATCTTCTCTATGCTGGAGAAACTGACTTAACAGGCTCAATGGTCCACATATGGCATTGCCCTGTCCTCAAAACCTTCTGGTCCAATGAGTTTTCCATAGCATCTTCTGTAAAAAAAATACAAACACAGTTATGACACCCGACCCCAAACTGGCATTATTGGGTATAGGCATGGATTCCTGGCGTTTTGAGTTCCACATGGTGCTCACGCACATATTCATTGCGGCTAGGCTAACAATTGCTCGAATCTGGAAACAACCCTCAGCCTCTTATCGCTATACAACCATACACACTTTAAATGAGCACGCTACATATGAGTATATGTTTGCAAAAGCCTACCTTTCAGTAGATAAATTACTTCATAAATAGGACCTTTGGTTACACTCTCCCTAGTGTTCCCTACCGCACTTAGTGTATAATAACTTGCTCACCATTGCTCATTACACCTTGGAATCCTCGTCTTACCCATCTAATTATGTAACCTAGGCTCATTTCAATATCTATAGAGCCCTGCTCAATGCTGACCGATACCTCTTTTAAAAGAGAGAGGCTGAGATGGCCGCTCCCCACCCCTCCACAGGTCAGCGCTCCAGTGAGCATGGAGGAGCAGAGAGGAGAGCTGCCGATTGACTGTGGGACCAGTCACAGAGCGCCACTCGCACATGCACAGTGGGCACCTGGCTGTGAAGCTGCAAGCTTTCACAGCCAGGTGCCCATAATAAAGATGCCGCTATCGCCAAGGGAGGACACAGGGTAAAAACAGCTTGGATCAGTGCACTGCTGGATCGTGGGACAGGTGAGTGGCTGTTTATTAAAGGAAGCAGCAACACTATTTGTAGCTGCTGACCTTAAATATACACAAAAATGACTGAAACACCACTTTAATGAAAGTGCTTCATGCATAAATTATTTCTTCCATGCTTCTACTCCTCCACCGTGCATCACCACCACACTAGAGAACTCACCATAACAGCTCTGTGAAGAGTAAGGTCTGAAGTGCTTTTTTCCCAATGGGTTAGTATATCCAGGAGCTTATCCACTCCAAGATTCCTATCATAAAATAAAGGAGAGAGGACTCTAATCGTATAAACCCCTTTTATTGCTTAAAATATAAACTCACAAGCCATCATAAACTATGCGCACATTATACAGTGCATTCCCCCTGCACCCGGGTTAAAACGCTCTATTATATTACCGGCTGGCTCCACCACGTCTCAGTGCGAGCACGATTCATTTACAGTGACTCACCACCTCCAGGTGCCAGCTAATGCGCCACGCGATTAGCTTCCTGTACCCCTACCCCAAATGATTCATATACAGTGCCTTGCAAAAGTATTCACCCCCCCCCCCCCCCTTGGCTTTTTACCCATTTTGTTACATTACAGCCTTTAGTTCAATGTTTTTTAATCTGAATTATATGTAATGGATCAGAACACAATAGTCTAAATTGGTGAAGTAAAATTAGAAACATATATACATAAAACTATTTTTCAGAAATGAAAAACTGATAATTGGCATGTGCGTATGTATTCATCCCCTTTGTTATGAAACCCATAAAAAGCTCTGGTATAACCAATTACCTTCAGAAGTCACATAATTAGTGAAATGATGTCCAACTGTGTGCAATCTAAGTGTCACATGATCTGTCATTACATATACACACACTTTTTTGAAAGGCCCCAGAGGCTGCAACACCTAAGCAAGAGGCACCACTAACTAAACACTGCCATGAAGACCAAGGAACTCTCCAAGCAAGTAAAGCAAGTAAAGGGACAATATTGTTGAGAAGTACAAGTCAGGGTTAGGTTATTAAAAAAAAAAATACCCACATCTTTGATGATCCCTAGGAGCACCATCAAATCAATAACCAAATGGAAAGAACATGGCACAACAGCAAACCTGCCAAGAGACGGACGCACACCAAAACTCACGGACCAGGCAAGGAGGGCATTAATCAGAGGCAGCACAGAGACCTAAGGTTACCCTAGAGGAGCTGCAGAGTTCCACAGCAGAGAATACATAGGATGACAATAAGCCGTACGCTCCATAGAGTTGGCCTTTATGGCAGAGTGGCCAGAAGAAAGCCATTACTTTCAGCAAAAAACAAAATGGCATGTTTTGAGTTTGCAAAAAGGCATGTGGGGGACTCCCAAAATGTAAGGAGGAAGGTGCTCTGGTCTGATGAGACTAAAATTGAACGTTTTGGCCAAAGAAAATGCTATGTCTGGCGCAAACCCAACACATATCGCATCACCCGAAGAACACCATCCCTACAGTGAAACATGGTGGTGGCAGCATCATGCTGTGGGGATGTTTTTCAGCAGTCAGGACTGGGAAACTGGTCGGAGTTGAGGGAAAGATGGACGGTGCTAAATAAAGTGATATTCTTGAGCAAAACCCGTACCACACAGGGGCGAATCCGGGGGGGGGGGGCAATTGCCCCCTCCGAGAACGCGGGGGAGTGAGTGGGTGGGCAGGCGTTGCCGCGGGTGAGAGCTGGTGGGCGGCTCTGCGGCTGAGAGCATGGGCTGCTGGCCAATCAGGGAGAAAGTGACAATCTGCAACGTGTGGCATGGGACGTGGCAAGTGACAATCTGCATCTGGTGACAGCCGACGTGGCAAGTGACAATCTGCATCTGGTGACGTGTGGCAGGTGACAGTGGCAAGTGACACGCTCGGGGCTCCCACTGATTCTGCATTATGGTGAGTTGAACCATTTCATTTTTTTTATAACAATGTAATAATAGTAATAATGCACTTCAATCATCCTGACACCATAACAACCATGGTGCCATGATGATTGAAGCGCTAACACCAGCCATTTCCCCGATAAATTTACCCCCAAAAAAGTATTTTCTGGCAGTGCTCCTCCCGAGACTAGACTCTGGATCCACCCCTGGTACCACTGTGTGTGATTTGAGGCTAGGATGGAGGTTCACCTTCCAGCAGGACAATGACCCCAAATACACTGCTAAAGCAACACTTGAGTGGTTTAAGGGAAACATGTAAATGTGTTGAAATGGCCTAGTCAAAGCCCAGACCTCAATCCAATAGAAAATCTGTGGTCAGACTTAAATATTGCTGTTCACAAGAGCAAACCATCCAACTTGAAGGAGCTAGAGCAGTTTTGCAAGGAGGATTTGGGCAAAAATCCCAGTGGTAAGATGTTGCAAGCTCATAGAGACTTATCCAAAGAAACTTGGAGCTGTGATAGCCGCAAAAGGTGGCTCTACAAAAGTATTGACTTTAGGGGGGTGAATAGTTATGCACATTGACTTTTTCTGTTATTTTGACCTATTTGTTGTTTGCTTAACAATAAAAACAAAAACACAAAAAACAAAAAAACACTAAACACACATCTTCAAAGTTGTGGGCATGTTTTGTAAATTAAATGATGCAAATCCTCAAACAATCCATGTTAATTCCAGGTTGTGAGGCAACAAAACACTAAAAATCCCAAGGGGTGAATACTTTTGCAAGGCACTGTAGAATTTACTTCCTGGAATCCATCTGCCCTAACTCAGGCATGCATGCAGGAGAGTGTGCTTAGCTGAGAAAACCCCTCCTCTCCTCCTGGAGAATCCTGGGATGTATGACATCATTTGCCTAGGCAAGAAACCTGGAAGTAAATAAAGAAATGTAAAAAAAATAATAATAATACATAATTTAAAGTAAATATAATATACTTTCCTATCCATTTACTTATGCTAGCATCATGAGGATTAAAAATAATCAAAGTTGATTGGGAGAGTGAAGTTTCAGAACATTACAGAACAGATCCAGTTGAATATGACCAACTACTAGATATACCATGACCTGGTAAATGAAAAACGTCAGACATTATGCCTAATGTGCCCTAATAAAAAAAAGTCTATATGGAGTTCCAATAAATCCAGAGAGATTGAAAAGCAATTCCAAAAATAAAAACAACTTTAAAACGTTCAAATGTTTTCTTTGAATGAACACTGGTAATAGAAGTGCTCATCTGCAAGAAATTAAACTACTTCAGCCTTCCAAAATGAAAATCATGCCCGATATCTTTAAACTCATAATGCAAAACTTTCACCAATGTGCCCATCAATGAAAGCCATTGTTCAAAGTGATCTTGTGGTAATTGAATGCTATGTGTTATATGCCAAGTGGTACTTGAAATCAGCAGCTATGAACATGCCTTACTTTCAAGTATCTCAGTTTTAGAGACAGGTTTATGCAATACCCTCATTCTTCACAGTGTTAAATACTTTGACAGTTCTTTATTTTGTAGCCCATTCTTAAAAAAAAAAAAAGAATTTGGAGAGAAACCAATATGGAGGTTGGCACTGCTGACCAACTTCTGAAAATACAGTACATAGCGGTCTCCAGCTTCAGTCCTTTGTGAATCATACCCAAAGAAGACACTTGCAGGTCAGCAATGGCATTCGCTGAATATTCTCTTCATAAAAAGGTAAAATCCAGGCTAGTAAAATGTACATTAAAGAGAACCTTCACTCTGCGTTACCACTTATATAATGTTGCTCCTTCCCCCACTCCTTTACCGCATTTGCAAATTTTTTTTTTTTATACAAAGAACTTTCTAAAACTGCAGGGGCTTCCACCTTTCTCACCTAGGCAAGAATCATGTGGAGCCTCCTAGGAATCCCACATCATGCATCTCAGGAGGCTTCAGGCACTACACCCAACACGTGCCAGGAATGGTCCAGCTAATTTTGCATATGACCCATCATCAGAAGGGGCGGCAGGAAGAGACGGGCGGCTCCATGATGACGTAGGATGAGAAGAAGGCGGAGTGGGACCAAGCGTGTGGCGGTGAAGCACCAAAGTACAGCAGATAATTGTGAAAGCATTTGGTTGGCGAGTATGTTTTTTAAAGACAACCCAACAGAAGAGGCAAGATGGGATAGAAAAGAAAAAAGGTAAGGGAGGAGCGAAGCTGCTCTTTAAGTTGCCATAGCAAGCAACATGTATACTGTAGAAGAGAAAAAGATGCATTACACTTTACTTGATAATTCAAGTACTAATGAACCAGACTGTTTGATTGTTCCACCAGCAATTATCAGACAGTCACAAAATCCCTTATTCACCCAACTTGTACATTCATCTACCAGTGTATGTCACCAAGATTTCCCATAGGGCACTATGATGCAGGCTTGTTTATGCATAATAAGCAAAGATGAAAGAAAATGCATATGAAATTTACCAGTCCATCCTTTTGAAAGCCCAGCAGTAAACACTTATCAGACGTGAGTTTCCTGTTTATTCCAACTAAATTTGTCATTAGCTTCAATCACACCAACACATATATGATTTGAGGAATGGGTACGTGAAGAGCTTTTCATCTGAAAGAGCCTTTCTGGGACAACAAGAATGTTTGCTGTGTGCAGAACTGTACCTCTGTTGTAGTCAGCAATGCTGGATTCTGCATTACATGCTCTACTGCCACTAGGTTTTGTTTTTACTGTCCATTCACAGTAATGATATTAATACCAGCCATATAATGTCAGACATGTCTTGAAAATGTAAGATCAAAGGTTTCCCATGGCCTAACACCTAATGAACACTCATGTCTTAATAGCAAGAAATTTAAGGTGCATGTTCCTCCTGTTTTCAGGACTGCCAAGCCCCATTTTGGAAGCACAGTAAGACTGCTTTCACACTGGGGCGTCGGCGGCAAAGTGCCGCCATTTTTAGCGGCGCTTTACCATCGTATTTGCGGAGGTTTAAAACGTCAAAAAAAGGGTTAAAACGACACGCAAAAGCACTGCTGCAGCGGCGCTTTTCCGGTGGTGCTGCCCATTCATTTCAATGGGCAAGAGCGGTGTATACACTGCTCCTTCACCGCTCCTTAGATGCTGCTTGCAGGAGTTTTTTTAACGTCCTGCCAGCGCATCGCCTCAGTGTCAAAGCACTCAGGCTTTCACACCGAGACCGCAGGGAAGCCATTTTTCAGGTGCTTTACAGGCGCTATTTTTAGCCCAAAAGCGTCTGAAAAAAAGCCTCAGTGTGGAAGGGGTCTAAAAGAACTTCTCAGCATGGGGCACACGTGTACACTCTTCCTAACTGGCAAGAACGCAATGCACAATGCTCAAGTGACTAATTAAAACTTCTGAGCACAACAAGAGAAGCAGGAGTGGGAGTATTCCAAGTACTATGTAGATACTTTATTTCAGAAGTACAATTTGCATAAGATTTTTTTTGGAAAGGGGAGCTCCCGCACTAGACTAAAGACGGCCGTCCATACATTGATCGAAATTCGACCGGTTCAGCAGGGACTGGCCGAATTTCAATCCATGTATGGGTAGGCTGATTGTACCAAGTCGATCCATTGATTGACTTTGGTACAACCAGCCTGTCAATTTGTTTTACATGCGGCTATAACCGCTAGCACATATCACGTTCTCCCGGATAGGAAGACTTACCGCACAGAATACAATAGCACTGTGGGAGAGATTACCTGATCAACACGGATTGTGCTGATGGGGAAATGGAGTGATTTTCTTTCCTTCCACCCGTGGTGGAAGGAAAGAAAACTGAATCATGCATGGGCTTCCTAATACAGTGGGTGGCACTGAAAGGACAGAAGTGGATATTCATTTTCTATATCATCACTCTTTCTTAACCCTTAAACAATGAGCGTACACATAAGTAGAGTCTGGAAAGTGGGCCTTCTTCCGTGAGGCCACATATATGCATCGCTGTTTTTTGTACTTCGAGTGATCTGCAGAGCACGCTCCCAGCAAAGAGACTTGTACTAACTAGCAGGAACTGGGAGAAACAGTTCCCGATCACCTGACTACTGTGATAGCCTCTGATTGGCCACCACAGTGATCTGCATTGTAATAGAGAAAAAAAACATTGCCCTTGCTAGGGGGGAAAATTGTAGACAAAGTGTGTGTAAAAATAGTAATAATAATAAAAAATAAAACAGCTAGATCAGGGCTTGATTTAGGTCAGTGTTATGCCCCGTACACACGGTCGGATTTTCCGATGGAAAATGTGTGATAGGACCTTGTTGTCGGAAATTCCGACCGTGTGTTGGCTCCATCACACATTTTCCATCGGATTTTCCGACACACAAAGTTTGAGAAGAGGATATAAAATTTTCCGACAACAAAATCCGCTGTCGGAAATTCCGATCGTGTGTGTACACAAATCCGACGCACAAAGTGCCACGCATGCTCAGAATAAATAAAGAGATGAAAGCCTTTGGCCACTGCCCCGTTTATAGTCCCGACGTACGTGTTTTACGTCACCGCGTTCAGAACGATCGGATTTTCCGACAACTTTGTGTGACCGTGTGTATGCAAGACAAGTTTGAGCCAACATCCGTCGGAAAAAATCCTAGGATTTTGTTGTCGGAATGTCCGAACAAAGTCCGACCGTGTGTATGGGGCATTAGAGTTAGGGTCAAAGGTTAGGGATAGTGTATTTTATGTAGGATTAAAAAAATTAAATTTAAATTTAGTATTTGAGCCAGTTAGTGTCAGTTGTTTTAGGTAGAATAAAACTAAAGCAAAATGTGCACTATTGTTTCTGGGCATTACTATGGGTACAAATAACAAATAACTTATATACACACACACACACACACGTGGTTTCACAGCAATCAGGAGCAGGAGGATTTATTTTGAGTTGTTCTTTGGTGGTAGGTTATGGTACTAGCAGAAAATATACAGCTACAATTAAAAAAATACATACAGTTGTACTCATAAGTTTACATACCCTGGCAGAATTTACGATTTCTTTTTCAGAGAATATAAATGATAACACAAACATTTCACTCATGGTTAGTGTTTGGCTGAAGCCATTTATTATCAATCAATTGTCTTTACTCATATAATGGCAACAGAAACTACCCAAATGACCCTGATCAAAAGTTTACATACCCTGGTGATTTTGGCCTGATAACATGCACACAAGTTAAAACAAAGGGGTTTGAATGGCTATTAAAAAAAGGTAACCATCCTCACCTGTGATCTTTTTTGCTTGTAATTAGTGTGCGCGTGTGTAAAAGGTCAATGAGTTTCTGGACTCCTGACAGACCCTTGCATCTTTCATCCAGTGCTGCACTGATGTTTCTAGTCATGGGAAAAGCTAAAGAATCTGCGGGAAAAGGTAGTTGAACTGTATAAAACAGGAAAGGGATATAAAAAGAAATCCAATGAATTGAGAATGCCAATCAGCAGTGTTCAAACTCTAAACAAGAAGTGGAAAATGAGGGGTCCTGTTGAAAACAAGCCAAGGTCAGGTAGACCAACTGAAATTTCAGCCACAACTGCCAGGAAAATTGTTCGGGATGCAAAAAAAAAAAACCCACAAATAACTTCAGGTGAAATACAGGACTCTCTGAAAACATGTGGTGTGGCTGTTTCAAGATGCACAATACGGAGGCACTTGAAGAAAGATTGGCGGCATGGTCAAGTCGCCAGAAGAAAGCCATTACTACACAAATGCCACAAAGTATCCCGCTCACAATATGCCAAAAAGCACAGAGACAAGCCTAAAACCTTCTGGCACAAAATCATTTGGAGCGACAAGACCAAAATTGAGCTTTTTGGCCACAACCATAAACGCTACATTTGGAGGAGTCAACAAGGCCTATAATGAAAGGTACGGAGGTGGGTCGCTGATGTTTTGGGGATGTGTGAGCTACAAAAGGCATGGGAAATTTGGTCAAAATTGTTGGCAAGATGAATGCAGTATGTTATCAAAAAATACTGGAGTAACATTTGCATTCATCAGCCAGGAAGCTGCGCACAGGACGTACTTGGACATTCCAACATGACAATGATCCAAAACACAAGGCTAAGT
The DNA here is from genome assembly GCA_037952925.1 of Lithobates clamitans. Taxonomy (NCBI): domain Eukaryota; kingdom Metazoa; phylum Chordata; class Amphibia; order Anura; family Ranidae; genus Lithobates; species Lithobates clamitans. The sequence goes on from JBBGZY010000189.1 coordinate 1,047,537, forward strand.
CGACCTGTCATTGGCTACAGCAGAATAATGGGAAGGTCCTGGAGTGGTCATCTCAGTCTCCTGACCTCAACATCATTGAGCCGCTCTGGGGAGATCTCAAATGTGCAGTTCATGCAAGACAGCCCAAGAATTTACAGGAACTGGGAGGCTTTTTGTCAAGAGGAATGGGCAGCTTTACCATCTAAGATGATGCGTTTTTGTTTTTTTTTTTGTATTCATATTCTCTGAAAAATGGCCAAGAAATCATAAATTTTGTCAGGGTATGTAAACTTATGCGCACAACTGTATATGTTTAAATTATTTTGTGCCAGTTTCAGGAGATATCCATCACCATTTACCATCAAATCAAAGTCCATTATGTCCTGAAAAACAAAGTATAACTTACCTGGATACACTAAGTAGTGGTGATGATATGTACAGTTTACCAACACATGCCAAAGTTGCAACACTGGGTTTAGGCATTAATATTTGTTTTACACTTTGTCATGACAGGGCTAAACTAGTTCAAATAGATTTACAGTACTTTAAAGTGAATCCTTACCTTTACCCAGTGAAGTGACAGGCAGGTGATACAAATCCTCCTACATAAGATGTGCCTGTGTATCTGAAATCTTTCCTCCATAAGTTCAAAGTCCAGAATTTATAAACTTTGTCTGAGCTTTTAGAAAAAAGGGGGCGAATAACTGAAATTACACTCTGCAGAGCTTAGTGAGGAGAGGTCTGAGCGTTGATTGGAGGGAAGAGACACCCTCAGGGCCGGACTGGCATACCAGGAAATTTCCCGGTAGGCTGCCTGCCCTGGGGCCGCTTTGTGCTGCGGCTGCAGCGCTCCACTCCCCTGTCGTCCTCTTGCGGAGCTGGGTCTGTGTGAGTACGATGTGATGTAACAAGGTCCTGCCCCCTAGACCGTCTCGTGTGACAGTCTTCTATGGAACACTGATTGAATCAGTGTTCCACCTATCACACAAGCCGGTCTAGGGGGGCGGGACCCTGTTACAGCACCGCCGTACACAGACCCAGCTCCACGACATACAGCGGGAGATGGCCGATGTGTGTTCCATCCAGGAAAGGTGAGGCTGCAATCATGGGCAGAGAGAGGCTCCAGTGGTCGGCACACAGAGGCTGCAATTGGTGGGCACAGAGAGGATGCAATTGGTGGGCACAGAGAGGCTGCAATTGGTGGGCACAGAGGCTGCAATTGGTGGGCACAGAGAGGCTGCAATTGGTGGGCACAGAGGCTGCAATTGGTGGGCACAGAGAGGCTGCAATTGGTGGGCACAGAGGCTGCAATTGGTGGGCACAGAGGCTGCAATTGGTGGGCACACAGAAATTGCATTCACAAGCACAGTGAGGCTGTATTCACGAGCACTGTAAAGCTGCATTCGATGGGCACAGTGAGGTTGCAATGATGGGCACAGCGAGGCTGCAATAATGGGCACAGCGAGGCTGCAATAATGGGCACAGTAAAGCTGCATTTGATGGGCACCGTAAGGCTGCAATGATGGGCACCGTAAGGCTGCAATGATGGGCACAATGAGGCTGCATTAACGGGCACAGAGGCTGCATTGATGGGCACAGTGAGGGTGCATTTGACGGTAACTGGTGAGGCAGCACTGATCTCTTGTATCATGTCTGCTGTCTCTAACCATCTCCTGTACCATGTCCGCAACCTCTGACCATCGCTTGTATCATGTCCTCAGTCTCTAAACATCTCTTGTACCATGTCTGAAACCTCTGACCATCTCTTGTCTTATATCATATCTTCAGTCTCTGAGGGAGAGTCTGAAGAGGAGTCAAGAATGGGAGTGCTGCCGGGATGGGGATCATGGGAGAAGTCAGACGTGTGTGGACTGTGGAGAGAAGACTATAGGATAAAACCAGAGCCACCAACCTGGAGCAGTCTAACTGAGCCCTGGTCTCTGGAAACCAGAGTTCCCCCCACGTTCCCCGTACATTCTTCAAATGTGCTTTAAAATGCATGGTTTTCCCATTCATGAACAAGGAAATAATGACGTTATGATGGTTATGATGTTGGGCTGCTATAATAATGCTATGGGGCTGGTATGACATTTTTTCCAGGGCTGGTTTTTATTACCAGTCCGGCCCTGAACACCCCCTTTACACAGCACACAGAAACAAAGCTGAGGCTGTCCATCAGCTGGAGGTCCACCCGTCACCTTTTTTCTCTTGGTGTCAGGATAACTTTTTAGAAAGGATTCATGCAGATAGAGGAACAAAGCAGCAGACAGAAATGACACTTAATGCGCTTTATTAAGACAAGTACACACTATAGAGATATGCTTTGTTCATATTTCATGTCTGAGGTTTACAATCACAAGGCAGCCCATAGTTTAGTCCTTTTTTTCCTTCAGTCAACGGGTTGAAGGAAAAAAAAAAGAAACTGGATAAATTCCAGCATCCACACACAATATGAATGGGGGAATCCTCCCTGCTGAGCTATTGTATTTCTGACAGTGGGGAGACTTCCCTGTCATCAGAATACACTGATCAGCATTGTGGGCCATACCCTGCAGTGCTGTTCAAGCAGGCAAAATCCAACAAGGCAGTTGTACAGACCTCAATCAGTAGACTGACTTCTATACAATCTCCCTGCCCATAAATGGTTAGAAATTGGGTCGGTCCCTAATGAACCATCCGAACTTCGATCTACCTATGGTGGGGTTAAATCACAGTTAACATGAAAATCTTTTGCTGTTGTCAAAGCACAAGTCACAGCAACAGAAGGAATACTGCAGTTTATCACAAAAAAAAAAAAAAAATATTTCAAATAAAAAACAGCAGGAAAAAAAAAAAAAAAACAAGCAGAAAATAAGGCACAAGCAGACAGGAAACACAGCTTCCAAGGCTCTACCTCAGTACTAGTCTAAATTCAGTAGTTACAATAGAATAGAAAAGTTTTCAGGTTTCACAGGGAAGGGCCAAAAAGAGAAAAGCAAGGTAAAAAAGGTCAAAAAGCAAACAAGAAGGTTAACACATAACTAAAAAAAACCCACGTCCCCTTCGTTGTCTGCTGCTGGAAGAGGTGCTTCAATAGAGAATTTAGAAAGTGCTTTGTCGCAGCGGGTTTTATACAGAGCTTTAGAAACAGTGAAAAAAATAAATAAATAAATAAATAATAATATATCACACAAGAAACACAGAACACAAGAACCACATTTTTGCTCGACAGACCCAAATCCATGGATCTGAGCTATTATATTCTTTTTTCTGGATTTTGACCCTTGCTTGTAATCATTTGTTTCTGGCATGTTGAAAAAACCATCCAACAAACCAGACTTCTTAGAATTGGATGGAGAATGATGGCTACACAAATCTTTTGTATTCTCTATTAATGCAGAAACACAAATTACCCTTAAGCCGGCCATGTTCGAAGCGGTCCCTGCTGAACTGGCCAATACGTTTAACCATGTATGGGCTCGCTGTATGTACCCAGGTTGATCGATCAACTTGGGTACAACCAGCCTGTCAGATTTTACATGCAATTATTGCTAGCGGCTAATATAGCCACCATCACTGTGTTCTCCCAGCAGGAACGGCTTCCCCCTGGCAGAACACATTGGCTCCGCGGGAAGGACTCCCCCATGAACACTGACTGTGTTGATGGGGGAAATCAATCGATTTTCTTTCCAGCAACCCATGGCTGTAGGAAAGAAAACCGCTCCGTCTAAGTCCAGCTTTAGTTAAAGGCAATCTAAAACACCAGTATGACAATTCGATATAAAGTTATCTGCTTGAGGGCCTGCGTTGATGACACTGGTCTGAGATGCTTCCAAGTTCATTCAGAATTCATTAACAGGGGCATTTAACTCACGATTACCTCCTTTTGACCTGCTTTTCAATTGGGTCTTGCATCCCCATAGATTGGAGGGGAAAATACAAACACATCTGATGGGACCAAAGGCCTGTTGAACTTGATCCTTAGCCTTGCATGACCTCTATAGCATGCCGTTATAAAAGTTCCTTACCATTTACACATCCAGTCTGCATTTACCTCAGTTTCCTCCTTCCCACCCAAAATTAAATGGAGGTCTCCTTTGAACATGGAAATGGCAATGGCTTGCATAAGCTTTTACCCCTTCACTACAAACTGAAGTGTTGCACTTTCAAAATTTTAAGTGTGATGTTGAAATCAAATGGTAAAAAATACCAAATAAACTCATAATTTCAGGTTGTAACACTGCAAAATGTATAAAAGTCTACAAAGAGGGTAGGCAGGGGAAGGTATACTTTTGAAAGCCACTGTATGCTATGAAATTCCATAACTTTGAAAATTAAATGTAAAATAAGAACTAGGTTTAATTTCAAGGATGTCATTTGAGTAATTAATTCAGTAAGTAAAAGCGCACTATAGCATGCACAATAAGCCAGTCACTAGTTTTTAATTCCATCTGTTACTGGCCCGAGTACAGCAACCCGAAGACTAATTGGTTGCTATGGCATACTGAGCAATGCTCTTTACCTCAATTTAATGAATTAACCTGGCTTTGTAGCAACTACACACATTTTGTGGACCGTAAAAACAGTTGAGAATGTCTTCAAAACAACATAGCTTACCCGATTTTAACCCTTTTCACTGCCACTGTTTTTTTTTTTTTTTAAGGATCTCGGACGTCACCAGACTGACCAGAGGAACCTTTGAAAAAAGGTTTGTGGACAATTTAAATCTCATAAAGTTTCTATTTGCTGGGAGTTACATACACTATTTTTCTCTAACTTTCCAAAAACACACTAGTATTAAGTACAACTAAAGGCTCCTGTACGACCTTTTAAACAAGTACTAAATCCAGTTACCGGTACTCATGAAGTAAAGAAAAACATTCCATGACTTTGTTGGGCTGGGCCAAATCCTGACTGAGCCGTATGTCTCACACGCTCCCCCTTCCAGGCACTGTAGCTCACAGTGGAAGGCAGTGCTGCTAATCCAGAAAGTAGGCAGGACTCGGTGTAGCCAGGTGTTGACTGATAATCTACTGGCTTGTGAAACAACTGCACCAACTGCTGTAACATCTTCTCATCCCTCCTGTAGCACAAGAAAGCACAGCCTACATGGTAGCAACCCTGCTCTGATTTCAGGAGCAGTGCAGCATCATGGCTACACTATCATAGGAAGCTGCATTAGGTGGACTTTACTGACAGGGTCAACGGGTATTTCTGGGACATTGCAAAAGAATTAAACTGTTACTAAACCCAGGACCCTGCATGCACTATATCTGGTCTCTCACAGTACAGAGAACATGGAAATGCAATTAGTAAATATAAAAAACTGCTAAATACCTTTTTCTCATCAGCAGTATATAGCAGTCTTATAACTTCTATCAGTGCCTGGTTAAAGCTTGTAGGCACTTTCATACTGCACCGACTGTCCTATCGGGATGCAGGACCCTGACCCTCTGTCTGGACAGTGCTGATTGGCCCTGTGCTGATCACATGCACTCTCCCAAGAAAAAAAAAATCTCTAGCAATACACACCAAACTGAGCACGTGAAGCCTGACTCCAGTAACTCTGTCTTAACTGGACATGTTTTGGAGACAATGCAAGAAGGGGAGGATCTGTGCATACAGGATCAAACAGCCGTTTTACACAATGTAGATGATTAACCCCTTAGGTTCCACAGTGAGTATAACAAGCATGCTTAAATGCATATACAGACAGATTTTACTGTTATGGGTTTATTAACACTTTAAGTGAAAACTAAGTGCAGATGTTCCTATAATTAAAGCAGTAATAAACCTTAAAGCAAACATTCTAAATGCAGTTTACCAATTCTTCTATGACTGATGCATTGGTTTTCTTTAGGCTTTCTTCTATTTTTATCTGGTCATCTGGCCAGTAAATCCATCGTTTTTTTTAAATAACAAGCTCTATTTGATGCTGGTGCATCAAACACTTACCCCCCCCAGATTGATAATGCTGCTGTCCAAAAGATGCCTCTGATGCTCCTCCATCCAGAGTGGAGACACCCTACCACAGGAACTCTATTACTGGTCAGATCGCAAAGAAAAGCAAAGAAAGCCTGAAAAAAAAATAAATAAAACCAATACAGCTGTCACATTTAAAGTGGTTGTAAACTTTGTTACACCACTTTTACCTACAGGTAAGCCTATAATAAGGCTTACCTGTAGGTACCGTGAATATCTCCTAAACTTGCACAGTTTAGGAGATATTCAGTACATGCGCTGCTGCCGTCATCGACGTATGCGCACTGAAGAAATGGCAGCTGGTGCCGTTTCTTCAGTAGTCGTGCTGTGACAGGCGGCTCTGGCCAATCAGAGTGCCGGAGCCGCGAACCTGGAAGTAACCCTGGAGGAAGATGTTGGCCATGTACTCGGAGTGCCTACGCAAATTCAGGGCATCGTTCTGAGGTAAGCATTTCATAATGAGCTAGTATGCGATGCTCATTATGCCTTTGTCTTGCAGCGTTTGTTTTTTTCCCTGAGGTTTACAACCTCTTTAAAGACTGGTAAACTGCCATTTTTTTTTTTTTTGGTGCTTAATGCCACTTTAACCACTTCTGGACTGCCGCACGCCGATATACGTCCTAACTTTGAAGAGGGATATCTTTGTTATGGCAGCAGCTAGCTGCCATAAGCCTGGTATCCTCTACGGCCGGCGGTCCGGTTTCCGGCCCAGTCTTTGCGGCGGATTCGCCGCAAGATCACTTTTAAATCGGCGGCGGGAGAGGGGCCCCTAGCGCTTACCGGAGCCGGCAGCTGCAGCGATCGGGTCCGTCTGCTAGCTGGGTATGGAGACGAGTGAGAGGAAGATGGCCCTCACCCCTCACCATACCATTGCAGGGCAGAAGCGAGGTCAAAACGTCACTTCCGCCCATATCTCTTAAAAGGGACATATTTTTTATTTTTTTATTTTAATTTTTTTTTTTTTTTTTTTATTGCTTTTTAGTGTAAATATGAGATCTGAGGTCTTTTTGACCCCAGATCTCATATTTAAGAGGTCCTGTTATGCTTTTTTCTATTACAAGGGATGTGTACATTCCTTGTAATAGGAATAAAAGTGACACTTTTTTTTTTTTTTTTTTTTTTTACAAGAACAGTGTAAAAATAAAAAGGTGAAATAAGAAAAAAAAATTTTTAAAACGCGCCCCGTCCTCCCGAGCTGGTGTGCAGAAGCGAACGCATACGTGAGTAGCACCTGCATATGAAAACAGTGTTTAAACCACACATGTGAGGTATCGCCGCAATTGGTAGAGCAAGAGCAATAATGCTAGCCCTAGACCTCCTCCAACTAAAAACATGCAACCTGTAGAATTTTTGAAACGTCGCCTATGGCGATTTTTAAGGGTAAAAGTTTGTCGCCATTCCACGAGCGGACGCAATTTTGAAGCATGACATGTTGGGTATCAATTTACTCGGTGTAACATTATCTTTATCTAACAGGAATGTCTTCCTCAGACACTGATAAATAAAGCCAATGGATTTCCACTAAAACATTTTCAAGAAAAATAATAATAATAATAAATATCATTGCCACAGGCACTATAACTATCCATAAAGAAAGGGTCAATGTTCACATGGATGCATAGTCAGAAGCACATAATATGCTGTAAAAATATTGACTGCACCGATGATGAAAATGTCAGCCAATTCAGATAACCTCATGATAAGTAATAGTAGTAAAGAAATATGCTCTTCTTCGCTTTGCTACCTGGAATATTATTGCATCCTTCTAATAAATGGGCCTAGCAGTCTGATGACGTCTAGCTATGCAAAATCCATCACATTCTCAATTTTTCCTCACCGGTTCCTGTCAAAGTTTATCCAACTGATGAGAGACTTGTCAGCCTGAAACGACAGCTTCTCACCAGCAGAAGAGAATGGCTGTAAGAATTGCTACAAGTTCCCTACAGGGATTCAGATGAACTCTCAGCGGGTCTTGATAAGCGTAAGTTTTGAAATACAAAGCAGCTCTAGAGACAGCCGAGATCCAAAGGGAGCCTACGGTGATATATAAACCAGTGTCTTTCATAGAAAGCTTTCATTCTAACTAGAAGAATTCTACAACAACCTCTGTCACCTTTCTTCAAGGCTTCCAAAAGCTTACGATATTTTAGAAAGAATACAGAAGCAACAGAGTTAGTCCCCGGTATAAATAACTTGCGGTAATTAGTAATTCTGGCGGGCATTGTTTTTGTAGGCACTGCACATGGAAAACATATATACTAAGTATCACTAAACCACTGACCATTAGGTTTAGAGGTTTCAGTACTCAAAAATAGGGTACACACTAAGAAAATCGGAAGAATTCCACACGAGGCACGATCATTCAATTTTTTTATAGCGTACACAATTTTTGACATCCGATTCAGACTTTCCATACGAAAATTTCTCAAGGGTCAAACTCCAAAAATGTTCTTGTACGTAAACAGAACTAAACAATTTTCATTTAATGTGTACTGTTTTTGTACGGATTTCGTCACGAAAAAAAAAAAAAAAAATCAGATACGAAAAACTGTACATGACCAGAAAGAGCAAAACATTTTTTTAAAATTAGAAAAAATGTTTTAAAAAAGCCGTCGTACGAAAATTTTCATACATTAGTTCCAGCCTTGGTTTTGACTTGCTGTGAAACATCAAGGAAAACCAGATGATCGTTACACCAATTTTCTTATAGTGTGTACCCACCTTAAGATTGACAAACAGGAAATGTTTTTAAACAGGATAGATCGTTATTTACAATCCCCAAGCTATGAGGTTCAACAGCTGACTAGGGTCTTGAAACACAATAAATGAACACCCACACTACCCATCGCTAATGATGTTTGATCAGGCAGAGAGAATGAGAGAAACTAACAGGAGCTCTATGGGATAGCAGACAGCAGGAATTTAGATAAACAATAAAAAAAACACACTCACACTACCTTTGGATAAAATTATGGACGCGGCCTTTATTATTGGTTTTAATAAATAAAATGGACTTTTATATCCATTTAAAAACACGTCCACAGCTCAGCCACTACGACTCGAGCTGTATCATCAAAAGAAGCAGGGGAAATCACCCAGAAGACAGGTGGTAAACCATGAACCACCTGTCACCCAGCCTCCAAAACTGCGGCCCTTTTCAATGCATGTGTTGAGACCTGCATTGAAAATATCTAAACCCATCTCTGTTAAATGAACTCCATCCCCCCTATAAAAGCTATTTTCTGCGCACCTGTAAATTATTCAATTAAGGAGTTAGGACGCACATATAAAAAGAAAACTATCAGATTTCCACCTGCCAATTTTCTTTACCAACTTTCCCTCCAATCTCAACCTGACTGCCTCTGTGGCTGCCCCTATCCTGAAGGAGTGCGACGTCAATTTTGTATGTTCCAAACCCAAAACCTTTTTGCATTTGTCAAAAACACTCATAAATAATTGGTACTTTGTTAATGGAGAGCCATCCGAATGTATGAAAAGCTCTCCCTGCACTGCAGGTCTTTGTCTAATATAAGCCTTTAAGGCTGTTACTGGACATAATGAAGGATTATTACAAGCATTTAAGACTATCCAAGACCCTTTACCTGTTTGATTGGTTTTTGACTGCCTTATACAAATTCTTACCAACTCGTCCTCAATCAACAGATCCTCCCAGTTAAGGCACCCTTGCTTGTGTTCTGTGGGCACCAATTCTGATATTCTTAAAGCGGTATTCTTAAAATGCCACCGAAAAAATGTCTTTGAAAAATGTTGGTTCAAAATGCGACCAACAAACCTTCTCCATGGCTGCACAAAACCTTTCTAGAACCTTAATAGAGATTGGCTCCCTAGAATCCTCCACTCTGTTCCTCTTTTTTTAACCTTTTAATGCTTGCCATACCGTAACCTGAAAAGTGATGGCAGATTGTACAATTTGAGAAAGAAAGGAATTCCTAATAGAACTTTATTATTATGTAACCATGAGTATTTTTTAATGAACAAATCATTTAGAAAGAACAGCACTAAGCCCTCAGAGACCAAGTTGCTGTCAACACCAAAATTCTGTACAAAGGAAATCCACGACCACCAGGCTGACTGATATCCCGCCATGGTGGCAGGGACGATAGAATGTTGCACATTGGCGAATACTTGTTCTAAAGGATTCTCCATAAATGCTTCAGGCAACTTAAACCCACCGGGTCCTTATTTGGCAGCAGGGAGGCGAAACGTTCCATCTGAAAGCGAGATAGGGCGTCCGCCAAGTCATTGTCTCTGCCAGGAGTATATCTTGCTTTGATCTAAATGTTTAGGCTTAAACATTTAAAGATTAAATAGCTCAGCAGAACAATGACCGGCTGAGACTTGGAGGTTAAGCAGTTTATTGCTTACATAACACTTTTATTATCTGTACCAACTAGTTTGCTTATTTTTTAAGCCATTACCCCAGATCTCTACCGCCACTACTATAGGGAATAAATCCAGCAAAACACTGTTCCGCAGATGTCCCTTAAATCTCCAAGCAGGGTCCCAAGGCTCCGCACACCAATGTGTGGTCCAAATGGCTGCGAATTCCAACGACCCAGCTGCATCTGTGTGAATGTAGAAATCCCCATCTGTGATGAAGTCCTGTTGCCAAACCCCCCCTCCGTTAAAAAATTCCAAGAACCTTAACCAGACCATGAAATCCTCCCTTATATCATGTGATACCCGCACATGTGCTGATGGAGACTTAAGCCTTGCAATGGCCAAATAAAGCCTACAAGAGAAAATTCTTTCCATAGGCATTATTCTGGTGGCAAACGCTAGCTGACCCAAAAGTGCCTGTACTTCAAGGAGTAACCTTTTTTTCTAACCAAGAGAATAATGCTACCCGTTAGTCTAAAAAAAAATTTCCATAGGTAATCTGAATTCCATCAGCACAGAGTCGATGGTAATTCCTAAGAACTCCAAACAAGTAGATGGAAAAACTGTTTTTTCTTATGCCAATGGAACCCTGAAAGCCTTACACAGATTGAAAAAAAAAAAAAAAAAGGGATGACAGTAAATCCATACAGACTTTTGTATTAGGGGGGCCTAGGAAAAGGAAGTTGTCGAAATAATGTATTAAGTAGTGAACACCCACTACTTGGGAAACCACCCATTCTAGGAAAGAACCGAAACCCTCAAAATAACAACAAGAAAGAGCAGCCCATAGGCAGGCATTTGTCAAAATAAAAATAATCTTTAAAGAAAAAACCTAGCGAAATGAAAGACTCAGAGTCAATTGGCAGCAACTGGAATGCAGCTTTTATATCTCCCTTGGCTAATAATGCTTCCTGGCCCAAATCCTTGAAAATGGTCAGCTCATCCTCAAATGAAGCCTAAGATACAGAAGAAAGATCCTCCTGCATCTGATCATTTAAGGAGCAACCCGCCGAAAAGAATAAAATGGTGGATAAGCCTATATGTATTTGGCTCCTTTTTTGGAACTAAGCCCAGTGGGGAAACCCTACATTTTTGAAAAGGGGATCCCTAAAAGGGCCTGCTACTCTACTTAACCGAATTTCACTATTGATTTTATCTTCCACTACCCTCTCTAAACCTACTGTAGATTTAAGGTTTTTGTGTATCACCCATTACCATCAAATTTAGGCAAAGAAAAACCTGAAGCAAAACCTTTAAACAGCAGAAGGGCTGTTTGCTTGTCTGGAAATTCCTGTAAACATGGGGCCATGACGAGAAGACTCACTGGCGACTCCGCTTTTAGAAAAGGATTCCCTGCTGGATGGCTGATTTGTACTGGACATTCTTTTGAAACATTTGGAAATGGCGTGTGTATCTGCACAAAATGTGCATTCGTGTCTGTACTTACAAGTGTTTGGCCATCTGCATTGGCTTTCGTTAAAATTAAAACATACTCCTTTTCGAGAACCCGAGTGTGCTGGCTGGTTTGAGGGAGCAGCTGGTTTGGGAAAATGTGGCCTTTGGGGAAGAAAAAGATTCAGCCAAAGGTCGACATCTTTGGTTTCACAATGCAATATAGTGTGTACCGCATTTTTTTTTTTGGACGGAATGATTCGAACGTGAACCAAGCTGTTCCCCCAAAACTTTTGTAAGCCTCCAACACTATATCTAGATGTTGAAAAAGACCCGGACTCAACTCCAGGTGTTTTTCTCATAATACAATTGAATGCAGCCCACAATGTCCAGCCTGCTGCATTTTATTGAAGTCAGCACTCTAATCTTTGGCAACAATATCATTTTTTCAGCTGCCATTCACGTTTCAATAAAAAGGTCAGAACACAGATTTAAATAGTTACTGTAAACTTCAATGACTGATCTCCACCAATCTAAGATTACCTTCATTTCCAGGTGAATTGACAAAGGTACAAGTGATCTATTGAAGATAGCCTCCTACAATACAGTTTTGTGATTGGCTAATTTGTAGAAAAAAAAAATATATCAAAATTGTAAGGACAGTATCCTGGCAATCCCATCACCAACAGCTCGTAGGATTAGCAACATTTTCTGAGGAAGCTGTGCAAGGGGTAGGTTAGGAAAAGGTACAAATGGGTCACAATAAATATCGGAACACAAACTGGAAAAATATGCTCTGAAAACAAAGCCAAGTCTGATTATAATTTAAAGAGACTCCGTGAATTGATCCACTTTCCTTCTGATCAAAGACTACAAAAGGAGGTAATAAATGCAGTTTATGACCTTGCAACACATGTCATGATATGCTCCTGATAGTGTATTAAAATGAAACTATCTTTACCCTTAATTTATTATGTTGTCCACGAAGATAGTTTGCCAGCTGAATGAACAGATTGCAAAATAGCAAATGTGACACCTGAGAACAATGCTAACCGATGAGGTCATGATTCCCAATATTGGAGACTGCCAGAGGTCAAGAACCTCCTGATTAAGTCACCAGCCATGCTGACAAAGTAGCTATGGACTTGCTACTAGATTCATTGTAGCATGTACTATGTCTCATGCTTGCATCGCTTTGAATATTTCGAATAAATAAATAAATAAATAAATTGAACCTTGGAGCTTTCATACCCTCCAAAGAGGGTTTTTGCTGAACACACATGGTCTATTCTCTGGCCACATTGGGATGTATTAATAAAAAAAATGCATAGCTGTTTGCCCATCATAATTGCATACAAATTTGTTCTGTTGTAATGAGGCAATATTAAAAAAGTTCTCAGGCTATATTCTCTGCAGACCAAGAATGTATGAATGAGTTAAATAAAGTATTATGGCCATTAGATGGCGCTGGCAAACACAAGAAATAAGTATGCTCGTCAGCTCCGTTTAGTGGCCATAATGTGTTATTTTCCTCATTCACACATTTGAGCTTCAGAGAATACAATCTGAAAACATATGATTTTGTAGCTTTTACACAAAATGAATTTACAGGCAGTTTTGATGAATGAACAACTATGCAATTTACATCACTTCTAAAATCAGATGTAATGTACCTCCCTAAACAGATACTTAAGTATGTACACAATAAGACATTTATTGTACACAATAAGACAATAGGAAACCACAGTCCCAGAACATAAAGAAGGTCTCCAACTATTGATGTGATAAAATAAAAGGGAAAACAAAAAAAGTGCCATAATAAACATACAAAATAATACAGCAATCAAGAAGTCCTTTAACTTGGCTTGCTCCACAAAAGGGCACAATAAAAGATTTGTCAATGGAATAATTGACAGTGCCACCATTGAGTAAATATCAGACTATCTTCAAGGTTTAAAAAAAAAAAAAAAACTAGAACTAAAAAAAGTATACTAGACACACTAAACAACTTTTGTAGGAAAAAACTGCAAGAAAGCTCTTGTTTCCCAATTAATGAAAGACTATTTATAATACAAGTACGAATGATACACAGTAACTTACAGCTATCAATTTTAGACTGAAGTAGGGGACCCTTTTCCACTGACTCCCAATTTGGGGTGGGGGCCTTTTCCACTAACCCCCAATGTAAGGAGACCCATCACCAGTGACCCCCCCACTGTAAGGAGACCCATCGCAGCTGACCCCCAGTGTACAGGGGCACTTTGCTGAATGGCAATGTATGACACTGGGTCGTTTTGCAGGCGCTATTGTGCTAAAAATAGCACCTGCAAACCGACCTGAAACAGCCGCTGCTGTGTCTCCAGTGTGAAAGTCTCAGATCCTGACAGACCCTTGCATCTTTCATCCAGTGCTGCACTGACGTTTCTGGATTCTGAGTCATGGGGAAATCAAAAGCATTGTCAAAGGATCTGCGGGAAAAGGTAGTTTAACTGTATAAAACAGCAAAGGGATATAAAAAAAGATATCCAAGGAATTGAGGATGCGAATGCCAATCGGTAGTGTTCAAACTCTAATCAAGAATAGGGGGGGGGGGTTCTGTTGAAACCAAACCACGGTCAGGTAGACCAACTAAAATTTCAGCCACAACTGCCAGGAAAATTGTTCGGAATTCAAAGAAAAAACCCACAAATAACTTCAGGTGAAATACAGGACTCTCTGAAAACATGTGGTGTGGCTGTTTCAAGATGCACAATAAGGAGGCAGTTGAAAGATGGTTGAGTCATCAAATGAAAGCCATTACTATGCAAATGCCACAAAGTATCCAGCTTACAATACGCCAAACAGCACAGATAAGCCTCAAACCTTCTGGCACAAAGTCATTTGGAGTGATGATACCAAAATTGAGCTTTTTGGCCACAACCATAAACTCTACATTTGCAGAGGAGTCAACGAGGCCTATGATGAAAGGTACATTATTCCTACTGTGAAACACGGAGGTGGATCCCTGATGTTTTGGGGATGTGTGAGCTACAAAAAGGCACAGGAAATTTGGTCAAAATTGATGACAAGATGAATGCAGTATGTTATCAAAAAATACTGGAGGAACATTTGCATTCATCAGCCAGGAAGTTGCGCATGGGATGTACTTGGACATTCCAACACGACAATGATCCAAAACACAAGGCCAAGTCGACCGGTCATTGGCTACAGCAGAATAAAGTGAAGGTTCTGGAGTGGTCATCTCAGTCTCCTGACCTCAATATCATTGAGCCACTCTGGGGAGATCTCAAAAGGTGCAGTTCAATCTGTCAATCTGCCCGAGGACCAGAAGTGGCATTGGCAGTCACTCCGGTTCTCCAATTGCATAGAGCAGAGTGGGGGTTATCTTGCCCTCACTCGGCTTCCTGCCCAGGCATCAGATCGGCTGTGGGCTTACCGGCGGCTCCGGTAAGCTCGGTAGACAACCGAGAAGCGGCGGGAGGGAGGGGACACCTCTCTCGCTGCCTATATTAGTGATCGTGCAGCGAATCTGCAGCTGGGACCACTTACATCTAAAAGCCGGTCACCTGACTGAAAAAAAGATACCGGGGTTACGGCAGCTAGCTGCTGCCATAACCCTTGTATCCAACGTCAAAGTAATGATGTAAACTTACAGTTAGGCAGTCGGCAAGTGGTTAAATAGTATTGTAAGCGCTAATAAGCAGGGCCCTCTGATTCCTACTGTATTAACCACTTCAGCCCCGGAAGGATTTGTCCCCTTAATGACCAGGCCCCTTTTGCGCTATGGCACTGCATTTAGCTGACAATTGTGTGGCCGCACAACGCTGTACCCAAATAAAATGGATGTCCTTTTTTTTCCCACAAATAGAGCTTTCCTTTGGTGGTATTTGATCACCTCTGGGTTTTTTATTTTTTGCGCTATAAAATTAAAAGACCGAAAATTTTGAAAAAAAAGCATTTTTATTTTTGCGCTTATAGCGCAATTAAAGACCAACAATTTTGAAAAAAAAAAAAAAAAAAAACTATATTTTGTATTTTCTTCATCAATTTGGGCCAATTTGTATTTTGCTATATATTTTTGGTAAAAAAAATCCCAAAAAGCATTTGATCGGTTTGCGCAAAAGTTATAGTGTCTACAAAATAGGGAATCGATTTATGGCATTTTTATTATTTTATTTTTTTTATTACTAGTAATGGCGGTGATCAGCGATTTTTAGCAGGACTGCGACACTGCAGTGGTGATTGGCTCCCCTGCTGGCCAATCGGCGTGCGCCCACGGATCGCCGTGTAGCAGCCGACATACCGTCAGGCCCTGCTCAATAGGGAGGGTCAAGAGATACAAAAAAGGTAATAATTGTGGCAGGTGGGCTGATGGAGAAAATAAGTTGAAAGGCTGGCCGCAGGCCAGCCTGCATTTGTGGGAGGAGTCCGGGGCTATATAGCCCTCCTTCACAGCTGAGTTCAGCGTCGGCTCTACTTCCGGGTCGCCGACGTCATTTCCGGTGGTTTCACTCAACTCAGTGTACCGCAGCACCTCGTTGAGTTACCAAGTAGCGTGGGCGGAAGGTAGGTAGGGTGGGGGTGTCCCTTTTCGATGCCTCGGGGGGGGGGGGGAAGTCAGGGCATGTGGCACAAACTTGTCTCGATCAGACGGCCGAGGAAGGGGGAGGGGCGGCCAGTCACCATGCCAGCAAGCCTTGGATGCAAAGCTTGTCGGTCGGAGGGGGGGGGGGCTGCAGGCGCAGTCATTCTGGACGGCGGCAGTCCTGGGGGGAGGGAGCTGCAGACTGGTTAGTTTCCTTTGCAAGGCAAGGTGCATGCTCAGCAGGCTGGGTCATCCTGCACGGCGGCAGTCCTGGAGGAAGGGGGGGGGGGGGGAGATAGCTGCAGGCTGGTCAGTTTCCTCTGCAGGTGGATGCTCAGCGAGCTGGGTCATCCTGAACGGCGGCAGTCCTGGGAGGGGGAGCGCATTTCAGTGGCCCCCAGGTACGCCAGGGGGAGGGGAGGGCTCACAGCAGGAATCACTCTCCACACTGGTCCGCATTCCATGTGTGGCTACACAGGCATGGGCAGGTTCTGTGCAGGGGTCCAGTACAGCACCAATCCTTCTGGTGCACCATGTACTGCGGGGGGGGGGGCTAGTTTGCCATGCATGTCTGGAAACACCCTTGCTGACATAGCATTTTCTTATGTTTATTTTAGGTTTGTTCCTGCAGTCTTTGTTCACAGGGATCATTGTGTTTACTAAGCATCAGGTGTGTTCAGGTAAAAAAAAAAAAAAAAAAAAAAAAAAAAAAAAAAAGAAAAGGGGGGTTGGAACAGTAGGTTGTCAGGGGCATGGTTGGACTCATTTCTTTTGCTGGATAAGTGTTTTCAGCTTGGTTTTCACTGTCTGTCAATTTTCATCCAGGTGCATCACCTCGCAGGTGATTAGTTCATGTTGTCCCTGCTTTCACCCCAACACAGGTGTGTGCTTGTCATTTTTGGGTCACGAAGGGTTGCAGTCAGTTCACAATCAGGATTTAGCACGACTGTAGATCCTTACGGGCCAGAAGTCACTTGTAAGTGTCAATACAGGTTCTCGGCCGACATTCATACGTCATACGTTGCACTTTCACTTCCTATTTCTCATTTCTGTACCCACCACGCTCTGTGGGTAGTTGTAGCCCTGAGTGTTCGTTTTTAATTGCCTGTCTTGGCGCTACAGGTTGCTCGGGCTCACGCAGTACACACATAGGGTGGTTGCACTTCAAGTTTCATGCACGCGCTGGTTGGCACATTACTGCACCCACGTTTATCCAGTCTGGTCATTTGGGGGGAGGGTGGGACGGGCGGTACGTATTTTTCTCAAATGTTTCTTGTTGTTTTTATCTTAGATTCAACCATGTCACATGTGTCAGAAAGCGATGAGTTCGCCTTGATTCCTCCATCCCTTACTGGGGGTTCGGAGCACGGCAGCACCCCGTCACTAAGAAGTTGGACTGTGCCCAGGCTTACGGCAGAACTTCGCCGTAGGGGCATTTCTTTTCCAGCCACGGCCAGGAAGGCGGAACTTTTTAGGTTGTTGTTCCCCAATCTGGCGCAGCCACTCCCTTCTACCAGTTCGAGTCAGGTGTCGGTGCACAATTCACTCACGCAGATACATGCGTTGCTGAACACACTTTCCACATCCATGTCTCAGATGCAGGACAGAATGGAGGTGGTGGAAGCACATGCAGCCAGAACCCAGGTGTCACCTACACCCCCAGCTCCAGTTCTTCCCAGTGTTACCGCAGGTAATGTTGCTGTTTCCTTGCCGGTGGCAGCTCCATCACCTTTAGCAACTTTCCCAGCGGTGTCACCATCTCATTTCATTCCGGCCAATCTCAAGAAAGACATATTGGAAGGGAAGGACGTCAATTTGGCTTCCCTGCTGATAGCTTCACAAGATGTCACGGAGAACAAGTCCTATGCTTGTGGTGACGTGTCGGTTGTCTTAAAAACCAAAGACCCCAGGCTCAACCGCAAGCTTAGCGTGGCGGAATTCGTGCTCGCATTTGGCATCTTTCGGGATATCATTTGTGCGGTCAGCCCGGATAGGAGGGTGGAGTTAGATTTGTATCTTCACAAGGTGGTGGATCTGGCGCACAAGTACGGTGGGTGTAGTTTTTATGACTATCACCGATCGTTCTCGGCCAAAGCAGCGGCCACTTGGACTCAGTTCCAGGTGGTCATGTGTTGGAGCAACATAGACATGGAACTTTTCTGTAGGCACTTTGCCAGCCAGAAGTCTCCGGTATGCAGCACCTGCCAGTCCTCTGCGCATACTTCCGCCTGGTGTCCAGTTTTTGAGGCCCCAGGTCCATCAGGGGTTAGCAAACAGGGGGCCGGTGTGTCCTCCACAGGACCGTCCGGACAAGTGGACAAGTTGGGTAGGACCATTCATTTTTTAGGCAAGTCACAGGTATGCAACAACTTTAATCATTCCGGCTGCAATTACAACCAGTGTAGGCTCCTGCACGTGTGTTCTAATTGCTTTCGGGCACATCCCAAGTCTTCCTGCATGGTCAAACCCTTCAGTTCGGTATGACTAAGCCGGGTGGAGGTATCTATTCTAGGGACTTACCTAGAGGGTCACCCATCCTCTGGTGTCAGGCAATTCCTGTTAGATGGGTTCACATTTGGGTTCCACACAGGGTTAATCACATTGCCTACCGAGACCTTTGAATGTAGGAATCTTTTGTCTGCAGACCACCATGCTTCACTAGTAGACGATCTGTTGGCTATCGAGGTGGATAAAGGGTTTGTGATTGGGCCTTTCAAGTCTTCACCTTTCGGCATGTGGAGGGTCAGTCCAATTGGGGTCGTGTGTGGAAAATTTTCCAATAAACATCGTCTTATTTATGATTTGTCCGCACCTCATTCTTCGCATGTTCCGAGTCTCAATTCACTGATCCCTTCTGAGGAATTTTCGTTGAAATATTCTTCGGTGGATTCAGCCATTCAGCTCATTCTTCAATTGGGAAAAGGGGCTTGGTTGTCAAAAGCTGACATTGCTGATGCCTTCAAGCTTCTGCCTATCAGTCCTGCGCTTTGGCAATGGCACGGCATCATATGGCGTGGTCATTACTATTTTGCCACTAAATTAACGTTTGGGTCAAAGAGTAGTCCCTGTTTGTTCGACATTTTTTCCCAGGCTCTACATTGGATATTGGGTCACTGCAAAGGTTGTCTTGGTGTGGTACACTACCTGGATGATTTTCTGCTTGTAGAGGACCCTGGCCGGCCACCCAGGGATTTGCAGTGTCTCACGGATCTGTTTGCCGAATTGAATGTGCCTCTGGCAATTCACAAAGTGGAAGGTCCTACCAATATCATAAAATTTTTAGGTATCGTGCTGGATTCCAATCGCATGATTGCTAGTTTGCCCAAAGAGAAGTTGGACAGAATTCGGCAGACCATACACGCATTCGTACGGTCTCCAGTCTGCTCAAAACAGGGGTTGCAGTCGCTTTTGGGCATGCTAAATCATGCGATGAGGATCATTCCGCAAGGTAGGGCTTTTGTCTCCAGGTTGCTGGCCCTTTTGCCCCTTTTTCAGGAGGGGGTTGCTGGTGTCAGCTTGCCAGCGGATGCACGCGCTGATCTGGTCATGTGGGATCAGTTCCTGCGGGACTGGAATGGCATTTCTTTGCTCATTCCCCAGCCTTCCAGCACATCGCCCAGGGTTTTCACTGATGCAGCTGCGTCAGTGGGGTTCGCGGCCATGTGTGGGGTTGAATGGCTGGCTAGCCGTTGGCCCCGGGAAGTTTTTCTTTTACCTAAATTCGCACAGACTTCAGCGTTATTCGAAATCTACCCGATTGTGGCGGCAGCTGTCACTTGGGGGCCAGGCTGGGCAGGTAGTTCAGTCATTTTCTTCACGGACAATCTGGCTACCGCCAACATCATCAACAAAGGCAGGTCAGGATCCCTGGTCATCATGTCTTTCTTGCGCAGGTTAACTTGGTTAGGTTTGACATACAGGTTCCATTTCCAGGGGGAATTCATCAGCGGGGATTTCAATAGGGCGGCCGATGCATTGTCTCGATTCAAATTTGACAAATTTTTCTTACAGCACCCAGAAGCAGAGAGGGTGGGCAAACCGGTTCCTCCTTTCTCCTTGCTCACCATGGACTGACAAGGTTCTGGACACAGGCGATCGGTTTGGCCAACGCATCTTTATCCATCAACACATTCAAAGCGTACTCCACGGGTTGGATGAAATTTCAAAAATTTTTGGAGCTTCATTCTTCCAGCTGTCTGTGGGACATCAAAACGGTAATGGCATTTGCGGCCTATTGCCACAGTGTGTTGGCTTTGTCCGCTAGTACCATCAAGTTATATCTGGCAGGCGTACAGCATTTCAAGACCCTTCAAGACCCTTCTAGTCCGTCCATCTTTGCTGCTCACCCCCTCAAGGCCTTGTTGAGGGGCATTCAGAAATCGCAAGGTCAATCGCAGGTTGCCAGACTGCCGATCACTGGTCAGATGGTACGGGATATTTCGGACTTACTGTCATCATCCCCTTTTGGTTTAGGTCCAAGTCTGGTGATCAAAGCTGCGGTGTACTTAAGTTTCTTTGGGTTACTCAGACCAGGGGAGGTTTCACGGGTCAATTCTCAGGCACCTTTCCTGTCCAAGGGCAGTCTCAGTAAGTGTCTTGACCATTTCGCTCTGCAGCTTAACAACAACAAAACCAGACAGGTGGGTCAAGGTCATGTGGTCAAGTTTTACGGTACCAATAGCAGATGGTGTCCGTTTAAGGTTCTGGACTCTCTTTCCAAATTTTTGGCCACTTCCTCACCAGACAGTCCATTGTTGCCATTTCCCTTAGATCCCCTAACTTCCAAACAATTCATGGCACATGTCAGGATCCTGATAGCAAAATTAGGTTTAAATCCAACACTATTTACCGGCCATTCTTTCAGGATCGGGGCGGCGTCTGCCGCTTCCAAACAGGGGGTACCTTCTTTCATTATCAAGTACATGGGGAGATGGAGATCCTCCTGTTTTAGCAGGTACATTCCTGAACCACATACGGAGGTCATTAGGGCATTCGCCTGTTTGTTGGATTGATCTTTTGTTATTTCATTTTATTAAACTTTTTGTACTTTACACCTACTCATGTGTCTTTTGCCCTCTTTTCAGGCATACCGACCAATCGGACCAAGGCACACCGCAGGTCTTGGTAAAAATGACTATTGTCGGTTTAGGAGGACTCTGACTACAAGTTGAAAGGCTGGCCGCAGGCCAGCCTGCATTTGTGGGAGGAGTCCGGGGCTATATAGCCCTCCTTCACAGCTGAGTTCAGCGTCGGCTCTACTTCCGGGTTCCCACCCTCCCGGTTCCCACACTCTTTTCAGTCATAATTGCTCAGTCTTACTCAGTTTCATTCATACAGGGTATGCCCTCTTTTCAGGCATACCGACCAATCGGACCAAGGCACACCGCAGGTCTTGGTAAAAATGACTATTGTCGGTTTAGGAGGACTCTGACTACAAATGTACATTTGTTGTTAGGTGTGGCAGGATAGGCTTCTCTGAAGAGATGAGTTTTTAGGAATTGTCTAAAAGTGGACAGAGTAGGAGATAGTTGGACAGATTGGGGTAGGGAGTTACCACTCACCACTAACTGGCTGTCTGCAGCAGGACTGGCCACTACACTTGTCCCTCCCAGGAGCACTAAAACACCAAGAGGGACTCACTGCAGCTGGATGGTCCCATATGAAAGACCCTTACGGATCAGACCAATGTTTACCTTTCAGCTACATGCCTAAAGAATTAAATGTACCTCTTAAATTGAAATTAAAGGCATGTCATACGTACCTTCTCTGTGTAGTGGTTTTGCACAGGGCAGTCCCGATCCGCCAAGTGCCCCCACAGCAAGCAGCTTGCTATGTTCCCGAGCCACTGCTCTGTGTGTTCTTTCACACATTGTGTGTGGCTCGGCCCTGCTCTCTCCTCATTGGCTCACTGGCTGTAACTGACAGTAGCGGGAGCCAATGGCTACCGCTGCTGTCTCAGCCAATGGGGGGGGGGAGAGAGAGAGAGAGAGAGAGAGAGAGAGAGAGAGAGAGAGAGAGAGAGAGAGAGAGAGAGAGAGAGAGAGAGAGAGAGACCCCAGACAACCAGTGCTCTCGTGCACATCGCTGGATCTGGATGGGGCTCAGGTAAGTACTGAGGGGACTGCTTAACACCGTTTTTTTTACCTTCATGCATGAAGGTAAATAATCTTGAGCCTTTACAACTACTTTAAAGAGGTTGTAGACCCTCATGGTTTTTCACCTTAATGCATTCTATGCATTAAGGTGAAAAACCTAATGTAGTGCTGCAGCCCCCCCCCCCCCCCCCCCGTTTTACTTACCTGAACGCTGTCATCCTCCATCCGGGAACAAGCACACCAGATCTAGCTGGTGTCTCGGGTCCCAATTGGATAGATTGATAACAGCGCAGCCATTGGCTCTCGCTGCTGTCAATCAAATCCAATGACGCGGCGCCGGGGGGTGGGGCCGAGTCCTGCATTCTGTGTAAATGGACACAGAATGCGCGCCCGCACCGGTGTCCACCAAGGAGAGCACCTCTCCAAAGTGGACACTCGATGTGATGAGGAGCCACCAGCGCCACATTTTTTTTTATTAATTAAAATAACAAACAAGAGGGTTTACAACCCCTTTAAAGTACTGCTGAGACTGCTCACTGTAATCTGGTTATGCAGCATGAGTTACAGTACATGATAATCTAAATAGAGGGAGTGACTGTACAAAACATACTCTGATGCAGCGGTAGGCAACCTTTTGAGCACAGTGTGCTGAAAAAGATTTTCAAAGAAATTGAGAGTGCCGATCTTATAACAAAAATTCTTTTTTATAAAGTAAATGCTGTAAACTACTTGAGTAGTAGTGAGAAATTAACATCCTGCACCTTCACACCTTGGATCACCTTGGATCACTGTAACCCCCTGCACATCTGCCCCACCACTGTAACCCCCTGCATATCTGTCCCACCACTGTACTGACTTTCTCCTCTGTCCCGCCACTGTACCCCCAGCTCTTCTTCCCAACCACTGTAACCCCCTTCTCATCTGGCCCAACACTGAACCCCCTCCCCTGTTCATGTGTCCCACCACTGAACCCCCTTCTCATCTGGCACAACACTGACCCCCCCCCTGCACATCTGCCCCACCACTGTACCCCCTTGCTCTTTTGTCCCACCACTGTAATCCTGCCGCTCATCTGCCCACCACTGTACCTCCCCTGCACATCTGCTCCATCAACGTATCCCTATGCTCTTCTATCTCACTACCGAATCACCTTCTCATCTGTCCTAACACTGAACCCATCTGCTCATCTGCCCCACCACTGTAACCCGCTTGCTCATCTGCCCCACCAATGTACATCCTGCACATCTGTCTCACCAATACACCTCCTTTCACATCTGCCCCACTGCTCTAGCCCCTGCTTTTCTGTCCCACCACTGAACCCCCTTCTGATCTGCCCCAACACTGAACCCCCCTGCTCATCTGCCCCATCACTGTACCTTCCTGCTCTTGTCCCACTGCTGAAGCCCTTTCTCATCTCTTCCACCACTGTACCTCCCTGCACATCTGCCCCACCGCTGTACCTCCTGCTCTTCTGTCCCATCTCTGAGACACATCTACCTGTCCTGGCACACTCCTCCTGCTGATCCACCTCCTGCATCCAACCTACGTGCTTGTATGTGATGTATGATGTATGTGATGTCACATACAAGCATCTGGAATGGGTGCCCAATGATGAGCTCAGGTCAGGGGTAATTTCTGAAAGCAGTGGGCCTGTGCGCATTAAAAGTTGGGTGTGATTTTCATTGCGCTGAATAATGGCTGTGGCTTAAAGGGACACAGAGTGCAGGGGTTCAGTAGTAAGTGATGCAAAGGTTCAGGAATAATTTCAACAAAGTTCCCAGAAGCTCAACAGTAATTCCACAAACCTATTTGATAAATGACTTGGAAAAACTGTCACGCAATAAATATGACTCACTACAAATTATCACAAATAGGAAATCTTATGCAAATGAAAAGGCTGGATCTTGGCTAAATTCAATCTGAGAGCCGCTCACCTTTCCAACGCCAGGATTTCTCTCTTCTTGACAAACATGATTAATATGCCAATTACCATGGCCTGTATTTTCTGATTTCCTCCTGTTGCTGACTGCAGATTTCAATGCAGCCCAATTCCTTTTGTTAATGTCTTATACCAAAACACATCAATAGCTGCTGCAAAAATTTCTCTGTTTGCCTATAAAAAGGTTCTTGCACCTTTTATAAAATCAATACTACCGGTATAAACAGAGACTATTTTCTATACAAGCTTTTCATTTCGCAGCATCACAGAGCTGCAACAGAAAGTTTCACTTGTAACAGATAGATAGAGACATTGAGCTATTCACTTTGCAAGGGAAGTTGCACTTTGCTGGGAGATTTTCTCAAGTGAAGCTGTGCTAATGTCCATCATCCAATAATGTGCAAGCATCATTTTTTTTTTTTTGTGCATTTTCCTTGCACATGATTGGTCATGCTTTGCAAAGTGAAATTGCACCACAATCAATAAGCTGTGGTGAAAATTCCACTGCAAAGTGAACAGCCAATTTGCATTTAGTAAATCAACCCCAGTGAGTCTTACTTAGGGCAAGTGTAGATATGAAAAAGTAAAAAAGTTTAGGTCATTCATCTTGGATTTCAGATGCTTATGACCGCCTTTCTAAGCAGAATTAAGCTTTTTCATTCCCACTGAGTTGTATGGGAAGACAGTTATAGCGCAAACAAATGCCGGTGTGCTCATGCCCTTAAACCTTATATGATGGCCATAACATCCACATTTAAATGTGGACTCTCAAATTTAATTTTTCAGTACAGAAGCTGGCTGCTTTAAGGCAACACTTCATGACACGCTTCAGAAACCTCCATGTATATGAAGTGTTTATTTTGATCCAAGGAAAGGCACTGCTGATAGAGTCACTTTCACACAACTTGAAGGTCACCTATGAAGGGAATTGGAAGTTTTCAAGCAATTGTTCTTACAAAACACAATATGAAAAAAAAAAAAAAAATTAGGCTTCGACTTACAAATTCTTTTAGATGCACCACAGGAAAATGCTTAGGCAATGAAACATCTTTTCTTTATTGTCGGGCTGCCACAAAACGAAGGATTAGCAACTTCTTGACTGGGATGCAAACCTGAAAAAAGTAAATAAAAATGCAGAATATTTAAGAATCACATTGTCTTGAGAACAGTGAGAACTAGTATCTAATTCTGAACTTCATTAAAGCTGAACTCCAGGTATGGTTTTTATTGAATAATTACATTGTTTCAGCTTGACCCAATGTATGTATGTATGTATGTATGTATGTATGTATACAAATTCTATACATATGGGACCTCTGTGAAAGAGAATCACTGTAGTAGTCACCACTACTACAGTGATTGTCACAGTCTTTCTGGTCTTGTGCCAAGCAGCTCCCTCTCTGCATAGTGAACACAAGGATTTGCTTGCTCGGCATTCACAGAATGCCTTGAATTTTTTTCAATTAGTGCAAGGGGTTATCTGATTGGACGAGGTGGAGAGGTGGGGTGGTAACATCACAATCTCCACCTTGTTCAGAGAAAGCCTCCTATTCATTGAAAAAAATACAAGGTGTTCTGAATGAGGAGTAGGAGTGAAATGCATTACTGGGCCATTAGTTTTGAATGGCACCACAAAGTATTAAAGAAGTACAGCCAAAGCTCATTTGGCTGTACTTCTCCTGTGGATCACAGTTTGTTCTGCACTCCTGTA
The DNA here is from genome assembly GCA_037952925.1 of Lithobates clamitans. NCBI lineage: Eukaryota > Metazoa > Chordata > Amphibia > Anura > Ranidae > Lithobates > Lithobates clamitans. Next base: position 1,073,600 of record JBBGZY010000189.1, read on the forward strand.
ACCAGGTTTTTAGCAGACAGCAGGCTAAAGCCCGCTGTCAGCTGACATCACAGAGCTGGTCCAAGCTCAGTAAAGATCTCAACCATATGGTTGGAATCCACCCAGCGAGGCGCTGAGAGCCTGCGTTGGCTGCTCCCACCCCTCCATAGCCCAGTGCTCAGTGAGCGCTGAGGGGGCAGAGCAGAGGGCGGTGACTAACAGTCACCAGCTCTCTGCTCAGGGAGCTCTGAGAATCGAGCGATTGGCGGTGTTTGATAGCTCAGTTCTCAGCCTTAGATCCGGCGGGGGACAGATGCAGCGTCGGACCAATGCTGCAGCCACCTACAGTGGGGACGGAAAGTATTCAGACCCCCTTACATTTTTCACTCTTTGTTATATTGCAGTCATTTGCTAAAATCATTTAAGTTCATTGTTTTCCTCATTAATGTACACACAGCATCCCATATTGACATAAAAACACAGAATTGTTGACATTTTTACAGATTTATTAAAAAAGAAAAACTGAAATATCACATGGTCCTAAGTATTCATACCCTTTGCTCAGTATTTAGTAGAGGCACCCTTTTGATCTTATACAGCCATGAGTCTTTTTGAGAAATATGCAACAAGTTTTTCACACCTGGATTTGGGGATCCTCTGCCATTCCTCCTTGCAGATCCTCTCCAGTTCTGTCAGGTTGGATGGTAAACGTTGGTGGACAGCCATTTTTAGGTCTCTCCAGAAATGCTCAATTGGGTTTAAGTCAGGGCTCTGGCTGGGCCATTCAAGAACAGTCACAGAGTTGTTGTGAAGCCACTCCTTCGTTATTTTAGCTGTGTGCTTAGGGTCATTGTCTTCTTGGAAGGTAAACCTTCGGCCCAGTCTGAGGTCCTGAGCACTCTGGAGAAGGTTTTCGTCCAGGATATCCCTGTACTTGGCCACATTCATCTTTCCCTCGATTGCAACCAGTCGTCCTGTCCCTGCAGCTGATAAACACCCCCACAGCATGATGCTGCCACCACCATGCTTCACTGCTGGGACTGTATTGGACAGATGATGAGCAGTGCCTGGTTTTCTCCACACATACCGCTTAGAATTAAGGCCAAAAAGTTCTATCTTGGTCTCATCAGACCAGAGAATCTTATTTATCACCATCTTGGAGTCCTTCAGGTGTTTTTTAGCAAACTCCATGCGGGCTTTCATGTGTCTTGCACTGAGGAGAGGCTTCCGTCCGGGCACTCTGCCATAAAGCCCCGACTGGTGGAGAGCTGCAGTGATGGTTGACTTTCTACAACTTTCTTCCATCTCCCGACTGCATCTCTGGAGTTCAGCGACAGTGATCTTTGGGTTCTTCCTTACCTCTCTCACTAAGGCTCTTCTCCCAAGATAGCTCAGTTTGGCCGGACGGCCAGCTCTAGGAAGTGTTCTGGTCGTCCCAAACGTCTTCCATTTAAGGATTATGGAGGCCACTGTGCTCTTAGGAACCTTAAGTGCAGCAGAAATGTTTTTGTAACCTTGGCCAGATCTGTGCCTTGCCACAATTCTGTCTCTGAGCTCTTCAGGCAGTTCCTTTGACCTCATGATTCTCATTTACTCTGACATGCACTGTGAGCTGTAAGGTCTTATATAGACAGGTGTGTGGCTTTCCTAATCAAATCCAATCAGTATAATCAAACACAGCTGGACTCAAATGAAGGTGTAGAACCATCTCAAGAATGATCAGAAGAAATGGACAGCACCTGAGTTAAAATATATGAGTGTCACAGCAAAGGGTCTGAATACTTAGGACCATGTGATATTTCAGTTTTTCTTTTTTAATAAATCTGCAAAAATGTCAACAATTCTGTGTTTTCTGTCGATATGGGGTGCTGTGTCCCCACTGTAGGCAAGTATAATTCTAAACAAAAAAAAAATTCCCGTACTTCTCTTTTAAGGATCTGTTCTAATCTCTGCGCAGTATATGAAAAAAAAAAAAAGCTTGGACCAATGTAAGTACGCATGTGTCATGTCTGGAAGGTCACTGTGAAAGCTGCACTACCACAGTGATCACTACTAGCTTCCAGGTCCTGTGTCAAACAGCTGCCCTGCTGCTTAGTGAACACAAAAGGTCACTTGTTTGACATGAAGCCATTCAAAAAACACTTAATAATTTTCATATAATGCAAAGCTTTCTTTGACTGGGCAAGGTGGCGCCTCTCCACCTCACTCAGAGAATGCTTTGCATTCATTGAGAAAATACAAAATGTTCTCTCAATGGCACTCATGCCGAGCAAGCGTCTTGATTGTCTGCGTTCACTAGGCAGCAGGGCAGACGCTCGGCACAGGACCCGGAAGCCAGCGGCGATCACAATAGTATCTTCCACAGGGATCTTCCAGGTATGATACATGCATACTTACATTGGTCTAAATAAGCATTCCTGGAAGTCAGCTTTAACCTTGTAAGGTACGCTGGCAGCCCATTTATTCTGAATGTGCTGGTCTAACATATTGTGCAATAATGCACTGCAAAGATGTTAATAGGCCTTAACAAATTCAAGGCTGTGGATAAGAACAACAAAAATGGTTCCTGGTGAGTAATTTAGGCATTATCTCCTTCAAATTTCATTTCTTACCATGTACTCTATAAAAGTGGTAGTTTGGGGACATTTGTATTGTCTGAACGCATCATTCTGCAAGTGGAAATTCACTTAACTCAACTATAAATAGCAGTACCCATTTCCCAAGCGGAACTGAAAAATCTGATATTGGTTCAGCTTCAGCATTATTGTGAACGATTTTCTTTTGAAACAGGAATGGGAATAAGTGTCCACTACAGACGGCACTATGTATATACATATTGCTCTTCCCTGGGCAACAAGCACAGAAAAGTAATCTACACAACGTTGTCTTTGAAGGAAACAGACAAAAACATTTTCAGTTAGGAAAACTGAAGCATTTAAAAGTGCTTGGTCAGAACTTGCTACTATAAAGATCCAATGATCTAATGGTTTGCCAGCTCTTAATACATTAGATATGGTCATTTCAGATCTTTCATAATACTACTACAAAACAGTATACAGGGGTGTGGAAATTTAAAAAAAACTACTTGTCCAAGGGGCTAAACCGGGTCCCAATCTACCTGTCCCAATATAAGTATTATTTTTTAATTTTATTTTTTTTTTAACTAAAACCAGTTGAAGGGTTGATTTTTTAAAAATCTCTGGGGCTTTTAAAAATGTCTGGGGATTTATGGCTGTCTTTTAATATTTTTAACATTGCGCTGTTTATCTCCTAATCACCTCCCTGCCTGTCTCCAGCACAGCATCCAGAGACCAGCGGGGAGGGGAGAGACCTTGCAGTGTGACGATTGAGTGCTCATCAGGAAAGAGGAATGTCGGGTTCACCCAATGCTCAGCAGAAGCGAATATGCTGAGCAAGTAATTGAGGCACCAAACCCAATGAGAAAAAAAAAAAAAAAAAATAATAATAATAATAATAAGATTCCTTCAGGTTACCCTCGCACATGGAAGCACTGGGGTGCTCAATACAAGCGCTTGTTGAGCAGCCAAATCAAGTTCCGGTTTCCACTCCATTAACCACTCTCAGACCTGGGCTTCTTCTGACACTTTGTTTACAACTTAAAACCAGTATTTTTTGCTAAAAAATTATTTAGAACTCCCAAACATTATATATATATATATATATACACATACATACTATATATATATATATATATATATATATATATATATATATATATATATATATATATATATATATATATATATATATACATACATATATACATATATATATACATATACATATACATATACACACACACACACATACTTTAGGCTGGATTTAACACTAATGCAAACTGGATACGAGTTTCTCAGCATCCAATTCGCATGACAGGAGAGTGCGACAGGCTCTCAATGGAGCCAGTTCACACATCTCTGGAGCGACTGCATAGCAGATTGCACAGGGGTCCTGTGCGTCTTTAGCTCAGTTTCAGGTCCAAATTCAGGCAAAAATGCGGGCCCGATTCCTCCCTGAAAACCGAGAACAGGGACAAACCGGACCCCTGCTGCAACCCGCATCTGGCAGAAGTGTGAACCCAGCCTTAATGAAAAAACAAAAACAAAAAAAAAACACAAAAAAAAAAAACCACACACAATATATATAGATGTTACGCAGAGTAAATAGATACCCAAAATGTCACGGTTTAAAATTTCGCACTCTCGTGGAATAGTGACAAAACTGATTTGCACATCCCTGGCATAACCATACAGGATATGGTGACAAGGGACTAACACAATTCCAAAAGCCCTCCAACTGAATCAGTAGATCACATATTAAAGCCTTCATAAAATTGATGAAAAAGCTGTACTCAATTTGAAATAAATGGCTCTATATTAGGCTATATTTGCACCATACGCCAGTGGTTCTGGATGTGCATCTGGCCAATGGGCGTAAAACAGGGTGGATTGGATTTAAATCATGATTTAAATTACTAGTAAAAAGGCTTGGTTTAAATCAACTCTATTTAAATCATAATTTTTAAAGAGCAACTGTCATCTCTGTCCCGCAGCGGCTCCTCCTCTGACCCGCAGTTGACTCTACGACAGTCGCATTCACTTTAATGGGACGGCTGATGAGGCGGCAGTGACACAACAAGGCGAGGGACGTGGCGGCAGCAGGTCAGTGGATGCCCGCTAACAGGCGCTGCCATGATGGATCTGAAATGACAGGTGCTCTTTAAATGTAAGGACTCATTCTTGCTGGTAGTTAGAATCTTTAATATTTGTAAACAAAATGAAGGTTTCCTATATAGAATAAACGAATGTAAGGTTAGTAAACCGACTTAAAATCATACAGTTTGTAGTGTACATAAATCTGCAAAACAATGGGACAAAAGAATATTCCCTAACTTTGTTTTATCTCATGGTTACTGTGAAATTGTGTGAATACAACAATGCAGTGCATGTTATCTCAGCTTGCAGAGATTTATTAAATGAGTTTACCAAAAATGCAAATATTGGATCCACTGACGGAGTCCGCCCATCTGAATTGGGCCTATTTTTTTTTTTTTTTAACACAGAGGAACTTTTGAAATAACTTTCTGGTCTTAGGATACTACTGATAAGTACTACATCCATAGCTCATGGTTTGTGAAAATGATGGTCACTAGGAGGAATGCCCCTTACATTAGTGGTTTACGAATCTGGGAAGCAGCAACTATACAACTCTCAAAGAACCTCCAGCGTCCTATGTAAGAAACCTAGTTGAGAAAGGCCAAATTGTAGTGATCAAATGTACAAGTAGAAAGAGTCCACAAAACTGTTTAAAATGTAAACTCTACAAAACTAGTTTTATTTGTATTTCTGCCATTTAATCAACACAGGAAACATTCTGAAAAGCAAAATACAAAATAATTCCTAACTTATTAGCACTCACAGTATAAATAGGTATCCCTCTGTCAAATAGTTAAACTTTGTGTCCAGCTCGAGAAAATATAAGCTTATTCCACTTACAAGGCTGCCTTATTACAGTTTCTCTCTGGTTTATCCCCATGTACTGGAAGACAACGTGGAAAGAAATTCACTTTCCTTCAAGGCAAAGTGACTGTCCTTATAAAAGGATAACCACAGCAGTGGCACAACTAGGTCAGCTTTTCAGGAACAAATAACTCCCTTTAAAAAACAAAATGTGGTTAAAAGCCCATTATTTTTCCTTACATAAATGTGTGTGTAATGCAAAAAGATAAAAAAAATTTTAAGATCACCAAGAACACCTGTACTGAGAAAAACATGCAGGCTGACATTATCGTCATATTCTAAAATTATTGTTTTTTGGTTTTTTTTGGGGCAAGCTCTGTTAGCTGTAAAATACTGCAAGAGCTTGTTTACACCGACAAGCAGTGTAGGAAACTCATATTCTGTTCGCGTTTCCTGTACCGCGTTCAAAATGTAGTGGGTGCGCGATCTGCTGCGGGTGACAATATAATCCTAACAAACACCCCAAACTCAGATCACAAACATGGTGTGGTTGCCTACACCAGATTACATGGTACCGCAGTACCATGCGATCTGGCGCAGCGAGCTTTTGAACTGTATGGCATGAACTACTTTTGGTGCGATCCAGTGCAATTTCAGCCTATTCAAATGAATGAGTATCGCACAGGAATGCAGTCAGGTGTGAGCCGGTCTAAAAAAAACAAAAAAAAAAAACAAAAAAACACATGAGCGGACTTTTCGACCGGACTGGTCCGACGGACCGAATTCATCCAGACCGCGTGTGGGCTTCATTGGACATCCGACGGACCTTTTCGGTCGAAAATCCGACGGACTTTAGATTTAAAACATGTTTCAGATCTTCCCGCTGGAACTCCGCCGAATCCAGTTCCTATCGGGAAGCCCGTTTGTCTGTATGTTGGTCCGACGGACCAAATACGACGCAAGAGCAGCTACAGCACCTGTCCGCGAGAATGTTTCCGGCGCGAACCTATCGCGCTGGTTCTCGGCGTCAGGGTACTATACATCTCGCGCTCGCTGCAATAGGAAAAACACATTTTCCTATTGCAGCAAGCGTGAGAAGGAGACAACAATGTCCCTTAGGTCTGGCATGGATTTTAAGGGGAACCCCCTACGACAAAAAAATGGCGTAGGGGTCCCCCAAAATCCATACCAGACCCTTATCAGAGCACGCAGTCCAGCCGGTCAGGAAAGGGGGTGGGGACGAGCGAGCGCCCCCCCTCCTGAACCGTACCAGGCCGCTTGCCCTCAACATGGCACCCTGCAGCCCCCCCACCCCAAAGCACCTTGTCCCCATGTTGAGGAGGACAAGGGCCTCTTCCCGACAACCCTGGACGTTGGTTGTCATGGTCTGCGGGCAGGGGGCTTATCAGAATCCGGGAGCCCCCTTTAATAAGGGGGTCCCCAGATCCCGGCCCCCCGCCCTATGTGAATGAGTATGGAGTACATCGTACCTCTACCTATTCACCTGGGGGGAAAAAAAAACAAACACACACACACACACACACACACGACAGGTTTTTAAGTAATTTATTAGGCAGCTCCGGGGGTCTCTTCCGACTTCTCCGCTCTCTCCGGCCTCTTCTGCCGTGCTCCTCCGCTATCTTCTGCTCTTTTGCCGCTCTCTTGCTAGCGGTGGCCCGGTCTTCTTCCCTCTTCTCTCGATGTTGACACGACGCTCTCTCCCGCTGTAATGCTGTGTTCACGGTGTGCAACGACTTATATAGGCATGGGGCGTGGTGCATGCCCCGGCACTGTGACGTCATGGGGCGGGGTCACTGGGTGACATCACCCGGTGACCACGCTCCATGCCTATATAAGTCGTTGCGCACCGTGAACACAGCATTACGGCGGGAGAGAGCGTCGTATCAACAACATCGGAAGAAGAGAACAGTGAAGAAGACAGAGAAGACCGGGCCAACGCTAGCAAAAAAGCGGTAAAAGAGCATAAGATGGCGGAGGAGCCCGGCAGAAGAACTGGACACCGGGAGAAGAGAGCGGAGAGGTCGGAAGAGACCCCCGAAGTCAGAAGAAGATCCCCCAGAGCTGCCTAATCTAGTGTGTTTTTTTATTGACACTTTTTTCCCCAGGTGAATGGGTAGGGGTACGATGTACCCCATAGTCACATAGGGCGGCGGGCTGGGATCTGGGGGCCCCCGGATTCCGATAAGCCCCCTGCCCACATACCCCGACAACCAACGGCCAGAGTTGTCGGGAAGAGGCCCTTGTCCTCCTCAACATGGGGACAAGGTGCTTTGGGGTGGGGGGGCCGCAGGGCACCCCCTTCACCAAAAGCACCCCCCCCCCCATGTTGAGGGCGCGCTCGCTCGTCCCCACCCCTTTCCTGACCGGCCGGGCTGCGTGCTCAGATAAGGGTCTGGTATGGATTTTGGGGGGACCCCCACGCTGTTTTTTCAGCGTAGGGTGTTTCACTTAAAATCCATACCAGACCTGAGGGCCTGGTATGCTCTACGACGGGGCTTGCAAGGTGTTAATCTCGCCGATAAAAGCAGCGAGATGGACTTCCTTTTCTAGTCCCGTCGTACCTCATCACGTTCAAAATGAACAGACTTTAGTCCATTTGTTTGGAAGTCCGCCATAACTCCGGTGAAAGTCCGTCGGGAAGACCGTCGGACCTATTCTGCCGGAAAGTCCGGTCGTGTGTGCGCGCGTCTGTTCGTTTGGAAAGTCCGTCAGGGAGACCGTCGGACCTAGTCTGCTGGAAAGTCCGGTCGTGTGCACAGGGCATTACAGGTTTTCTAGGGAGGTTACACAACAAGCTGCAATACTGCAATAGCGGTATTGGAGCCCCTATCCTGCTATTTAGTGTCACAAGGTGAGAAAATAGGGATGATAAAAACGGGATTATGAATATTTTGTAAAAAAAAAAAAAAACAATCCAAACAAGTATTTAAATTGAACATTTCACTGTATGCCTGAAGTTCCATATTAGGCTGATACCAGAAAGGGGAGTCTGCTGCTAGAGACAAATCACCAGTGGCAGGATCGCTACAGACAGATGCAATGAGATGTCACTCTGTTGCTAACTCTGGATCGCTAATGATCGAGGGAGCAATTCCATAGGGACAAACAGGCAGCCTCTTAGTGATCCCACTGCTGGCGATTTCAACAAATTGCCAGCAGCAGGATTTCAAATGGCAGAGTCGCCCATCTGATATCAGTCTTAGGCTCTCATCTACATAAAATATTTGCCTTATGTTTACAGTATAAGGTCTCATGCACGTTGGGCATTTAGCCCATGTGCATCAAATCTGAGAGTTTTCGGGTGCCCAGTTCTGCGTTCTGAGCATACACCCCAGAACTTACGTTCCAATCGTGCCGAGGTGCCGTGTATTTCAGCATGCCAGAGTGGACAGCTCAAAGACACCCGGACTCGACCCACATGGGCTAAACGCTCAGTGTCCACGTAGCTCAACTATGATAATTGAGCTGCTGGATTTCATACAATGGGCAGCAAACAATCTAGCAATGATGGCACAACAAAGCCAAGATCCTTTCAGCTCCAAGCTTTATACATCACTCAGGACAAATCAAGATTGAGAAATGCAATATCTCCTTTATTATTTCCTCCTCATAACCCGATTTAGGTTGAAAGACACATTTCTTCTATAAGCAGAGCAGAAAATCATATTTCCTGGAAAAGGAGCCAGTTAATGACATTACAGCGACACGAGGGAAGGAATGAACTCTGTGACCTCCAATCAGCTTTTCTACAGATGGATTTTATTCAACGACAATATCAGCTATTATTGACGTATCAACAGAGCTAATTCCCTGGTTAGGACTTGCTGCTAACGGTAAAGCTCGGCTACGGGTTTGCGTTTTTATACAGTAGATACACCTTTGTATAGGTTTAGTTCCAGATTCTAAAAGCTGTATTATAATTACCAATACCCATTTTGTGTACTGATTCTTGTGCACCAAAATAAAAATAAAATGGCTCTTAGGATTAAAAACTAATCAGAATGGAAATATGTAAACTGCCAATGTTGACTTGTTTTCATGATCCAGAGTGTTTATCCTTATCCTTCCTTCACTACTCAGTTAGATCACCAGTTAAAGTAGAACTAAATGCACAGCTTATTTTCCATTTTGTTGAAGAGTAAGGGATGATTATAGCCCGTCAGTATTTTTTTTTTGCCATCTGTGTCCCATTGGGGAGATTTCCCTTCAATTCCTGTCCCATAGCCACAACCAAAAGTGAGAGGAAATCCCTCCAAAATGAGGGAATCCCTGGTTGCCAAAAAGGTCACTAGATGTCCTCATCTAGAAACAACTCAAAATTTGGGATTTTATTTCATGCTCGGTGAGGATGGCGACACTTAACAGCAATAAAAACCTGACAGTGCATTAATCCACCTTCACTCCAAAACTAAAAAAAGTTTTGCCTTTAGTGATATTTTAAGCACATTAATGTCAAGGACTCACATAGTACTAAAGAAGCATTGCCACCATGTCTTTGTAAAGGTCCCCCATCCCCTCCAAACCCTTTGATACCTACCTTGCCAGTGATCCAATGTCGCTTCTGCCTCCAACACAACTAGTTCTGGCGAATATTCCAAACCTGGAAGAAGAACCAGGGAAGATGGAAGAGCTGGTGATGGAGGAGAGTGCTGACATTGCAGCCCTGGAGAAGATCGCTTCCTTAGATAATGTGGAAATATGCTGTGTATACATGCACATTATGGTAACAACCCCCTGAGGGCCCAAAATGCATGTAAAGCGGAGTTCCAGGCTTTTTATGTTTATTAAAAAAGTCAGCAGCTACAAAAAGTGTAGTTGCTGACTTTTATTAAACAGACACTTACCTGTTCCACGGAGCGTCGCTCCTCTCCCCCTCCTCTCCACCCGCACCTCCATTGCCACTCTGGGCACCCGGCTGTGACTGCTTTCGGCTTCATGGCCGGTCACGCCGCTCCCAGAGTGGACAGGCGATCTCCTGGGACCTGTCACGTGTCCCAGGAGATCGCCTAGAGGGAGGGGTCGACTAAGGCGAAAGGAGGAGTCGCCTTGGCGGAAGGAGGAAGTGGGACAGGAAGTCCCCCTCCTAACGAAGCCCCCACTCCCCCCCCAAAAAAAATGACATGCCATGTAAGGGGGCGAGGAGTGCTTAAAGTGGAAGTTCCATTTTTGGGTGGAACTCTGCTTTAAAGTGGAACTTTAACCACAAGGATTGAGCCTCTTTCTGAGATTTGTTGTTTACACGTTAAAAAAAAAGTTCTTTTTGCTAGAAAATTACTTAGAACCCCCAAACATTATACTTTTTTTTTTTTCGAACAACCTAGAGATAAAAATATCGGTCGTTGCAATACTTTCTGCTACACCGTATTTGCGCGGTATTATAAGCGTACTTTTTTTGGAAAAATTCAAGTTAGACTTACCGGTAACTTGTTTTCCAGAAGTCTTTCAGGACAGCACCTGAGAGATAGTGACTCCTCCCACAGAACCACCTTCTTCCTCCAGATCTTTAAAGGAAGGCACCTTCCTACCACACTTCAGTTGTAGAAGAGAACCTCCGGCCCAGGCTGGAACACATAAGCACATATGTTATTCACAGCATAGTACATCAAACTAATAGGGTGGGTCGTTGCTGTCTTGAAAGACTTCTGGAAAACAAGTTACCGGTAAGTCTAACTTGAATTTTTCCAAGGCGTCTTTCAGGACAGCACCTGGGAGGATAACAGAGACTTACCCACCTTGGGGTAGGACAACAGCCTGCAGGACCTTCCTGCCAAATGTCTGATCACTGGCACTCCATCTGGCAGGGACAACCCTGCATGAGAGTATGCTTCCAGGATGGATAATTTCAGCCATCTGGCTAATGAGCCTTTAGAAGCCTGGCAACCTTCCTTGTTGCCCGAAAAAAGGACAAATAACGAGCCTGTACGTCTAAAGTCCTTTGCAATTTCTAGATAGCGTAACAAAATCCTTTTGACATCCAACGTATGAAAAAAGGTCTCCTTCTACCCCGATGAGTTAACACAGAAGGTTGGGAGCACAATGTCTTGTGAGCGATTATGCATTGAAGCTACTTTAGGTAAGAACTTTGGGTCTGTCCTAAAAATAACTCTATTCGGAAATACTGACAGGTAAAGATCCCTAATTGACAGAGCTTCTAGCTCACCGATCCTGCATGCTGAACTAATGGCGATTAGGAAAACAGCTTTAAGGAGGGAGACATCTGAGTGACGCTTCTTCCAGAGGTTCAAATGGACTCCTTGCTAGGGATTGCAGGACTACCGACAGGTGCCATTTAGGGAAATTCTTGACCGCTGCTGGCCTTGATCTTGCAAGAGCTCTAAAAAAAAAAAAATAATAAAAAAAAAAAAAAAAAAACTAACTACCAGCTGTTCAGAGGCCACAGATTTTTCTAAGAACACTGCTAGCGCAGCAACCTGTACTTTCAAGGTACTGACTGCTAATCCCTTATCTGCCCCATCTTGCAAGAACTCTTGAAAGAACAAGATAGAAACAAGGCTCCTTGGGTCTTGGGCAGATATTGCACCATGAATTATAGACCTTCCAGACTTTAAATATAGATGGCCCTTGTTATCCTTTTTCTACTTGATAGTAATGTTGTAATCAGAGGGTCAGAAAACTCCTTAGTAGCTGCTCCTCAGATACCAGGCTGCGAGAGATAGCCTGGCCACTTCTGGATGATTTACTGGACCTTGGCTTAGCAGAACTTCCCATTGGATCTTCTTTGGTACCAGTGGGATTAACTGGAATGGGGAAAAAGTGTAGCAAAGGTGAAATCTCCATGGATGTGCCAGTGCGTCGGTCCCTAGTGATCCATCAAGATTGTTTAGGGAAAAGAACTGAGGAACCTGTGCATTCTCCTTTGAGGCGAACAGGTCCACCTCTGGCTGTCCCCACATACTGGAAATCTTTGCAAAGACCTCCGGGTTCAGAGACCACTCTGCTTCTGGAACAGGGTACCTGCTTAGGAAATCCGCCACTCTGTTCAGGGTCCCCTTCGGGTGGATTGCTGACAGGTACAGCAAGTGCTTTTTTGCCCACAGAAGGATTTCCATTGCCAGAGTTTGTAAGGACCTGCTCCTTGTGCCCCCTGTCTGTTTAGATAAGCCACAGCCGTGGCATTGTCTGTCAACACCTGAACATGGCTAGACTGAAGATCTTGTGTGAATATTACTAGAAATAAGGTGATCACCTTCAACTCTCTCCAATTTGAGGCCCTTGTCGCCTCTTTCTTGGACCAACTTCCTCGAGTGAAGTTTTTTCCTAGGTGGGCCCCCCATCCCCAAGAACTGGCGTCTGTTGTCAAGTCTTCTTTCGACTGGGAAGGCCCAATCTAGACCCCTTGATAGGATCTCCCGATCCCTCCACCACCATAGTGACCCCTTCACCTGGGTCGGAATCTTCAACTCGGTGTCCAGGGATCTTAAGCTGTGATCCCAAGACCTTAGGAGAAAACTTTGTAGACACCTGAAGTGCAGTCTTGCCCACTGAATAACCAGCATTGTTGAGGTCAGTATAGCTGACATAATCTGCCTTATCGTTATTGGCTGGTTGGTCTGCAGCATCAACACATTGCACTGAACCTTGTCCTTTTTCTCCTGCAGGAGAAAAAAAATCTTTTGTTCTATTTGAATTGGTTTGATAGCCCAGAAACTCCTGTGACAGGTTTAGGGAGGATTTCTGGGAGGTTTAGAATCCATCCTAAAGATTCCAGATAGTTGCATGCTTTGACTAAGTCATTCTTCAACCTTTCCCTTGAAGGGGCGAAGTATAGTAGGTTGTCCAAATAGGGAATCACTGCAATTCCTTGAAGCCATAGCGGAGCTAGAGCTTCCACCATCACCTTGGTAAAGATTTGAGGTGAGGATGACAGCCTGAACAGCAAGGCCCTGAACTGCAGATGATGAATTACGCCTTCCATCTTTACTGCCAACCTGAGATACTTCTGGTATTGGTGCGAGGTTGGGATATGCAGGTATGCATCCCTTAAATCTATTGACACCATGTAACATTCTGGGGTCAGCAGATTTATTTATCTTGAACTTTCTGTACTTGACGCATTTGTTCAGAGGTTTTAGGTTGAGGATCAATTGGAAATTTTCCTGTTGGCTTTTTTTACCAAGAAAACGTGAGAATAAAAACCCTGTTGCCGTTCTTCTGGTGGCACTTGGATCACTACACCCTGCTGCATCAGCTCCTTTAATAAGGATTTCATGGCCAGGGCTTTTACTGGATGCCTTGGGGTATTCTGCACAAGAAATCTTTTTGGGGGAGATTCCGTAAACTATTGTGTAGCCTTGAGAAAGAGTGGTCAGGATGAACCGATTTGACGTTATGCCTGATTACTGCGGAAGGAAATTTTGCAGCCTTCTGCCCAACCGCAGGGTTGAGTCATTGGGATTTTTCGGCTTGCACAGGAGGATGGAAAAGGATTCCACCCTTGCCCTTAGCATTTTGTGCAGACCAATTCTTCCTCCTCCCCTGGGACTTGTTGTCCTGCTCCTGAGCTCTTTGAGGTCGAAAAAGGCGCTTCGGGGGTTGTTGTTTCTTCTTTACCGGGAAGGATTTCGGCTGTCCTGTCTAGAATGGTATCTAGATTAGGACCAAAGAGGTGGTCACCCAAAAAAGGAACCCCACAGAGCTTACTCTTCAATACCGCATAGCCTGGCCAAGTCTTCAGTCACAATACTCTCCTTGCCGAATCTGTTAAGGCTGCTGATCTAGCCGACATTCTAATTGCATCCGCCATATAGACTACCGCGGAGGACAAGGTAGTAAAAAAAAAACATAAAAATCCCAAATCTCCTGTTTGGGTGAAAGAAAAAAAAAAAAAAAAAACGAGAGGAGCCCCCCGTCTCTCAGGAGCACCTAAGAGATCCTGGCTCCCCTCCAAAAGAAGTTCCCTCCGGGCCGGAGGAAACACAAAAACTGAAGTGTGGTAGGGAGGTGCCTCCCTTTAGAGATCTGGAAGGTGTTTCCTGTGGTCCGGTGGGAGGAGTCACTATCTCAGGTGCTGCTCTAAAGGACGCCTTGGGAAAAATACACTTTTTTGAGTAAAAAAAAATTAAAAAAAACAGTAAAGTTAGACCAATTTTTTATTTTTTTTATATATTATTAAAGATAATATTACACTGAGTAAATTGACACACAACATGTCACGCTTCAAAATTGCGCCCGCTCGTGGAATGACGACAAACTTTTACCCTTAAAAATCTCCATAGGCAACGTTTAAAAAATTGTACTGGTTGCATCTTTTGAGTTACAGAGTAGGTCTAGGGCTAAAATTATTGCTCTTACTCTACCGAGCGCAGCGATACCTCACATGTGCGTTTTGAACACTGTTTTCATATGTGGGCGCTGCGCGCATATGCTTTCGCTGCACGCAAGCTTGGCAGGACGGGGCGCGTTTAAATTCTTTTTTTCTTATTTCACCTTTTTAATTTTTTATTTTTACACTGTTCTTGTAAAAAAAAAAAAAGTGTCACTTTTATTGCTATTACAAGGAATGTAAACATCTCTTGCTTTTAAAAAAAAAATAAAAAATAACAAAAATTTCTCTTATTTTACCCTTTATTTTTACACTGTCACTTTTATTCCTATTACAAGGAATGTAAACATCCCTTGTAATAGAAAAAAAGCATGACAGGACCTCTTAAATATGAGATCTGGGGTCAAAAAGACCTCAGATCTCAGATTTACACTAAAATGCAATAATAATAATAATAATAATATTATAATGCTTTAAGAGCTATGGGCGGAAGTGACGTTTTGATGCCGCTTCCGCCCTGCAATGGTATGGAGATGGGTGGGGGCCATCTTCCCCTCACTCGTCTCCATACCAAGCCAGAAAGAGGACTGACGGCTCCGGAAAGTGGCGGCAGGGGGGGTGGGTCCCTCTCCTGTTACCGATAAAAGTGATCTTGCGGCAAATCCGCTGCAGAGACCACTTTTATCTGGAACCGGACTCCTCACTGAAGAAGAGGATACCTTGGTTATTGTAGCTAGCTGCTGCCATAACAATATCCCTCTTCAAATTGCTGACGTATATCGGCGTGAGCCGGTTCGGAAGTGGTCAAGTAAAAAAAAAAAAAAATTCTAATTTGCATAATGGTTCGCACACACACTATAAGAAAATTGTCCGATTTTCCTCGTACGACAAATGTTTTATTTTGTTGTTTATGGATTCTGATCATGCAGAGTCCTTCTTTTCGGATTATTCTTGTACGGAAACGGTACACATTAACCGCTTAAAGACTGTCCCGAATACATACACTGCGGCAGGGCAGCCCTTAAGCGCACAATCGCGTACATGTACGGGATTTCTTCTTCTGGAGCTGGGGCGTGCGCGCAGCGCTCGAGACCCTGCTCCCGCTGTGATTGGAAACAGCGGGAGCCAATCAGCGGGTCTGATGTCTGCCGGGAACCCATGTAAACAAGACAGATCGCTGTTCTGCTAGTAAGGAACATAGAGATCTTGTGGTTTCTGCTAAACAGGAACAAGGATCTCGGTCTTTCTACAGTGCAACCATCCCCCACACCGTAACAAACCACTCCCAGGGAACACATTTAACCCTTTGATCGCCCCTGTTAACCACTTCCCTGGCAGGGTCATTAGTACAGTGGCAGTGCATTATTTTTTTTTTTTAACACTGATCACTATATTGGTGTCAGATTTGTCTGCCGCAATGTCGCAGTCATGCTAAAAATCGCTGATCACCGCCATTACTAGTAAATAAAAAAAATAAATAAAAAGTCCATAAATCTATCCCATAGTTTGCAGACGATATCAGTTTTGCTCAAACCAATCAATATACGCTTATTGCGATTTTTTTTACCCAACATATGTAGCAGAATACATATTGGCCTAAATCGATGAAGAAATTCGTTTTTTTTACATTGAATGTGTTTTATAGCAGAAGTAAAAGTGAAGCTTTGGGGGTTTAGTTGCGTACAATTCTTCTAACGACATTACGTGTGTACACGTGCACGTGTTTACAAGTGCGTACACAAGTAAAATACTCCGATTTGTATGACCTGAACTCAGTTGTGTCACCATTAAACATTTTTATTCGCAAATGCTGCTGTACGTATGGCATCACTGTACATAGAAAACTACACGCTGCATGCATCTAAACTCAGCGTATCAGACGCCCATTTGAATGAGCCCTTAGATAAAGATCAGATCACATTTTGGAGCCATTGATGCGGAAATATTTTACATTCCTACAAGCTCATAAAAGGGGTTTTAAACACGGCACCCTTCAGAAGAGTCTTCAGTGCTCAGTATTCCTGTCATTCAATGTTCACCGACATAAACAGGTAGAAAATAAAAGCAGTGTGCAGCCTGAGTGTTCAGTGTCAGCAACGGCCTCCCGTACAAACACAATCACATCACTTTCCCTGCTCTACCACACGCCTGAGTGTAACAGATCTGTAATATATCCTCGCAACTCTCCTCCCCGATCTGAACGGCTGCCAAGAACAGAATATCAGCAACATGCTGCCACCATCCCTCCCCAGAGACCGCTGCATGAATGCATCTGACCGGCCCACAATGAGACACTTTGTAAATACAAAATAGTTCATGTATCTTAGCAAAGATTCACCATATAGTGCAAATAAATGTATGTTGTATTTACCTATATAGACAAAATCCTCCTTTGTTCAAATGAAAGTGCCACGTCCACGGTTTTCTAATCTACTCTATTATTTGAATTGCTGCAAAAAAGATAAAAAAAATAAAATACAATAAAACCTTAATATATATATATATATATATATATAATCTCTCTCTCTCTCTCTCTCTCTCACACACAGGGAAAAAATAAAATCTACACACCCCTGTTAAAATGTCAGGTTGCTGTGATGTAAAAAAAAAAAAAAAAAAATTATATAGTAATTATATAATATTATATATATATATATATATATATATATATATATATATATATATATATATATAAATAAATAAATAAATAATCAGAAGAGTGAGGTGCGCTACAGTCTCAGATGGCCGTGCTTAGCAATCAAGCCCTCCCACAGGCTTCGACATCCAAAACAGGGGATTGCTGCACAAAATGTATTTGTTTTGAAATTTTCAAAAGGACATCAGCATGACATCCATAAAATCAGGCATACATAATAATATAATACGTATGCCTGATTTTATGGATGTCATGCTGATGTCCTTTTGAAAATTTCAAAACAAATACGGTTTGTGCAGCAATCCCCTGTTTTTGGAGAAATATATACAATAATATTATATATATATATATATATATATATATATATATATATATATATATATATATATATATATAGAATCATTTCAGAACTTTCCACCTTTACCCCAAGTTCACATATGTGCGATGCAGGAACCAATGTGATTACAGAGCCGGTTCCTGCATCACATCCCTCCCGCAGGCAGTTCCGCGGGTGTCATTAACAAAGTTAATCACACCCCCCAGTTTAGCTCACAGATCGCAATGTGAGCTCGCACAGGAATCGGATCGCATGGGTGAGAAACAATTCTTGTGCGGGAAACAAACAAGTCCCTGCACTGTTTTCTGTGAGAATCCAATGCGAGTTCAGCCATACAACATCAGAGATAGCATGTGATCGATACCTGCGGTGCCGGTGCGAATCACATGTGATCTGAGATGGCGCTAGTGTGAACCCAGGCTTAAATGTGACCTATAAACTTTACAACTCAATTGAAAAACAAACTGAAATCTTTTAGGGGAGGAGGTGGGGAGTTAAAAGGAAAAAAAAAAAGAAAAAAAAATTAAAATATAGTTGCATAAGTTTTCACACCCTCTTATAACTGGGGATGTAGCTGTGTTCAGAATTAAGCAATCATATGCAAACTCATGGTAAATAAGAGTCAGTGCACACCTGCCATCATTTAAAGTGCCTTTGATTAACCCCAAATAAAATTCAGCTGTTCTAGTAGGTCTTTCCTGACATTTTCTTAGTCATATCCTACAGCAAAAGCCATGGTCCACAGAGCTTCCAAAGCATCAGAGGGATCTCATTGTTGAAAGGTATCAGTCAGGAGAAGGGTACAAAAGAATTTCCAAGGCATTAGATATACAATGGAACACAGTGAAGACAGTCATCATCAAGTGGAGAAAATATGGCCCAAACAGTGACATTACCAAGAACTGGACATCCCTCCAAAATGTATGAAAAGACAGGAAGAAAACTGGTCAGGGAGGCTGCCAATAGGCCTATAGCAACATTAAAGGAGCTGCAGGAATATCTGGCAAGTACTGGCTGTGTGGTACATGTGACAACAATCTCCCATATTCTTCATATGTCTGGGCTATGGGGTAGAGTGGCAAGACAGAAGCCTTTTCTTACCAAGAAAAACATCCAAGCCCAGATAAATTTTGCAAAAACACATCTGAAGTCTCCCGAAAGCATGTGGGAAAATGTGTTATGGTCTGATGAAACCAAGGGTGAACTTATGGAACAATATAGAAAGCTGATCTCACACATACCCCTATCCTCTACCCCAGTAATGTCCAAACTATGGCCCTCCAGTTGTTAAGGAACTACAACTCCCATCATGCCTAGTCATGTCTGTGAATGTCAGAGTTTTACAATGCCTCATGGGAAGTGTAGTTCCGCAACAGCTGGAGGGCCGTAGTTTGGACACCCCTGCTCTACCCCATCCCTTTATCCCCTTCTTGCCTATGACTACTCCCC
Source organism: Lithobates clamitans (assembly GCA_037952925.1). Taxonomy (NCBI): domain Eukaryota; kingdom Metazoa; phylum Chordata; class Amphibia; order Anura; family Ranidae; genus Lithobates; species Lithobates clamitans. Next base: position 1,092,805 of record JBBGZY010000189.1, read on the forward strand.
CCTCCTTATCCATACCCAAACTGAACTGACAATGACAACCAACTACCCACTCCCATGACTACCCTAACTTTGATGTTTAATCCGCCACCCACTTGTCACATTTCAAAAACCGACGAGACTAACCTACCTCACAGACTAACCCTACGTAACAAGCCCGACACATTGTCACGTGTTCAGGGACAAACCTACGGACCCATAGATGACTACACTCGTACATTCCCCCATTTAACCCAAAACTCCTAACACCTTACTCATGATGCTCATACCTAATATGGTTCCTGATCTCAGTTGATGTGGTAAACCTCGAGTTCGAGGCTTTCTTACTCTGTTATAAGTCTGTATGACCTACAGTTGAATACATAAATGACTCATTATATTGTAGTGACATATGTCATGTTAATATGATTCATGTTGTCTACCCATATACTGGTTGTAAAAACTGTGTAACTTCTTTTATTCATAATAAAAAATTTTAATGGAAAAAAAAAAAAAGAAAGCTGAACATGAAGAGGAACTTCATCTTTCAGCAGGACAACAACCAAAAGCATACATCCACATCAAAGGAATGGCTTCACCAGAAGATTAACATTTTGGAATGGCCCAGCCAGAGCCCAGACCTGAATCCGATTGAAAATCTGTGGGGTGATCTGAAGAAGGTTGTGCACAGGAGATGACCTCACAATCTGACAGATTTGGAGTGTTTTTGCAAAGAAGAGTGGGAAAATATTGTCAAGTCAAGATGTGCCAAGCTAATACTCATAACCAAAAAGACTGAGTGCTGTAATAAAATCAAAAAGTACTTCAACAAAAAAGTATTAGTTTAAGGGGGTGCACACTTTTTATTGAACCATATTTTAGTTTTACTTCCCTCCACCTAAAAGATTTCAGTTTATTGTACAACTGAGTTGTAAAGTTTATAGGTCACATTATAGGTGGAAAAGGTTCTGACATGATTCGTCTCATTTTTTTACATCATAGAAACATGACATATATTAATAAATGATATATATATATAAATCTATCTATATACATACACACACACTATATCAATGTATAAAAAATATACATAGCGGGTCTAATAGACTATTGGTATTTTAGCAAATGGAATACTAGTTTATGAAATGTCCACATAATTGTCTAACCACTTGAGCTCGGGAAGATTTACCCCCCTGCATGACCAGGCCATTTTTTTGCTATTCAGCAATTCATTACTTTAACTGACAATTGCGAGGTCATGCAACTCTGTACCCAAACAAAATTTACATTTCTCCCAGGTTTTTGTACCCTAAATTATCTTTTCCTGGTGTATCACGCACAGTCATTTGGGAATAGTGAATACCTACAGAATGCCCATAGCAGGCGTGAATGGGTAATTGTGAGGGAGGGATAACAGGGGATGGGTATGGAAGAAAAGAGTAGAAAAAGGAACGTACAATCCCCCCCAAAGTTTTTGCCCTTTTAATTAACATATGGTTGTTCACTTTTTTTTTCATCTGTTTTTCAGCACGTTTTTTTTCCTTTAATTTGGAATGTCAAAAACAAAAAGTAAGGGGTGACTGGAGGTGATGACCAGGGGGAGGATAAGTGGAGCAAAATAAGTACATTTAGATTTTTCTTGGGGAAGAATAGTAAGATTTTTTTTTTTTTGCATTTAGACAACACCACCTCTCACCTTACTTCCTCTTTGGGGAAGAATTATGATATATATTGTTATTATGGTAAAGTACTAGGAGATGCACCTTCTTTAAGTCTTTGTCATTGTATTTATGTTGTGCTGTTCTTGAGATGTCAGTGCATTGAATAAATATTATTTTGGTCCTTTATGATTACATTTTGTTTTGTAACCTTTTATTAAAATGAATAAAAAGAACTTGGGGTCCTTTCACACAGGTTTTCAGCTCAGCGGACTCCGCTTTGCACAGCGGGGGAACGATCCGTTGATAAAAGAAATCCCAATAAGTGTATATTGATTGGTTTGCGATAAAGTTATAACACCTACAAACTATGACACATATATTTTAATTTTTATTTCTTCATTTTTTTTTAAAACTACTAATGGCGGTGCTCAATGACTGCAATAGCACAGCGGGCAATCTGGCACTAGCTGAAGCGGAATGGACTAACTGCCACAGACATCAATACAGTGATCAGTAATAATACTATACACGGTCACTGTACTAAATGACTCTGGCTTGGAAGGGGTTAACAATGTGTCTATGTGTAATGTGTGTACAGTGTGCTGCTTTTACCAAGGAGATCTCGGTTTCTCATCCCTGCTTTGCAGGGATGAGAAACTGACAGATTGCTCCCTCTGTACAGAGCTCTGTGTTGTTTACCAACACAAGAGCTCTGGGCTGTGATTGCACACAGCCAATCAGTAGGTCCCGGCTGTGGATCATTGGCCGGGACTTGCTGATAGGCTCCCGCTGTGTGCATTCACAGCAGGTACCGAATGGAGGGCACACATGTGCGTTCCCGAAACCCGGAAGTAGGCAGCAACGTATGGGTACATCGCTTTGTCTACAGCGGCCACCCGTCCATAGTACATTGCGGCCCGCAAAATGGTGAACCACTTGCCATCCAGGCCAATACTGACATTTCTCTCAAATGCTAAAATCTGCATTTTTGCTAGATAATTACTTAGAACCGCCAAACATATATTTTTCTGAAAGCAGAAGCCCTGGAAAATAAAACGCTGTTGGAATTTTTTTTTTACGTCGCACGATATCTGAGCAGCTGTTTATCAAACACAGATTTTTATGAAAAATACAAAAAAAAAAAAAAAAATGCATTTTGGAGTGCACAAACACAATGTAATACCCACATTTGGTAAAATATAAAAGATGATGTTGAGCCAATTAAATACCAAACATGTGAAGATTCCAAATTTGGCATGCCCATGAAATGGCAACAAACTAAGATACCTGAAAATTTTCATCGGCGACGCTTTAAAAGTCTTTACTGGTTACCAGTTTAGAGTTAAACGGAAGCTCTGGGGCTGGGATTATTTCTCTCACTATGACATTCGCTGCAAAACCTCACTTGTGTGGTACAATCACTGTTTACATATGCATGCAGGACCTAAGCCCCCTTCCGAGCACTACAAAAGTCATCGGGCTGCTATATAGCCACTTGGATCACCTACACCTGAAAGCCGGTTGCCAGCTAAGAAATTTGCATAGCTCCTTACAGACCTTACATTAAAAGGTCTGCATAGGGAGACACATCTAGTGTGACAAATGCTAAAAAAAAATAAAAATAATAAAAAATAATATCCCAAAGAGCAACAAATCCCATGATCTGCACCAAATAAGATTTTTTGGTTTACCTGTAAATCGAACACATCCAAAATTGGGTTATGCTGCCACCTTCAGGTGGATGGACACCAGCAAAAAAATGGACCCCAGCAGGCAAGCGTTCAGTTTTTGTAGCAAGCCATGAACCACAATGGCAGAGGGGAGGGAACCCTGTGTTCTGTGAAGTACGTCAAGAAAAGGATTTTACAGGTAAAAAAAATTGCTTTATCATGCATCCTGGGACACAGGGCATCTTCATCGCTATTATAATGGCGATGCCCCAAAGCCCTGAAAATGAGGGAAGGACAACATAGCAATAAGCCAACAGGCCTCAAAAAACATGTTACTAAGCACTGAGGGACACTTTCTCTGGGAGGGTACCAGCAGAGCCTACCCCAGGGCACTAATCAGCCCATGCTGCAGAACCCCCTAGGGCAGAGATGGCGAACCTTGGCAGTGGCACCCCAGATGTTTTGAAACTACATTTTCCATGATGCTCAACTACACTGCAGAGTGCATGAGCATCATGGAAAATGTAGTTCCAAAACATCTGGGGTGCCAAGGTTTCCCATCACTGCCCTAGTGTCAAAAACCATGAACCAGACCGAGACAGAAGTACAGTAAAATCACACTTGTTTATTAATAAAAATAAAAAGGTAAATAGAGTAAGCGTAGTCAAAGCATAGCCAGAGTCCAGTAACCGGATTGGGTAGTCAGCCAAACCAGACTTCAGTAACCAGATCGGCTAATCAGCCAAGCCAGAGTTCAGTAACCAGATCAGGTAATCAGCCAAGCCAGAGTTTAGTAACCAGATTGGGTAATCAGCCAGGCCAGAAGTCAGGGATCCAAGCAGAGGAACAGCAAGCAGGATAAGGAGCCAGAAGGGATGTCAGCAAAGCCAATCTTTAAACAGGAACGCAGGAGATGGTTTCTTGTAATGTGACCAAGGCGAAGGCAGGAATGAAGTGAGCTGGAGATCTTTAAGTAGGCGGGACTAACAAACAGATCCACAACAGCTGGTTAACTGTGGAGAGAGATGAGAGCTGGCAATTAGCTGACAGCTGAGCTGCCAGCTCAGAGAAGGAAGGGCTGAGCCAGCCCTGACACCTAGGGGGTCCAATCTTTATTCATTACGGCAGGCAACGCTACAAGGGCCTTCAAGGACTTGACTCCCCAGCTGGTAAATCACTGTCCAGGACATGTATAGCTACGGGGTGTCCCCATATGTCCAGAGCAGGGCCCGGGTACCAATCATCTGAGTATAGAAAAACCATAGGGAAATGGATCTGGTAAGAGCTAGTCTATTAATCCCAAGTGGAACTATGGAGAAATTAGCAGCATTTTCATTCAGAGACTGCATGGGCATAATTGTCACCTAAGACGCTAGCAAAAAAAAATGAAGTCTTGCCTGACAGGGAGGGGTTATGCTAGCAGGGGAATTCCTGTCAGTCTCCTGAAGGTTGCAGGCCAACTAATCAGTTGACCAACTAGTTATAAAAATAGTTGTCTACGATTTTCATTATTGATTAGTTATTTCAGCCTCAGAATATTACTGGCAGCTTTAGTCGCTAGCAGTAATCACGGTGTTCTGCTGGCAGTTACGGTTCCCCCACCGCAGCAAAACCCAATAGCTCCGCAGGAGAGAGACTGACTGTGCTGATGAGGAAACAGTGATTTTCTTTGGAAAGAAAATAGCAACATCTATGACCCGCATCAGATGAGGATCAGATCACATTTTAAGGCAAATGAAATGTTATTGCCAATGGGTTCACATACTTTTTCCTTGCCACTGCATATTAAAAAAAAGTGATCAGCCAAAACTAAAGTTATACCAAATAAAGTCCACAGTATTATTAAACATAGTAAAGGGGTTGCAAACCCTCACGGTTTTTCACCTAAATGCATTATGGTAAAAAAAAAATTTTTTTAAAAAAGCACCTTTTGTGCTACTGCACCCCCCCCCCCCCTTTTCTTACCTGAGCCCGATCGTTCCAGCGATGGGGACAGGTCCAGCAGCTCCAGCTGCTGTCTCGGGTACTCGATGGATAGCCTGATAACAGCAGGAGGCTCCTGCTGCTGTCAATCAAATCCATTGACACGGGAGCCAGGGGTGGGGCAGAGTCTTGCTGTCTGTGTCAATGGACGCAGAAGCAGGAATCAGGAGCCCGCCTGCACAAGTGCCCCCATGGAAATCAGCTCTCCGTGGGGGCACTCGAGGAGAGGAGGAGCCAGGAGCGCCCTAGAAAAGGAGGATCGAGGCCACTCTGTGCAAAACCCTTACACAGAGCACGGAAGTATAACATGTTTGTTTGTTTTTTTAAATAAGGGAAGGTTTACAATCACTTTAATGAATGGTTAACGAACAATCACAAGTTTCATGCAGAACATTACAGATACAGGTTTTCCAATTTTGTATTTCTTTAAACTACAGATCAGTCAGGGAAATGTTGATAGAAAAATCACATACATCCAACCAAGAGAAAGATTTGTCAGTCCTAACGTTAGTACACTGGCTTGGTAATGTAAATATCCATTTCACTGAACTATTCTTGTGGTACTAGTCTGTCACGACATCAGCAAGTACTCATCTGGAAACCCCAACCGTGACCTCGTGACCTTCTATTCTTTGGTTCTCTTTGTTCTGTTAAAGCAGTAGTAAACCGTGGCAGTTAAAGAAAAAAAAAAAAAAAAACACCACACACACTACACCTGTAAGGCAATTGCATAATGTGCATGGCATACTAGCACATCATGAAATACTTACCCAAGAACGAAGCCCTCCAGCAGTGACATCTTCCCTCAGTCTTTCTTCTGAGTTTGCGGCCTCCAGCAGTGTGAGTGGTCAGAGCCATGATGATGTCACTTCCGCTTGCGGCTTCACAGCCAGGTGCACACTGCACATGCACGATTCATGCTGCGCCTCCTCAATGGTTGGGATATCTTCTGGGACCTGTCCCAAAAGATTGCAGGGAGGGAGGTGGAAAGAAGAACTTCCGCTCGCATCGCCTAGGCGGCCCAAGTGGAAGAGGGACCAGGTACCTGTCAACCCCCCCCCCCCAAAAAAAAATAAAGAAATAAATTTACACGCCACCAAAAGAAAGCTCTATCTGTCTGAAAAAAAAAAATGATAGAAATTTCATATGAGTACAGTGTTGCATGACCGCACAATTGTCATTCAAAATGTGACAGCGCTGAAAGCTGAAAATTGGCCTGGGCAGGAAGGGAGTGAAAGTGCCCGGTATTGAAGCAGTTAAAGAAATATACAAGCTTACTGGATTTTAGGAAGGGTCTACAGGAACTTTCTTTGCATTTATTGAACATATATAGCTAACAACGTTCAATGACTTAAGAGACCAGACCAAAAAGGGGAGCAAATAGGAGACGTTACATAGTAGGTGAGGTTGAAAAAAGACGCAACTCCATCAAGTCCAACCTACGTTGATTATTAAGGTTTAAACACACTTCCAGTCTGTAAGCCAAGAGATGTTCTGTATCTTTATTAGGATATAATGGCAAAGTAAATCACATTAAGCTAGCTAACAATAGTTACAAAGGGTGATAGGAATATTTATTTACTTTCCCTATAACGGGGACTACGCACAATTTATGTGCTGATTCCCCAAAGAAAAAAAAAAGAAAAAAAAGAGGAAAGTTTGACCCACATATCACACTCATGCCATAGTAAACAAGATCACTCCCAAAACCAGGGCTACCAATACGTTCATCAGCCTGTTCTTCCATAGGTTTTGGTATGGGTTTTTTGCTCCTACGTCCCACCCATTGCTTGGAAAAATGACAGGTCACACGGAGCTGACCACCCCCCAGGATTGCTGCCAGTCCCACCATCCTGCCAACCTCCCAGGAGCACTGCCAGTCCCACCATCCTGCCAACCTCCCAGGAGCACTGCCAGTCTCACCACCCTACCCACCTCCCAGGAGCACTGCCAGTCTCACCACCCTACCCACCTCCCAGGAGAACGGCCAGTGTCACCACCCTACCCCCCTCCCAGGAGAACGGCCAGTGTCACCACCCTACCCCCCTCCCAGGAGAACGGCCAGTGTCACCACCCTATCCCCGCCCAGGAGAACGGCCAGTGTCACCACCCTACCCCCCTCCCAGGTGAACGGCCAGTGTCACCACCCTACCCCCCTCCCAGGAGAACGGCCAGTGTCACCACCCTACCCCCCTCCCAGGAGAACGGCCAGTGTCACCACCCTACCCCCCTCCCAGGAGAACGGCCAGTGTCACCACCCTACCCCCCTCCCAGGAGAACGGCTAGTGTCACCACCCTACCCCCCTCCCAGGAGAACGGCCAGTGTCACCACCCTACCCCCCTCCCAGGAGAACGGCCAGTGTCACCACCCTACCCCCCTCCCAGGAGAACGGCCAGTCTCACCACCCTACCCCCCTCCCAGGAGAAGGGCCAGTCTCACCACCCTACCCCCCTCCCAGGAGAAGGGCCAGTCTCACCACCCTACCCCCCTCCCAGGAGAACGGCCAGTGTCACCACCCTACCCACCTCCCAGGAGAACGGCCAGTGTCACCACCCTACCCACCTTCCAGGAGAACGGCCAGTCTCACTATCCTTCCCACCTGCCAGGAGTGCTACCAGCCTCACCATCTTTCCCACCTCCCAGGAGAACTGTCAGTCTCACTTTCCTACCGAACCCCCAAGAGCACTGCCAGTCTCACTGTCCTACCCAGTTCCCAGGAGTGCACCCAGATTCACCATCCTACCTACCCCCAGGAACGCATCCAGTCTGACCATCCTATCCACCCCTTGTGATAATGAAGACTGGGCACCTCAGAAGGCTGTGTCAAAAGGCAAGGCCATCATGTAGTTCCGAATTCAGCCATGACAGTTTGTAACAATAGCAGACATAACAGCACTGATCCCCTAGGAAGGCATCTGATACAATCAACATAACTTTTAGCTGCAATCCAGAACATTCTTATCAGTCCATTGAGAGGACCCCAGACCCCCTGAAGCTCATTAACCCAAAACACATTTCAGTTTCACTCTAAGTTTAGTAATTAGGAAAGCAAGCAGATGTGCCCTCTTAACAAACCTGTCATTGTAAATAACTTAAGCTGGAGTAGCCAGTGAATACACATTGCTGTCCATCTTTTCTTGACGAGTCAAAAAACTCAGTGTATTTTATAACTCCCGAGCAGATAATGGTACGACCAGAAGGACATTTTACCTGTAGCTGTTAATTAGAAGCATTTTAAGCCTAAACACCACTTTATTAGAAGGTACGGGACGCAAATGGGACACAATACCACTTCTAGTTGAAATAGACATTCAATACCCATCATATTTGGAATCATTTAAAAGGAAATTCCATGCTAGACAATATTACACCAGAATTAAAACTGTACATATTTTAAGATATTAATATCTGTATAAAACTATACGGTAGGAAGTGTCCACTGCATGGTCATAAACCTGTAATGTCCCATCGCCACCCCTCACACCTCCTAATTGGTCAGATAATTGCTGTCAATGTTCTACACACGGACAAGAAAAGAGGGACTACATCCATAGTCCGGAGCTCTCCTTTACCATCAAAGCAAAGAACACCTGTCAAGGTTTATGAGAGCCACTGACTGTACCATCTTCCTTAAAGATTGGACTTTAATGACCAGGACTTGTTAAGTATTTTTCATTCTTCAACCCTTTTTGTTTTCTATTGCATTATTGTTCCTTTTTACTTTAATACCTTTTTTTCTGTAAATATTTTGCTTGCACCAATTTTTTCTATCTTTTTAATAAAATATTTTAAAATCATTAATATTGTCTCTAATGCACTAATGCAAAACTTTTAAAAAGTAACTCCACTTTTGCCCTCTGGGTGATCTACTGTATGTACATTGCAGGGATTTGAACACACTTTGTTGCACATTCCTGCGTTTTGTTAGTCTGAAGGAATAGCTGTCTGTCTCCATGTGTAGAGTGAATCTATATGGGAGTGATTTTATAATTATCAATTAGCTGTTGAACTTGCAAGACTCTGAGGAAAGTGGCAGGGACTGCAGCCCTCTAGTGATTTCCTTTTGGGAGAATTACATCAAAAATTGCATTTTTGTTGCAGGGGGATGCCCAAAATCTGACATGGATTGCAGACTTCTGGAAAAATCGGCCACACAAGCAGGAAATGACATTTCTGGGGGGGAGTTCTGTACACCATCTGTCTACAGAATGCCTCCAGGTATCCATATTGCATTCTATAAAAGGTTACAATACTGCAGATTGAAAGGGAAATGCAATTTTTAAAACCATTATATTACAATATGACTTGTGTCACAGTTGTATACGCTACATTGTTTTTATTTGCATTTTTTTTACCCACGATAGTGGAGTTACTCTTTAAAGAATCCCTGTCTCTTTGAAATAAGCTTCTATATGGCAAATCTCTGGATATACCGGTCTGTGGTGACAGTGTGGGTTACAGAACAGAATTTAGGTAGAACCCTATCTGGTGGCAGTGTGGCAAAGCTAAACCCAGTGACAAGCGCTCCCAGTCGGTTGTGGTCCCACAAGCTTGAAAATCCTTGTGCAGGGTGAGGCTGAAAGTGGCATTGCCATGTATCAGTGAGAGCGTGATGTAAGGTTGACCAGTCATTTGTCACAAGTTGGTGAAGGTGGCAGTGGTCTGATGCCTTGTCACAAACCCCTGGAGTGCTGCCAGTCTCCTCATCATACCCACCCCCCAGGAGCTATGCCAGTCTCACCATCCTACCTACCTCCCAAGTGCACTGTCAGTCTCGCCAATATAGCCACCTCCCAGGAGTGCTGCCAATGTCACCAACCCACCCACATCCCAGGAGCGCTGCCAGTCTCACCATTATACACACCCTCCAAGAGCGCTGCCAATCTCTCCATCCTGTCAATTTCCAAGAGCGCTGCCAGTCTGCCAATCAGGAGCGCTGCCAGTCTCACCATCCCACCCACCCCTTAGGAGCACTGAACCATCCTACCCACCTCCCAGGAGCATTGCCAGTCTCACCATTATACACACCATCCAAGAGCACTGCCAGTCTGCCCAACCTACCCATCAGGAGCACTGCCAGTCTCACCATCCTACCTACCTCCCAAGTGCACTGTCAGTCTCGCCAATATACCCACCTCCCAGGAGTACTGCCAGCCTCACCATCCTACCTACCTCCCATTAGTGATGCCAGTCTCAGCATCCCACCCACCTCCCAAGAGTGATGCCAGTCTCACCATCCCGCCCACCTCCCAGGAGTGATGCCGGTCTCACCATCCCACCCACCTCCCAAGAGTGATGCCAGTCTCACCATCCCGCCCACCTCCCAGGAGTGATGCCAGTCTCACCATCCTACCTACCTCCCAAGAGTGATGCCAGTCTCACCATCCCACCCACCTCCCAAGAGTGATGCCAGTCTCACCATCCCACCCACCTCCCAGGAGTGATGCCAGTCTTTCCATCCTTCCCACCTCACCCCAGGATCCCCATCCCTCTCCTGTAGCAGCCTTACCTCGGACACAGAGGCAGTGCCAGTCCCCCCTGGCACTCCGGGTCCTCCTGTCACCTATGATCACTGCCAGCCTCTCCACCATCAGCCATGGGCAGTGCCAAGGTGAGGAGTCCGGGGCACCGTTATGTCACAGGCGGGTTACTCACTTGTTCCAGGAGGGTGAGCTCCGGAGATCGGAGGGATGCTGATCGGAGACAGAGATGGAGAAGACGGGCTCTCCGGCACCCAGGTGGGCGGGTCACTTAGAGGAGCGCTCCACAAGGCTCCCCGGAGTGTGGGCGGAGACATGGAGGCAGAGATCTTCCTGCCCACAATTCATAGCGTTACTATAATCAGACGGGAGACTCCGTGATGACAGCAAGACGAGCTCAGCCCGCACTTATCGGCCTGGAAAAGTCTGGCGACATCTTGTGGAGAGAGTCTGTCTCTGCAGCGCTCCGGAGGCGGCTGGATAGTGTGTGTCTGTAGAAAGAGGGGGGAGGGGCCAGCTAGGCACTGATCCTTATTATATCAGATCCCTGCCAGGTGTATGAGGGCTCATCGGTGTCTACATGTCATCACTGAGTGTACACAGATCACTGCCAGGTGTATGAGGGCTCATCAGTGTCTACATGTCATCACTGAGTGTACACAGATCACTGCCAGGTGTATGAGGGCTCATCAGAGTCTACATGTCATCACCGAGTGTACACAGATCACTGCCAGGTGTATGAGGGCTCATCGGTGTCTACATGTCATCACTGAGTGTACACAGATCACTGCCAGGTGTATGAGGGCTCATCGGTGTCTACATGTCATCACTGAGTGTACACAGATCACTGCCAGGTGTATGAGGGCTCATCGGTGTCTACATGTCATCACTGAGTGTACACAGATCACTGCCCAGGTGTATGAGGGCTCATCGGTGTCTACATGTCATCACTGAGTGTACACAGATCACTGCCAGGTGTATGAGGGCTCATCAGTGTCTACATGTCATCACTGAGTGTACACAGATCACTGCCAGGTGTATGAGGGCTCATCAGAGTCTACATGTCATCACCGAGTGTACACAGATCACTGCCAGGTGTATGAGGGCTCATCGGTGTCTACATGTCATCACTGAGTGTACACAGATCACTGCCAGGTGTATGAGGGCTCATCGGTGTCTACATGTCATCACTGAGTGTACACAGATCACTGCCAGGTGTATGAGGGCTCATCGGTGTCTACATGTCATCACTGAGTGTACACAGATCACTGCCCAGGTGTATGAGGGCTCATCGGTGTCTACATGTCATCACTGAGTGTACACAGATCACTGCCAGGTGTATGAGGGCTCATCAGTGTCTACATGTCATCACTGAGTGTACACAGATCACTGCCAGGTGTATGAGGGCTCATCGGTGTCTACATGTCATCACTGAGTGTACACAGATCACTGCCAGGTGTATGAGGGCTCATCGGTGTCTACATGTCATCACTGAGTGTACACAGATCACTGCCAGGTATATGAGGGCTCATCGGTGTCTACATGTCATCACTGAGTGTACACAGATCACTGCCAGGTGTATGAGGGCTCATAGGTGTCTACATGTCATCACTGAGTGTACACAGATCCCTGCCAGGTGTATGAGGGCTCATAGGTGTCTACATGTCATCACTGAGTGTACACAGATCCCTGCCAGGTGTATGAGGGCTCATAGGTGTCTACATGTCATCACTGAGTGTACACAGATCACTGCCAGGTGTATGAGGGCTCATCGGTGTCTACATGTCATCACTGAGTGTACACAGATCACTGCCAGGTGTATGAGGGCTCATCGGTGTCTACATGTCATCACCGAGTGTACACAGAGCACTGTCAGGTGTATTGGTGTCTACATGTCATCACCGAGTGTACACAGATCACTGCCAGGTGTATGAGGGCTCATAGGTGTCTACATGTCATCACTGAGTGTACACAGATCACTGCCAGGTGTATGAGGGCTCATCAGAGTCTACATGTCATCACTGAGTGTACACAGATCACTGCCAGGTGTATGAGGGCTCATCAGTGTCTACATGTCATCACTGAGTATACACAGATCACTGCCAGGTGTATGAGGGCTCATCAGTGTCTACATGTCATCACTGAGTATACACAGATCACTGCCAGGTGTATGAGGGCTCATCAGAGTCTACATGTCATCACTGAGTGTACACAGAGCACTGTCAGGTGTATGAGGGCTCATCGGTGTCTACATGTCATCACTGAGTGTACACAGATCACTGTCAGGTGTATGAGGGCTCATCGGTGTCTACATGTCATCACTGAGTGTACACAGAGCACTGTCAGGTGTATGAGGGCTCATCGGTGTTTACATGTCATCACTGAGTGTACACAGATCACTGCCAGGTGTATGAGGGCTCATCGGTGTCTACATGTCATCACTGAGTGTACACAGATCACTGTCAGGTGTATGAGGGCTCATCGGTGTCTACATGTCATCACTGAGTGTACACAGATCACTGCCAGGTGTATGAGGGCTCATCAGTGTCTACATGTCATCACTGAGTGTACAGAGATCACTGCCAGGTGTATGAGGGCTCATCAGTGTCTACATGTCATCACTGAGTATACACAGATCACTGCCAGGTGTATGAGGGCTCATCGGTGTCTACATGTCATCACTGAGTGTACACAGAGCACTGTCAGGTGTATGAGGGCTCATCGGTGTCTACATGTCATCACTGAGTGTACACAGATCACTGCCAGGTGTATGAGGGCTCATCGGTGTCTACATGTCATCACTGAGTATACACAGATCACTGCCAGGTGTATGAGGGCTCATCGGTGTCTACATGTCATCACTGAGTATACACAGATCACTGCCAGGTGTATGAGGGCTCATCGGTGTCTACATGTCATCACCGAGTGTACACAGATCACTGCCAGGTGTATGAGGGCTCATCGGTGTCTACATGTCATCACCGAGTGTACACAGATCACTGCCAGGTGTATGAGGGCTCATCGGTGTCTACATGTCATCACCGAGTGTACACAGATCACTGCCAGGTGTATGAGGGCTCATCGGTGTCTACATGTCATCACCGAGTGTACACAGATCACTGTCAGGTGTATGAGGGCTCATCGGTGTCTACATGTCATCACTGAGTGTACATAGATCACTCAGGTGTATGAGGGCTCATCGGTGTCTACATGTCATCACTGAGTGTACACAGATCACTGCCAGGTGTATGAGGGCTCATCGGTGTCTACATGTCATCACTGAGTGTACACAGATCCCTGCCAGGTGTATTGGTGTCTACATGTCATCACCGAGTGTACACAGATCACTGCCAGGTGTATGAGGGCTCATCGGTGTCTACATGTCATCACTGAGTGTACACAGATCACTGCCAGGTGTATGAGGGCTCATCGGTGTCTACATGTCATCACTGAGTGTACACAGATCACTGCCAGGTGTATGAGGGCTCATCGGTGTCTACATGTCATCACCGAGTGTACACAGATCACTGCCAGGTGTATGAGGGCTCATCGGTGTCTACATGTCATCACCGAGTGTACACAGATCACTGCCAGGTGTATGAGGGCTCATCGGTGTCTACATGTCATCACTGAGTGTACACAGATCCCTGCCAGGTGTATGAGGGCTCATCAGAGGCTACATGTCATCACCGAGTGTACACAGATTACTGTCAGGTGTATGAGGGCTCATCGGTGTCTACATGTCATCACTGAGTGTACACAGATCACTGCCAGGTGTATGAGGGCTCATCAGAGGCTACATGTCATCACCGAGTGTACACAGATCACTGTCAGGTGTATGAGGGCTCATCGGTGTCTACATGTCATCACTGAGTGTACATAGATCACTCAGGTGTATGAGGGCTCATCGGTGTCTACATGTCATCACTGAGTGTACACAGATCACTACCAGGTGTATGAGGGCTCATCAGAGGCTACATGTCATCACTGAGTGTACACAGATCACTGCCAGGTGTATGAGGGCTCATCGGTGTCTACATGTCATCACCGAGTGTACACAGATCCCTGCCAGGTGTATGAGGGCTCATCGGTGTCTACATGTCATCACTGAGTGTACACAGATCACTGTCAGGTGTATGAGGGCTCATCGGTGTCTACATGTCATCACTGAGTGTACACAGATCACTGCCAGGTGTATGAGGGCTCATCGGTGTCTACATGTCATCACTGAGTGTACACAGATCCCTGCCAGATGTATGAGGGCTCATCAGAGTCTACATGTCATCACCGAGTGTACACAGATCACTGTCAGGTGTATGAGGGCTCATCAGAGTCTACATGTCATCACCGAGTGTACACAGATCCCTGCCAGGTGTATGAGGGCTCATCAGAGTCTACATGTCATCACCGAGTGTACACAGATCACTGTCAGGTGTATGAGGGCTCATCGGTGTCTACATGTCATCACTGAGTGTACATAGATCACTCAGGTGTATGAGGGCTCATCGGTGTCTACATGTCATCACTGAGTGTACACAGATCACTGCCAGGTGTATGAGGGCTCATCAGAGGCTACATGTCATCACTGAGTGTACACAGATCACTGCCAGGTGTATGAGGGCTCATCGGTGTCTACATGTCATCACCGAGTGTACACAGATCCCTGCCAGGTGTATGAGGGCTCATCGGTGTCTACATGTCATCACTGAGTGTACACAGATCACTGTCAGGTGTATGAGGGCTCATCGGTGTCTACATGTCATCACTGAGTGTACACAGATCACTGTCAGGTGTATGAGGGCTCATCGGTGTCTACATGTCATCACTGAGTGTACACAGATCACTGCCAGGTGTATGAGGGCTCATCGGTGTCTACATGTCATCACTGAGTGTACACAGATCCCTGCCAGATGTATGAGGGCTCATCAGAGTCTACATGTCATCACCGAGTGTACACAGATCACTGTCAGGTGTATGAGGGCTCATCAGAGTCTACATGTCATCACCGAGTGTACACAGATCCCTGCCAGGTGTATGAGGGCTCATCAGAGTCTACATGTCATCACCGAGTGTACACAGATCACTGTCAGGTGTATGAGGGCTCATCAGAGTCTACATGTCATCACCGAGTGTACACAGATCCCTGGCAGGTGTATGAGGGCTCATCAGAGTCTACATGTCATCACTGAGTGTACACAGATCACTCAGGTGTATGAGGGCTCATCGGTGTCTACATGTCATCACTGAGTGTACACAGATCACTCAGGTGTATGAGGGCTCATCAGAGGCTACATGTCATCACTGAGTGTACACAGATCACTCAGGTGTATGAGGGCTCATCGGTGTCTACATGTCATCACCGAGTGTACACAGATCCCTGCCAGGTGTATGAGGGCTCATCAGAGGCTACATGTCATCACTGAGTGTACACAGATCACTCAGGTGTATGAGGGCTCATCGGTGTCTACATGTCATCACCGAGTGTACACAGATCACTTCCAGGTGTATGAGGGCTCATCGGTGTCTACATGTCATCACTGAGTGTACACAGATCACTGCCAGGTGTATGAGGGCTCATCGGTGTCTACATGTCATCACTGAGTGTACACAGATCACTGCCAGGTGTATGAGGGCTCATCGGTGTCTACATGTCATCACTGAGTGTACACAGATCACTCAGGTGTATGAGGGCTCATCGGTGTCTACATGTCATCACTGAGTGTACACAGATCACTTCCAGGTGTATGAGGGCTCATTGGTGTCTACATGTCATCACTGAGTGTACACAGATCACTGCCAGGTGTATGAGGGCTCATCGGTGTCTACATGTCATCACTGAGTGTACACAGAGCACTGCCAGGTGTATGAGGGCTCATCGGTGTCTACATGTCATCACAGAGTGTACACATAGCACTGTCAGGTGTATGAGGGCTCATCAGAGTCTACATGTCATCACCGAGTGTACACAGATCACTGTCAGGTGTATGAGGGCTCATCAGAGTCTACATGTCATCACCGAGTGTACACAGATCACTGTCAGGTGTATGAGGGCTCATCAGAGTCTACATGTCATCACCGAGTGTACACAGATCCCTGCCAGGTGTATGAGGGCTCATCAGAGGCTACATGTCATCACTGAGTGTACACAGATCACTGTCAGGTGTATGAGGGCTCATCGGTGTCTACATGTCATCACTGAGTGTACACAGATCACTCAGGTGTATGAGGGCTCATTGGTGTCTACATGTCATCACCGAGTGTACACAGATCACTTCCAGGTGTATGAGGGCTCATCGGTGTCTACATGTCATCACTGAGTGTACATAGATCACTCAGGTGTATGAGGGCTCATCAGTGTCTACATGTCATCACTGAGAGTACACAGATCACTCAGGTGTATGAGGGCTCATCGGTGTCTACATGTCATCACTGAGTGTACACAGATCACTGCCAGGTGTATGAGGGCTCATTGGTGTCTACATATCATCACTGAGTGTACACAGATCACTGCCAGGTGTATGAGGGCTCATCGGTGTCTACATGTCATCACTGATTGTACACAGATCACTGCCAGGTGTATGAGGGCTCATCGGTGTCTACATATCATCACTGAGTGTACACAGATCACTGTCAGGTGTATGAGGGCTCATCGGTGTCTACATGTCATCACTGAGTGTACACAGATCACTGCCAGGTGTATGAGGGTACATCGTACCCCTACCTATTCACCAAAAAAGTGTCAAAAAGTAAAAACCACAAGAGACAGTTTTTGACAAATGTTTTATTAAAAAATAAAAATGAAAAAAAGTGTCCCGCAATGTAAATCCACCGTCAATCACCCTGCCCGACGGACCCAAAAAATAGCAAAGATGGAAAACGCTCCGCCTTCATGGGAGGCCTCCCGCTGACTGCTCACTTTGACAGCTCTTATATAGGCAAAGACGGGGCCACCCAGTGATGTAATCAGATGACCCGCCCCCTTCTGGCATCATGTGACGTCACATGACGTCAGAAGGGGCGGGGTCAGCCCCTTTCCTGGCCAGGGTCTGGTATGACTTTTGGGAGGGGGACCCCACGCCATTTTATTTTTAAATTTTGGTGCAGAGTTCCTATTAAAATCTATACCAGACCCGAAGGGCCTGGTATGAATTTTGGGGGGGACCCAGTGTCGTTTTTTTTCTTAATTCTGTCATAGGGTTCCCCTTAACCACTTCAATACACTGTATTATATACTCTGAAATACACTATATACTCTGCACTGGACTGCGTTATATACTCTGAACTACACTGCACTATATACCCTGTAGACATGTGCACTGACAAAAAAATTGTTCATTTTAGTTTTCGTTTCCAATTTTGAATTTTCCTATTTTCGTATTTCCGTATTTTCGATTTTCGAAATTCGAATTCTGAATTTCCGAATTTCCGAATTCCAAATTTTCGGAATTCGAAAATCTGAAAATCTGAGAAAAAGAATGAAAATCAGTAAAAATCAAAATAATAACTAATCAATAATAACGTTAAAATGATAAGTGGTTGGACTATAAACAGGAACTAACAGAGACGGGACTCCCAATCCCTAGATATGAGACACGAAAATAAAAGGAAAGATGATACTATGCTCCCGACCCACTGATGCTCTGGGATGGTGGGTCGGGATTCGGGAACCCGCGATCTGGGTTTGGCAACACACCATCACATCAGAGGGCCTTGCAGGCTGGTTTTTACTCGTAACAATCCACAGAAACTGCCCTACTAAAACTCACTAGTGAATTGTTAACTGCCAAAACCAAAGACCACTACTCCATATTCCTACTACTAGACGATTCTACTGCCTTTGATACCGTTGACCAACCGCTCCTCCTCAATAAACCCCCATCCCTTGGCCTCCAAGGCTCTGCGCTTTTCTGGTTCTACTATTTCTCAAAGCACTCCTTCAGGGTTGCCTACAACTCTGTCTCCTCCTCCCCATTTCCTCTTTCTATAGGAGTCCCCCAGAGCTCTGTTCTTGGACCCTTCTCTTCTCTATTTACACCTCCTCTCCTGGTCACCTAAAAAAACTCCCACGGCTTCCAATATCATCACTATGCTGATGTTACCCAAATCTATCTCTTTACTCCTCACCTCACTTCTTCAGTCTCCCCTCCCAGTACTAACTTACTGACATATCTGCATGGATGTTGCACCACTTCCTGAAACTCAATCTTTCTAAAAATGAGCTTGTAATATGCCCAATCCCTTTGCCCTCCTCCCTGACTTTTCCATCAAGACCTATAATACATCGGGTACTTAAATCAGGAAGGCCAAGGGAGTGGAGTTTATTGAGGAGGAGCGGTTGGTCAACGGTATCAAAGGCAGCAGAATCGTCTAGTAGTAGGAATATGGAGTAGTGGTCTTTGGTTTTAGCAGTTAACAAATCACTAGTGAGTTTTAGTAGGGCAGTTTCTGTGGATTGTTACGAGTAAAAACCAGCCTGCAAGGCCCTCTGTTGTGATGGTGTGTTGTCAAACCCAGATCGCGGGTTCCCGAATCCCGACCCACCATCCCAGAGCATCAGTGTGAAGAATGAATCTGGCTTTAGAGGAAGCAAGTAGATGTAGTAGAAAGCAGAGCTGATGCTTCCAGTATAGCGCCGGCTCCTGTCACAGTCAGAGTGATACCAAATGCTCTCTGCCTGGGACAGCAGCAGCTGCCAGCCATACCCTGATGGGGGACAACAGCAGCTGCCAGTCATGTAGGAAAGATTATTCACACACTGATTGTTGCTCATAAGAAATCTTAATTTTATTTGAAAGCTACAGTGTACAAACGCAGATAAAATCAGTTGACTCGTTTCAGCCTACCAGGTCAATGACTGTGGATCAAGCACCCGGGAGCTCTGTCATCAAAATGTATGGGTAGTAGCACTGATTTTTCTGTTTGCAGCTGCCAGCCATATCTGCCTGGGGGACAGCAGCAGCCAGCCATACCCGCCTGGGGGGACAGCAGCAGCCAACCATACCCGCCTGGGGGACAGCAGCAGCCAGCCATACCCGCCTAGGGGACAGCAGCAGCCAGCCATACCTGCCTGGGGGACAGCAGCAGCCAGCCATACCCGCCTGGGGGACAGCAGCAGCCAGCCATACCTGCCTGGGGGACAGCAGCAGCCAGCCATACCCGCCTAGGGGACAGCAGCAGCCAGCCATACCTGCCTGGGGGACAGCAGCAGCCAGCCATACCCGCCTGGGGGACAGCAGCAGCCAGCCATACCCGCCTGGGGGACAGCAGCAGCCACCAGCCAAACCCGCCTGAGGGACAGCAGCAGCCAGCCATACCCGCCTGGGGGACAGCAGCAGCCACCAGCCATACCCACCTGAGGGACAGCAGCAGCCAGCCAACCATATCGGCCTGGGGGACAGCAGCAGCCAGCCATACCCGCCTGGGGGACAGCAGCAGCCAGCCATACCCGCCTGGGGGACAGCAGCAGCCAGCCATACCCGCCTGGGGGACAGCAGCAGCCAGCCATACCCGCCTGGGGGACAGCAGCAGCCAGCCATACCCGCCTGGGGGACAGCAGCAGCCAGCCATACCTGCCTGGGGGACAGCAGTAGCCAGCCATACCCGCCTAGGCGACAGCAGCAGCCAGCCATACCCGCCTGGGGGACAGCAGCAGCCACCAGCCATACCCGCCTGAGGGACAGCAGCAGCCAGCCATACCCGCCTGGGGGACAGCAGCAGCCACCAGCCATACCCGCCTGAGGGACAGCAGCAGCCAGCCAACCATATCCGTCTGGGGGACAGCAGCAGCCAGCCATACCCGCCTGGGGGACAGCAGCAGCCAGCCATACCCGCCTGGGGGACAGCAGCAGCCAGCCATACCTGCCTGGGGGACAGCAGCAGGCAGCCAGCCATACCCGCCTGGGGGACAGCAGCAGGCAGCCATACCCGCCTGGAGGACAGCAGCAGCCACCAGCCATAGCCATCTGGGGAACAGCAGCAGCCACCAGCCATACCCACATATATGCTTTATGCCTATATGTTCACAAATGCAATCCATTAAAGTTCATGTGCGTGTAAAGGCAGGCGCCACAATACTTTTGGTAATATAATGTATGTATATATATATATATCAACCAAATACCAAGTTCATAATAATAATAAATCCCATAAGGTGTATAAATTAATAGAATAATAAACTGATAACAGTCTCAATGATCCACATTACCATATTTCCTGTGAGAAACTTGTCAATAATTCTGTGTTCTACCACACATGAGACTGCTCCACCACCATCAGCAAATTTCTCTCAAAACAACCTTCAGGTGGCAGCAGGTTCCCTTTAAATCCATGGCACCAGCTTCTCCATCACAGTATCAAGAGAAATCCGGTAGACACTGAGGTAGGGGAGGGGGGGGGGCGCACCGCTGTGGGAATTTGTAAGGGGGGCTCTGCCAGGGACACCTGATGTGAGGGGGGCTCTGCCAGGGACACCTGATGTGAGGGGGGGCTCTGCCAGGGACACCTGATGTGAGGGGGGGCTCTGCCAGGGACACCTGATGTGAGGGGGGGCTCTGCCAGGGACACCTGTGAGGGGGGGCTCTGCCGGGGACACCTGATGTGAGGGGGGCTCTGCCGGGGACACCTGATGTGAGGGGGGGCTCTGCCGGGAACACCTGATGTGAGGGGGGGCTCTGCCAGGGACACCTGATGTGAGGGGGGGCTCTGCCAGGGACACCTGATGTGAGGGGGGGCTCTGCCGGGGACATCTGATGTGAGGGGGAGCTCCGCCAGGGACACCTGATGTGAGGGGGGGCTCTGCCAGGGACACCTGATGTGAGGGGGGCTCTGCCGGGGACACCTGATGTGAGGGGGGGCTCTGCCGGGGACACCTGATGTGAGGGCGGCTCTGCCGGGGACACCTGATGTGAGGGGGGGCTCTGCCGGGGACACCTGATGTGAGGGGGGGCTCTGCCGGGGACACCTGATGTGAGGGGGGCTCCGCCAGGGACACCTGATGTGAGGGCGGCTCTGCCAGGGACACCTGATGTGAGGGGGGGCTCTGCTGGGGACACCTGATGTGAGGGGGGCTCTGCCGGGGACACCTGATGTGAGGGGGGCTCCGCCAGGGACACCTGATGTGAGGGGGGGCTCTGCCAGGGACACCTGATGTGAGGGGGGGCTCTGCCAGGGACACCTGATGTGAGGGGGGCTCCGCTGGGGACTCCTGGTGTGAGGGGGGGCTCTGCTGGGGACACCTGATGCAAGGTCGGACTCTGCTGGGACATCTGACGCAAGGACGGACGGTTGGTGGCAGGCGACGTGGCCAGTGACACACTCGGGGCTCCCACTGATTCTGCATTATGGTGAGTTGAATGATTTATTTTTATATTACAATGTAATAATAGAAATAATGCACTTCAAATCCATGGCACCAGCTTCTCCATCACAGTATCAAGAGAAATCCGGTAGACACTGAGGTAGGGGAGGGGGGGGGGCGCACCGCTGTGGGAATTTGTAAGGGGGGCTCTGCCAGGGACACCTGATGTGAGGGGGGCTCTGCCAGGGACACCTGATGTGAGGGGGGGCTCTGCCAGGGACACCTGATGTGAGGGGGGGCTCTGCCAGGGACACCTGATGTGAGGGGGGGCTCTGCCAGGGACACCTGTGAGGGGGGGCTCTGCCGGGGACACCTGATGTGAGGGGGGCTCTGCCGGGGACACCTGATGTGAGGGGGGGCTCTGCCGGGAACACCTGATGTGAGGGGGGGCTCTGCCAGGGACACCTGATGTGAGGGGGGGCTCTGCCAGGGACACCTGATGTGAGGGGGGGCTCTGCCGGGGACATCTGATGTGAGGGGGAGCTCCGCCAGGGACACCTGATGTGAGGGGGGGCTCTGCCAGGGACACCTGATGTGAGGGGGGCTCTGCCGGGGACACCTGATGTGAGGGGGGGCTCTGCCGGGGACACCTGATGTGAGGGCGGCTCTGCCGGGGACACCTGATGTGAGGGGGGGCTCTGCCGGGGACACCTGATGTGAGGGGGGGCTCTGCCGGGGACACCTGATGTGAGGGGGGCTCCGCCAGGGACACCTGATGTGAGGGCGGCTCTGCCAGGGACACCTGATGTGAGGGGGGGCTCTGCTGGGGACACCTGATGTGAGGGGGGCTCTGCCGGGGACACCTGATGTGAGGGGGGCTCCGCCAGGGACACCTGATGTGAGGGGGGGCTCTGCCAGGGACACCTGATGTGAGGGGGGGCTCTGCCAGGGACACCTGATGTGAGGGGGGCTCCGCTGGGGACTCCTGGTGTGAGGGGGGGCTCTGCTGGGGACACCTGATGCAAGGTCGGACTCTGCTGGGACATCTGACGCAAGGACGGACGGTTGGTGGCAGGCGACGTGGCCAGTGACACACTCGGGGCTCCCACTGATTCTGCATTATGGTGAGTTGAATGATTTATTTTTATATTACAATGTAATAATAGAAATAATGCACTTCAATCATCCTGACACCATAACAACCATGGTGCTGGGATGATTGAAGTGCTAACACCAGGTGTTTGGAGTATCTTTATCTGCTGATTGTTAAACTTTCTAGAATACACATATTTTTATTGTGTAGGATCTGGGGCTGCTGTCCAGTCATTTCCCTCTCCCCCTCTCCCCCTTTCCCTCTCCCCCTCTCCCCCTCTCCATCCCTCATTCATCTCAGACTCTAACCACACCCTCTCGAGCCACGCCCATTTAAGCCACGCCCACTACGACGCGTAAACCACGCCCATTTTTCGCCCACGCTCCGCACGCCGCACTTGTAGATTTTTCCTAAGACACGCCTACAAATGAATGCCCCGCCCCCTAATTATTGAATGGCTCCGCCTACAGCCACAAAAGTGTCCCACATTTTTTTTTTTACAATGTTGGCAACTATGAGAATGATATCTGAGTGATGCCAGTAGCTGCAGGCATCATTCAGATATCCATACTCAAAGTCAAGGACGTCATATGACGCCCTCAGTATTGAATCAATTGATCGTAATGGATGCATTCCACTTGAGAGCTGCCATTATGCTCCTTGGCTTATGAATGTCCTTAAAGGGCAATTCAATAGACTTAAAGTGATAATAAACTCTTGGAATTGAAAATCTGATGTCAGGCAGGCGTTTTATAACAGAAGAGACCCTAGTGGCCTCTTCTGTCATAACTGCCCCCTCCTGTCAGCAGGTAATGTGATCTGAGCCGCACATGCGCAGCACAGACCACATTTACAGCCCGCTCTGCGTGCCTTGGCGATGTGACTCCTGTGTGCATGCACGGGAGTGATGTCATCTGTGGCCCGGCCATTTAAGCTCCTGAAGATCAGGAACCTGGAATGAAGACTGGGCAAAGTTAGAGGCGGCTGGAGACCAAGGAGAGCCATGTCAGCACAGATTTGAAGGGCTCTGTCTGCAGGTAAGTCTGTAAGTATGCAGTGCAAACTAGTACATTATAAACTAAGCCTGCACGGGGGACCACAGGACTCTGGTACAGCGGGGCTGGGTGGGATGGGGAGGGGGTCCAGTGTAAGGTCACCTTACAGATTTTCTTAAAGATTAAACCATTAAGAGAGGAGTCGATGGAAAAATGTTCCTGTTAGCATAAAAAAAAATCGAGAGGATTTTCTTAGGGCTGCCAAACATCTTAACTAAATATCCCAGATTTATGTACCGCAGAGCTCCCAGATTACATGATCAGATTTCAAAAAATGTAGTGGATCTGCCTAAAAAAACAAGAATTATCTTTCTTTACTGGAAAAAGTTATTTTTTCACCACTAGATGATGCTGTTTTTGGCTTTAAATGATTTTGATGATTTATAGCATTTTTTTAAATTTAGTTATTGTTATATATTATTGATGTAGTGGAATTTTAATTATTAGTAATAAAATATGCTTTTTTTAAATTGTTTGTATCAGAGTAGATGGTTATGTCACTTCCGGTCCGGAGTCGAAAACCGGAAGTCGCAGCAATTCGATTGTATTTTTAGAATGTGAGTGCTTTTTACTGCAGTTTGAACACGTTTTTTTATTAAAAAACGTATTATGCCCCAAACACACGAGCAGAATTTCCCTCGGAAAAATCTTGGATAGTTTTTCTGACGGAATTCCGCTCAAGCTTGCGTTGCATACACACGGTCACACAAAAGTTCTCTGAACTTTCGACCATCAAGAACGCGGCGATGTATATCACTACAACGAGCCGAGAATATGAAGTTCAATGCTTCCGAGCATGCGTCGAATTGTTTCCGAGCATACGTTTTTTTTTGCGCGTCAGAATTGCATACAGATGAGCGGAATTTCCGTCAAGAACTTTTTTCCCTCGGAAAAATAGAGAACCAGCTCTCAATCTTTTGCTGGCAGAAATTCAGACAGAAAAAGTTGGATGTAGCATACACACGGTCGGAATATCCGACCAAAAGCTCCCATCACACCTTTTGTTATGGAAATTCCATTCGTGTGTACGGGCCATTACACGATCAGAGGCTTCCTCTTCTCCTTTTGTTGAGTTTTCTTGATATTGCGATGGAGACTTTGGTGCCGCGGGTTTAAAGGCAACCTGCTGCCACCATTTAGAAGGTTTTAAAGGTTACCTGCTGCCACCTGGAGATCGTTTTGGGAGAAACTTGCTGATAGTTTGGAGCGATTTGAGACCTGTACAGTACAGTATATGTGTGTGTATATAGGTCCAATATTTCAGGTGAACGGCTATTTATTAAAGTGGTGGAGCACGGAATTATTAATACGTTTCTCACAGAAAGGATGGTAATGAGGATCACTGAGACTTTATTATTATTATAATAATTTATAATTATTATTTTATGAACCTTTACACCTTATGGGACTTATTATGTGGATCACTGAGGCTGTTATCAGTTTATTTTTCTAATAATTTATACATCTTATGGGTTTAATTATTATGGTATTTGTTTGATATATGTTGCATATTTAATATTATCACAGAGTAGCGCAACACAATTTTTTAACTGCATATACATCCTGTCCCTGAACTCCATCATGGTCATCCAGCCTCCCGCCCTCCTCCCACACCCCGCGTGGCTTGGGGCCTGTCCTGCGGCTTCTGTCTTCTCGGTACGATGTCCTGTCAGTGCGTGCTCCTGGACTTGCTCGGCCCTGCTGCACACACACCACTAGCGCCCACTCCCGTCCCTAATATGTCACTTGGGCAGCCTGAGGGAAACGGGCAGCGCCAACCAGTCCCCAAATGCATGTAACACAAAGATGCCCCTTGGTATCCGCAGCAAGGAACATTATTAACCCATGAGCCCTTGTTTACATCGGTAACGCAATTTGCCTTAACCCTCTACCTGCTAGAGTGGACTTCGGTGCCCTGCTTAATGATCATATACGGTAAAAAAAAATATCCAGGCGTTGTCCGGGTCATACATGCACTATGGGATGGGGAGGAAACAGCTTCCTTGAATCTGAAGTGAAATGTTAATCCCTGCCCCCAGATAATGTGTTAACATATACCATATAGTCAAAAGTATCGAGACGCCGGCCTTTAAACGCATATGAACTTTAATGGCATCCCAATCTTAGTCCGTAGGGTGCAATGTTGAGTTGGCCCACCCTTTGAAGTTATAACAGCTTCAACTCTTCTGGGAAGGCTGTCCACAAGGTTTAGGAGTGTGCTATAGGAATGTTTGATCATTCTTCCAGAAGGTGAGGTCAGTAACTGATGTTGGACGAAAAGGCCTGGCTCACAGTCTCCGCTCTAATTCATCACAAAAGTGTTCTATCGGGTTGAGATCAGGACTCTGTGCAGGCCAGTCAAGTTCCTCCACTCCAAACTCGCTCATCCATGTCTTTATGGACCTTGCTTTGTGCACTGATGCGCAGTCATGTTGGAACAGGAAGGGGCCATCCTCAAACTGTTCCCACAAAGTTGGGAGCAGGAAATTGTCCAAAATGTCTTGGTATGCTGACAGCTTAAGAATTCCCTTCACTGGAACTAAGGGGCCAAGTCCAACCCCTGAAAAACAACCCCACACCATAATCCCCCCTCCACCAAATCATTTGGACCAGTGCACAAAGCAAGGTCCATAAAGACATGGATGAGCAGGTTTGGAGTGGAGGAACATGACTGGCCTGCACAGAGTCCTGACCTCAACCCGATAGAACACCTTTGGGATTAATTAGAGCAGAGACCGTGAGCCAGGCTTTTTCGTCCAACATCAGTGCCTGACCTCACAAATGCGTTTCTAGAAGAATAATCAATTCCCATAGACACACTCCTAAACCTTGTGGACAGCCTTCCCAGAAGAGTTGAAGCTGTTATAACTGCAAAGTGTGGGCAAACTCAATATTGAACCCTACGGACTAAGACTGGGATTCCATTAAAATTCATGTGTATGTAAAGGCAGGCGTCACAATACTTTTGGCAAAATAGTGTATATTTATCTTAATCAATAAATAAGTACAGTATATAAAATATAATTCCTCATTTAATGTGTGATCTGCAATAATCACACCCACCTATACATCAATCTAAAATGGCCCACAATAGGGGCCATTTCATTTATTAGAAACTGTCATTACAGTATGGTTCTATGACAATGAAACATATTTTCTTTTGCGTATGTGGGTGACTAAATAACTATGACCTCATTTTTGCTGAAACGCAATTGAAAATAGCAATTTAAATGACAAATGAGCTTCTATTTTTATTTATTAATTGTTATTATTTATACTTTTGCCCCCCAGTACATCAATCTTTTCTTTGAAGTGTATGCAAACAAAATCAAATAAATACATTTACAATTCATCTCTGCAATACATGAACATTTCCCCACGCTTTACCCTTTTAACCTGTTGTGGCCTACGTAACACATACATGCGGCAGCAAAGAAGGTGGGCTTTAACGATCATACGCTGAACATATGCGCCCATGGGCTGCTGAGAGTGCACTCACTGCGAGCTCCCAGTACAATGATTGAGCCACTAAAGACAGCCACCAGTCTTCCAGCTCCCAATCATGTGACCACTCTGACAGCCAACCACAGTGTTCATATCTCTCGGGCATTATACAAGGCACATGAAAAAACACCTTTTTTCAAGACATGCTAGAGAGTCATCAGGAATCTTCAAACTATGGTTCTCCAGCTGTTGCGGAACTACACATCCCATGAGGCATTGTAAAACTCTGACATTCATAGACATGACTAGGCATGAGGGAAACTGTAGTTCCTGAACAACTGGAGGGCCATAGTTTGAAGACCCCTGTGCTAGACCATTATTATGCCTCCAGAATTGGGAGTGTGGCATCTACCCAACTTCTCTCTGCTGGTGGACACAAGAACCTACATCTGTAGACAGATCTAGATCTAGAGGTATAGAGATAGAGGTGAGCTGAGTTTTTTTCTGAGAGAATTCTCCTTGGGTGGAAAGTTGCAAACTTTCAGGAGGATGTGTTCTTTAGATGATGTAGTGAAGGGTTAGAGCCGGTTCACACGGAGGCGACTTGTCAAGCGACCTAGTCGCCTCCCGTTCTGTACAATGGAACCGTTCTAATCAGAGCGACGCAAGTCGCTCCGACTTAGAAGAAAGGTTCCTGTACTACTTTGGGGGCGACTTGCATAGACTTCTATACAGAAGTCGTCTTGCAAGTCGCCCCGGCAGTCGTGTGCAGGTCGCCTCGGTGAGGCGACCTGCAAATCGTGCCGCCTCTGGTGTGAACCGAGGCTGAAGGTGATAGGAGAATTGGAGGAGATAGTGAGTGTGTGTGGGAGGGGGGAGTCTGCAGCCCAATCACATTTGACAGATAACTCCTAAGCAGCACACATGTCTGTCTATGTAAAGATCCCCCAATTGTTCAGACCAGATAATGTGAAGTAATTAATGACCATTCATGTAACCCTGTATATATGTGATGAGTTTACACCTCTGTGTTATCCAGGCTCTGAGTCTGTACAATCAGAGCTATATGAATGGTCATACATTATCTTTACATCATCTGGGCATACAGAGTGCTAGTGGCTGGATTATAGAGATCTGTACTTACAGTTTATAATAGATTGTTTTCATCTAGTAGTACTGTTGTATGATTAAGACCCCTTTCACACGGGAGGCGTTTTTCAGGTGTTTTAGCACTAAAAATAGCGCCTGCAAAGTGCCTGAAAAACGTCTCTCAATGCTCCCCTTGCTTGAAATTTTTCCACTTTCTCCTTCAAATGTATTCACTTCCTGTCCAGCCAAACAGGAAGCGAGGGTAAAACCCTACCAATGTCTTTCCTTGGGGACACACAGGTCAATCTAAATAGTTTCCCCATTAGGTAAATTGCACTCTAGCATTTTGCCGTGTACACCCCAAATTATTAGGTATCTTGGACTTTGAGGTTTATTTACTAAAGGCAAATCCACTTTGCACTACAATGCACTTGGAAGTGCAGTTGCTGGAGATCCAAGGGGGACATGCAAGCAAACTAAAAAAAAAAAAAAAAAAACACCATCTTTACCTGATTGGATGATAAAATCACCAATGCTTCCTCTCAGACTTACAGCAAGTACACTTGTATCGCAGAGTGGATTTGCCTTTAATAAACCCCAATACCTAATAATTTGGGGTGTACAGGGGTACAGCACACATACAGCTCAGTACACCATCCATACATGTCAGTAAGTGCCTGAGAACTTGTAAATGTGTGAGGAGCAATGCTTCATGGGACATGTAGTCCTGGGCAGGAAGTGAGTGGTTCTAAAGGCAGAAGTTTTCTTGTAGGGGCACTCTATACTATACTTTGCAGATTGCTATTGGGGCACTCTGAAGGCAGGAGAAGCCAAAAGTGTTGGTGAGGGACCCTAAAGGAGGAGGATCCGGGCTGCTCTGTGCAAAACCATTACACGGAGCAGGTAAGTAGAACAATTTTTTTTTTTTTTTTTTAGTTAAAAACAACAAGACTTAGGGAAGATCAGCATCTGAACCCAGAGAAGGTGAAGGCTGATAGATTGGAGGTAATAGAAGGGATTACAATTACATTTAAAAAGTAAAACTTTTACCAGTATTGTGCATTATATTTAAAATAACCATATCGATGAAAAAAAAAAAAACAAAAACCACAGCTTTTAGACCTACTTTACCCGGCTGCCTGCATGCAGCACCTGGGGGTTAGAGATGACAGAAAAAGGCCTTGTTTTTTTTTTCTATCTCTCCTCCTTCCCTTTATGGCTCGAGCCTCTAGGGGGTTGGTACTTGTTTGTTCAACATAACCACAGTATTAGGGGACACATCGGCAAGGACCGAGTAAATACAACCTGTCCCAATATACCTGGCGTCAGGACGCTTTTTAGTTAATTGTTACATGTTTCATGTTGTTTTTGTCCTACATGTGTATGAATTCTTTGGTTCGCCTCATTGTGGTTAGCCAAATTACATGTTAGTAAGTCCTTAAATTAAAGACCATAGTCATTTACCATGTTTTAAACTTTTGTTACCAGAATAAAGTGGTTATACTTAATTATTAGTGATGTGTAAATCTATCATTCAGTAAGCCCTCTCCCCCCCCCCCCCCTTTGGGGATTCTTTTTTACATAAAGGGGAACTAGTGATACCAACTTGAAAGAAGAATTTCATTAAAATAGTCAGGGACTACTTACTGACCGGAAACTTTCGACACAATGAACACTTTTTAGGAGCATGCAATTACAGTATAGCATATTAGAGTGCAGGGGCCAGGATTATGTAAAGTATAGCTCAGTACACAGCATACAGTGCTTAGGGGTATGTAAAATATAGCCCTGAACACATAGTATAGGAGTCAGGACTATGTAACGTACAGCCCTGTTTACAAGGTTCAGTGGGCAGGAATCTATATCATATAGTCAAGTGTGCAAAGTTCAGAGGTAAATGTACAACCCAGGGTACAGAATGCAGAGGTCAGGATCATGTCCTTTATATTGGGGGCGCCCCCCCCCCCCCACAGGAGACCGTTGCCCCCACCAGTCCTAAGAGAATGCGCAAGGCTGGTGCACCCTCTTCTTGTGTAATTTATAGTCCAGTGTTAGGAGTGCAATGATCAGGATTATGTAACATACAGTCCAGCATACAGAGTTTGAGGGGGGGGGGGGTGTCATGAATATGTAATGTACAGCCCAAAATACTGAGTTTAGTGGGCATAAATATGGAAAACATACAGTAATCCAGCAATGTAACATACAGACCAGGGTACAGAGTGCAAAGGTCAAGAATATGCAATGTACAGCTCAGTGTACAGAGTGTGGCAGTCAGGAGCATGGAATGTATAATCATGTATAGAGTGCAGCAGCCATAAGTACCCCTTTCACATGGGGCAGACTGTGAGCTGACCTGATCACAACACCTATCTGAAAGGGGACAAAGTATGTAAGATAAAACAGTAGAGTGTATGTCACATGCAGTACAGCATACAGATTAAGGAGGTCAGTAGTGTGTAATGTATGTTACATATTTGTTACCGCTGCACTCTGCATGTTGCATACTCCTGACCGCTGCCCTCTGTATGATGCGCCATAAGTTGCATACCCCTGACCGCTGCACACTGTATACGGAGTCCCACAATACATACATAACTGATGAACACTGTATATTGTGCTGTATGTTGCACACTCCTTGATGCCGCACTTCCAGCAGGCAAAGTGCAATGGTCAGGAGCAGTTGTCATAGAACTTAACAAAATCTGTCACATGTCACTTTTGAACAAGCAACTACAGGTAATACAGTTCCTTCCAGCTGGCTAGTGTCATCTAGGGCTGGGCGATTTTCTCAAAAAAACAAAAAGACAAACAAAAAAAAAAAAAAAAAAAAAAAACTCGATTCACGATTCAAGTTTTTTTTGGACACCGCACCGGTCCTGAGGAGCTGCGGGCAGGAATTTTTAGGCGAGGCTGTGGCTTCTGCCTAGTCCGCGTCGTACAGCCTCGCGGACTAGGCCGAAGCCTCACCTAAAAACTCCTGCCTGCAGCTCCTCAGGACCGGTGCGGTGTCAGTGCCGGTCCTGGGGAGCTGTAGGTAGGAGTTTTTAGGCGAGGCGGCGGCTTCGGCCTAGTCCGCGGCGTCCGGCCTCGCGGACTAGGCCGAAGCCGCGGCCTCGCCTAATAACTCCTGCCCGCAGCTCCCCAGGACCGGCGCGGTGAAAAAAAAATAAAATAAAAATACATCGATTTGCTTAAATTTTGAATCGATTTGACCTCTCAACTCGATTCAAGATTTAAATGGATTTTTTCCCCTGCCCTAGTGTCATCACACAAATAGAAAAAAATGCAGATCCCAGAAATGTGCTGACTCCAGTCATATTAATGCATAAAGCATATCCTATTATCAAGACCAAGTATGTGGTCAATACTGGTGCTGTGTGTCTGCAGCTAACAACAGTTATCGTCACCATACATCTCACTGCAGTGATGGAGCACAGAAATAGGGCTCATTCACACCATGTGCCTTCAAACACTCCACACTCCTCTCTTCAACTTGGTACCTGTCATCATACACTCCGCACTCCTCTTCTCCTTGTACACAGGGAACACTCTGCACTGCCTCCTGAACATACTACCTGTCATCATTTACTCTGCAGGCCTCTCCTGAACATATTGTCTGTATTAATACACTCCACACTCATCTCCTAAACATTCTACCTGTCATCATCACTGTTATCAGCTCTCCATGACACAAAGCTGCAGAAGTACATGACCAGAGCAGATTAAGAAGGGGTAAGTGCATTTATACAGGTTAGGTAGAAGTAGGGAACATTTTTTAAATGGTTCTAAAATCAGAATACATTAACCACTTTAGTTACTGAAGATTTACCCCCCTCCCCCCACCATGACCAGGCCACTTTTTGGCACTGCGTTAATTTAACTGACAATTGTGTGGCCGTGCAACGCTGTACCCAAATTAAATTTATATCATTTTTTCACACAAATAGAGCTTTCTTTTGGTGGTATTTGATCACCACTTGTTTTTTTTATTTTTCGTGCTATAAAGCAAAAAAAAAAAAAGACAGATAATTTTGAAAAATAAACAATATTTTTTACTTTCTGCTATAAAATATCCAATGAAATCTTTTATAAAAAATCTAATGTCTTCTGCTACATACAGGCACACAGACAGCAAAAAAAAAAAACTTGACAAACGTTCTAGGTGTTTTGCATGCTATCTAAAACTAAATAAAATGTTTTGAGTGGAGCTGGGCTTAAAAAAGTATCTATAGCTTGGCTACGGACATTTAAGTATTTGCAGATTTTTAACAAGTAGCAAATTAAAGGGGTAGTAGAGTCCGGTTTTTGAGTTATATCTACAGGCAAGCCTAGAACGAGGCTTACTTGTAGGTACAGCAAATATCTCCTAAGCATGCACTATTTAGGAGATAATTACGTTTTAAAAAGGTATGTCTGTCATAATGACATTCTGCAGGGGCCTTTTTTTTTTTTTTTTTTGTGGATTACTACAGCTTTAATCTAAGAGCCCTTGCACACTGGGGCGGTTTGCAGGCGCTATTAATAGCGCCTGCAAACCGCCCCGAAAGTGCCGCTGCTGTCATCCCAGTGTGAAAGCCCCGAGGGCTTGCACACTGGAGCGATGCGCTGGCAGGACGGTAAAAAAAAAGTCCTGCCAGCAGCATCTTCGGAGCGGTGAAGGAGCGGTGTGTATACCGCTCCTTTACCGCTCCTGCCCATTGAAATCAATGGGACGGCGCGGCTATACCGCCGGCAATGCGCCTCTGCAGAGGCGCTTTGCGGTGGTATTTAACCCTTTCTCGGCCGCTAGCGGGGGGTAAAACCGCCCCGCTAGCGGCCGCATACCGACGGTAAAACGCCGCTAATAATAGTGGCGTTTTACCGCCGACGCCGCCCCCCGCCCCAGTGTGCAAGGGCTCTTACAGAGGTAAGTTAGCCCTTACTGACCTCTGTAGCTGCAAGCACTGTGGGACATTTCATCTTCAAAGTTCACAGGGAAGTAGTGAAGTTATCCAAGTTGGCAGTTCAGCTCACCATGCTCTCTCCTCACACAACTGCTGTACATGAGCTCATGATGATGAGCTTAGTTGGCTTTAATAGGGACTTCTGCTGTTAACTGAGAATTAATAGCTGGTTTCTGCAGCTACAGAGATCAGTGACAATTTGATTTAATGCCCATTTGCAACTTGCTAAGATATGGACATTCACGCATTTCCAAAGGTTGACTAAAATTACATTGACCAGAAACTAGCTGTACCCTTTTTTTTTTTTTTTTTTTTAAACAACGTCCTCAAGACAAATGGGGTCAATTTACTAAAACTGGAAAGCGCAAAATCTGGTGCAGCTGTACATGGTAGCCAATCAGCTTCTAACTTTAGCTTGTTCAATTAAGCTTTGACAAAATAAATCTGGAAGCCGATTGGCTTCTATGCACAGCTGGACCAGATTTTGCACTCTTCAGCTTTAGTAAATCAACCCCAATATCAGTAATCACTAAAGTGTCAATTTTTTATATTAAATAGAAAGGGTCAACAAATCCTAGCTCCAGATCTCCCAAAAAGTATGGGGCATGATAGCACTATGTATTGGAATTTTTCATTTATTTTTGTTTGCTTTAAATAGGACTAGGCAAATCTTGTAACTTTTACCTTAGAGAGCCTCGCAAAGCAAAATACTCAGCAGCATGGACCACACAGTTCACTACAGGCAAGTAAAAATGTTGGACGCAGGATTGACAAGAGCTGGGTACTAAAGCTGATCTCAGAGAGCCGATTCCCAGCAATACAGAGTCCTGTTTATATGAGTACATGTAATATAAGGAGAACAAATACAACCATGTTTAACAATGGACCAAAAGCAACGTCTGAATTTTTTTAAACCACTTCTCTTTGAACTCTGTATCAGTTGGCATTGTGAAAGTGTTCAGTGCCAGAGTACTTTTAGTATCAATTTGTCCATCTTCTTGTATTCTTTCCGATAAAAGATCTTCACTCATAACCTAAAAATAATAAAACACAGTACATATCAGAATGCAACAAAAGTTAAAATTTGCCCAGCTTTTATTTTGGCCTTCCCTGCTCCCCCTCTCCTTACCCCATCAATATGCTAAAGACATTTCACGGCACCAAAAAACCATCACAGCACTCTGCCTCAGTACTCCTCGGGTCCTCAAGACTCTTCAGCAAGTGCAAGCAGTGGTCTGGCTTTAGGGAAACAGTTGTAGAGACATCAAAATGCCTTGATAGGTGGGATGCCAGTCTGTAGGAACGGGAATCCTATGAATAAAAGGGGCAGGCCAGGACCATCAGGCTAGAGAGGAAAGCGTACGATGATGCTGAATGTCCTCCAGCCAGGAAATAAGGTGGGCTTGCTGCTGCTTCTAATGAACACTACGAGAAGCTCACAGAATGCAGTGAAATTTGACTAGGCGTTGTCAGTACAGGAGATGAGCCTGTATCACTGCACAAAACTAAAAGGCTGTATGGTTCCCTCAATGAACTGTAGCTCTCCAGTGCCGGAAGCACTCATGCAGCCCCAGACCATGACACTCCCCCCACCATGCTTGGCTGTAGGCAAGACACACTTGTCTTTGTATTCCTCCAATGACCAGTATGAGAGGAGTGAGAGCAATAACACCAAAGTTAACACACCTGCTCCCCATTCACACCTGAGACCTTGTAACACTAACGAGTCACATGAGGGAGGGAAAATGGCTAATTGGGCCCAATTTGGACAT
This sequence comes from Lithobates clamitans, assembly GCA_037952925.1. Taxonomy (NCBI): domain Eukaryota; kingdom Metazoa; phylum Chordata; class Amphibia; order Anura; family Ranidae; genus Lithobates; species Lithobates clamitans. Next base: position 1,128,271 of record JBBGZY010000189.1, read on the forward strand.
TTTCACTTAGAGGTGTACTCACTTTTGTTGCCAGCGGTTTAGACAATAATGGCTGTGTGATGAGATATTTTGAGGGGACAACAAATTTACACTGTTATACAAGCTGTACACTCACTACTTTACATTGTAGCAAAGTGTCATTTCTTCAGTGTTGTCACATGAAAAGATTTAATAAAATATTTACAAAAAAGTGAGGGGTGTACTCACTTTTGTGAAATACTGTACAAAGAGAATCAATACAAAATACTTTTCCACTGGTATTACACTTTGGATAGGTAATGCACCATAATGCACCATTGGTCCGCTTTACCAACTGCATATTTAATGTATAGATTGTTATCTGTGTATGCCACATAGCTTGAATTGCCGCCCCCCCCCCCCCACCCCCTCAAGATACATTGTAGGATACTTGGCTTTTATTTTTGGCAATTACTGTGAATCTAATTTTTTCTGCTTTAAAAAAATTGATAAAAACAAAAAAAAAAAAAACTTATAAAAAAAAAAAAAAAAAATTGCAACCTTTTTAAATCATTACACAACTAGCACAGTGTACACTGGGGAGGGGGTTTGGCATTCATATTACAGTGCAATTATGGAAATAAGTAAAAGATAAGATAGGTCCTTACTGGCTGGTTTCTTTTATATAACCTACTTTAGGTAATGTTTGCACCCAGCTGATACTTTGGGAGGGAAGTCAATTTTCACAAATAGGGGAGGCGGCTATCCATTTGCAATAGAAACTAAAGTCTTTTAAAAGGTTTTAATTTTTTTGTTTGTGATCAATTTATTATAAAAGTATGCTGTAATAAAGGTTTAGATTTTTTTTCCCCCACCATCCAGTGTCTGTTGCAGAATCTATTGCTGTTTTTTCCCCTTTTGCTTTTCTATATAATATGTCGCAATTGCTGTCCCACACAACACATTTGTATACTTTGTATATTTTTTTGATTAATCTGGAGACTGTGCAGACCTGCTTTTCTGCTAGCTGGTGAAGCTGGATGTTGGGGCCTGTTCAAAGTAACCCTTTGTGGTAACTGCATTTCTTTTGAATGGCACCACAACACAGGATGGAAAAAAATATATAATAATAATAAAGCCTACACTTGTGCACCACAACACACTAAAATGTGTGAATTGTGGTACAGTGCCATGAGGTGTGAAAATTTTACAGTATTATGTAATCACCTACACAGGCCATCTAAGAGGGGGTAGGTAAACCGTACAAATTCACTCACATTTGTTATTAAACTTTGAGACTCTTCTGCTAAACCCATCTGATTTAACTGCCCCTCTATATAGTCTTGAGTCTTTAGATTATGGTCCAACGCAAAGGAAGCATGCTGGGGCTGAATAAAATGCAGGAGAATTCTGAAAGAAACAAAAAAAAGACAAAGAAAAAGTCAGTGAGTGAATTATAGTGTCAATGCAGCTGTAACCTTAAAAGGAAATATATGGCCACAATATACACTTTCACTTTATGACATTAGAGTTGTAATAACAATACAAACAATAGTTATTCTCAACATTCCAGTATAAAACTTCCTTTCATGTTGTGATTTCTGCCTGTCTGCTGAGCCTCACTTTCCACAACTTCCTGGATTTCCTACATATTTTGCAGCATCTTCTCTGCGGTTTACCTTCAGTTTCTATGGACTACATATCCCATGGTACATTGCTGCCTGCAGGTTGCGATTCCTGAACTGACTCCACCTCCTGAAACTCCCCCTCTCAGCACCTCAGAGGGCAGGCTCTGTGAGGTCTGTGACCCAGCAGTGACTACTAACAGGGCATAGTGAATACATGTCACATAATTCAAGGAAGTTAGTATGGATCTTCGCAAAGTACGTTTACAAATCTCAAGATTGTTCAGCGTGATAGGTGCAGGCTAGAAATAACTGAAGTATGGCATAGAAATTCTGAATTTACATTTTGGCCACAGATATGCTATGTTATCGTATAAATACAACAAGCTGTCAGAATTACTAACCTGTAGCATTTATAATGAACTCTGTCTTCAATATTGAATAACAAAAGAAAGGATCATTGTATCCAAAATAAACTTTGATATATGTAAAAGAGGAGCTCCAGTCATTTTTGTGTTCATTAAAAAGGCAGCAACTACAAAAACTGTAGCTCCTGACTTTTAATAAAATACACACTCGCCTGTCTCACGATCCAGTGATGTGCTCACCTGAGTCACCCCTTCTCCCTGTCTTCTCTCACCGGCGCCAGCATCTCAACTGTGGTCACCCGGCCGTGACAGTTAGCGGCTTAACAGCTGGGTGCCCACTGCTCATGACCGAGTCGCGTTGCGCTTCCTGAATGGTCCAGCAGACCTGTGACGTGTCCCAGAAGACTGCAGAGAGGAAGGGGGATGAGAACTTCCGTTCAGAGCGCCTAGGCGATCCGAGCAGAAGTGGGAGCTGGTACCTGTCAAAACTAGGTACCTGCCCCCCCCCCCAAAAAAAAAATTGCATGCCAAATGTGGCAGGGGAGGAGTACTTAAAGCAGAACTCCCCCTTTTGAGTGGAGCTCTGCTTTAATGTAAAAGAGTTTCAAAAGATAATAATTTGATAAGAATACGACATTTACACAGTGATCGAAAGCTTCACTAATACATTGTAACAACATAATTGTTGCTTTTACTCCGTTCCATAGCTCCCCTATGCAGCAATAGAACATTCTTGTACTTTTTTTGCAAAAATATCAATGCTTTCCATTAAATCTATAGATACTTTTCTTGTGTTCATCCATGAATCCAGACGTTTCCACTAGTAAGGTCTTTCTTGTAGGTCATGACAAAGGAAGGAGTTGACCAGCTGATCTCATTAGCACACACCCTGCATCATCCACCCTCCCACTCCCAGGTGCACGTTTTATAAATTAAATGCAATCAGTGATCACCCTTCTCACTAAATAAGCAATATACAATCAGATTGCATAGTAGTGTATGGCCATCTTCATACAAGTATATAGGAGTGAGTGGACAGAAACACTCAGCTGTCAAGCCCCGTTCACATCTCTGCATAGCGAGAACTCGCATTCCCACATACGTTTTTTTTTTTTTTTAATGAGGGGGGGGGTTTGAGCATTTTCACTCATCACACATAGGGCCGCTCGTCCACCTGAATGTGCTTCCCTACACACAGAAATCGCCCCAAAGAAGCTTCAGGACTGTTTCTTAGAGTGGAACTTGGTGCAGTGCATTTTTGAAATGCAAGGAAACGCACAGATGTGAATGGAGCCTAATTGTTTTGGTTATCGCACCAATTTCACTTTCAGGCCCCATTCACATCTAGTATAGTGGGAGCGCATGTTTTGTGGCTCGTTTTTCCTGTGACACGCATAGGTTACATGTGGCTTATGGGATATTTTAGCATTTTGTGGGTTGTGTGTCTTTTTTTTACTGTGCGTTTTTGCAGCATTTGCCCCTCATTTTTTCACCTTGTAAAATTTGTGTTTGCTTCTGTGTTTTGGTGTTCTGTTAACAACTAATGGCACTGAAAGCGCAACTAGTAATTTTAGGTGTATAAACATGGCCATACAATATAAAATCTGATTGTACAATCTCCTTTTAGATTTACCAAATTTATATAGTAGGAGGAAACCCCTATCTACTCAATCACACTCAATCAGGACATTGTACAATTAGATTGTATGGTGAATGTTACAGAACCCAGGAGACCCTTCTCTTGTTTTCAATACTGAATGGGGCCTGAAAGTGAAATTGGTCTATAACAAGAACAATGAGGCTCCATTCACATCTGTGCGTTTCCTTGCATTTCAGAAATGCGCTGCACCAAAAAAAAAAAAAAAAGAAATCGCAGTAGAAAAAGGCACCAAGCTCCACTCTAAAAAATTGTCCTGAAGCTTCTTTGGGGCGATTGCTGTGTGTAGGGAAGTCCATACAGGTGGATGAGCTGCGCTATGTGTGATGAGTGAAAATGCTCAAATGTCTCCCCCCCACCCCAAACGTATGTGGGAATGCGAGTTCCCGCTATGCAGAAATGTGAATGGAGCTTGATAGCTGAGTGTTTGTCCACTCCCTCCTATGTACTTGTATAAAGATGACCATACAATATGCAATCTGATTGTATAACGTGTATTTAGTGAGAAGGGTGATTACTGATTGCATCTCATTTAAAAAACGTGCACCTGGGAAGGGAAGGGTAGATGATGCAGGGTGTGTGCTAATGAGATACCGCTCCTGCCCATTGAAATGAATGGGGCAGTGCTGCTATACCGCCGGCAAAGCGCTGCTGCAGCAGCGCTTTGCAGTGGTTTTAACCCTTTCTCAGCCGCTGGCAAGGAAGGGAAAACCGCCCCCGCTAGCGGCCGAATACAGCTGCTAAAACGACGGTAAAGCGGCGCTAAAAATAGTGCCGTTTTACCGCCGGTGCCCGCACCGCCCCAGTGTGAAAGGGGCCTAATGGAAACGTCTGGATTCATGAATGAGCAGAAGAAAGTAAGGGTCTATAGATTTAATGGAAAGCATTGATATTTTTGCAAAAAAAGTACATGAATGCTATATTGGTGCATAGGGGAGCTGGAATTTAGAAAAAAAAAAAAAAAAAGTTTACAAAAAAAAGGTGAACTTCTATAAACGACGAAGCTATAGCTGCTTCAGTTGGCCCAAAGCAAAAATGAAAAAAAAAACTGCTCTGGATCAAAGGGTACAATACTCAGTGCTTAGGCAATTTGTGCAGCCTCCTGACTCTGCATGGGTTAGATGTCAGAGCAGTGAGTATATTTGCTTTTCCTGCTTTGCAACATTGTTTTGATTTGCCAAAGGCAACCATCAGCACTAGTTTGGCCGCTTTCACACGGCTCCGCTAAAATAATGTAACAAAAGCAAATATGCATTTTTGATGCGTTTCCAGGGCAACACAGGTGCGTTTTTGCTGGGTTTTTCCTGTGTTTAATGCATTTTCTAGTAATTTCAACGGCTGCTTTTAGGTGTGTGCATCTGAAAACCGCACCAAAGATGCAGCATTTTTCAAATCACTCTGCACCTGTAGTGCAGTGATGTGAAGAGTCCCATAGGATTTGAAGGGATTGCGTTTTTTGGAACAGTAAAAACGCATCAGTGTGAAAGTAGCCTTTATGGGGTTATTTACAGAACTTCTGTGGCCAGGGGTGATGTTCGAAATTACAAGCCCCATATAGCCTGACAGAGGCAAAAAAAAAAAAAATTTACAATAGTTTTTTAGAATGCGGTTGCGGCACGCTAGTGCAGGGATAAAATGATCTCTGAAGAGCAATCTATATGCTGACTGCTCTTCAGGCAACAAAGCACATGTGAACGAGCCCTTCTTTTTTAAAATTATTTTTTTTAGACTTGTATTTTTTTTTATATACACATTTAACTGCCCTTTTTGGGGGGGCTTTGGTGAAATATCAAGGGTCTAAACGGACCCCTGATATCTTACTTCTGAGTCAGAAATATAGGGAGGATTCAGTTCCTTTCTCTGCAGCCTCAGTTGTACAAATGAATGAATAGCAAGCACTCAGAGGCTTCCTGTTCATTCACAAACTAAAGCATAGTGAACTTAGCATAGTGATGCACACAGTGAGCAATTGGTACAGCTGGGCCTGAATGGGCCTCCCTCCACTGCTGTCTCACCCAATGAAGGAGAGCCCTCACTAGGCGATGCTCTCATGCACATCGCTGAATTTATAGGGGGCTCAGGTAAGGATTTGGGGGGGGGGGGAATTAGTCCAGCACCTGTGGATATAAATGGAAAGGGAAAACTGGGTGTGTGTTGACCGCTGCCACTCCAATTAATGGTATTAAACCAGTAACGTGAAGACGCTGTATGACGAAATGCGTAGAGTGGGGCAAGGACACTGACATCATCGCACACGCCTTATTCGCACTTGCAGCTTAGTGATTGCGGCTGGAGGCGACCAGCAGTTGGGATAACATTACAAGTGATAATACCCTAGTGTCGGGGGAGACACTAGAACCATGTGAATGGATCTGACATATTTTTAATAAAAGTGCAGTACTTTAAAACTGTTTTACGCTATGGAGACCTTATTTTATACTTCCATGACTATTCGTAATATGCCTGGTGAGGAACTGTACCGAAAGCTTGGATGGTGGAGATATAGTGTGTTGCAGAGCGCATTTGCTGGTATATAATTTAATCATAAAATAAATTCAGGTGCACTACTAGTGTCAAAAAAACCACAATGTTTAAAGATTCATCTTCAACCTAAAAGCCATAATATTTAAATGTAAAAAATATATGGATTTAAAAAAATTGTGAATATTAAATAAAGTCCTGAAAGATCAATATGTGTTTATGTGTAAGTAGTCCTTCCTTCAGCTAGTGGGATTTCATCTCACTTGGTGTTTGTACAAGCCAAAACACAGTGAAAGAAGGGGGGGGGGGGGGCGCTTACCAGATATGCTGGACCCCTATTACGGGGGTCTTCAGGGCTTCTCAGATGCCGAGTCCTACAGGCAGGAACAGCTGATTTTACTTGCAGGCTTGGATCCGCCTTAGATTCCTCCTGAGCGCTGGGTTTGCCTTATGAGCCGTATCTCTGTGAAATCACTCGTTACATGCAGGGAGAGATCAAAGGAACAGAGGATCCTCCATAGTGTAGTATGTAAAGCTTTTTATTTTTAAATGAATGGGTAGCTGACATCTAGAGCAAAGGCAGAAAGTTCAAAAATGAACAGCTCGGCCGCGGTGAAGCTTAGCCAGCGGATGTGTGGTGACGTCAGGTCCCGTGGCTCCGGAGCAAGTCACGTCACCACACATCAGCTGGCTAAGCTTCACCGCGGCCGAGCTGTTCCTTTTTGAACTTTCTGCCTTTGCTCTAGATGTCAGCTACCCATTCATTTTAAAATAAAAAGCTTTACGTACTACACTATGGAGGATCCTGCCTGTAGGACTCGGCATCTGAGAAGCCCCGAAGACCCCCGTAATAGGGGTCCAGCATATCTGAATGATTTCACAGAGATACAGCTCATGATACGGCAATTCTAGCGCTCAGGAGGAATCTAAGGTGGATCCAAGCCTGCAAGTAAAATCAGCTGTTCCTGCCTGTAAGACTCTGCATCTGAGAAGCCCTGATGACCCCCGTAATAGGGGTCCAGCATATCTGGTAAGCGCCCCCCCCCCCCCTTCTTTCACTGTGTTTTGGCTTGTACAAAACACCAAAGGAGATGAAATCCCACTAGCTGAAGGAAGAACTACTTACACAGAAACACATATTGATCTTTCAGGACTTTATTTAATATTCACAATATTTATAAATAAATATATTTTTTACATTTAAATAATATCGTTTTTAGTTTGAAGATGAATCTTTAAACATTGTGGTTTTTTGACACTAGTAGCACACCTGAATTTATTTTATTATTTGACAGAACCATATATTGATTCAGTTTTTTTTTTGGTTGCAGCACTTTTGTCAAAACTTTTTTCAGCATTTTTTGTTATTATTAATTTTTTGTTAATATTTGTATTAGTATTTGTTTTAATTAAGGTATAACACCATTGTAGGATTTTTTGGGGATAGCGTGGATTGCTGTGGATTCACTATAATTTGATCAGCCATTTCATCTGGTGAGTCAGTTTAGTGTGGCTGGTGGATTCGTACTGGGCGACACTTGATGCCATTTGGATGTTGAAGTGTTTGTTCAAGTGACTCTTTGTTCTTTTTTTTTCCCCATTTTGAGCAATTATGGGCTTGATTGGACATTTACTCATACATATTTAAACACGTTGCACTTTATTTTTTTAAGCGCTTTTAATTGCTATTTTGCACAATTTTTTCTGTAGTTTGCACCATATTGCATATTTTGTACTTTATTTTGAACGGTTTATATATATTGCTTATAGTAGGTAATTGTGTATATTAAGTAAAACATAATTTGGATCTCGTATTAGTAGATCTCTTACTGCACATGTTTATAATAGGGTCACAATAGGCAATACAGACCAGCACCACAACTCTCTCTCTTTTCTAAGTATTGGAGGGGGGGGGGGGGGTCTGGGGTTCTGCTGCACACAGGAGGTTTTTACCTTCCTGCATAGAATGCAGGAAGGTAAAAAAACCTTCAGTCTTTAGAACCATTTTATGAAACATTAGACTAGCATATAGGCCGCCCCGTTCACACTTAAGCTCTGTGCCTTTTTTTTGTGCGTTTTCAGGACTATTGGGGTTAAAAAGAATTCCTAAGGCCTTTGCATCATATATATTTTTGAACAACTCAGAAGCCATCTTGTTTATATAAAAAAAAAAAAAAAAACCTTGTTTGGAGGTTAAAACAAGTTCATGCTTGTGGAGCTAGTACGAGACTCTAAAGCTCCTTGTATATCAGCCTAGATCATAAATTAACCGCTTCAGCCCCAGAAGATTTTACCCCCTTCCTAACCAGAGCACTTTTTGCGATTCAGCACTGCGTCGCTTTAACTGACAATTGCTCGGTCGTGCAACGTTGCACCCAAACAAAAATTGACATCCTTTTTTCCCCCCACAATAGAGCTTTCTTTTGGTGGTATTTGATCACCTCTGTGGTTTTTATTTTTTGCGCTATAAACAAAAAAAAAACAAAAAACAAAAAAAACAAAAAACACGACAATTTTATAATAAATATCCCCCAAAAATATATAAAAAAAACTATTTTTTTCCTCAGTTTAGGCCGATATGTATGCGTCTACATATTTTTAGAAGGGGCTTATTCAAATACAACCATATGAAACAGATTGTATTATTTACTGCATAAACAATCATATTAACAATAATTACCAATATATTAGTAAATTATATTGGAGTAGTTGTAGGCATGATTAACTGAACAAAGCTGCCTATATTTTGGTTCTTATTTTTCTTTTATATATCATGATATATTGTTTGGATATTCATAAAAATGTATGCCTTTTCTTATCGTGAATATAGTGAACTTATAGTGAATAGAGTATGTTTGTAGGCCAGTTATAATTTTAGATTAGATTATAGTAACTATACTGTTGTAACAATCCTTGTATTTTGAATAACCGGGATGATTCCTGTGCCACGACTTAACTTTCAAGGTTTGCGAGAAGTTAAGTTAATGACCTTATCCAAATAGTCTCATAACCATATATTTCAGTAAGAGCCAGGAAGTCTGACATATATGTCAAGATATAAACATTTTCTCATATAGTTTATGGCTTTCCTTAAGCCCAAGTCAAAAGGTTATTCAGGAATTAAAGTTAAAGTTAATTTTTTTATACAATACTGCCCTCTCTGGCCACTGTGAGTAAAGGAAACTACAACATTTCCCTATAAGGGTTATCCAGGAAATGTATGTTTTACGTCACTCATGACGTGAAAGGGATTTCCACACCCACATTCTAGGGGAATATAGAGGGTTACACATGACAGTGAAGGGGGAATATTGAGAAAGGCAGAGAGAATCTTGAAGAGACGGAAAGAATTTTGAAAGTGGAGAGGATGTTGAGATCTTGAGTACGGAAGAATGTAGGAATGAGGGTCAGAGAAATCCTTTGGACACCCAATTGATACGTCTCAAGACAAAAAAAAAAAAAAAGTCTTAAGCCATGGTAAAGTATTAATCTTGTATGGTTTACCTTTTGGGTAATTGAAGTTGTTTTGAGCATATGCTTAACTAAATTAATCAATGTTGGTAGCGTCAGTTTTGGGAGTGAGTTGAATTCTAACTGCAGTATGAGTTCTACTCACTTTTAAACAAAGAGATAAATAGCTGGTTATATCTCAACAAAGCTGACTTCAAAAGTATTATGATTGGATTAGTTATAGTATGTGTTGAACCATAAATTCATTCTAAATTTATTCTTATTTAAAAATAAGTCTTGGTTAAATTACCAAGTTTGTACGTGGTTAACAAAATTGTCCATATACTGTAAAAGAGGTTTAAGCTTGAAGGTCTATTTATTCCCGACCGGCTCACGCAGATATACTGCGGCAGATCGGCTCCCCTAAGCAAAATCCTGTATGGGTATGTCCATTCCTTTACCGGCCATCAGAGGGCCTGTGCGTGCCTGCTGCATGATGAGGGACCTGATGCACGTGGCCGGTGGGCACAATTGCTGCCAGCCACGCGAGATCGCGTGCACGAGCTCCAGCAAGGGGATTTGTGTGTGTAAACACAAATCCCTGTGCTGTCAGGGAAGAGGAGCCATATCATTTGTTCCTACTAAGTAGGAAAAACAATATAGATGTCTCCTTTCCTAGTCAATCCTACCCCCCCCCCCCCGCCCAGTTAGAATACACTGAGGGAACACACAATAAACCCCTTGATCGCCCCCTAGTCTTAACCCCCTTCTCTGCCAGTGACATTTACACAGTAATCCGTGCATTTTTGTAGCACTGATCGCTGTCTAAATGCCAATAATCCCCAAAAAATGTGTCTAAAGTCTTCGATCTGTCTGACGCAATACCGCTAAAAATCGCAGATCACCGCCATTACTAGTAAAAAAATTAAATAAAATAAAAATGCCATAAATCTTTCCCATAGTTTGTAGACACTATAACTTTTGTGCAAACCAATATACGCTTATTGCGATTTTTTTTTTTTACCAAATATATGTAGAAGAATATATATTGGCCTAAACTGATGGAGAATTTTTTTTTAATTTATGGGGGATATTTATTATAGCAAAAAGTAAAATATAGTTTTGTTTTTTTTTCAATATTTTCACTCTTCTTTTGTTTTTAGTACAAAAACTAAAAACCGCAGAGATGATCAAATACCACCAAAAGAAAGCTATTTGTGGGGGAAAAAGGATGCAAATTTTGTTTGGGTACAGCATTTTTTCAGTTAAAGCGACGCAGTGCCAAATTGTAAAAAGTGCTCTGGTCAGGAAGGGGGTAAAAACTTCCGGGGCTGAAGTGTTTTAAATCAACATCTAAAGTTGTTTTCATAAGTCTGTAGAGCCACGGAAAGCTGTTTACCAAGACAATAAAGTGTTGAAATATGACATGTTGAAAAAGCTTGTGGTAAAAATTTCTCATTATTGGTATCACCAATATAATTGAGTTTTGAATTTATATCTTTTTGTATATCACCAATATATATTTATATTAGCACATTGATGTATTCATTCTTGTCTTCAACTAGCATGGATAAACAAACTTGAATTTATAGGTTGTATTGTGGAAAGGAGGTAAAAATTTTCTAAACCATAGATTTTTGCATTATTCCATAAATATAATACTGTTTTAACCACTTCAGCCCCGGAAAATTTTACCCCCTTCCTGACCAGAGCACTTTTTACAATTTGGCACCGTGTTGCTTTAACTGACAATTGCGATGCAATGCTGTACCCAAACAAAATTTGCGTCCTTTTTCCCCCACAAATGGAGCTTTCTTTTGGTAGTATTCACTTCTGCGGTTTTTATTTTTTGCGCTATAAACAAAAAAAAGAGTGACAATTTTGAAAAAAAGAAACAATACAAACATTTTTTACTATTATAAATATCTCCCCAATTTTTTTTAATTGGGGATAGGTTTATGGCGTTTTTTTTTTTTACTACCGTGTTTCCCCGATAGTAAGACACCCCCGATTGCAAGACGTATCGGGAGTTTCAGAGGGGTCAGCTAATATAAGCCGTACCCCGAAAGTAAGACATATGTCTTACTTTCGGGGAAACACGGGGGGATAGGAAGGTCGGGTGTGTGGGCTGGTTTCTGGTGAATGAATGACCCATGAGAGTGTGTGAGGAATGCGGGCGGTGTATGAATTCCGGGAATAGGGTTGTCCCGATACCGATACTAGTATCGGTATCGGCACCGATACCGAGCATTTGCCCAAGTACTTGTACTCGGGCAAATGCTCCCGATGCCTCCCCCGATACCTTGACTGTCAGCTGTGATCGGCGCGTGGGGGAGTTACAAGATTCTCCCCCAGCGGCTTTCACCAGCTTTAGTGACATACAGCTGTGATCGCTCACAGCTGACTGTCACTGCATCCTCCTCCATGTCCCCTCCTTTCCTCTGTCCCTCTCAGCTGTCCCCTCCGTTCTGCTCTTATCTGTCCCCCTCCGTTCTGCTCTTATCTGTCCCCCTCCGTTCTGCTCTTATCTGTCCCCCTCCGTTCTGCTCTTATCTGTCCCCCTCCGTTCTGCTCTTATCTGTCCCCCTCCGTTCTGCTCTTATCTTTCCCCCTCCGTTCTGCTCTTATCTGTCCCCCTCCGTTCTGCTCTTATCTGTCCCCCTCCGTTCTGCTCTTATCTGTCCCCCTCCGTTCTGCTCTTATCTGTCCCCCTCCGTTCTGCTCTTATCTGTCCCCCTCCGTTCTGCTCTTATCTGTCCCCCTCCGTTCTGCTCTTATCTGTCCCCCTCCGTTCTGCTCTTATCTGTCCCCCTCCGTTCTGCTCTTATCTGTCCCCCTCCGTTCTGCTCTTATCTGTCCCCTCCGTTCTCCCCCTCAGTTCTTCCGTCCTCCCCCTCCTCCTTCCTTTGTGTATGGATAGAGTCAGCTGACTCTGTCCATTCACATAACTGAAACATTGTAATCTTCTGTGATTACGATGTGTCAGTTTATGAATGGAGAGAAGCTGCGGTCTTCTCTCCATTCATTGTCAGTGCAGCTGACGCTGCAGAGAAAGGGACTGGGGAATTTCTATCCTCTGTCTGTCTCTTTCTCTGTCTCAAGGGGGAGATATCAGAGGTCTGTTAAGACCCCTGATATCTCACCAAAGCCCCCCAAAAGGGCTGATTAAAAAAAAAAAAAAAAAAAAACCAATAAAGAATAAAAGAAATATTATTGTAAAAAATAAAAATTGTAAAAAAAAAAAATAAACACACACATACAAGGTTCACCCCCCCCCCCCCAAAAAAAAGCAAGCACTGTTAAAAAAAAAAAAAAAAAAAAAAAAAAATGAAAAAAAAAACTGTCACGTGACATTAAAAAAAAAAGTATCGGTAATCGGTATCGGCGAGTACTTGAAAAAAAGTATCGGTACTTGTACTCGGTCCTAAAAAAGTGGTATCGGGACAACCCTATCCGGGAAGATGTGATGAGGAGAGTGTCAGCCGTGTAATGTAACCACATTCCTCACACTGACAGCTCCCTACACACAACTCAAGAGTTACTGACCCGCACCGCCGCCCGTCCTCGCCCGCCCTCTCATTGGCCGCAGGTGTAATCCGCTTGACCCTCATTGGTTAATCCTTGTAATCTTCAACCAGGTAATTGATACTCTCAGCCTATTGGAGGCAGCTCTCTTGCCGGCCGCGCTGACTGGCTAGAACGGCCGCTCCGTGACGGCGCGATTGGTTGGCGATGTGAAGCGGCTCTTTGCCATTGGCTGAGAGAACCACTACAGTTATTCCGCCATATTCCGGGAGTCCGGTGTTCTTCGGACGGGGCAGTATAGGCGGGTTGTCCGGCGGAGTTGCTGCCGTGTGGGCGTAGCGGAGCCCCGAAGCGGACAGAGTTGCCGTAAACTTGGCTGGAGTTGGTTATTTCAAGGACTGCCCGGGCTCCGCAGGTGGATAAGGAAAGTCTTCAGATGACATCACAGAGGAGCTAGTGCTGTTCCCGGCCCTGGCTGTAGGGGGCGCAGTTTCGTCATATGGGTGGCTGGTGTTCATTGCACCATGTCCTGCTTTCTGCTCCGCTTTCCTCCAGGGGCCACAGCCGGCTCAGGTGATTGCTAACAGATCCCCGCACCCCAGGTAATTCGACAATTTTTTCCCAATATAAGACATACCCCGAAAGTAAGACATAGTGGGGCTTTTAGGGATAAAAAGAAAGTAAGACACTGTCTTACTTTCGGGGAAACACGGTAGTAATGGCAGTGATCTGCGATTTTTAGCAATATTGTGGAGGGCAGATCAGACACTTGACACATTTTTGGGACCATTGACATTTATCGAGCGATCAGTGCTATAAATATGCACCGATTACTGTATAACATGTCGCTGGCAGGGAAGGGGTTAACATTATGGGGCGATCAAGGGGTTAACTGTGTGTTCTAACTGTGTGGGGATGGGACCAACTAGGAGATGACAGATTGCTGTTCCTACTTTGTAGGAACAACAATCTGTCTCTACTCTGACAGCACAGGGATTTGTGTGTTTACACACACAAAACCCTGTGCTGGCTCTCGTGCACGCGATCTCGCCCGCCGTCCACGAGTATCGGGTCCCCCTCTGGCGGCGCTTGCACGCCCTCTGGTGGCTCTCCTGGGTAAAGCCGTATATATATATACACACACGTGATTTTGCCCAGGAGAGCCATTCTGCCGCAGTACATCTGCGTGAGCCGGTCAGGAAGCGGTTAATATTTCGGTATAAACATCTGACAGCGTTTTTAGAGCAGCACCATTCATTATGAATGGGCCTCCCTCCGCTCCAAAAACGTGCTGAAGCTCATGTACCAAATTTTTGGCACTGAACCAGGCGTGTTTAGCTGTGATTTTTATGCGTTTGTCGCACAACAATCGTGGCAGAATCGTACCACGTTTAGGGTGCCATTAAGAAACAATGACACTGCAAGTCCATCACACGTTTTGTTGCGATTCTGGAATCGCAGGCAGAATCTCGCAATTCTGTCCACAATTCCAATATGCTCAGCTGTGAATGGAGCCTCAAACTGCAACATCAATATTTTCTACATACCTTGCTCTGATGAAGGATGCACAAGACCAGATCCACAGCTGTGTGCTATTCCTGCAGCATTCTAATACTGAAGGACTTGTGTTATTTTTACTACAATGTCTTTGTATCATGTTAGCAGTGTCCACAGTTTTAATGGAATTATCGACACAGGAATGTTCTCTCACTGAAGGCTCACTGAAATTAACTGATCCATTTCTGCAGTGGGAGGAAGCAAATGACAGACTTCTGTATGATTCAGCCAGCGATATCCAGAAATGTGGATTGAATGAGTGCAAGGTGACCAACTGTTGCAAACAAGAAACCACTTCCTTCAAATTCCCCAGATGGTTGTGAATGGTTACCTGGAGATTCAATGCAACTGTCAAGTGATCCGTGTTGTTAACACCTTTCATCTAAAAAAATAAATAAAAACGATTATTCAGAAATAAAATACATTTACTTATTTTCTTTTAGATTGTAAGCTCAAATAAGCAGGGCCCTCTGATTGCTTTTGTATTGCAACCGTGCTGTCTACCTTAATTTTGTAAAGTGCTGCGCAAACTGCTGGTGCTATATATAGCTTTTAATAATACTTTTCATACAGCATAACCCTATTGGAATTAAAAGGGAAACAAGCTGTCTGATCACAGACTACAGTTCTTCCTGGGATTTTCTAAAGTATTCACATGCCTTCTGAGTTACACAATTTTTTAAAGTATGTGCTGTATCTGCCCTTGGTCCTTGTCAGGGCTGGGCTCTCAGCAGCACCCTTCTGTGCTCAGGCTGCTCAGCTGCCGGATAATTGTCAGCAATCATTGATCCCCCAGTGGCTCACCTGGTTACCATTATCTGCTCATCAGTCCTGCCTACAGCCAGCCCCTTCTGACTATTTAAAGCGGAGTTCCACTCAAATTTTTAACTTAATCTTATCCCCTTCAGTTAATTGCATAGATGTTCAAATGCCACACGAAAAATTGTTTTATTGCTGTAATTACCTTTATATTGTACTTTATTGTGGCACTTCCCGTCTCTCCTCCCATGGGAGTAGGCGTGTTTATTGCCTTTCCCCGGCGCCGCACTGTCTCCTGGGAGCTTAGTGTCAGGCTTCCCAAAATTCAGTGCAGAAACAATGATCATGCGCGTGAACAAGCTGTGAATGAACAGTATTCACCGCATCCAGGAAATCAATGCTTGTGGGCTTCACAAGCCCACAAGCAAGATGGAAACAGCCAGCATCACATTTTTTAAGTTATTCTTCAGTACAAAAACAGACAGAGGCGGAAATATTACACCCAAACTGAGTATTATTTTTGGATTAGCAAAGTGTCTCAATGACCTTAAAAAAAAAATTAAAATAAAAAGAAGATTGGTCGCGGTTTAAACTGCTTTATTCATTCCTTTCCTGCCTTCCTTGGGATGGGTGGTTGGGAGACGGGGAGACATGTGTATAGTAATGCATGTAAACAATATTATCAATACTTGGCAGCTAAAAAACACAAATATATACAAAGTAATTCAGTACTGATTGTAAGCTCCTCACCTGATTATTAACAATTGGTATACCTTTGATATGTAATGCCAGCTTCACAAGGTGCTAATGTATGTAAACATACCACATGTGACTATATTTTATGTACTTATATATAGGCCTCAAATTTGCTGTATAGATTCTGCCTGATCTCAATAAAGTTTGTTTTCCCAATGAAAAAAGAGAAAAAAATAAATAAATAAAACATTGAGGACAGTATTCCTGACGGCCATAGCCTCCGCTAGGAGAGTTTCCGAATTATGCGCCTTTTCATCCAAAGAGCCCTTGTGTGATTTTTTTCCCTGACAGGATTATTCTCAGACCAGTTCCTAGCTTTCTACCGAAGGTCTCTACTGCCTTTCACATGAATTGGGAGACTGTCTTGCCAGCCTTCACCGTAGATCAGTTCCAGGATAATTGGAAGAGGCTAGATTTGGTCTCCTCTATTTCAGTTTACTTGGAGCGGACTGAGGAGTTTCGCAAGCAAGATCAACTGTTCATCTTTCCTATGGGACCTAAAAAGGGCATGGCGGCCCCACCGAGGACTGTCTCATCCTGGATGTGAAGACCATCCAGATCGCTTACGAGTCCCTGGGCTTTACCGCTCCTGCGGAAGGGCAGCTTATGCAAAGGTGTCGCCCGAGATAGTATGCAGAGCAGCGAGTTGGAGTGCGCCCAACACTTTCATTCAACATTATAGGCTAAATGTAGCCCTCTCTCCTGCGGAAATGTTTGGTTCTTCTGTTATTTCTGCGGCTGTCGGCCATTACATTTGTTTAGCAGCAGTACTCTGAGTTTTTTTATTTTTTTCCCTCACTTGTTTAAGGTTGCTTGGTACATCCCATAGTAGGCTGACATGGGGGGTCCAGGAATAAGGAAAATTGTTGCCCATACTTACCGTAAATTTTCCTTTCCTGGATCCTCCCCATGTCAGCCGGGGATTCCCACCCTATCTTCCGTCGCGAGGAAGGGTGTTTGAACTCGAGCTGGTCCGACAGCCACCCTTTATGGGCTAGAAAAAAAAAGGTGGTCCTGGAGGGGTCAGAGGGGGCGGAGTTGACCCATAGTAGGCTGACATGGGGAGGATCCAGGAAAGGAAAAATTACGGTAAGTATGGGCAACAATTTTCCTTAATCGCATTGTTTGGCAAATCTATGTACACTCCAAAAACTGTATGATAGAATCGGTTCTGACATCACTGTTTTACTAACCTGACAGCTTATTATTCTTAATAGGAAACCTTCATTTTGTTTGCAAATATTAAAGATTCTAACTACCAGCAAGAATGAGTCCTTACATTTAAAGAGCACCTGTCATTTCAGATCCATCATGGTGGCGCCCGTTAGTGGGCATCTACTTACCTGCTGCCGCCACGTCCCTCACCTTGCGTCACTGCCTCATCACCAGCTGTCCCATTAAAGTGAATGAGACTGTCGGTGGGTCAACAGCGGGTCAGGAGGAGGAGCCGCTGTGGGACAGAGATGACAGTTTTTCTTTAAAAATCATGATTTAAATCAAGCTATTTTACTTGCGATTTAAATCAAGATTTAAATCGACTTGATTTAAATCAAATCCACCCTGCTACCCGCTTTGGTTACCAAACCCTGGCTTAAGTTTTGACCAAGTTTACTCATCTGTACCATTTTTACCATTATATTAAAAAGGTGCGACTTTTACTGTATATCTGTCCCAGTCTGATTCATGGTTCCTGACAGTAGGCGAAGGCCATGAATACAGAAGATGCAGGCAATCCACCTAGTGGCAATATTTTTTTCAGATTGAATGAGCAGGACCACTGCATGGATTAGTTTGCCATAGCATTACAGACACTCCTGATTAGCACTGCTCACCTAGATCTTCCCACTCTGGCTGTTCCGGTACAACCTGTGTTGCAGGCTGTCCCTATTGATGCTCCAGTGGTAGTGCAGGCACCTGCATCAAAATATTACCTCTGTAAGAGGTATGTCTGGTTCTAATCCACTTCTCCAGCAACTTGGGAGTGATCCAGTTCAATACAGAGGGTTTCTCAACCAGGTTGGGATATACTTTGAGACGCTGCCCCAGGCATTCCACATGGGCAGAAGCAAAAGTAGGCTTCCTTATTTCTTTGCTTTCTGATAGAGGGTGTGCCCAGGCCAAGGCCCTATGGGAGATGCAAAAACTCATTGTCCTGAGTTACCCTTTTTAAAAGATGCCACAAACTCAGGTTATTTGACGTTTCCGATTCACTCCACTTTTGCTGCCAAGAGCCTCATGTCCATCAGAGTACAAGAACTGTTGCCAATTATGCCACTGAATTGCGAACTCTGGCAGCAGAGGTTGCTTAGAACAATGAGGCCCTCATGGCTGCTTTTTCTCATGGTCTCTGTGTGATAACATTAAAGATGATTAGGCCCCTTTCACACTGGGGCGGTAGGGGGCGTCGGCGGTAAAACAGCGCTATTTTTAGCGCTGTTTTACCGCGGTATTCGGCCGCTAGCGGTGCGGTTTTAACCCCCCGCTGCCGGCCGAAAAAGGGTTAAAACCACTCGTACAGCTCGGCTATAGCCGCGGTATAGCCGCGCTGTCCCATTTATTTCAATGGGCAGGAGCGGTGAATACAATGCTCCTTCACCGCACCAAAGATGCGGCTCGCAGGAGATTTTTTCTTCTCCTGCCAGCGCACCGCTTCAGTGAGAAAGCCCTTGGGCTTTCACACTGAACAAACAGCGGAGGCTGTTTAGGGGCGGTTTGCAGGCTGTATTTTTAGCGCAATAACGCCTGCAAACCGCCCCAGTGTGAAAGGGGCCTTAGAGATAGCAGCCAGAGACATATCTACGGATCTGAAGAAGTTAATCACGTTTGCCATTCTCATTGACTCTGGACTCCGAGAGAGACTTTCCTTTAACCACTTGCTGACTGGCTCACGCCGATATATGGTGGGTAAAGTGGCACATTTCGGCAAATCGCCATACGGGTACATCTTCCCCTTTAAGAGCCACCGGAGGCGTGCGCCCGCAGCAAGGCAGGGGACCCGTTGTGCATGGCCGGTGGGCGGGAACGAAAGATAGAATGGGAATGTGTGTAAACACACAAATCCCTGTTCTGTCAGTAGGAACAAACAATATGTATCCTCTCCCCCAAGTAGGAACAACGATATGTCTCCTCCCCCAGTCAGTCCTATCCACATACACAGTTAGAAAACACTAACTAGGGAACACAGTTAACCCCTTGATCGCCCCCTAGTGTTAACCCCTTCCCTACACAGTAATCAGTGCATTTTTATAGCTCTGAACACTGTATAAATGTCAATGGTCCCAAAAACGTGTGTCAAAAGTGTCCGATATGTCTGCCGCAGTACCGCTAAAAATTGCAGATCATCGCCATTACTAGTAAAGAAAAATAAATAAATAAAAATGTCATAAATCTTTCCCATAGTTTGTAGACGCTATAACTTTTGCGCAAACCAATATAAGTTTATTGCAATTTTTTTTTTACCAAAAAATATGTAGAATATATATAGGCCTAAACTGATGAAGAAATTTGTTTAAAAACATTTTTTGGGGATATTTATTATAGCAAATGTAGCGGTACCCCCATAAGGGCTGCTGATTTGGTTATAGCAATCCACCAATCACCCTACTGCCATACTCTCTCTCAACAATAAAGCAAGAGAACAGTCAATCTTAGGTTTTCGGTTGTATTTATTTGCAGAATTTAACTTGGATGTGTAAAGGATAACCTGAGATGCCTTTCTCTTTTGATGCATTGCATGTTGTAAATAGTTATTCAATGGCCGT
This sequence comes from Lithobates clamitans, assembly GCA_037952925.1. Lineage (NCBI taxonomy): Eukaryota > Metazoa > Chordata > Amphibia > Anura > Ranidae > Lithobates > Lithobates clamitans. Next base: position 1,148,168 of record JBBGZY010000189.1, read on the forward strand.
GGCCTTGCAAGAACACTAGATACACTCCCTCCTGCCCGATCGCTTTTGGGTTTTAATTACTCTTCTGCAGACTATTAATTCTTCTTCTGTGCAAATACTGCAAAGAACACACTAATGTCCTATTTCTTCACTTCCACTTAAAAAAAGAAATCACTCTGAATAATTCCTTATTTATGGCTAATGATAGGATTGTCCATACTACTCAAAAGGCCAGAGGTGCACACAGCTTCTTCCCAGCACCCAGAGAGTGTTAGACATCCACACAGTCTTTGGAAGGCCCTACCAATGTGCTAACCAGGCCGGAGATGACTTGGTACCTCCACACGATGACCTGACACTTGGTATTGGGTGGACTACTTTCAGCCAGTCCAGGACTATAAATGCTGCGTTCCCCGGCCACAGCATTCTACACTGTTCTGACAAGTTTCTCTTCTGTTACACTGACCTTTTCCTCCAGAACAGTTCTGTGTCCCCGGTCACAGAATGCTGCTCCACTCTCCTTGACTGCTACTTCCTCTGCTTGATCTTCTTTACATCCAAGTCCTGTGTTTCTTGGTCACAGCAGCCTGATGCCTCCTTAGAGATGAAGATCCTCATCTTTAGCTCCTTCCCAGCGGTTCCTCCATCCCTCCTCTGCGTCCACCGAATCCCCCACGTGGGGACACGTGGAGCAGCACCTCAACACTCCATGCTGTCTTTCTGCTCCACAGAACTCCTCCCTGAAAGCATGTAACCCCAGCTTATATGAGAGGCCTGCCCCCTGCCAATGCAAATTAATGATTGGTCAGGGCTCCTCACATGAGCTGCCTGCCACTCAGACCTCAAGTCCAACCTCTCTTCCAGAGCTATCCATCTGAAAGCAGGGGAGGCATCTCTGGAGTCAGAATGCAGGTGGCCACACCCCCCACTACACTGATCACTCCCAGTCCCCAATCACAACAACCAGGTCCAGCCTAAAGCATAAGGCCTGGCTAAATATACCTGCACTTGGGCCCTGCACTAGAAAAATACTACTCTAGCACCTACCTTTTAGGTAGAGGGTGCTACACAAAAAAGATAAAAAAATTGTTTTGTTTTTTTCAAAAAGAGAAGGACTTCAATTTTGACTGGGTACAGCATCGCACGACCGCGCAATTGTCAAACCGACGTAGTGCCGTATCGCAAAAAATGGCCTGGTCTTTAAGCAGCCAAATTTTCCAGTCTGTAAATGGTTAAGGAGCACTTGCGGAAGCTTGGCTCCAAGCTTTGCATTCCCACCCTTGCCCCCCCTCAACTCCCATGCCTCCTGGTACCGAGTCCACTAGTGAAGTAGAACCCATGCAGTTGGGTTTCACGTGTCTCTCTGTGGAGGAGAGGGCCTTTAGGAGGAGGGAGAGATTGTGCCTTTATTGTGGCCAGGAAGGTCACTTTTTGAAGTCTTGTACCCATCCAGGAAACGCCCACACCTTGAGGTCCTGTAGGGCACAGACTTGAGGTGGCGTTGATGCATACCCAGTTATCCTAAAGGATAAGCCTCTAGTTCCGGTTAGCCTTTCTTGGTCTGAGTCGTCCATCGATACACATGCTCTAATCAACTCTGGGGCTGCAGGCCTGTTCATAGATAGGCACAAATGCACTAAGCACTCAATTCAACTGCAGCTTCATGCCACTCCACTTGCCATTGAGGCCATTGATGGAAGACCTTTACAGCCTGCCCATGTGACTCATGAGACTGCTCCGTTGACCATGGCCGTAGTGGCTCTTCACCATGAAATAATCTAATTTCAAGTAATTTCCTCACCTCCTTACCCGGTGATCGTTGGTTACAGAGTATGTTTGTGCAATTGACCTTCAACCTGGTGCCATGCCCCCTCGTGGCCGGGTCTAACCATTGTATGTCTGAGGATAAAGCCATGGAGGACTATGTTGCTGATTCACTTTCGAGAGTTCATCCGCAAATCCTCGTCTCCTGCCGATGTGCTCTTCTTTGTGAAAAAGAAGGAGCGGTGAACTGAGACCTTGTGTATATATATATATATATATATATATATATATATATATATATATATATATATATATATATATATATATATATATATATATATATATATATATATTCCATTGATTACAGAATTAATTGACATCCTCAAGGTAGCTACGGTATTCACAAAGCTCGATTTGAGAGGGGCATGCAATTTTTTGAGGATCAAGGAGGGCGACGAATGGAAAACTGCATATAATACCAGGATTGGACATTACGAATACCTTGTAATGCCGTTTGGTCTCTGCAACACTCCAGTAGTTGTTCAGGAATTCATCAACAATGTCCTCCGAGATATGTTGCAGCAATCCGTGGTGGTTTATCTTGACGATATTCTCATATATTCAAAATCCCTAGAGAGCCACCGCACAGATGTTTCCCGTGTGCTACAGAGGTTGAGAGACGATAACCTGTATTGTAAGTTGGAAAAGCGAGTTTCATCGTTAACAGGTTAAATTTCTGGGTTATGTCATTTCTACTACTGGTTTTTCGATGGACCCAGAGAAACTATCTGCAGTTCTACAGTGGCCTCGACTCGTAGGTCTATGTCCGCTACGTTTTTTTTTGCTTTGCCAATTATTGGAAATGTATTCGTAATTTCCCTTCTCTTGTCAAACCCCTGACTAATATGACCAGGAAGGACGGCAACCCAAAGAATTGATCTCCGCATTCCATTAAAACCTTTGAGTCTCTCAAAGTTGCCTTTGTTTCAGCTCCTGTGCTGGCACATCCTGATCCTACATCACCTTTCATTCTTAAGGTTGATGCGTCTGAGACTGGGAGTAGGCGCCCTTTTGTCTCAACGTCCTACCTCAGAGCGCTATGCATCCTTGTGGCTACTTTTCTAAGAAATTGTCTCCTGCAGAATGCAATTATGAGATTGGCTATCATTTAACTCCTAAGAAATGGAGGCATCTCCTCGAGGGTACCACTGTGCCGGGTCCTCATTTTAACGGACCATAAGAATCTCACATTTATGTCTGAGGCAAAATGCTAATCTCCCAGAAGGGCGCGATGGGCTCCTTTTCTGTCAAGCTTCAATTACATAGTCTCATTCTTACCCAGTACTAAGAATGTAAGGGCTGATGCATTGTCATAACAGTTTTCCTCCTCCTCCAAGATGGAGTCGGTTCCTACTCCTGTGATACCTCCGGATCATATTCTAGCTACTATTCGCACTTCACCTTTGGGTGACAGAATTCTTGCTGCTCGGATCTATTCTTCTCCCGAGCAACCTTGTGACCGCTGCTTTGTCCCTGAGAATCTCCACACTGCTTTGCTTCAGACTTACCATTCTCCCAAGGCAGCTGGTCACCCAGTGAAGAATCAACTCATTTAGTCTATTTCTCAACAATTCTGGTGGCCTAGTCTCTGCGCTGATGTAACTGCCTTCGTAGCCGCCTGTTCCGTGTGTGCGCTCGGAGTAAAAACACCAGGACACCTTCCAGTGGGTCTCCTACAACCCATACCCAATAGAGACAGGCCTTGGACCCACTTGTCTATAGATTTTATTGTGGAGGTACCCGACTCCAAGGGCAACACAGTTATTCTTTTGGTGGTTGACCGGTTCTTGAAGATGTCACATGGTATTCCACTTAAGAAGTTGCCCACATCCAAAGAACTGGCATCCATTTTCGCTCATGAGATCCTTCAGTTACATGGGCTACCCAAGGTTATCATATCAGACAGGGGTAGCCAGTTTGTGTCCAGGTTTTGGCAAGCCTTTTGTGCACAGTTGGGAATTAAGCTTTTCTTCTCCTCTGCGCATCACCCACAGTCCAATGGGGCCGCAGAACAAGCAAACAACTGGTCAGACCTCTTACCTTGAGCTGAGGTTACTCACAATAGTGCCATCAATGCTGCTTCCAGATTGTCAGGAACCGGTGTGACCAGAAATGCGTGGATTGCCACAGAGTATACCAACCACGTGTAAAGTGTAAATAATATAATTTATTAAAAAGATAGGTGGATAACACAAAGAAAACGCACCTCAAATATAACAGTGTAACCCAACCAGCAAACCAAAATAAACAGTGAACACAATAAACGACTGCCTAAATCAAATCTATATAGAAAACTGGATAACCAGATCGTAATCCTAACAGAGCCAGGGTCATACACGGGAGATCAAGCAGATAGAGCTGGGAACAAGGCAGGAGACGGAATGAGCGGGTAGGAAGGGATCAGGCTGCCGGGTTGGGGTCAGGGTCCAGGAACAGGAGATGGGATGCAGGCTTCAGGAACACAGATCAGGGGCACATGGAGAAAACGCCAAGGCAATGTGTAACAGCATGCACCAGGTTTAAATACACTTCCTGCAATCAGCATCAGGTAATGCCTGATTGCAGGAGGATGATGTGAGCTTCTGACTGCCGAGAGACATCCGCTGGTGGACACTGGAACTGTAGCCCCACCAGCAGGTGAATCCTTTCCTGACACAGATTGTCTCCATTTATGGTGAATTATGGGTTCCAGCCAGCCATCCATGTTGACTGACATTTGTTCCGCAAAGAATTCCTGCGTTAGAGGAGCATCTCCGTTCCACTTGAGTGCAGGTCCAAGAGTCCTTGCGAGGTGTCAGTGAGAGGTAAAGATTCCATACTGACCGCCGATGCCTACCTGCGCCTTCCTACCAAGTTGGGGAGAGGGTCTGGCTGTCATTTCGTAACCCTGACTCAGTGTTGCCTCACTGAAACTGGCACCGCGGTATATTGGGCCTTTCCATATTCTCCGTAGGATCAACCCAGTGGCCTAGTGGCGCTTTACAGCTTCCTTCCAACATGCATATTTCTAATGTATTCCATGTTTCCTTAATAAAACCTTTGGTGTACAACTGCTTCATCACCTCAGTACCCTGTCCTCACCCGGTTCAGGTTGAGAATTATGAGTAGTATGAGATGCAATCATTGACTCCTGTAGGTTCCATAGGCGGTTACAGTACCTTGTTCATTGGAAAGGGTACAGTCCGGAGGAACGCTCTTGGGTCTCATTCTCGGACGTACATGCTCCTGTCTTCCGCCGTGTTTTAAAAAAACGTTTTTCCCCTCAAACCTGGTGCCCCTCCGTGGGGGATGGGTCATTGAGGAGGGGGTACCATCAGGTCTGAGCTTCCTTCTCTGTGCTGAGGCTGCTCAGTTGCCAGATAGTTGTCAGCAATCATTGATCCCTCAGTGGCTCACCTAGTTTTCATTACCTGCTCATCCGTCCCACCTACAGCCAGCCCCTCCTGGCTATTTAAACTGCCTTGTTCATTCCTTTCCTGACTTCGCTTTTGTCAACAGATCTGGAGTTTCTCTGCTGTGTTCCTGTGATAGACTTTGCACGGCTGACGTCCCTTCTGGTTCCTGATCCTGTTCTTCTGCCGCCGACTATGCTGATCTCTGGTTTCCCGATTACTCGCCTTTCTGACTACCCGCTTTGGTTATCGATCCGTGGCTTATGTTTTGACCACGTTTACTGATCTGTACCATTTTTACCATTATATTAAAAGGTGTGATTTTTACTGCATTTCTGTCTCAGTCTGATTCATGGTTCCTGACAGTCCTTCTCTATAGCATCATCCACATTAAATGCACAAACCATTGGCATCGAATGTTTTACTCAGAGGTACTCTCAGACTAAAGTTTTAACCAGTTTACTGCTGCCATCTACCACAAACTTGCTTTTTTTGTATACAAAAACCTTAGTTAGGCTTACCAGTAACGGTATTTCTATGAGTCTTTCAGGACAGCATCTGGAGAGAGTGCAGCTCCACCCACTTCCCAGGAAACACTGCAGTCTTTGCTTTAAAGCCTGGACACTTCAACCATGGCCTCAGTTGTCATCGAGCACCTGAAATTATAAAAGCAAAACATAGCAATAACACCATATTAACATTTATAAACAAGGGAGGGTCATTGGCACTGTCCTGAAAGACTCATAAAAATACCGTTACGATTAACTAAGATTTTCTCACCTCGTCTTTCAGGACAGCATCTGGAGATGATGAGCGAGTACTTACTCTAGGGTGGTACCATCACCTGCAGGACCTTCCTGCCAAATGATTGCTCTGCTGCCGAGAGCAGCTCCATCCTATAGTGACGAGCGAAGGTGGAGAAACTAGTCCATGTGTCCGCCTTGCAGATTCGCCCTGGTGGAGCCCCAGCTCGTTCCGCCCAGGACATTGCTATAGCCTTAGTTGAATGGGCCACTACCCCTGGGGGGGGTTTCTGTTTCCGCGACCCTATAAGCTTTGTGGATAGACATCCGAAGCCACTTTCCAAATTGTGCTTTTAGAAGTTCCGTAACCCTTACGAGATCCCGAAAACAAAATAAACAGAGAATTGGACTTAATAAACTCGTTACCTCCAGATAGCGTAATATTCATCTCTTTAGGTCCAGACTATGAAATTCCCTCTCCTTAGGGCAGGTTGGAAATGGACAGAACATTGGTAGAACTATCTCTTGAGATCTGTGAAAAACTGACGAGACCTTCGACAAAAACCCCGGATCTGTTCTCAGCACAACCCGGTACGAAAAAAACGGTCAAAAAAGGCTCAGTGATAGATAATGCCTGTAGTTCACCAACTCTTCTAGCCGAGGCAACTTCTACCAGCAGTGTTCGTTTTAAATGATGAATATTAAATTGTGGCTTCTTCTGATGGTTCGAAAGGTCTTCTAGTCAGACCATGCAAAACCACTGATAAATCCCATTTGGGGAAAAATTTAAATGGAACCGGCCTAGCCCTAGCTAGCACCTTAAAATAATCTGAAGATCAAAGGGTCAGAGATAAATCTTCTCTCTAGAAAAACTGACAGCGCAGCTACCTGAACTTTTAAAAAAAAGGTACTGGCTGCAAAACCCTTCTCCATTCTGTCATGGAGAAATTCAAGAAGGGAAATGTCCTCCTGTGGAGAGAAACTTTTTGAAACGCACCAGGAGTTGAAGCATTTCCACGTTTTAAAACAAATGGCCCTTGTGATCTTCTTCCTGCTATTTAGCAGGGTACAAACGAAACTGTCGGACAAACTCTTTCTCCTCAGGATTTGCTTCTCAGTATCCAGGCTGCCAGATGACCTACAACTGGATACAGAAGGGGACCCTGAATCAACAGGTCCCTTTGAACAGGAAGCAACCAATGGGGCTCTACCGCTAACTTTAGTAGTATTGAAAACCAAGCTCTCTTGGGCCAAAACGGGGCTACTAAAATTAGGGTCGTATTCTCTCCCTGTAGTTTGAGCACTAAAGGTATCATTTGCACAGGGGGAAAGGCACAAACCAAGCGGAAGGTCCAGCGCTGGGCCAGTGCATCCAGACCAGCTGCTTGGTCCTGCCTGTTCAGAGAAAAGTAGACTGGTGCTTTTGCATTTGCTTGTGATGCAAAAAGGTCGACCTGGGGAACCCCCCCCCCCCCCATCTACTTATTACGTTCTGAAAAACCTCAGTACTTAAGCTCCATTCCTCTAGCACCCTTCTTCTGCCCAAGAAGTCCGCTATCTGGTTTAGGCCGCCCTGCAGATGTACTGCTGTTAAGGATGCCAAGTTGTATTCGGCCCAAGTCAGAATCTGTAAGGTCAAGGTTAGAAGACACCTGCTTCTTGTGCCCCTTGACTCCCTTGAGCTGTAGGCCACCGCCGTGGCGTTGTCTGATAACACCTGGATGTGTTGGCCACTGATTAACTCTTTGAAGGCCCACAGCCCCAGGAAAATGACCCTTAGTTCCCTCCAGTTGGAGGACCTTCTGGATTCATCTAGATTGGGCAGAGGGCGCTTTAGTAGAGGTTTCCCCTCTGACCAAATCTGCTATGCAGGGCCTGCACAAAGGCTTGGTCCAAGAATCCCTTGGGGAAGCTTTACATGAGGCACATCGTTTTTCTTTGGGGGGGGGGGGGGGACGGGACGTGCTTAGTCTTTTCTTAGGATTTAGCCTGAAGACACACCAAGCAGAAAAAAAAAATATACCATAAATAAACCTGTAAATTGGATCTCCTCCCTCCCAGCAGACCCATAAACAACAGTCAGTGAAAACAAAGACATACCCCAGAAAATCTGCTGTAAAACACACTTCCCCAGTGAGATCACCTGAGGAGTGTGATTTAGGCTCCCTCCCCTGGGAGGAAGAGGGGAAACAAACATAGCCCAGGTAAAGTAACAGAGGCCACTGCCTCTCCTACCTGGGTCTGGCTGGTGCTTGTGGCTCCTGCTCCCGGTTCCTCTGGCTCTATTTTTCCCAGGGTCCTAGCAGACGACCGGCAGCTTTTTATTTAAAATTTTCGCGGTCCTTTTGTCGTTGTGAAACGACCGAAAATTGCATCCGCCAAGGCCATTTTCCCCTCCTGAGTTCCAGCGGCCGGAACCGGAAGTCCCGCCCCATCCGGCAGTGACGTCACCCGGAACAAGCGCAGGCTGGCCAGACAGAAAAGGAAACCATCACCAAGGTATGCCCTAACCCTAGTTGACTTGGAGAAAGTGCAGCACACCCCTGATCCCCTGCAGCACTTCCACCATGGCTGGAGGAAACACTACAACTGAGGCCATGGTGGAAGTGTCCAGGCTTTAAAGCAATGACTGCAATGTTTCCTGGGAAGTGGGTGGAGCTGTGCTCTCTCCAGGTGCTGTCCTGAAAGATGAGGTGAGAAACAACCATTTCTCTCTTTGTATGTTCAACCAGCAGGGTTACAAAGACAAAAACTTCAGCAAGTAAATGGCTGTCAATTAATAGCCAAGCATACTATTCAGGTTTTTGTATCTAATATCATCTGTCTCATGCTGGGAGCTGAAGGAAAAATGCAGTACTTCCTGGGATGAAAACCAGAATGACCCAAAGCCTAAATATGATTCTTATGAGGCTACACTAGGTGAAAAGGTATCCATTCACAAGTAGGTATTACAAAAATCTTAGTATTATTCTAAATATATAGATAAAAGTTGTTAAAAGCCCCTAAAACAGGCAGATTGCCATGTTTAAAAATACCCATACACAGAAATTCGGTCAACATAAGTTGATTTTAAATTGACTTTTGTCAAAGGAGCGGCTGGGAAAACTGTTGAGTGAACAGCACCTGCATCCAGTCAGATGCAGTCACTATTCAGGTATTTTGACAGCCATGGGTGCCTGCCGACACAGTACAAATTTTCAGTACTGCACATTTGTGCATCAATGCTGTTGAGGAAGGATGGGGGAACCAAGGGAATGTATGGCCAACTTTAGCAGATTGCTATGTTTCCAGTCCACAATGGAAAATTTAATTTTGCAACGGATACTTATTTTTCCACCCTTTCAGTGTTTATACAATTCTTATCATAACTCTCAAATGTTCATGCTCACTACAGCCAAATGAAAATGCTATTAAAGTTTTACATTTTACATACAGAAAAGAATACAAAATCTGCATGATCTATAAGGATTTAAAACTAAAGAATGCCTACTGAGCATTTGATAAAAAAAAAAAAAAAAAAAATGTATTATTTAAAACACATAGATTTAGATAATAAATGCATTGGTAGATATTTTACCAGAGCTTGTGCAATATCTAGGGCTTCTGGAAATCTCTCCAGGTGGATTAAGCAGCGTGCCTGGCTTTCCTGCACATCCCTTCTCATTCCATTATTGGCAGCTGGTAGCAGCTCATAGCAGCTGCTGTACTCATCAAATGCTTTCTGAAACAGAAGTTTATATTACAGAACAATACAAGCAAATGAGATGGTTTAAAAAAGTAAGCAACTGGATACCCCCTCCCTATGCTTACAAAATTGTCAACTTACAGCATAAAAAAAAAAAAAAAAAAAAAAAGGGAAGTGGATAGAAATGTTTGAAAAGCAGAAAAAAAAACTACGCTAAGTATACTTAAAATATATACCGTATTTATCGGCGTATAACACGCACCCCAATTTAGGAGGGAATTTTAAGGAAAAAAAACTTTTAGGAGGGAAGTTGAAGGGAAAAAAAAACTTACATTTAAATGCCCTTCATTGCAGCCTTGTCAGTGCAGCCTTCCCCAGTGCAGCCTTGTCAGTGCAGCCTTCCCCAGTGCAGCCTTGTCAGCCTTGTCAGTGCAGCCTTCCCCAGTGCAGCCTTGTCAGCCTTGTCAGTGCAGCCTTCCCCAGTGCAGCCTTGTCAGCCTTGTCAGTGCAGCCTTCCCCAGTGCAGCCTTCCCCAGTGCAGCCTTCCCCAGTGCAGCCTTCCCCAGTGCAGCCTTCGTCAGTGCAGCCTTCGTCAGTGCAGCCTTCGTCAGTGCAGCCTTCGTCAGTGCAGCCTTCGTCAGTGCAGCCTTCGTCAGTGCAGCCTTCGTCAGTGCAGCCTTCGTCAGTGCAGCCTTCGTCAGTGCAGCCTTCGTCAGTGCAGCCTTCGTCAGTGCAGCCTTGCCCCAGTGCAGCCTTGCCCCAGTGCAGCCTGGTATCCCCTGTCCCTGCTTCCAGGGCTTCAAAATCGCGGTCCGCGATTTGAAAATGGCGCCGCTGGCGCCGAAGTACACAGAGCCGGTCCTCGGCTCTTTCCGGCGGCTCTCGTTTACTTTCGGTTTCACTCGTAGTCCGGAGCGGAGCTATCCGAGTAGGTTCGGATAGCTCCGCTCGGGACTACGAGTGGAGCCGAAAGTAAACGAGAGCCGCCGGAAAGAGCTGAGGACCGGCTCTGTGTACTTCGGCTCCGGCGGCGCCATTTTCAAATCGCGGACCGCGATTTTGACATTTAGACAGATCGGGATCGGCGGGGATCGGCGTATAACACGCACCTGCGACTTTCCCCTGATTTTAAGGGGAAAAAAGTGCGTGTTATACGCCGATAAATACGGTATATCCTCTTGTACTCACCCAACACACAGAATATTGGGACTTTTTTTTTAAATAGTCCCAATATTTTGTGTGTGGTTAAAAAAAAAAAAAAAAAAAAAAAGGGGGGAACACATTCTCTGCGCCATAAATAAATGCCCTCTTTACTTGGCAATGCCTTCTTTGTCAAATACTTTATTTTTACAGCCTTCATAATGGTTGGGATTTACAACTGCAATGACATAAGAGAATCTAGAGGGGACTCAGAAAATCAAAAAGTGATATGTTAACACTACTGACAGACAGCATCAAATGCCTCATTTTTATTTTGCCTATAGCTCCGCTTTAAGCAGTTTGCTATATTAAGTCAAAATTAATATGTTAAAAAAAATAAAAAGTAGCTGCTGTAAAGGTAATACATGATTACAGAACAGAAATGTTCCTTTTATAGACATTTAATTCCAATATTTAATTTTGATTGAGTTCTGGAAACCAACCAGAAAGTTTTTCTGTCTGTATGACCAGTCTGCCCGGAATTTCATCACTGTATGCTCATCAGTGGGGTCATCACCTTTCATGTCTTCACTGAACCACTGTAAAAATGAAAAAAAAAAAAAAAACACGTTATCATTTCTACCCACCTTGCTGCAGTGTCACCACATACAAGCACTCGTAGCAGCCAACTGTCTAGGATTGGAGACATGCACACTTTAAAGCAAACCATTCTGGGAAAGTCAACAGATTTGCTTTTAGCACCCTCTTTCCCCCTAATACTCAGCAGCATAGACTTACCTTTTATTTCCACTAGTGCCCCTCTGTTCAGTGTCAGGAGCTGAAGGAGCTACTTTGAGCATACAACTTACTTCAACGGACAGTGCTGCACCTATCAGCACTATCACACAGGAAGTCCTTAGCCCAACTCCAGCAACTCTGGAGTTGCTTATACAGTAAAGTGTATACAGTAAGACCTTGGATTGCGAGCATAATTCGTTCCAGAAACATGCTTGTAATCCAAAGCACTTGTATATCAAAGCAAATTTCTCCATAGGAAATAATAGAAACTCAAATAATTTGTTCCACAACCATTTATTCATAATTTCTTCAGTTTATAGTCCATATAAATAGCACTGTGACCAGGTTGCGTAACCATAAAATGTTTATCCACAAATGGAAGCCTCCACAAGGGGATTAGAAGCAAAATCCATCAGGAGCTACAGAGTATAAAAGGAGAAGAGAGTCGCCTCTAAGTGTAGTAATATGGTTACATTTAATGAAGGTACAACATTTAGCAACTTACATGGTTGATGATTAAAAGAGGCACATCCAAGTATGCAGGCATCCAGGGGAAAACCGTCCACATAGACGGTCCTCCGCACCGCCGGCTCTCACCGCTGTCAGTCTGCAATCGTGACCGGGAAGACTACCCTGCAGTAGAGCGATCTGAAAGCGTGGCTTGAACCGCTCGTGGAGTGCAGTGTGGAAGGGATGACGTCGATGGCGGTGAGGAGGATGGTATATATGGACGGCTTTACCCCAGATGCCTGCATAATTAGCTGTGCCTCTTATGTAACCATATTGCTACACTTAGAGGCGCCTCTCTTCTCTTTTATACTCAGTTGTGACATGACGCTACTTGTATATCAAGACATCGCTTGTATATTAAGTCAAAATTTATTTAAAAATTTTGTTGGTCTTGCAAAATGCTCTCAAACCAAGGTTTTGCTGTACAAGACTTTCCTTTTTTATCCCATTGTCCGAACATGTGCTGCTAAGTGAAGTCTGCATTAAAGAGCATCCGTTTCCTTGCATGGACAAAGCAGAGGTTCAATTTAAAGCTAAAGTAAATGTCTTCCCTTGCAGTGGGTCTGCCCCCACACTGCATGGGTTAATTGCTCATTTAGTCAAATGGTAAGAGCAGTTTTACTTACCTGACCCTCCACTCAGTGGCAATGAATTGTTACATACTGTAGTTACATAGTAGGTGAGGTTGAAAAAAGACACAAGTCCAACCTATGTGTGCGATTATATGTCAGTATTACATTGTATATCCCTGTATGTTGCAGTCGTTCAGGTGCTTACCTAAAAAAAACTGTTAAATTATTGATGCCCCCCACTGAAGCCACTGCCTGTGGAAGGGAATTCCACATCCTTGCCGCTCTTACAGTAAAGAACCCTCTACGAAGTTTAAGGTTAAACCTTTTTTCTTCCAATTTTAGTGAGTGGCCACGTCTTATTAAACTCCCTTCCGCAAAAAAGTTTTATACCCATTGTGGGGTCACCAGTATGGCATTTGTAAATGGAAATCATATCCTCTCTCAAGCGCCTCTTTTCCAGAGAGAATAAATTCAGTGCTCGCAACCTTTCTTCAGAACTAATATCCTCCAGACCCATTAGCTTTGTTGTCCTTCTTTGTACTCGCTCCATTTCCAGTACATCCTTCCTGAGGACTGGTGCCCAGAACTGGACAGCATACTCTAGGTGCGGCCGGACCAGAGTCTTGTAGAGTGAGAGAATTATCGCTTTATCTCTGGAGTTAATCCCCTTTTTAATGCATGCCAATATTCTGTTTGCTTTGTTAGCAGCAGCTTGGCATTGCATGCCATTGCTGAGCCTATCATCTACTAGGACCCCCAGGTCCTTTTCCATCCTAGATTCCCCCAGGAGGTTCACCTCCTAGCGAGTAGATTGCATTCATATTTCTGCCACCCAAATGCAGTATTTTACATTTTTCTACATTAAACCTAATTTGCAATGTAGTTGCCCACCCCATTAATTTGTTCGGATCTTCTTGCAAGGTTTCCACATCCTGCGGAGATGTCATTGCCCTGCTTAGCTTAGTATCATCTGCAAATACAGAGATTGAACTGTTTATCCCATCCTCCAGGTCGTTTAAAACAAATTAAACAGGATTGGTCCCAGCACAGAACCCTGGGGGACCCCCACTTTCCATCCCTGACCATTCCGAGTATTCCCCATTTATCACCACCCTCTGAACTTGCCCTTGTAGCCAGTTTTCAATCAATGTACTCACCCTATGGTCCATGCCAACAGACCTTACTTTGTACAGTAAACGTTTATGGGGAACTGTGTCAAATGCTTTTGCAAAATCCAGATACACCACATTAACGGGCCTTCCTTTATCTAGATGGCAGCTCAACTCCTCATAGAAGGTTAATAGATTGGTTTGGCAAGAACAATTCTTCATGAATCCATGGCGATTACTGCTAATAATACAGTTTTCATTACTAAAATCTTGTATATAGTCCCTTATCATCCCCTCCAAGAGTTTGCATACTATTGATGTTAGGCTAACTGGTCTAATTCCCAGGCCCTAATTGCACCTTTACATATCTTGTTGCATTTTTTGTAAGGTCTGAATGCTGATGATGATCCCTCAGCCTTGTATTTTTTGAAGGCCTTCTCTTTTGCTATTATATGCATTTTTACATTAGAGTTAAGCCATCCAGGACTTTTTTCGCTCTTTTAAATCTATTTTCCAATGGAATGCACTGGCTAATGCCCTTATTTAATATGCTCTTAAAGCAAACCCATCTCTCCTCCGTGTTCTTTGTTTCTAAGATTTTATCCCAATTTATCTTCTAGCAAGGTACGTCGTTTAGGGAAGTTGGCTCTTTTGAAATTCAGTGTCTTTGTGTTCCCCTTGTGTTTCTCATTTGTGCGATTTATACTGAAGCGAATTGACCTGTGATCGCGGTTTCCTAAATTGCCCTGCATTTCCACATCTGTGATCAGGTCTGTATTGTTGGTAATCAGTAGATCTAGTAACGCCTTGTTTCCAGTTGGTGTGTCTACTATCTGACCCATAAAATTGTCCTGCAAGGCATTTAGGAACTGTCGAGCCTTAGACAAATGCGTGGTTCCCTCTGTGCAGTCTATGCCTGGATAATAAAAATCCCCATCATGATAACACTTCCCATCCTTGCTGCTAATCCAAATTGTGATAGGAGGTCAGCCCCCCTCAGGTTAGGGGGCCTATAGCATACTCCCAGTATTTTATTACCCTTAGTTTCATACCTTTGGAGCTCTACCCATAAGGATTCCACCTCCTCCCTAGCTCCTTTATTGATGCCATCTCTCACATTCACTTGTACATTATTCTTGATATATAGATATACCCATCCCCCTTTTTTTACACTCTCTATCCCTGTCCTTCAGCGTCCTCAGCTCCGCCCTGGCTTCAGTCTTAATGATGCCAGAGGACCTTAGACTGCCAGAGCATAAAAGAGAAGAGGCTGCCAAGACTGGTCAGTAGTGCAAATGAACCTGTGGGAGTGGAGATTCAGGTAATTAAAACTGTTTTACCTTGTCCCCCTAGACATAAACAAGCAGTTAAAACTAGAGGTACAAGCAAACCTTTTTTCCCCCCATTTTAGAGTAAGGAAGGGTTATAAGCCCTGTAAGGTTTTTTGTTGGCCTCTTTATCCCAATGGGGGAATTGACCTTCACTTCCGGTCCCATACCCAAAACAGGAAGTGAAAGGAATTCCCTGCAAACTAAGTGAATTTCTTGGGGACCCCTAGGTCACCAGAACTAGTGTCCCTGTTGGAAAATGTACCTACTATTACTTTTCTGGGAACAACCCAACCCTTTTACTTTCACTGTTAAAAAGGATAAGTTCACCTATGTTAAAAAATAATAAATGCACATCCTTTGTAAAAATAAATAAATAAATAAAAAAGCATAACTTTTTTTTTTTTTTACTACAAGCCTGCAAAGCATCACTTCCACTGCACAGTGGAGGTAAGTATGACAAGTTTTTTTTTTTTTTTAATAACAAACACCCACGAGCCTTTACAATCACTTTAACTCTTGCGTGGCATGGCCCCACTATGAGGGAGGACTTTACATCTTTTCAACGTCGACCCCCTAAATCTTAATAGACTTAATTTTTATACCCTGCTGCCATTCTCATCTAGGCTAGAATGATGTGTACCCCATTCCAGCACCATCCTATCCACGTCAGATATCCCGAGGCATCAGCTTACAGACAGCAGCAGGAGGAAGAGGGCACAACTGGTGGCATGTCATTAGGGGCCAGATCCCAATGACAACAGGAAAAAAGATGGCAGCATGGGACCCAGCATGTGGCAGCAGATCACAGCTGAACTCACTGGCCATGTACTTTATGTGAGCATCACCCTGCAACAAAACATTAAGGGGGGACTAATAGCAAAAAGGAGGGACATGACAAAAGGAATGACAGAATGGAAAGCCCATAGAGAATAATGGAACCAAAATATAATGCCCATAGAGAATAATGGAACCAAAATGGAACGCCCATAGAGAATAATGGAACCAAAATATAATGCCCATAGAAAATAATGGAACCAAAATGGAATGCCCATAGAGAATAATGGAACCAAAATATAATGCCCATAGAGAATAATGGAACCAAAATGGAATGCCCATAGAGAATAATGGAACCAAAATGGAATGCCCATAGAGAATAATGGAACCAAAATGGAATGCCCATAGAAAATAATGGAACCAAAATGGAATGCCCA
This sequence comes from Lithobates clamitans, assembly GCA_037952925.1. Lineage (NCBI taxonomy): Eukaryota > Metazoa > Chordata > Amphibia > Anura > Ranidae > Lithobates > Lithobates clamitans. The sequence goes on from JBBGZY010000189.1 coordinate 1,164,462, forward strand.
TAGAGAATAATGGAACCAAAATGGAATGCCCATAGAGAATAATGGAACCAAAATGGAATGCCCATAGAGAATAATGGAACCAAAATGGAATGCCCATAGAGAATAATGGAAACAAAATGGAATGCCCATAGAGAATAATGGAAACAAAATGGAATGCCCATAGAGAATAATGGAACCAAAATGGAATGCCCATAGAGAATAATGGAACCAAAATGGAATGCCCATAGAGAATAATGGAACCAAAATGGAATGCCCATAGAGAATAATGGAACCAAAATGGAATGCCCATAGAGAATAATGGAAACAAAATATTTCAATTAGTGACAGAATCTATAGTCATATCAAATGTCTTCCGGATGGAAGAAACTGGCCATAGATAGACGAATGTTTGGGTCAATTCAGCGGGGACACATTTGCGATTTGTCATTTTCCTTGCATGTAGAGTCAGCAATCAAACCTAAACGTTATATAATGCATGTTAATTATAATACATAAATATATGGTGGTGATGTGTGGAGGAGAAGGGTGATAACTGAAGGTGAGTGTATTGTAGATGATGATGATTCTGCAGGAAGATGAGCAGTGAGATCCTCATATCACACAGTGCTCAGGGAGAGGTGTAGAAGAATGGGAAGTAGGACACATATGGGGAGAGGAGAAGGGGGAATGTGTATTGAGAAGTGTGATGTCTGACCTGAGGCTCACATTGCTTGGCTGTATAGGACACCTCTCTCCCCGCACTCCGGTCCCTACTCTCTGAGAACACCGAGTCCTCGAAGCAGAAGGCAAACTCCATGTTCCCTACGAACTACAATACAGTGAGCACCGCATTGTCCAACAATCCACAGATTCCGATCGGAAACAAATCCACGCACAGCCGTTCCCACACACACAAAAGTACACACGCTTTCGTTTACGAGCTCATCCTGCGCATGCGTCAGTGCTGGAGCGCTGTTGACAGGTCTGTGCTGAGTTCTTGCAGCGCATGCGCTGTTATGTAACATACCGCTCAGCGGAACGCATGCGCTGCTGCAGTGTCTGTGCTGAGCTGATGATCAGATGTAGAAAGTTGTGGAGCTGATTGAGGTAATTCAAGTCTCATAGGAAGCCGGTGCCTGGTATGTCATTGCATGTATATGGGATGAATGGTGTGTAGGGGGCTCGGCTTGTATTTTCATTTTCATGTTCATGGAGGACTGGATCTGCCTCTGATAACCCCAATGTAGCTGGAGGCAGATTACCCTGACAGACCCCCCCCCTCCCCTCCCCCCTGTCTGTGCACAGGGTCAGGCTTTGTCAGCAGTATTGAAATATTTACAGATTGGTTAAAAAACATCCCCTGTACTTATCAATATTTAACTCCTTCAATATGAGGGGAAAAAAGTAACAAAGTAGATCTAATGGCAAAACTTTTAATTTTTAATGTAAAATGTTACTAAACCCACAACAGTAATGTCAGTCTGTCTGTATATGCAGAAAAGCATGCTTGTTATACTCACTGTGGAACCTAAAGGCTTCATCCTCTGCATTGTGTAAAATGGCTGTTTGATCCTGTGTTCTCTGATCCTCGGCTTCTTCCACAGTCCTCTACCCATCTCCTGAGAGTACAGAGCCTTGCAGTCACTCTGCACATGCTCAGTTTGGTGTGTAATGCTAGAGTTTTTTTTTATTTATTGGGAGGGTGCATGTGATCAGCACAGGGCCAATCAACACTATCCAGACAGAGGGTCAGGGGTCAAGCTGCCTCACGGGACAAGCAGGGAAGAAGGAAAACTTCTCTTACAAGCTTTAACCAGACACTGATAGAAGTCACAAGACTGCTCTATACTGCTGATAAGAAAAGGTAGTAAGCATGGTTATATTTACTAAAATAATTGCATTTCTGTGTACTGTGGGAGACCAAATATAGTGAGTGCAGGGTCCTGGGTTTAGTAACACTTTTAAGTTTTTATTGCTGTCTGTGCCCCCGATCGGGAGATTCCCCCTCTCCATTTGTCGTGTACCGTTATCATTGAAGGAAAAAGAAAATCACAAGTTTTCGGTTGTCCCCAGAACAGGAATAGAGGGGAAATCTAATGGGGACGCTTTTTCTGGTGAAAGCCATGAATTCCATCGCTTTGTAGGGATTTCCTCTCTAAGACCACATACACACTATACAACTTTTGTTGTCTGATTTCCTTTAGATTTACCAAAAGCATTTAGTGCAAGGACCTGCCTGATTTCATACAAATTGAAACTCTTAAAGAGGAAGTAAACACTGATTAGTTTTACTTCCTCTTTTGCTCACTGCAAAGCCTGCAAATGAAAAGCATAATGGGCTAGTATGCATCCCTAGACTAAATGAGCATTTAATGTGATACAAAACTGAGAAGTGTTAGTTGGCATAATTCATTCACATATATTTTATATATACAGTATCTCACAAAGGTGAGTACACTCACATTTTTGTGAATATTTTATTATATCTTTTCATGTGACAACAGTAAAGAAATGACACTTTGCTACAATGTAAAGTAGTGAGTGTACAGCTTGTATAACAGTGTAAATTTGCTGTCCCCTCAAAATAACTCAACACACAGTCATTAATGTCTAAACCGCTGGCAACAAAAGTGAGTACACCCCTAAGTGAAAATGTCTAAATTGGGCCCAATTAGCCATTTTCCCTCCCCCAGTGTCATGTGACTCATTAGTGTTACAAGGTCTCAGGTGTGAATGGGGAGCAGGTGTGTTAAATTTGCCTCATGGCAAAGAACTCTCTTGAGGATCTGAAAAAAAGAATTGTTGCTCTATTTAAAGATGGCCTAGGCTATAAGAAGATCACCAAGTCCATAAAACTGAGCTGCAGCACAGTGGCCAAGACCATACAGCAGTTTAACAGGACAGGTGATGGATTGGCCAAGCATGTCTCCAGACCTAAACCCCATTGAGCATCTGTGGGGCATCCTCAAATAGAAGGTGGAAGAGCGCAAGGTCCCTAACATCCACCAGCTCCGTAATGTCATCATGGAGGAGTGGAAGAGTACTCCAGTGGCAACCTGTGAAGCTCTGGTGAACTTCATGCCCAAGAGGGTTAAGGCGGGGGGGCGTGTCCAAGATGGCAATGGGAGAAGACGCTCTAACAGCTCCTGGAGTCCGGCTCATTAATCCTGCTTTTATCTGGTGCAAAAGACCTAATTGTGTGTATCGGTCCGGGTTACTCAGCGGTGCCTCCGGGTCATGACTGGCGGTAAATCCCGTTGCTCCAAATCCACAGCAACCTCATTAGATTGGGCAAGGACCAGGGGACAGGCAGCCATTACAGCGCACATGGCGTCTCAGACAGAAGCCTCTGTCTCTCCCCCTGCAATAGTGGCAGACCTTGTGGCCGCCATGCAGACTATTGCAACCGGCCAGACTGCACTTATGGACAAAATAGACCACCTGCAGATGAATGTGGATTTTATTCGCAGGGATTTGGACTCCTTTCACGGCCGGGTGGGGGAGGTGGAGCAGAGGATCTCCGCGACGGAGGACTCCATTAGAGATCATACAAGTGACCTCTATACCCTTAAAGTTAAGGTCAAGACATTGGAGACCAGAGCGGAAGACGCAGAAAATCGCAACTGGCGTAGTAAACAGGAATCAGATGCAGGTAGTAGGTACAGGACACACAGGAAGCTGACGATAATCCAGCAACCTGCATGCATCTGCAGCAGGCTTAAATAGGCCAGAGGGCGCCAACAATTGTCACAGTGCACGCGTTAGCGTGCGCATCTACGCGCACCCACCATTGCGCACCTGTGTGCGTGCAAATGCGCACAGGGATCCGCCCGGGGCAACCATGACGGGTACTGGCAGGATTGCCAGTCCTAAGGCCATTTCACTGACACTTAGGAGGCTCTGGGTTGGTCATTTATACCATTCCACTTATCTCAATCTCGTGAGCACCGGGAGAAGCGGGCGGATGGCCCCCACGTGGATCTGTACCGAGAGAGGAGCTGGCGGGTGGCCGAACACCCCCCCCTCCCGGCATGAGCACCGGGAGAAGCGAGGCAGACGATCCGCACATGGGTCTGTACAGGGAGAGAGAAGCTGGCGAATGGCTGAACAAACCCCAACCCCCGGCGTGAGCACCGGGAGAAGCGGGGAGAAACCATGGGGTGATAAGAAGGTGGGTGGGCGGGCGGGCGGTCTCCCCGGTGGTGCCCGGTGTGAGCACCGAGAGAGGCACTGCCACCACTGTTGCAGCCGACCGTCACTCAGCAAGAAAACCGAAAGTGACGTGTGTCGGCGTAACCCGGAAATGATCCAATGAAGGATCTGTGGGAGGAGGAGGAGGGATAAATAGCCCTCAGACTCCTCTTACAAATCCAGGCTAGCCTGCGGCCAGCCTTCAAATATATTTTAGCAGAGACCCTAGGGAATAAAATGTCAATTGCTGCAATATTTTATGTCACACTGTATTTGCCCAGCGGTCCTTCAAACACAATTTTATTTGGAAAAAATACACTTCAATGAACAAGAAAAAAACGAAACAGTGAAGTTAGCCCAATTTTTTTTGTTTTAATGTGAAAGATGATGTTACGTCGCGAGAATTGTGATTTGTCTTCTAAGCGTGATTCTCATTTTAGCCAGAATCGTGCAGCTCTAGCGTATACCTTCTGCCTCCTACAGAATTCTGCCTCCTACAGAACTGTCTCTAGAATTGACCTGGTGTACGCCAGGGGTCTGTCCTTTCCAGGGTCCGGAATGTCACCATTCTCCCCAGGGGTATCTCTGATCAAGCTCATATTTCCCTGCAGCTCAGTTTATAGTGTCCTTCAGCAGAAGGCTTGTTGCGTTTGTCTAGGTTCTGGCTATCTGACTCGAGGGCTGACATCCCCTGCAAGACTGATATGATCAATTTTTGGAACTCCCAGAATTGCACGGTTTCTAGCCCTACTACTTGGGATGCATTTAAGGCCTGCAAAAGGGGTATCTTCCAGGACCATATTGGGAGGGTGCGTAGGGGTGCCCTTAAGGAGCTACAGGAGGCAGAAAATAAAGCTTTGGCCCTGGAGACTATTTATGCTAGCGATAGTAACCCTCTGGTGTATTCCTCTCTCCAGGCAGTTCTGTGGGATGTCTCCCTTATCCGTATATCTGCCACGAAAATTCACCTGCTACGAGTCAACGGATCTTTGAACAAGGGGAGAGGAGAGGAGATTAATGCTAGGTTTGCTAGGTTTGCCTTCTATTATCAGGAGCTTTATAGCTCCCAAGTGACATACACTGAAGGAGATCTGCATACATACCTGGCCTCAGCTGACCTGCCATGTCTTACAGACTCGACTAGGGAGAGGCTAGATAGTTGAATTTCCTTAAGGGTAAATAGACTAGCGGTCAAATAAATCTCTGCAAGCTGGGAAGATGCTGGGCCGGGATGGGTTCCCGGCGGAATCCTTCAAACATTATGCTGACCACCTGCTCCCCAAATACCGTGAGATGCTACTGAAGGCCTTTGAGGAGGGCTCCTTGCCCCCATCCATGTCTGAGGCGGTGGTGGTGGTCCTCCCCAAGCCTGGCAAGGACCCTGAACTATGTTCCTCCATAGCAGCCGATATCACTCCTGAAAGTGGAGTTCCACCCAAATATGGAACTTCCGCTTTTCGGATTCCCCCCTCTCCGGTGTCACATTTGGCACCTTTTCAGGGGGGAGGGGGAAGCAGATACCTGTATAATCCAGGTATTTGCTCCCACTTCCGGGCATACATAGCCGCAGTATCCGCGGATACCTATCCCATATCCGGCGCCTCCTCCCCCCCCCCCCCCGCTGTCTTCTGGGAGACACAGCGGGATTGCGCAGTGCGACTTGTGCATGCGCAGTAGGGAACCAGGCTGCGAAGCCTCAAGGCTTCCCTTCCCGATTCCCTTACCGAAGATGGTGACGCCTCCACCCTAAGAGCCGAGGGACAGATCGGCTTTGGGTGCCGACATCGTGGGCGCCCTGGACAGGTAAGTGTCCACAAATACTGCAGCTGCTGACTTTAAAAAAAAAAAAATTCTGCAGAACTCCGCTTGAATGTAGATCTAAAAATTTTTGCTAAAGTTTTGGCCGGCCGCTTAAACTCTGTAATTACTGCCCTGATAAACCCTGACCAATCTGGGTTTATGCCGGGCAGAGGAACCAACATAAACATTCACAGATTGTTGATGCATGTAGCTACGGAGGACAGCCCGGGGGCGGTGGTATCCCTGGATGCCAAGAAAGCATTTGACTCGGTGGAGTGGGAGTACCTCTTTGCTGTCCTTCAAAAATGTATGCTTCTCCCAGCGCTCGGGTGCGTACCAACAACTCTGTCGCCGGCTTTCCCCCTGGGTAGAGGCACCAGGCAGGGCTGCCTGCTCTCACCGGGGTTGTTTTCACTAGCTGTGGAGCCCCTGGCCTTGCAGATATGGGCTGCGTCCATGGTCCCGGGGATCCAAGTGGGGGTGGTGGAGGAGAAAATATCCTTGTATGCTGATGACGCCCTCCTGTTTTTAACGGATGTCTCCTCCTCCCTCGCATCAATGACTTTGGATCATATTCTGGAGTCAAGGTCAACTGGGACAAATCCCTGATATATCCCTTACACTCTGCACATCCTAGGCCAGCCATGCAGACCCCGCTGGTATAGGTTGACACCTCTAAATATGTAGGGATACGCCTGGGCAGACCAGTCACCTTGTACTTCGACCTGAACCTGCTCCCCCTCCTGACCTCATTTTCGCGATGGTGTGCCAGGCTGGAAGTCACTCCCTCCTACCCCAGTTGGCAGGGTGAATTTAATAAATGATCTTCCTCCCCAAATTTCTTTTTCTTCAGAAATTTCCCAGTTTTGCTTCTGGCATCATTCTTTAATAAATTAAAATCTATAGTTTATTTCCTTTATCTGGCTAGGGAGAGTGCAAATACTTGCGATATCCACGCTACAACTATCAGTAAGCCAGGGTGGTCTTGCTCTCCCAAACTTCCAACAGTATTTATTGGGTGGCGGTCCTGGTGACGGTCCGTTGGTGGTTCTCCTAACCTAGGGACAATCCCGCAGTGACTTTGGAGGCAGTGATTATGGGGTCATACTCTACGCTGAGTAATCTAGTATACCGAGGGGTAAGGGCCAACTCTATGATAACTACTTTGATGCGCACGACAATAACAGTGTGGAACCGGGTCAAGGCGTAGCGTCGCCCCCCCACCATCCACCCCCCCCCACCCCCGAGAAATGCCTCCCTTATGTGCCCCTGTGGGGCAATCCCAACCTCCCTCACCTGTGGGGTAGCATACCCGACCCTCAAGTATGGGCCTCTAGAGGGGTGGTGAGGTTGAAATACCTGGTGACAGAGGGTAGGCTGAGTACTTTTCCAGAACTCAAGATAGCGTATAACCTTAAAGGTATCTGCAGGTGAGGCACGCCTTTCAACACCAGTTTCCTGGTGGAGTTACGCTCGAGTCAGAGCCAGTAGAACGCCTTCTGTCGTCAAAAGTTCTGCATGTTCCCCGATCCTCACTGTACTTCCACCTCATGATAACTCCATCCTCTAAACTGACCAAGGTCTTTTTGAAGTGGCAACAAGATATCCCTTCTTTAACTGAGGAGGACTGGGAGGACTGTGTCTCTTCCTATGTCACGAATTTGATCTCCTGCACAAGATCGCTTTATTCAATCGAAGTTTCTGCATAGAGCTTACTATACGCCTCAGAGACTAGCTGCTATTTACCCTGATAGGTCCTCGTCATGTCCACACTGTGGGAACATGGAGGCTTCTTTTCTACATATGATTTGGTCATGCCCCCTTTTGCAGGAGTTTTGGGAGTAGGCCCTTGCGGATATTAATCAGGTTGCAGGAACTACCCTTGCGCTAACCTCTGAGGTCACATTGAATACAATAGCAGACTCCACTGTGCGGAAATATACCAAACTATTCATAAAATACGCTACATACTATGCCCGTAGAGAGATTTTGCTGAAATGGAAGGTTAGACTACCTCCCTCCGTTGTCTGCTGGAGGAACACCCTGAATAAAGTACTACCTTTTGTATAGAATTACGTACATTAATAGGAACTGTCCAAGTAAATTTGACAAGATCTGGTCCTCCTGGATAGACTCTTAGGGCTCCCTGCAAATGGAGATTTATCCACCTAGCCCAGAGGTGGACCCATAGAACTGAACATGCTACTTGACTGGGCCTCCGCCGGTTTGATTGCGGTTCCCCTCCCTCTTGCTCCCCCCCCCCTCTTTTTAGTGATCTCCTCCTTTTATCCTCGGGCCCCCCCCCCCCCATTCTATCACCCTGCCTCTTCCCTCTCCTACCCTCCATTCCCTTGGGCTCCCCTCCCCCCTTTTTTCTTTTTTCCATATGAGACTCTCAAATGTCTGTCCAGGTTTAGGTGATGATGTGATCCTGACTTCTGTCAGCGGCTCCAAATAAGTAGTCTATTCTGTTAGTTGTTTATGAATAGTCTCCCCTTGTACAGTTTTCTCTGTGTTGTGAACATGTGTACCTTCACTTTTATGTATGCCATGCAACTATTTTCTGTTACTGACATGCGATTACTTTAATTAAAAGCTCTTTTTAATTGTAAGAAAAAAAAAAGAGGGTTAAGGCAGTGCTGGAAAGTTAATGCTTGCCACCTGAAATATTTACACTTTGGGCCCAATTTGGACATTTTCACTTAGGGGTGTACTCACCTTTGTTGCCAGCGGTTTAGACATTAATGGCTGTGTATTGTTATTTTGAGGGGACAGCAAATTTACACTGTACTCACTTTTGTGAGATACTGTGTGTATATTTATATATGTGTGTGTGTGTATATGTACAGTATCTCACAAAAGTGAGTACACCCCTCACATTTTTGTAAATATTTTTTTATATCTTTTCATGTGACAACACTGAAGAAATGACACTTTGCTACAATGTAAAGTAGTGAGTGTACAGCTTGTATAGCAGTGTAAATTTGCTGTCCCCTCAAAAAAACTCAACACACAGCCATTAATGTCTAAACCGCTGGCAAAAAAGTGAGTACACCCCTAAGTGAAAATGTCCAAATTAGGCACAATTAGTCATTTTCCCTCCCCGGTGTCATGTGACTTGTTAGCGTTACAAGGTCTCAGGTGTGAATGGGGAGCAGGTGTGTTAAATTTGGTGTTATCACTCTCATTCTCTCATACTGGTCACTGAAAGTTCAACATGGCACCTCATGGCAAAGAACTCTGAGGATCTGAAAAAAAGAATTGTTGCTCTACATAATGATGGCCTAGGCTACAAGAAGATTGCCAAGACCCTGAAACTGAGCTGCAGCACGGTGGCCAAGATCATACAGTGGTTTAACAGGACAAGTTCCACTCAGAACAGGCCTCGCCATGGTCGATTAAAGAAGTTGAGTGCACGTGCTCAGCGTCATATCCAGAGGTTGTCTTTGGGAAATAGACGCATGAGTGCTGCCAGCATTGCTGCTGAAGTTCAAGGAGTGGGGGGGGGGGGGTCAGCCTGTCAGTGCTCAGACCATACACCACACACTGCATCAAATTGGTCTGCATGGCTGTCGTCCCAGAAGGAAGCCTCTTCTAAAGATGATGCACAAGAAAGCCCTCAAACAGTTTGCTGAAGACAAGCAGACTAAGGACATGGATTACTGGAACCATCTTCTGTGGTCTGATGAGACCAAGATAAACGCATTTGGTTCAGATGGTGTCAAGCATGTGTGGCGGCAATCAGGTGAGGAGTACAAAGACAAGTGTGTCTTGCCTACAGTCAAGCATGGTGGTGGGAGTGTCATGGTCTGGGGCTGCATGAGTGCTTTCGGGACTGGGGAGCTACAGTTCATTGAGGGATCCATAAATGCTAACATGTACTGTGACATACTGAAGCAGAGCATCATCCCCTCCACCAAGCCATGGCCAAGCATGTCTCCAGGCCTAAACCCTATTGACCATCTGTGGGGCATCCTCAAACAAAAGGTGGAGGAGTGCAAGGTCTCTAACATTATTATTATTATTATTATTATTATATAGGATTTATATAGCATCAACAGCGCTTTACAACATCAGGGAAGACAGTACAATTACAATACAATTGAATACAGGAGGGATCAGAGTGCCATGCTCGTTAGAGCTTACAATCTACTAGGGGGGGTCAAGTGGAACAAAGGGGAGTAGCTGTGGGGGATGATCAGATGGACAAAATGAAAATACAGTTGTTAGGTGTGGGTAGGATAGGCTTCTCTGAAGAGGAGGGTTTTCAGGGATTATTTAAAAGCTAATCGAGTGGGAGATAGACGGACAGATTGGGGTAAGGAGTTCCATAGGCTTGGAGAGGCTCTGGAAAAGTCCTGAAGGCGAGCATGGGAGGAGGTGATGAGAAAGCTAGAGAGCAGGAGGTCTTGAGAAGAACGAAGAGAATGATTAGGTTGGTATTTTTGAGACTAGGTCAGTGATGTAGCTGGGGCAGAGTTGTGGATTGCTTTGTAGGTAGTTGTTAGTATTTTGAATTTAATTCATTGGGTGAGCATAAGCTCCGCTCACCCATCCACCAGCTCCGTGATGTCCTCATGGAGGAGTGGAAAAGGACTCCAGTGGCAACCTGTGACGCTCTGGTGAACTCCAAGCCCAAGAGGGTTAAGTCAGTGCTGGAAAATAATGGTGGCCACACAAAATATTGACACTTTGGGCCCAATTTGGACATTTTTACTTTCCCGATGAGCGAGCCAGCTCGGCGCTGGCTCCCGCGACGGGGCTCGCAGGTGTCAAATCTCGCTGATAACAGCGGCGAGATTGACACAATATCGCGGTCACCTACTGTAATGAGTTTTTTACCGCTCGTGGACCAGCCACCTTCGTTAGAGGTCGGCACTTTGACGTAGAATATGGCAGATAGCTGCCATAACCCCAGTATTTTCTTCAACGGCGGGCGGTCCTCTTTCCGGTAAAAGCGGTTTCCATGGCAGATTTGCCGCAAAATCACTTTTATCGGCGGAAGGGGCCCCCCCACTTCGGTTGTCTCCGCAGCTTACCTGAGCCGATGCAATGTTCTCTCCTCAGTAGCATGGAGCTGAGTGAGGGAAAGATGGCTCCATACTATTGGATGACGGAAGCGACGTCAAACGTCACTTCCACCCAATGGTCTTAAAGGGGAATTTTTTTTTTTTTTATTGCATTGAAGTGTACATGTGAGATCTGAGGTCTTTCTGAAAAGAGGTTTTGTTTTTGTTTTTTCTATTACAAGGGATGTTTACAAAAGTGACCCAAAACCATTTTTTAAAAGGACAGTGTAAAAATAAAAAGTAAAATAAATTTTAAAAAAAGCACCCCGTCCCTCCAAGCTTGCGCGCAAAAGCAAACACATACATAAGTCGCTCCCACATATGAAAACGATGTTTAAACCATACATGTGAGGTATCGCCGCGATTGTTAGAGCGAGAGCAATAGTTCTAGTAAAAGACCTCCTCTGTAACTCAACTCAAAACTGGTAACCTGTAGAAATGTTTAAACGTCGCCTATGGAGATTTTTAAGGGTCAAAGTTTGTCACTATTCCACGAGCGGGCGCAATTTTAGGTATGAAATGTTGGGTATCCATTTACTCGGCGTAACATTATCTTTCACAATATAAAAAAAATTGGGCTAACTTTACCGTTGTCTTATTTTTTTTTTTTTTCCCAAAAACATTGCACTTGTAAGACCGCTGCGCAAATAGGGTGTGACATAAAGTATTTCAATAACTGCCATTTTATTCTCTAGGGTGTCTGAAATTTATCATTTTGTTCCCACAAATAGAGCTTTCTTTTGGTGGTTTTTATTTTTTGCTAAACAAATAAAAAAAGACCGAAAATTTTGAAAAAAAATAAAAGTTTTGTTTCTGTTAAAAAATGTTGTAAATAAGTTTTTCTCTTTCACTGATGGGCACTGATAAGGTGGCACTGATAAGGCGGCACCGATGAGGTGACACCAATGAGCGGGCACTGACGATGGGCACTGATATGCAGCACTGATGGGCATTGATAGGCGGCACTGATGGGCACTCATGGGTGGCACTGGTGGGCACTGATAGGCGACACTGGGCACTGAAAGGCTGCAAAGATGGGTTCTTATGGGTGGCACTGCTGGGCACTGATGGGCACTGATAGGCGGCACTGGGCACTGATACGTGGCACTGATGGGCACTGATATGCAGCAGTGATACGTGGCACTGATAGGCATCCCTGGTGGCACTGGCAGTGGTAGGCATTGTGAGTGGGCACTGATTGGCAGCTGCCTGGGCATTGGTTGGCAGCTGTCTGGGACAGATTAGTATTTCCCTGGGGGTCTAGGGGGCATACCTGGTGGTCCAGTGTGGATGGCTTCCCTGGGGGTCCTGGGCGGCATGATGGTGGTCCTGGGTGGGATCCGAGGGGGGGCTGTGCTGATAAACAATCAGCACAGACCCCCCCTGTCAAGAGAGCAGCCGAGCGGCTCTCCTCTACTCGCGTCTGTCAGACGCGAGTGAGGAAAAGCCGATCACCGGCTCTTCCTATTTACATCGTGATCAGCCATAATTGGACATGGCTGATCACGTGGTAAAGAGTCTCCGTCAGAGACTCTTTACCTGGATCGGTGTTGCGGGGTGTCAGACTGACACCCCACAACAACGATCACCGAGGTGCACGCCCCCGGGGGCGCGCAGCGGCTCAATATCCTGTGGACGTCATGTGACGCCCAGTCAGGATATTGAAACCTTTTTGCTGCTGTCATTCTGCTATATGGCGGGCGGCAAGTGGTTAGTGATTGTAAAGCTTTGTGTTTTTTTTTTTTTTTTTGTTATTAAAATATATATCACATATCAAAATATATATAAAAATAAATATATATAAAACGCATATCAAACTTGCCTCCAATGTGCAGTTCGTTTTGCACAGTGTGGCCCCGAACCTCGTCTTCTGGGGTCCCCCGGTGGCTCTCGCGGCTCCTCCTCGCATCAGTAAACCCACTGTGAGAAGCGCTCACCCTAGGGGTTACCTTGCAGGCGCGCTCCTGAGTCCAGCATTTGCGTGCATAGACACAGAATGCCGGACTCAGCCCCGCCCCCCCGGCACTTGCATCATTGGATTTGATTGACAGCAGTGGGAGCCAATGGCTGCGCTACTATCAATCTATCCAATCAAGAGCCGAGAACCCTGGGCAGAGAAGGTGAGCGCCGAGGGAACAAATGGGCTCAGGTGAGAAAAACGGGGAGGCTGGGGGGCCGGTCAGTGTCAGAAGTTTTTTTACCTTGATGCATAAGATGCATTGAGGTGAAAAACACGAGGGTTTACAACCCCTTTTAAGTGGTTAATAGTCTGGGTTTATTGACACTTTAACTCTTGTAGTGGGGGGGGGCCCTGCTGCAGGGGCGAAGTTTGCCTAATTCCAGAGTTCATCTTTGAGTAAACAATGGAGAGGAGGCAGTACACTGAGGTTATTTCTACCCCCTCCAAAATTGCTTGTGTTGCTCCATAGCAAGTCATCAGTGTCCAGCTATCCTATTTCAACCAGAGAGGTTAGATTGCTAAAAAAAAAAAAAAGTGGTTATATCTTGTGTTAACAATTGGCCTGTTAGAATGTGTATTTGAATGGAAGTCTTCTTACATGTGTTTATTTTACTTGTTCTTATTTGTAGGACTTGCCATAAATGAAGGAAGGCTAACAGCTTATTTTACTATATACATGCTGCAGACTCCTTTCTATACTGCCTGTAAACCTGCAACACTAACTGCCTCTTGTAACCATGAGTTTAATGCTCCGTGAATACAGAAGATATGCCCCCAAAGCTGCCCAGATCCTTCTCATCTCTGTCACATGGTTCTGTAGTGTTGGTGGGCTCTCCACCAGCGAGTCTTCCAGACTAGCTTCTTATTTTGGAACAAAAACCCGATATGAAGAAGTCAATCCCTTTCTTCTGGTGAATCCATTATTGGTTTCCAGAAAGCATGATCTACTGCCCAATACTTGTACACCTCTTCAGGTTGTGTCAGTGATCAGACATGGTAGGAGATATCCAACTCAAAAACAAATAAAGAAGATGAAGAAAATATATAACCTAATTCAACAAAGTGAAAGCAATTCAGAGCTGGTGAAGGAGCTACAGAGCTGGAACATGTGGTATGATGACTGGATGGATGGTCAGCTGGTAAAGAATGGAGAGGAAGACATGAAGAATTTGGCTTATAGATTGGCTTCTCTCTTCCCATCTCTCTTTACTGCAGACAAACTCGAGAAATGTAAGATGTCCTTCACCACCAGCTCTAAGCATCGATGTGTAGACAGCACAAAGTCTTTTATCAAAGGTGTGACCCACAACTACCTCCAACTCCCAGAACTGCCAGATACTGAGCAAGAAGGTAAGCTAGAGTGTTGTTCTTTTGAATCTGTCTTCACTGCCACCAAAATTGTGTGTTAACTATTGTTTTATTCCATTTTATGGTTTGTAAAACTGCATGCAACTTTTTGCTTTTTAAAAGATAGAATGGTGACAGGATTAGTAGAGTTTGACTTGTTCTGGCTAGACTATGCTTGCACATTTGAAAACTATAGCTCAAGCACTAATTGCAGTAGTCAGTAGAGCAGAATAATAGTATGCACTTGTCACAAATAATTATTGTTTTTCATTCAGTTACAATTTTTTATTAATTAATAGCCTTATCTACAAGTGCTGTTGGTCTGTGACAGTCTGTGATTTTTGGGGGGACCTGTAAAGCATTGCACCCACAATTGGCAGATCACAGGTATACTGCCACAGTCTTGCAGACTGTTGGTGTAGCTGTCTGGCTGTACCTTTGATACAGGCAGGCAGTTGCTGAATGGCAGGAAGCTCAATGAACTGATCTAGAGAGCTAAACAGTGCCCTGGTAGTTCATTGAGAAATACAAGCCGTCAGCCACAAAGGCTGTCACTACTTGTAGTTCATTGATTCACAGAGATCTGTGAATGTATGAGGCAGGAGGTGTGGGTACAGTGATAGGGGAGAAGATCCCCTGCCCGCTGTCACAAGGAAGGGGGTAGATGCTGAACATATTGCACCATAAATATGGTGATGGGTTATAGGGGCACCTCCCCTGAGTCCTCAGTTTTTTACTAGTGTCTGAAGGTAATGGAACTCTTATTCTTTGTGGAGAAATCGGCTTAATTTGTTTCTTAAATTTCTTTATTCATTTCTTCCTAAATTCTTGAGTGAACACCTCACTGTTTTCTAATGCCTATACAAAAGCTGTGTATGCGGCTGGGTTAAACCGCTGTAAAACCTTGGGTGCCATACCCGGACCCCATGATTTGGGGATGACCTATAATGTTGCTTTGGACATTTGATCCTGCATTGACACAGAGCTTGGCACTGGTGCAACACGTTGAGTCTGCTGCAGGGTGCCATACAGGTCCAGGAGTGTAGTCCATTGCTATGGAACTCAGTCCCTAAAGACCCCTTTAAGGGTATGCCCACCACAACGATCGAAGCCTGGACTTTATAAACAGTTCAATGTCATTCATGGATAAGTAAGATACCCCTTATCTCTGACCGTTACTGTATAAACATGGTTATGTTTGGAATGTATTTACTTCAGTGTAACATTTCAAATTTGGTGATCAAATTAAACCACTTAGAGCTCAGTCTCAGGTGGACAACCAGGTGTAACATCACACCACTGATCCCATACGTTACCACTTCTGGTAAGAGCCCTTTTAACCGTTATGCACGGACGGTAGGCAAAAAAGGGGGCCTTTTGGCAGGTGAGCCTAGGCACAGAGTGGCCGCATATTTGCGTCCCAATTTGCAGACACCACTGCACGCTCCCGACAGAGTTACCGGCGGCTAATGGCAAGCTCCCGATCACATCTTGGGATCAGGAGCTTTCCGATCATGTGACAGCCAATCACAGCGGTCACATGATCATAAACCCCACCCCTGCCTCCCAGCATCTAAAACCCCTTAAAGGGCCAAGAGGCAATTGCGCAATGGGGTTAAGGTATGCAGGGACTTCGTCCTGCCCTTTTGTCTTGAGGATTTGTTGCGGAACAGTCTACACCTGAGTTTCTGTGTACTCTTACTGGACGTGCTTGCCCTATCTCCTACACTGTACTCTATGAGTAACCAACAGGGGAATACCCCCATTTGTAGCTATGCTGGAGTTTAGGTGAAAAGGAGCCAATTTAAAACCGCAGGTGGATTTTCACTCTGCCAAAGACCCGCACAACACTCAACCTCGAAGTGACGATGCGCCCCTTGCAGCAGAGCAGGAACCATTTTTTATGTAATCTTTATTTTATTTTACAAAAAACATATAAAACACATAATGTACAATTGGTCTCCTCACATAGCATTGTAGGCTGTGCATTATAAACCTAAAGCCGCGTACACACGGTCGGACTTTTCGTCTACAAAAGTCCAACGGACGCTGACGGACTAAAGCTGGCTGGTAATCCGATCGTGTGTGGGCTTCTCCGGACTTTCAACGTACTTTTTTAGCCTCAAATCCGACGTACTTTAGATTTGAAACATGCTTCAAATCTTTACGTCGTAACTACGACGGACCCCGAAATCCGCTCGTCTGTGTGCAAGTCCGACGGACAAAAACCCACGCTAGGGCAGCTATTGGCTACTGGCTATGAACTTCCTTATTTTAGTCTGGTGTACGTCATCACGTACGAATCCATCGGACTTTTGTGTGGTCGTGTGTAGGCAAGTCCGTTCGTTAGAAAGTCTGCCACAAGTCCGCCGCAAGTCTGCCGAAAGTCCTCCGGAAGTCTGTTGGACAGGCTGTCGGACTTTTGTAGCTGAAAAGTCCGACCGTGTGTACGCGGCATAAGAGTCAGACATTGTACAACCACTTAGTCTAAATAAAGCAGAAAAAAAGAACGTGAAAACAAGGGGGCAAGGAGAGGGAGGGGAGTGGGGGATAAGGTTATCTCTACACCATTTCACAGCATAAAAGAGTCATAAAGAGTTTCTCGCCTCAGGCCGAACCCTTATTTTCTTGCAGCCCCCCACCTATGCGCCGGG
Source organism: Lithobates clamitans (assembly GCA_037952925.1). Classification (NCBI taxonomy): domain Eukaryota; kingdom Metazoa; phylum Chordata; class Amphibia; order Anura; family Ranidae; genus Lithobates; species Lithobates clamitans. The sequence continues at coordinate 1,181,462 of JBBGZY010000189.1, forward strand.
GGCCAGACTCGGCATCGAGGCCAGCAGAGACCCGGTAGGTGGGTCCCCCGGGAGGGGGGCTAAAAGCCTCCAACTTACCTCTGTCAAGGTGGGGGGAACGCAGGAACCGGTTTTAACACCAGTCTATGCATCTGATTCTAGCTTTATTTCAGGTATGCAACAAGCGGCCTATTTCAACTAAAGCAGAATTTTTGCATATAGGTCACATTTCTTTGGACGGATTATGGCCTTAATACAGCCATCAGAAAAGCAGATTCCCTGTTTGTTCCCTCCTTGGGATCTCGCGAGAGGCACCTTACTGCAAAATCTACCTTTGCACTGTGGATAAGGAACTTGATTGCAAGAGCTTACACTCAATCAAAAGCTTCCTACTGTGCCGTCTGTGCTCACTCCACCAGATCTGTAGTGGTTTCCTGGGCTTTTTGACACCAAGCCTCTGTAGCTCAACTTTGTATGGCTACCAGGGCTTTTTGGCACCAAGTCTCTGTAGCTCAAAAATGCATGGCTACCACCTGGTCTTCTGCTTATACCTTCTTCTTTTACCAGATGGATATCTAATCTCCTGTAGAGCTTTTGGCCGCAAGGTTCTTGCAGCAGTGCTCTGAACTGTTTTTTGACCTCTGCTGTGCTGGGCCTGGAGGCACAGTTCTGTTTGCTTAGTTGTTGACTACCCATCGTTTTCATAGCATGGGAACACCCCATGGTGTATGAATGTGTTTAAGAAGCATTATGACTTGCCTAAGTGTTCCATATCTTGGAATACAGGACACAGGCCAGCCTCCCTTCCTTTCCTTGGTAACACTGCATTGCATGCTACAAAACTGCCAGGAGGACTCCTAAAGTGAGATAGGGTTATAGAGAAAGGGTTGTCTGGGCGCTTTCCTAAAGCTTATTGGTGTCCAATCACCTGAAGGTATGTGCCTGTAATCCATGGTGTATGAATATGTTGCCTTTGTCCTGTACTGTACTCCAAGATATTGAATTTACAAGAAAGCCAAATTTTCCTGTTGTTTTTCTTTCTGAATAGGTGCATTTTTGAAGGATTTACTGATAAACATACAAAACAAAAGGGCGCAAAGGCCTAGTGAATTACGATCATCGTTTTATTGAATGTAAAACCAAGTGGGTGCATACTCAATAAAGCCAAGGTATAAAAACGTACAAAACCCAGGATACAGATCAGTGATCCAGAACACTCGGGGTCCTCACATGAATCAAACTACCTCTGACGCTTTTTAAGGGACATGTTCTCTTCAGTTCAGTTCAGTTCTTGAACATTTTTATTGGATTTTGTGAGCTTACTATTCATTTCAATAAAATGATGACAGTAATGCACTAGGCTTTTGTACCCTTTTGTTTGTTTATAATTTTTCAAGATTCCCTGATCTTGAGAGGGTACGTTGGCTGAACATTTCCGTTTTTTTGGTCTGAGATCTGATAGCTATCATCTTCCTGTATCTGTCCAGCTTCACCAGTATCCCTGAGCGCTACAGTGTCAAAGTGTTGATTCTCTTGTGTGAAGGATTTACCTATACCTGTATTGTTAATGCTAGCAATGATGATGAATATCACATGGTTGTGTGCACCCACTGTATGACCAGGGAGGCGCCTGACTTCAGATGGGATCTGATGTAGTATTCAAATGTGAGGCATAAACAGAGTCAAATGAACAGATGGTGGAAGCAAAAGGCAAACAGAGTTCAGAAGATATGCCAAAGATTGAAGCAGAGTTTTAATACAATTCAAGTTCACCAAGACAATCCAAATAGTGGAGCAGCCATAGGGTTATAAGACAAATAGAACCTTTTGATGTACTATAGTTCTTTTAAGAACTCCTGATGAAGTCAAGAGTGCACTGTCCCATGTCCTAACCTGCAGTATAATCGTCAGCAGTTGGCAAAGGCTCAAGGCTCGTCATTATAATTACCGTACTTATCAAGCTAGCAATTCACATATACCTCTCTGTAGTTTCTAGTGTTGTGTGTTTGTAAAGTTATATTAAAATATAATATCTGTATTTTTTTTGGATACAGATTTAATTTCTTGCGTTTTTTTTTTTTTTTTATATGCATATGATTCTGCAGCTTTCGCTTAAAGTGTCTGTGCCATTTTGGTAAGGTTTTCTTTCAAAGAAAGCATACGTTATGATTGAAAGAATACTGATGTCAAACAATAACACCTCCTTTTTGTTTTATCAGATATAACATGTAGAGAACCTGTGGTGAATGACACTCTCATGCGTTTCTTTGACCATTGTGAGAAGTTTGTGGTCCAGGTGGAAGACAATGACACAGCAATGCATGAAGTGGACAAGTTTAAAATAGGACCAGAAATGCAGAAAGTAATAAATAAAGTTGCTGATTTGTTAAGTATTCCTAAGGACCAACTAAATGCTGGTAAGCAGATATTTATATTACTAAAGTACTCATTTAAGATGTATATAGGACAAGTGTGAACTGTCATTTGTACCTCCTGTTTACACCACTTGGAATTTCTTGATGATGAGAGGGTGTGACTTAGTAGCACAGCAAGTGTGACACACAGGTGAAATATTGCTTGATGATTCATGTGTTCTTATTGCTTTAGCATTTTATTTTTTTTTCTAATGGAAACTAAGATTTGCAACAAAAAAGCTGTACCGTGGTACTGAAGGCAGTGTTGTACGTGTCAGTCATGCCTCTGTAATGGAGTGGGCCATTTGTAATAAAAATGTGGGCCAAAATAACAGCAAGTAGTGCAATAAGGTAAAGATCATGCTATAAAGTATACTTTCCATGATTCATCACTGAAGCTACATGGCATGGTCAGTTGCAGTAGTTTTCTGCTATAAAGGTACAATTATTCACAGTAATGTCCTTCCAAAAATCCTAATTATCTAGCTGTCTGCTGATACTTTGGCTTCAAAATATCCTAGGGGCTCTTGATGAGGGGGTAACCATACAAAAAACTTTTTTTTAATTGGGCCAGGGAAAGCTAGAACCTCTGTCTGGCTTTTCTTACTATGTATGTCTTGGTTGGGAGGCTATTTGTCACCTCCAAGGAAGGAAGAGTAAATCACTGCAAAGCAGCTATTCTCAATCGGGGTTCTGTGGAACCGAAGGTTTCTCAACAATTTGCAAGGGGTCCTTTGAGTTATGGCCGATTGATCCCCTATCTGATGGTGCCTGCATAATTCCAGGTCCAACGCCACATAGAAGATTTATTTAGCTGTCTGTAAGGGCACTATTCTGACCACTGGGGTACAGGGGACATTCTTCCTACTGATTCATTCAACCTATAAATTAATTTTAGCAGGGGTTCCCTGAGACCTGAAAATTATTCCTGTGGTCTAAAATGGTTGCGAGAGGCTGTTGCAACGGGGCATAGATGTCAGTAAGAATCTGATAAAAGATTTTATTAGCATCAGACCACGTTACATTTTATCCTGCTATTAATTCCTACATTTTCATTTCAGCTTTCTATTAACCATACACACTGACTAATCTGTACATGTCTTTGCTGTAGATTTAATCCAAGTAGCCTTTTTTACCTGCTCATTTGAATTGGCCATTAACAACACTGTGAATTCTCCGTGGTGCCGCCTGTTTGATGAAGAAGATGCAAAGGTGTGTGTCAGTGCAGAGACGTAACTCCAAGGTTGCTAATTATGATATTTTTTTTTATTTTTTTTTACATAATTTTTTGTTTGTATGGATAAAACGATATTTACATTTTCTGAACCAATAGTAAATTAACTTTAAAGTGGTACTAAAGGCAAAATCAAAAATGACATGAGTCTGTTACTAGCATTAAAGTAGTTATTAACCCAAAAGCAAATATTTATTATATTGCAGCTTACCTATTCTTATATGTGATGTCTTTTTCTTCTATTTTCATCTGGTGATCCAGAAAGGAAGTATGTTGTTTTTTAAAAGCTCTATTGCAGTTACAGGGATGTGACGGACCATTTCACACTGGCAGTAAAAGTAGGCGTTTAAGGTGTGTTTTTAATGCTCCTCACTTGCCTAGTAAAGCAGTCTGCAATTGATAACGTGGGCAACGCACTGACCTGTTCACATTATCAACACATGACATGAAGTGCTTACATCGCGTCGCTGTGCTTTAAAAAAAAAAAAAAAAAATGAAGCTACAAGTGGAGTTTGGAAGGAGTTGAAGCATCTCAACTCCTTCCATTCAAATCTGTGGTAACGCGCCATAAGCATGCTGGCATGTGTTTGTAGCTGATTAGACCTTGTTCACACAAAAAAAAAAAGAGTCTAGAGTGTTTTACTGCATGTGTCAATGCACATAGGGCGTTTTGGGTAGTGGTTTTTAATGTGGGTCAAATGCGCTGAACAATGTTACAGGTGCGTTTTGTTCAGCTTCAGTATTTTAAACAAGTCAGAATACGGCCTAATACTGGCAGGAGTGCTTAAAATTATCATCTTTTATTAATTTTATATAAAACCCTTTATCCCAAATGAAAAAAAAAACTGCTGTAACTCATTATAAAGTATTAGCTGGAGTTCAGCTTCAATTTGTTACCGTATTTAAATCTGCTAGTACAACTAATACTCCCCCCCCCCCCCCATACTTACAATGCTGCTGTCCAAAGGTGCCCCCTGTGCTCATTCATCCAGAGTGGTGTCTGTATAATGCAGTTGGTGGCCAAATCGCCAGGGAAAAACAGAGGGAAAAAATATGAATACAGCCGCCACTTCTAATGATTGGTAAATATGCAATACATTACTTTTTGGTTTTGGGTTTAGGCCCCTTTTACGCTTGTGTGACCTGAAAGTTGTGCGATTTTGCCACGACTTGAAGCAATGCCTGTAAAATCTTGAGGTCTATGGTCCTCATATTACATCAAAAGTAGGACCAAAGTAGTGCAGGGACTACTTTGAAGTCGCACAGAAATGAATGGTATGCATTGGAAATCATGGGAGTGTGAAAGGGACCGTAATACTACTTTAACAAGGCAGTCTTTGTTTTTCTGAGTCCCCTGCTATCTTTTTAACCTGTTTAATATTGCTGTTTAACAAATCAAGCTCGGCAGCAAAATTGGAAGTTAGAGGGTTAAAACAACCCATTTAACACAGACGGGGGTCATGGGGGGGGTTAGTGATCAATGTTTATTAATTTAGTGATAACCCTTATCCCAACAGAAAAAACAACCTTTTTCTGTAACTGCTTAAAATGTACTGGCCAAATCACAAGGTCAAGAAAACGAAATACATTAAACTAATGCAGCCAGGACATCTGAGAGATTGGTAGTTTGCAACATATTACATTATTTGTTTATGGGTTTTAGATAAACTTTAAAGTTGTGGTAAAGTCCTTCGTGTTTTTTTTTTTTTTTTTTCACCAGAAAAAAAAAAATACTTACCTGATCTGTGCAAGGGTCCATGCCAGCGCTCTTCGCGCCTCCCTCTTTTATGTGCACTGCCATAGAAAGCCGCTTCCTATGGGAGAGCAAGTGTAGGCGCACTCTCAAGCCGGGCTGTATGCATCCATAAACACAAACAGCGTACGCTTTGCCCCACCCCCTGCTCCCTCCTCACAGGATTTGACTGACAGCAGCAGGAGCCGCTGCAGTACAGCAAATGGAAGTTTGTGTTTTTTGTTTTTTGTTTGTTTTGGTTTTTTACCCTATTGCATAGAATGCAGTAAAGTAAAAAAAAATAAAAATTACTTTAGACATTGGTAGCAATGTCTTGAGCATTGCAGTGCCATTTATTATAAAGGACGCCCCAACACACTACTCCAAAACACTTACAATGCAGCATAATGTGGTGCAATGCATCAGAGGAAAAAAGAATGCATGTCACGATTTTTGCTGTGTTGTAATAAATTGGCAGTCTATTAAAATATTAAGGTGGTCTGGGAGAGAGGAGCTGGGGGAGCTTTGCTGCTAAGGGAGCTCATTGGAACAACTTTAATGTATTACTGAATTTTGAGGGTGAATGGCCACACAGTGCATGTAGCTACAGAGGTCAATAATGCCGTGTACACACGGGCGGACTTTTCGTCCGGACTGGTCCGACGAACCGAATCCGCCGGACAATCCGACCATGTGTGAGCTCCATCGGACTTGCAGCTGACTTTTTCGCTCAAAAATCTGACGGACTTTAGATTTGAAACATGTTTCAAATTTGTCCGACGGACTCGAGTCCGGTTGAAAAATCCACTCGTCTGTATGCTAGTCCGACGGACAAAAACCCACGCTAGGGCAGCTATTGGCTACCGGCTATCGACTTCCTTATTTTAGTCCGGTGTACGTCATCACGTACAAAATCCGTCGGACTTTGGTGTGATTGTGTGTAGGCAAGTCCGTTCATTCAAAAGTCCGTCGGAAGCTCGTCGAAAGTCCGTCGGACCAGTCCAGTCGAAAAGTCCGCCCGCGTGTACGCGGCATAAGAGCTTGTTTTGTGACCATTTTTTAAACTCTGTTACTCTATTTGCTTGTCTTCATGATTTTCTAGTTTGTGTACACGTGAATTGCCTGTCTCTGACCTGCAGAGATATGAGAAACCCTGCTTAAGAATGGTGTAGGTATCAACCTTGACACTTTCCCATTTCAATACAGAATATTAGTGGCGAATATTCTTATAGCGGCTAGACTTACCATAACGAAAATGTGGAAATCAATTGAGGCCCCTAACCTGTGTGATGTCATTCTTAGAGTCAACACCCATGCGTACTATGAATTACTGTTAGCACTTAAAAATTATAACGTAATTCACTTTAAGAAGCACTGGTATGTATGGATCATACATCCTAAGGCATCTACAGTACTAAAAGACTTGTACGCTCAGTCTTAACTACCACTAGGTAGCCTGTTGGTATCACTTATTCCTTGTAGAGACTTAAGCTGCTTTCATTTCCTGATTGGTTTGACTCGCTAGAATACATTGATTTACTAGACGACATCCTGTTCTCTCTTTTGTTTATTTAAGTTAGAATAGACCTGTTCACAGTTTGCTCCCCTAGGGGTCAATAGGTTTATTCTTGGAGATTTACTAGCTGGAAACTGAATTAAAGATATGAATTTGAAGGATTATTCACAATTATTATACTGACTTAATGTATTTATCAAAAATGTATTCGCTATACTATGTAACTGTAATAGTGTGAATCCTGTTATACTTTTCTTAATGTCTTTATTTGTTATTTTATGTTCTGATAACTAAATAAAAAAAAATTGAATGTTAAAAAAAAAAAAAAAAAAAAAAAGAATGGTGTAGTCTGTATTTATCAACTAAAAGACCACACCGTGTCTAAATTAATCTTATGTGTCTGTTGTGTAGGTCCTAGAATACCTAAATGACTTGAAACAGTACTGGAAACGTGGCTACGGGTTTGATATTAACAGCCGGTCCAGCTGTAACCTGTTCCAGCATATCTTCCAACATCTGGAAACTGCAGTCTCTGAAAGCAAAAGGTACTGTTATGGTTCTGTCAACTCTGTTTAACCCATTCATGATCAAGGTCAAAAGAAACCTTAAAGCCTAAATCTTAATAGATATTATTTTGTTCTATTATCAAAGGGGAAACTGGCTCAAAATAGATTTTTACACCTTGTGCACTTTTTCATGCATAACCAAAATGCATGTTGTTGTAAGTGGGACTTAATACTGTTCCTAAACTGTAGAGCTTCTGATCTGTTGGCCCAGTCTCAGCCAAAAGTTCCCACTGAACAAAAAAGCAAATTATGAACATCTGTCTGTGGGAAAAAAAGTGGACATTTAAAGAGTCTGCACAGTGGTCAAGGCATATGATGGTTAATAAGCATGAGTTATAGTATGCATTGTAAGTTAAGTGACTTGCCTTAAATAGGGTCTGTGGGAGAGGTGGACTTTTTTTTTTAGTCTAAAATATAGAACCCTTTAAGCGGGCTGAATTTTAAGAGGTACTTAAAGCGGCTTTAATTTTATTTTTATTTTTTTCCCCTGCTTACTTCTGCACAGTTCAGATACTGACCCACCTAGCGGATCCAGCGTTGAGATCCACTTCTGATTTGCTATCACTCTGTCCTGCACAATCACGTTTTGTTGTGACGTCATCAATAGGCACCGGCTTGTCCAGGTTCAGGCAGCAGCCCTACCGATGATGTGCCACTAAGCCCTCCCCCTCCTCCTTTACTGAATGGAGAGAGGTGCATATCCCAGGGTGCAAAGGGTGCCTAGTGTACGCCTAGGCGAATGATGTGTACAGGGGGCAGCCCAACCCCCCCCCCCCCTTTCCTTTTTTTTTTTTCCCTACATTTCTTCAGTCACTTTCTGACTTTCAGGTTTAGGCAAATTAAAGCGGTTGTAAAGATGTTTTTTTTTTTTTTTTTAAATAACAAACATGTTATACTTACCTTCACTGTGCAGCTCGTTCTGCACAGAGTGGCCCCGAACCTGGTCTTCTGGGGTCCCTCGGCGGCTGTTTCAGCTCCTCCCCGCAAGCATTTACCACCTTAATGCGAGGGCTCGCATGGTGGTGAGTGCTTGCGGGCGCGCTCCCGTGATACAGCCGGCGGCTATAGCCGCTCGCTGTATCACTCGGCCCCGCCCCCCGGCGCGCCGCGTCATCGGATGTGATTGACAGCAGCGCGAGCCAATGGCTGCGCTGCTTTCAATCCATCCACTGCAGCCAATCAGCGACCAGGCTGAGCTGCAATGAAGCTGACGAGGACGCGGACCGAAGATTCGAGGCGTCAGGTAAGTAAAACGGGGGGGCTGGGGGCGGCGGTACTGTCAAAAGTTTTTTCACCTTAATGCATAGAATGCATTAAGGTGAAAAAATTTTTACCTTTACAACCCCTTTAAGTCATACATTCTAGGAGCAGTTTTTAGGAGGGGAGGAGGGGTTTTCTCTGCTAAGTACACCCTCCTGCATACACACCTGAGCTAAGCGCAAATTGATTCCAGGAAATAAATGCTACATGAATCCTCTGCCCTTATTTAAGATGGCCACAGCCAGTAATGCTAGGAGTTGTTTTTCAAAGTGTTTTTTCGCAGCAAAATTAAGCATTGGGACATGGATGGATGGGGAGTTTCATTTTTAATTTCTAAAAATGAATTAAATGGTGTTTTCGGATTGTAGTGCTCAGGTGCATTTTAGAGCACATTGTCCAGAATTACCCAAAACATAAAAATATTTCTGCAAGTTTTCATATCTCCACATAGCTAACATTTTATATATTCCATTGTTAGTGTGGGTCTGCTATGGTACACGTACTTCACTCACACCATAAATTGCTGAGATACATTTAAAGCTGAACTCTGTGATCTAGCTATTTTTCAAATGCATATCCCTTTTCCTAAGCTCTGTTAAAGTGATATGGGCGGCACAGTGGTGTTAATTGGATCCTGTCTAAATTGACCCTAGTATGTGTATGAATGTGAGTTAGGGACCTTAGATTGTAAGCTCCTTGAGGGTAGAGACTGATGTGAATGTACAATGTGTATATATAAAGTGCTGCGTAAATTGGCAGCACTATATAAGTACCTGAAATAATTAATTAAAAAAAATTAAAAAGTTAAAGTCGTCTTGTTTGTTTTTAAACAAAAAAGAAAAAAATGTTATACTTGCTCTGTGCAGTGGTTTTGCACAGAGCAGCCCAGATCCTCCTCTTCTCGGGTCCCTTGCCAGTGCTTCATCAGATTTGGCGACCCGTCAATTTGTAACCGAAGTGAGGTTCTGTCGCCGCCATCTTGCTACACCCCGCACTCCTCCCCAGTAAGGATACACTAAGAAGGGGGCAAGCGGACATCTTGTTACACCCACCTGAGTTTTGCATTTCACACTTTTTTTTTAACAGTAAACTGAGCTTATATGGTAAAAAACAGTGTTTAGAAAACCGTCTGATTGTTTACATGTTGAATTATAAAATCGGAGGTGTTCTGTCAGATTAGCAAACCTGTGACATCGGTTTGTAGCAAGAGAGGTAACAATAAGCCGCCCTTGGTTCTCTCTCACTCCACTGCGCCAAAGACAGTGACAAAACTAAATGATTGTTGTGTAAATGAATACAAGATGTGTACATATACAGTGTACAGTGAAAAGCTGCCACTTAAATGTGTAAATTGTTCTGAATCCCAAAACTATACCTCTCACATGTGTACAGATAGAGATAGTGGCGCTAATATATATTTGTAAAGATATGAGTCAAAACAGCATGATACCGGTGACACTCTGATTCTATACAAAAAACAGTAATAAAGATAGAAATATAACACCCTGTGAAAAGTGTCAGTATAAAAATAAAAACATTACAAAAATCATAAACTGTGAAAAGTCCATGGAAAAAGTTCACATGAAAAAAATCCAGCACAACAGTAGTTTTTCAATCTTCCTATGTGATAGATCTTCTACTCTTCCACCACACCACTGTGATAGTGACACCACTCCCTCTGAAGAGCGCTATCACCAGAACGTATAGCCTCCCACTCTTGTGTTTGGCAAAACAGCAATTGAACCACACCTGGGTTGCATGTGAACAAACCTGTGACATCAGCAGGTTTGCCGCTGCTTTTAAAATTGAACATCTAAACAGTCCCTCGGATAAATACTGTATTTGACCTTTCATAAGCTCCGTTTACTGTTAAAAATAAGTGTGAAATGCAAAACTCCACTGGGTGTAACAAGATGTCCGCTTGTGTGTCCATTCAGACAAAGATCCACAGCTGGGCATTGGCTCAAAGATTTTGATTGAAAGCAGAGGGAACCAATGGCACCCACTGCTGTGTCTCAGCCAATAAGGAGGGAGAGTCCAGGACAGTTGAGGCTCTTGTGCAACATGGCTGGATCAAGATGGGGCTAGGGTAAGTATTATGCATAGAATGCATTAAGATAAACTTCTGCCTTTAGAACCACTTTAAACTGCTGACAATGTTTACATGATAGCCTATGTCAGGAAATCCTTGGAAAAGAAAGAGTACTCCTTATCTGCGCCTGTTTGGGGAAAGAACTACATTTCCCATTCTGCAAAAGGAAATGGAGGAAGTCACAGCCAGCGTGTGCACTGAAACTGAGGCGGACTAGAGGGCGGAGTTGGTGCAGAGGGCTGTACCTTGGGCATGCCAACATGGCCAGCTGCAGTCACATATACACATTGTGGGCAGCTCAGACCGGGAGTCTAAGACTGCCAAGTCCGCCCACTACAGTGAGCAGGTACATAGTTGCGTCCCTGCTTGCTGTACAGAACTACAGTGGGGCAGAGACTGGTGGCTGCAGGGGATACACAGCATAGCTGCCACCGGTCTTGGAATGCCACACTGCATGTGCACATTGCATTTCTTCAACATGACATAGTGGGGAAAGAAAACAGCAGCATATTCTATTAAGGTATAAAAGCACCATTACTGCCAGCTGATACATTTTCTACCCAGAGTTATGCTTTTAGGTTGGATGAACATGTTTCAATCTGATTTATAATCTCCTTTTAGATTTATAATGACTATACAGCTTGATAGACTGGAGTATGTGTATGTGTGTGTGTGTGTGTATATATAATATAATACCTTATATTACCTTTATAGTACCTTCGTAAGAAGCATTTCAAGGTTCTGGAGTGGCCTAGCCAGTCTCCAGATCTCAACCCCATAGAAAACCTTTGGAGGGAGCAGGGCTGGTGCAAGGATTTTTGACACCCTAGGCGAAACCTAATTTTGCCGCCCCCCGGCTGACTCCGCCCCCTTTTCCCTGTCTATGTAAATCCCACCTTTTTAATAAAGCCCCCATCAAATTCAGCCTCACCAGCGCCCATCAAATGTAGCCTCACCAACGCCCATCAAATGTAGCCTCACCAGCACCCATCAAATGTAGCTTCACCAGCACCCATCAAATATCAAATACAGCCTCACCAGCGCCCATCAAATGCAGCCTCACCAGCGCCCATCAAATGCAGCCTCACCAGCGCCCATCAAATGCAGCCTCTAGAGCGCCCATCAAATGCAGCCTCACCAGCGCCCATCAAATGCAGCCTCACCAGCACCCATCAAATGAAGCCTCACCAGCACCCATCAAATGCAGCCTCACCAGCACCCATCAAATGCAGCCTCACCAGCACCCATCAAATGCAGCCTCACCAGCACCCATCAAATGCAGCCTCACCAGCACCCATCAAATGCAGCCTCACCAGCACCCATCAAATGCAGCCTCACCAGCACCCATCAAATGCAGCCTCACCAGCACCCATCAAATGCAGCCTCACCAGCACCCATCAAATGCAGCCTCACCAGCACCCATCAAATGCAGCCTCACCAGCACCCATCAAATGCAGCCTCACCAGCACCCATCAAATGTAGCTTCACCAGCACCCATCAAATGCAGCCTCACCAGCGCCCATCAAATGCAGCCTCACCAGCGCCCATCAAATGCAGCCTACCAGTACCAATGAAAGAATGTTTACTTGCTGCAGGAGTCGGGACACAGACACAGTCCTCCACCACTGCTGCGCCTCTGACACTATGTGTGAACTGAGAGGCGGCTGCCTGCTGATGCTGAGACTTAGTTGCTTGCTGCAGAGAGAAGAGAGTAGGAAAACCAGTGGCCGGGCGCCCTAGGCAGCAGGGCGCCCTAGGCGGCCGCCTAGTTTGCCTAGTGGTAGCACCGGCCCTGGGAGGGAGTTGAAAGTCCGTGTTTCCCAGCGACAGCCCCAAAACATTGCTGTTCTAGAGGAGATCTGCATGGAGGAATGGGCCAACATACCAGCAACAGTGTGTGACAACCTTGTGAAGACTTACAGAAAATGTTTGACCTCTGTCATTGCCAACAAAGGGTATATAACAAAGTATGGAGATGAACTTTTGATATTGACAAAATACTTATTTTCCACCATAATTTGCAAATAAATTCTTTCAAAAATCAGACAATGTGATTGCCTGGATTTGTTTCCACATTTTGTCTCTCATAGTTGAGGTATACCTATGATGACAATTACAGGCCTCTCTCATCTTTTTAAGTGGGAGAACTTGGTGGCTGACTAAATACTTTTTTGCCCCACTGTGTGTGTGTGTGTATATGTATATGTGTGTGTATCTGTGTGTGTGTGTGTGTGTGTGTGTGTGTGTATATATATATATATATATATATATATATATATATATATATATATATATATATACACACACAATTAGTGTGTGTGTATAGATACTGAGATGGTCTAATTGGATTGTAATTGCAAACTCTGGACATTAAACCATAATATGAACAATGTTCATGTTATGAAAAGTCGATCAAACGGTCAACTTTTCTCAAGCAAGGATGGCTGTGCTGATTGAAATTTGTCTGGTTCCTGCTGGACCAGCTGAATTTCAATTACTGTATAACCAGTTGTAGTATGTTGGAACACCACATAACATGCATTCCTGCAATGTGTGTGTTTTGGGCATCCCTGTGCATCTCCATGCCAGTAAACACGGATTTGCACAGGGCACAGATTAAAATGCCCCATGTGAATGAGGCCTCATCCCTTATGGTGACAGCAAAAGGGTTAAGGGAAATCATACTGTAAGAAATATAGAGTCGGCCATTGCTGCCCAACTTCTGAAAGTGCTAGTTGCCTGGCTGTCTCTGGCTACAATACACTGATTCACTGACCTGAAACAAACATGCAGATCAGGTAGAGTTCAAATGAAATTGGAAAATTGAAATTCTTTTACTATCCAAAGTTAAAACAAGGGCAGAGGATTTAAAAGAAGGAAAAATGAAAAAATGACTGATGTTCCACTTTAATGCCTCCCGTTGTGTTCAAGAGCATTTGTGAAGGGTAAAGTCTACTTTTGGTGTAATGATCTCACTAAAACAGCCAAAATGAGGACAGTCAACATATAAAGCTATTTCATTTAATGCTGAAATGTCTAATTACGTTGTTACATATTAATATAGTTCTGGGTAAGGGATCTTTTGTTGTTTGAACCGAGTCACAGCTTACTTTTTAATATTAAAATGAACACATTCTTCATGTGGTTAGGGAACAAATTTCCCCATAATTGATTTTATGTCATTTTTAATCCTAATTTATTAAATGTTCATTATGTGACAAGCTGAATATGTTTATGCTACATTAATGCCCCCTCCCCCCATTCATTTTTCTTGCGTCACGTATTTCTTTCATAGACCATCTCGCAGAATGAAGAAATATAGACTTGTCTAGGGCTCTGGCAGCTAAATTAAGCACACTGTATATTTGTGAAATTCTAGTACAGTGTATGCAGTCAGGATGGGATTGTTGTAAAGTTTTACCAAGGTTAATGCTAAACTTCAAGCTGATATAAAAGAGGCAAACTAGTGCAGCTCTGATTTCATAATATAAAAGAATGTAAGGCGCTATACTGCAGTATCGCAATGTAGATCCATATCAGCAGCCAGAGAAAGATGCAGAGCCTGGTATGTGGACTTGTCTGGGTGGCCTCAGAGTGACCACCGGAATAGTTGTAAAGACAATATACAAAATCACACAGTTAAGATGCTACAGGGAGGTCCTATAAAAACAGTCTATGGAATGGCCTGTGTGGGGTAGATGCACTAACCAGAGCCTAAGATCCACAAGAGACAAGGAAATCTAGTTAAAATCATGCTTTAAAGAGGAAGTAAAGCCTCCTCCGCCGCCGCCATCTTTTCCGGAGTGACTTCCTGGTATCGCGGCTCCGGCACTGTGACTGGCCGGAGCCACGATGACGTCACTCCCGCGCATGCTCGCTGGTGCCGCCACTAACAGCCTGATCACCGTTAGAAACGGCACGCTCAGTGTGCCTGCGCCCGATGTCTACGGCGCATGCGCCTTAGACATCGGTGCCGCTATTTCTGCAAATATCTTTTAAACCTTTTAGATTTGGGAGATATTTCTTGCACCTACAGGTAAGCCTTAATCTAGGCTTACCTGTAGGTTAAAGTGGTTGTAATGGGTTTACAACCTCTTTAATGAAAATGGTGCTGTGCACACAGCTGCTAGTTGAAATACCCAAACCAGTGATGGAAGGGATGTGTCGGAGGTAGGGTGACCACATTTACAAACTGCCATTCAGGGACCCCCCCCCTTCCCAAAAAAAGCTGAGGGGGTGGGGGGATGTAGTCTCTGGGTTGATGGGAAATTTTGGTGGCGGGTGATTTGTCAGGCAAATGGCTGGTGTTGGCACTTAAGTCATCCCGACACCATGCTTGATATGGTATCAGGATGATCAAAACACATTATTTCTCTTACTACATTGTAATATATAATGAAATAATTAAGCTCGCCATAACGTAGAATCAATGGGATCCTTGAGCTTGTCACTTACCACCAGATGCAGTGTGCCACTGTCACTTGCCACCAGATATAGCTGATTACTTGATACTGTTGCCTGCCACCAGATGCAACTTGTTACTTGCCACCATTGTCTGCCACCAGATGCAGCTTGTCACTTGCCCCCAAAAGTGAAGGACTACAAGTCCCAGCATGAACCCTGCCCTGATATTGAAGGATGTGTCCCTTATCTCATCCCTCCGAGTATGTCATGTCATCTGTCCTCCCCTCTGCTGCCAGCTTACTCATCTGCCGACCGTCCTCTCTGCAGTCTGCACTGCAGTCAGTACCTGCCTCATGAAGTTCCATCCATCTGCATCCATGCCGCCTAAGAAGATTGAGGAGGAGGTGGGTGGAGCTAAGCACTAGGCGTGGTAAAGGAGGACGTTAAGTCCTCCTCAGCTCTGAATGCTGGGGCTTTGGCCTCACTTTTTCTGGTGACGTCACTGGTTGCTAGATGCCAGATGGGGCACAGCTAGCAAACCGTTTGGGCAGTGAGCCAGCGGCTGTGATCAAACAATGTAAAACAGCTCTCTGCCGGCCAGGCGTCCACCAGGACACAGACTGACAGTGAGGCAGATGGCAGCGATGCAGCTGCATTTTTAAGGGGCATCAGATCAGCCCAGGGGGCTATTCACACTGTATTGTCTTGGAATGAATGTGCCAGGGACCCAGGACAGACCTGCCTAATGCAGGACTGTCCCAGGCAACCTGTGACATGTGGTCACCCTAGCCGAAGGGGCTGTGAGGGCTGTTGGAGTCAGTGACAGAAGGCAGCGATAGAGCTGCAGGTCCATAACAGGAGACCGCAGGCCGCAGCACAGGGGTCAGAGGATTTTGTGTCCCCGGGAGTCACCAGTACTCGGGAGAAAGCCACACACCATAGGCTAGCAGGGCATGTGGGAGCGTACCAGAAGGATGGTGACATTACTCCCGGGGACACAAGATGC
Source organism: Lithobates clamitans (assembly GCA_037952925.1). Classification (NCBI taxonomy): domain Eukaryota; kingdom Metazoa; phylum Chordata; class Amphibia; order Anura; family Ranidae; genus Lithobates; species Lithobates clamitans. The sequence continues at coordinate 1,197,665 of JBBGZY010000189.1, forward strand.
TCCGATCCCTGTGGCCAGTGATCTCCTGTAAGGGACCTGCAGCTCCGGCGCAGCCTTCTGCTACAGCCCCTCCGGGACATCCCCTACATCACTGGTTTGGGTCTTTCAACTAGCAGCTGTGTGCACAGCACCAAGCAAGACTTTTAATTGCCTTTTTCGATAAAGCATGATTTTAACTGAATTTCCTTGTCTCTTGTGGATCTCGGGCTCTGGTTATGGTATTTACCCCACACAGTCCATTACACAGACTGTTTTCATAGGCCCTCCCTGGAGCACCTTGGCTGTATAGCTCTGATTTCATAAATGCATTAACTGTTTGTTTTTTGTTTTGTTTTTTAAATGTCAGCAGTTTAAGGTCCTTAATTTCACTTAATATCTGTGTCTTGCACTCCCTATGCAGCAAAGCTCAGATATGAAGGGATAGAAGCAACACATGGAGCCATTTATTTGTATGGCAGTCCTAATGTGCTAAAAAGAGAGATCTACTCCTCATACTGTTGTGCAGAGTAGTGCAATGTATGTGCTGGAAGCTTCTTGTTTCAGCAATTAGCTTTACTTTGTTGGGCTTTGTGCCTTTGTACATCTTAAGAGCTTTGTTAATCGTGGTGTGCATTTTCTTTCCTTCTGTCATATTCATTGATTAATTTGCCTTTGACATATTCCAGTGTCAGCTCCTTCCCGGGTCTGGTTTCTAAAGTTAATAAGAGCAGTATATGTCTCTGGAAGGCTACAGAGGAGCAGGGCAACAATATGGTTATCTTTGATGTTCTCTCCGATGGCATGCAGCTGCTCTATGATTTATAGCATAGCTTTCACTTGGTTACACATTTGCTGGCCTTCTAGTCTCATCTTGTATAGCTTTCTTAATGAAGACCGCTTACTGTTGAGGTTTGAATGCTCATGCAGTTTTTGTAATGACGTCCACATACCTTTGGCTGTTTTCTCTGTTCTTATGTGGATAAGCTGGTCATCTTCAACTAATAAGCTTTATAGTTGCTTTTGCCTGTCTATCCTTCCTGTCCCAGTCCTCAGTCTCTCCATTTGTAGGTCTGTCTGTATTCAGCACTTGCCACAAGTCATCCTTACTGAGAAGCATTTGTAGTTTGAACTTCCACAGCTGGTAACTGGCATTGTTCAGTTTTGCAATTGCAAATTTGATATCTGAACCGCTTGCCATCTTTCAGCAGCTTGTATACAGTACTCACTGATTTATAGAATTCTTTACTCCAGTGCCTGCTGGGTGTCTGGGCCCATAACCTGTTCAGAGTATTGATATAATGCGCTGGAAGCTTCTTGGATGCAGAGAATACTTTACTTACATGGAGGATATTAGTTTGTCTTACCGCATGGAGACAGGAACAAGAACTGAACACAAACTGAAGCAGAAAGGAAAAATTGCACTCTTATACAAATGGCCAGATGCATGTTGTCGGATGCCAACCTACCTCGCAAGTACTGAGAAGCAGTCATGACTGCAATCTACCTACAGAACAGACTACCATTGAGCCATTAAAAGTACTCCATTCGAAATGTGATATGGATCAAAGCCTAGCATAGGGCACATCAGAGTGTTTGGATGTAAAGGATATGCCAATATTCTGAGTGAAAAGCGATCCAAGCTGGAGAACAGAGCCATAGAGGGATTTCTAGTAGGCTACAGCGAGCAAACAAAGGGTCTTCAGAGTCTTACACCCAAAGACTGACAAAGTGACAATAAGCCATAGTGTTTATTTTAATGAGAGCCCATCACCAGAAACACCAATCCCTGAAAGCTGTAAAGTGAATATACCCAGTAAACCAGAAGAAATGGTTGATCAAAGTGAACCTGTGCAGGAGTCAGAACAAGAGGTGGAACTCACAATGCCTAAATCAAGTTCCCCACCAGATTTTGCTGAACTGCCTGAAGTCAGAAGATCTACTTGGACTACAAAGGGGATACCACCCCCGCAAGCTGTCATACACTGTCAAAACACACAGCATACTTGAACCAACATCCTAGGAAGACATAGAAAAACTGCCAAAACATGAAGTCAACAAATGGAGAAAGGCAGCAGAAGGAGAATTAAAGTCACTTCAAGAAAATAAAACCTGGACGCTCACAGAGCTCCCTACTAATCGCAAAACTATAGGAAGTAGGTGGACTTTCAAAGTAAAGTCAAATGCAGAAGGGAATATCCACAAATACAAAGCCAGACTAGTTGCCAAGGGTTGCTCACGGAAATTTGTTGAAGATTAGGATGAAACATTCGCTCCCATCGTAAAACCCTCCACCCCCAGAGTACTTCTTAGCGTTGCAGCCGGGAATGGCATGCAAGTGAAACGCCTAGATGTTAAAACTGCTTTCCTATATGGAGACAAGACCTCTACATGGAGCAACCACCAGGGTTTGAGAAGGAGACAACCTTGTGTGTAAACTTCAGAAGAGCATTTACGGTCTTAAGCAATCTGCAAGGATGTGGAATGATAAAGTGAACAAAGTACTTACTAGAGAGGGATTCGCAAGAAGTAAAGCAGATCCCTGTCTCTACTCCAGAAATCAAGAAGACAGATGGATATACATCCTTATCTATATTGATGACGACATAACTTGTTTTGAACAAGAAGGGGATTATAATCAGTTCACAAGCTGAAAGAAAATTTTGAAATGAAAGCTAGGGAAAATTAGCTACTATCTGGGACTTCAAATAGGGAGAGAAGAAGATGGAAGTTCTCTTCTCAACCAATCTCAGAAAATTTCTGAAATCTTGGAACAATTCCTTATGCAAGATCCAAAGGAATTGAACACTCCTATGGAACCAGGCTATCTAAAGAGCAATAAAGCACAAAACTTGCTACCCAACAATGACTTGTATCGCAGAGCAATCCGTAAGCTGCTATATATTACCACCGTGACCAGACCAGACCTAGCTGCAGCAGTGGGCATACTATGCAGGAAAGTCTCACTGCTTCTCCTTTCGCTGTCCAGTTACAGGCTGGGGGGGGGGGGGGGAGGATAAGATCTCTAAGTGTATCTTATCTGCAGCATAATATAATGATATAATCTGGCCTCTTGACCAATTACGCCGAGCTGTGCTGTACGGCAGTACTTTGTAAACTTGAACTGCAAGGACAGAAATCTATATCCTTATCATATGTAAAACTGTTCCCATAAATGTATTGTATTTGTGTATTTAGCTGTTTGCCAGGTGTTAAGCGTAAACTATGGGCTTTTTTTTTTTGTTTGTTTAAAAATGTTCTCTAGCAGGTTTTTAAAATAACGCAATTCTGGCTGCAATGTTCACCCCTCCTCTTCAGCACTGCTCCCAGCACTAATAACCTTTCACCACATGATGTCCTCCCATCTTCTATGTTTGTACTGTTTGCAGTGTGTTGATGATTCCTGATGCAAGGACCCAGCACAGCCTCAAAATGTGGTCATTTGGGGCCATGCTTTTCATGCAGTAAAGAAAAGCTTTGATTTTGAAACAAGCTTGCCGGTGTGCTAACGACATATCATTTTCATGTTCTACACAGTGACCAGTTGGGAGTCATTGCAGTACCCTCCTAACTATATGGTTGATTATAATATGGTGTGTGAATGGAAAATACTCCATGACCTGCCTATCAGCCTGGTGACTGTTACTCATTTGCTTTGGCCGTCTGTCCAAGGACTTACACTGCTGTTACATCTATACTGCCTCTTGGCTGTTGCCCTTGTCTACCCAAATGTACAGTTTTTTAATACATGTAATTGTTTTCCCCAATGTGTGGTTGCAGTTTCTGTCTTCTGAACATGAAATGTGTATGTTGCACCCCAGGGATTTTGTACAAAAAGAGCAGCAGCCGTATCCAGCAACTACTAAAGCATCAATAATGTAATTAGAGCTACATTGGTGAAATATATGCAAGCCTGTTTTTGAAAGCCAAAAGATACAACCACAATGGGTAGGTGGTTTCATCTATTAACATTAAAATGGAGTTCCGCCCGCCCCTTTAAAAATTAAAAGTCCGCAGCTACACATACTGTAGCTGCTGACTTTTACCATTTAGGACACATACCTGTCCTGGAGTCCAGCAATATCGGCACCGCAGCCTATGTTTACATTGGCTGGTCGGGTGCTACTGCACAATTGCAGGTAAGGGAACCCTATTGGCTTCACGGCCGGGTCCCTACTGCGCATGCGTGAAGTGCGCTGCGATCTCTCACTGGCCCGGCAGAAGGGGAGGGAGAAGGGGGGCTGAGATGCTGATGTAATTCGCAGCAGCCCGGTCTCCCAGAAGTGGGGCCAGGGTACCTGTAAAAAAAAAACGGTAAAAAACATCAAAAACACACTGGAACGCATCAAAAATGCACCGGACCCCAGTACAGTGCAAAAAAAAAAAAAAAAAAAGGAAAAAAAACTCTGGAATGCAGCCGGAAACATAAAAAAAGCTATACATAGCTATACGTCGGCTCGCGGGATCAGGATAGCAGGCCCGCGCCGCCGGAGGCACGCGCCCGCTGCACAGCGGGGGTGCCGATGCTCGTGGCCGATGGTCGCGATGACCGATGGCCACGAATGATCACGAGCTCGAGGTACAGAACACGGAAGTGTGTGTGTGTGTGAACACACAAATCCATGTTTTGACAGATGACAGATCCTGTGTTTATTAGTTAGGAACCATGATCAGTCACTTCCTCTAGTCAGTACCCTCCCCCTTCAGTTGGAATCACGTCCCAGGGAACACAGTTAACCTCTTGATCGCCCCCTAGTGTTAACCTCTTCACTGCCAATGACATTTTTACAGTAATCAATGCATTTTTTAGCATTGATCACTGTATAAATGCCAGTGGTCCCAAAAATGTGTCAAAATTGTGCGATGTGTCCGCCATAATGTCGCAGTCACAATAAAAATTGCAGATCACCGCCATTACTAGCAAAAAAAAAATAATAATAAAAATGCTATAAATCTATCCCCTATTTTGTAGACGCTATAACTTTTGCGCAAACCATTACGTTTTTTGTTTTTTACCAAAAGTATGTAGAAGAATACATATCGGCCTAAATTGAGAAAAAATGTGCTTTTTAAAAAAAAAATAGGGATATTTATTACAGCAAAAAGTACAAAATATTGTTTTTTTTTTCAAAATGGTCGCTCTTTTTTTGTTTATATCGCAAAAAAAAAACTGCAGAGGCGATCAAATACCACCAAAAGAAAGCTCTATTTGTGGGAAAAAAAGGACGTCAATTTTGTTTGGGTGCACCATTGCACGACCGCGCAATTGGCAGTTAAAACGATGCAGTGCCGAATCACAAAAAATGGCCTGGTCATTCTGCAACCAAATCTTCCGGGGCTGAAGTGGTTAGCAGTTGGAGCCAGTTTGTGCATTGGCTTTCATATTTGTAAACAGGGCCTTACCAGCGAAGTCAAGTAATTAGCAACTACTGATTAAATTAGTTAAATGTCACGTCTCTGACTGTTCTTTGCATTCTGCTCCCTGCTGAGTTGCATAGTCACAAATGATTTTAATAGGCCAAAGCATGTGGCAATTACCCTAGTAGTCTGCTCCTGCTTGAGAATTCTATGATTTTTCTCTAAATCTGTATGGACAAAAAAGCAAAATACTCTTGCGCACGGGTGTATTAGCTAAAAGATCCCAAGGGTTCAGGAAGGACTATGGATTTCGGCCTTGCTGCTCTTAAGGATGGGATGTCCTAATGCCAAATGAAAAGAAAGAAAAAAGAGCGCACCAGCCTAGTGCATTATCCTTTACAGATTTATTGATTAAAAACAAGATAAAATCTACTCACAAAGGTTGAAGAAACAAATCGCATTTGTAAAATGCCACAGCGGCGATAAATCCAGTGGTAGCAGTTTTCCAGGTCCCAGGAAGGAGGCGTACGGACTACTGCTGGCTAACGCGTTTTGAAGGTTACCCTTCTTCATCAGAGCCTTCATGAGGCTCTGATGAAGAAGGGTAACCTTCGAAACGCGTTAGCCAGCAGTAGTCCGTACGCCTCCTTCCTGGGACCTGGAAAACTGCTACCACTGGATTTATCGCCGCTGTGGCATTTTACAAATGCGATTTGTTTCTTCAACCTTTGTGAGTAGATTTTATCTTCTTTCAGGTTTAGGTTCCGAACATGGGAAAAACACCCTTAAAGTAGGCACCTCATCCCTAAGACAATAGTTTAAATGGGCATGAAAAAGAGAGGGATTTTCACGGTGCAAATAGATTGAGTGTATGAAAAAAACTATGTATCTTTTCTCTTTTTTTAAAAAAAGGGAACAATTTTATTGTTTACATTTAAAAAGAACACACATGTACTATATCGACTAAATTCATTTTGACAATACAATTAAAACAAGGTGGTCAAAAAATGGGGAACAACAAGTAGGGATATACACTACAGATTCATGGGTGGTAATTATTGCATACTAGCCCAACATGTTTCGCATTTGTCGCTTTCTCAAGGGGTATGCAAATATATAGTGAGTCATCCAATACTTTTAGTGATTCTACAAAAAGAAGAGAAAAAGGTTTTTGTATGTATACATAAACATTTAACAAAGATGATATAACATTAGATGGCATGAGGAAAAACGTGTTGTCAATCTGAAGTATCTATGAAAGCTTACCCCCAGGGGTTGACCCTATGAAATCTCGTCAGAACCGGCAAGGACAGACGCAGCCAAGCAGGACAGCAAGAAGGCTAAATTGCAACCACAGGGAGCAGTAGGGAGAAGCTGTTGTGTAGATAATAAGTATTCAATATCAGAGAAGGAAATCATTCTGCAAGGGGTTAATGATTTTTGAGAGAAAGTCAGTATTGCTCAATTAACACTTACGCCGAGGATCAATTAGAGCTGCAACCAAAAAATGCAGTTGATCAGCGAGAATGGTGGAATGGTGAATGCCAAAGGTATATGCATAGTGAGTATGTTAGGGCTAGGGGAGTAAATAAAAACAAAAGATGTTGTCACTACACAGAAAAAATAGAACTGACTAATTGAAATTGAAAACATGCTTTATAAACGGATAGTGGGGATAGTACAGCCATTTAGCATAATGATATATCTATGCTGGGGTATGGAGGTTTTTGCTCAGTTTAAAAGGGTTAACTATGTAAGGCTAAGACTCAACAAGAGTTCAATAGGTACATAAAGACAGGGAGCGTATAAGCATGACTGTAGAGCAAGGTATGGTGTGCAACACCAGTCACATTACCTTACCTGGATCTTGACTTACATCCTCCGGCGCTGGCAGACATAGCTGTCAGAAAGGCCGGTTTAAATACTACTCCCCATCGAGCCGGCGTGTGACGTTGCCGGCTCGATGCGGACGTGATGGCGCCAATGCGCATGCCCGAGAGACCAAACACCGCCGTGACTTCAAGTCCCACGAAACGCGTCGAGCATGTATTTTTGATGCTATGCCACAGCAATCATGTGTTTACTATGGGTTTAACTGTTTGAATCAATCCCATAACTATTAATGGAATTTTTATATCTTTTACCATGTTTTTTCATGTGTTGGGCATGTTGCTGGTTCGTTATCTAATATGTGCAATAATGTCTACTATATTACTTGGATTGTTATATGATGTACTAATCATGTCCTTTTTAATTTTGTACTGTACATGTTGGTTTATTATTATTAATGTGACCTGTATACAGTGCCCAACTATGACTAACTAATAAACATTCGCATTATTTAATTTGGTTGATTCATTCTACCCAAGTGATGTGTATCATATAAAGTCCCAATTTTCCCAATCCCTCCCCCCTTTCTTTTTATTTCAAGTCCCACAAGGCGCCGCCACTCATGTCTCAAAAGGGCATACAACAGGGTTAAAATACAAAAGAGAGATTCTCTAATTTTTTCAAAAAAGCCCCCTAAAAAATCCGATACGGTAAAACTGATTACTCGCTATTCTAGCCAACACAGAGAAATCAGAAATATTATAGCAAAATTTTGGCCTCTTCTGTCTGCTGACTCAGCAGTCAGCAAGCATATCAATCCTTTTCCCGAAATAACTTACAGACGAGTTCCCTCATTGAAGGACCGTCTGGTCCACAGTCATTTTCAAGACACTTTGAATAACAAAAACTCTCCCTATACAGGTATTTCCCCATGCGGCAAATGCGACATCTGCCGCTATGTGGAAAATACATCCCAGTTTTTGCTTCCCAATGGACATTGGTACTCATTAAAATTCAAGGCTACCTGTCAAACTCCGGGCATAATCTATCTAGCTCAATGCATTTGTGGTGGCTTTTATGTTGGCAAAACAAAACGACCATTCTATAAACGAATCAGAGACCACATAAAACCCATCCTGAAAAAACATATGGACACAGCCATTGCCAGGCATGTGGGATTGTATCATAATTTTAATCCTAAAACCATCAAGTTCTACGCTCTGGAGCATGTCCCGCTGGACGAAAGAGGGGGTAGTGCCGATCGGACACTGCTCCAGCTTGAAGCCCGCTGGATTTATATCCTCCAAGCCACCCATTTCCCGGGCTTCAACGAAAGCCTCAGTTACAGGCCCTTCCTCTGACTGTCAGCTACCCATGTAGCATTTCTTGGTGTCAATTTACATCTGACACCCCCCTTCCTGGCCCACCCTGCCTCCCCATCCCCTCTCCCCCGACCCCCCCCCCCCCCAACCTTCTTTCCCCTTCAGTACAAATGTTATTTACTTTTTACATTATAATTTGTAAGCCTTGATTAATATGTATTGATGTATATTTATGCTTTACCATGTAAATCTGTCCTAATATAATCATGATTTGAGTCATATGTACAACGTGTTGATCCTCTGAAGTACCGATCGAGATTGGAAGGTCTGTGGTCCCCTCCAACTCGATCGGCTACCCCTCTGACCTATCTCGGTCGAACCGCCTTCAGTCCGGTCTTTGCCATGACAGCGGAGAGGGGGCTGCCGCATCCACACGGACGCCCGGGGCACATCCTTGAGATGTGCCCACTTCGCGCCGTGCATCCCCCTTGAACCAGCCCGTTGCTGGGCACCATCGGAGCCTCTCCCCGTCTCCTTCGCCCCATGACGCGGTATCTGTGTGGGAGGAGCTACCGTGCGCAGCCTTGCCCATGTCGGCCCCCTCCATCGGCGCGGCGCCTTGTGGGACTTGAAGTCACGGCGGTGTTTGGTCTCTCGGGCATGCGCATTGGCGCCATCACGTCCGCATCGAGCCGGCAACGTCACACGCCGGCTCGATGGGGAGTAGTATTTAAACCGGCCTTTCTGACAGCTATGTCTGCCAGCGCCGGAGGATGTAAGTCAAGATCCAGGTAAGGTAATGTGACTGGTGTTGCACACCATACCTTGCTCTACAGTCATGCTTATACGCTCCCTGTCTTTATGTACCTATTGAACTCTTGTTGAGTCTTAGCCTTACATAGTTAACCCTTTTAAACTGAGCAAAAACCTCCATACCCCAGCATAGTTATATCATTATGCTAAATGGCTGTACTATCCCCACTATCCGTTTATAAAGCATGTTTTCAATTTCAATTAGTCAGTTCTATTTTTTCTGTGTAGTGACAACATCTTTTGTTTTTATTTACTCCCCTAGCCCTAACATACTCACTATGCATATACCTTTGGCATTCACCATTCCACCATTCTCGCTGATCAACTGCATTTTTTGGTTGCAGCTCTAATTGATCCTCGGCGTAAGTGTTAATTGATCAATACTGACTTTCTCTCAAAAATCATTAACCCCTTGCAGAATGATTTCCTTCTCTGATATTGAATACTTATTATCTACACAACAGCTTCTCCCTACTGCTCCCTGTGGTTGCAATTTAGCCTTCTTGCTGTCCTGCTTGGCTGCGTCTGTCCTTGCCGGTTCTGACGAGATTTCATAGGGTCAACCCCTGGGGGTAAGCTTTCATAGATACTTCAGATTGACAACACGTTTTTCCTCATGCCATCTAATGTTATATCATCTTTGTTAAATGTTTTTGTATACATACAAAAACCTTTTTCTCTTCTTTTTGTAGAATCACTAAAAGTATTGGATGACTCACTATATATTTGCATACCCCTTGAGAAAGCGACAAATGCGAAACATGTCGGGCTAGTATGCAATAATTACCACCCATGAATCTGTAGTGTATATCCCTACTTGTTGTTCCCCATTTTTTGACCACCTTGTTTTAATTGTATTGTCAAAATGAATTTAGTCGATATAGTACATGTGTGTTCTTTTTAAATGTAAACAATAAAAGTGTTCCCTTTTTTTAAAAAAAGAGAAAAGATACATAGTTTTTTTCATACACTGAATCTATTTGCACCGTGAAAATCCCTCTCTTTTTCATGCCCATTTAAACTAGATTTTATCTTGTTTTTAATCAATAAATCTGTAAAGGATAATGCACTAGGCTGTGGCGCTCTTTTTTCTTTCTTTTCTCTAAATCTGGCCTGTGGTTGAAGGAAAGAAAATTGCTTGATTTCCCCCATCAACAAACAGTGTTTATGGGGGAATCTCTCCAGCAGCGCCGTTGTATTCTGACAGTGGGAGGTTTCTCCACTGACAGAACACAATGATCACTACTGGTAGCAGCTATAGCCGCCAGCAGTGATCGTCCAAAAAAAAAAGACATGCTGGTTGTACTGAATTTAATAGACTTCAGTACAACCAGCCTGCCCATAGATGGATTGAAATTTGGCCAGTTTCTGCTGAATCGACTGAATTTTGATCTGTATATGGCCAGCTTATAGTAAATTCAGCAATGGTTCTTTAGGGTGGAAAACTTTTTTGAAGTGTCAAGCTATATTAAATGTATATTTCAAGTTTTGGTTTAACAATCCTGTGGTGACTGCATTAGCTTTCTTTGTTTGTTTTTTTTTCCTTTTTGTTTTTACATAGTGATTCAACCAGTACCACAATCCAGTTATGGGGTGTCTTCTCTCTGGATGGAGGAACAATGGAGACACTTTTTGGACAGCAGCATTGTCAATCTAGGGGAAGGGTAGGGTTATGCACCGTACCATGATCAGACATTCCGACAAAATCCGTGGATTTTTTCCAACAAATGTTGGCTCAAACTTGTCTTGCATACACACGGACACACAAATCTTGACAGAAATTCCGAACGTCAAGAACGCGGTGGTGTACAACACGTACGACGAGCCGAGAAAAATGAAGTTCAATAGCCAGTAAGGCTCTTCTGCTTGATTCCGAGCACGCGTGGAACTTTTTGCGTCGGAATTGTGTACACACGATCGGAATTTACGACAACGGATTCTGTTGTAGGAAAATTTGAGATCCAGATCTCAAATTTTGTGTGACAAAATTCAGATGGAAAATGTCCGATGGAGCCTACACACGGTCGGAATTTCCAACAAAAAGCTCCCATCGAACGTTTTCCATCGGAAAATCCGACCGTGTGTACAGGGCATTAGATGGACTTGACTAACATTTGAAGCTGAACTCCAGTCAACACTTTATAAGTAGTTACAGCAAGTTTTTTTGTTTTTGTTTTTTTTTTTCCTTTTTGGGATAAGGGTTTTACACAAACAACTAAAAGCTAATCATTGTAAATAAATGTGGAAAAAAGTGTAGCGCTAGAATGTAAATAGTAACAGTACAATGATTACCATGTGCAAAGTATCAATAATTAATATATAATATATAATATTATTATTTAATATTTAACATATTGGTCATAAAACAGTGAAGCAAATAATAAAGTGCAAATAATACAAAAGTCACTGAGTAGTGAAACAAAATAAATTCAATGAAGAAACAAAATAAGTTCAATAAAGAATGAATTGGTGACTGGAATATGCTGAATGGTCCACGCTAGGAAATTAACTCAGCGGTGCAATCCAATTCAGAAATAGATGGGAGATGGAAAGACCACAACCGTAATGAGATCACCGAGGATAGTGCATTCTCCACCTGGGGCCAGGGGTAAACACTCTTACTGGAAGTAGTGGACTCACCTGCCAGCGGCAGTGAGTCAATCAAGCTGGAAAGAACTGAAATTGGAACTCCGATGTTAAACACTGGAAATCCAGGAACTGTCAGCAGCAGTTAGTCGGTTGCACAGACCCAAACAGGAACTGGAACTCCATGATAAGTTAATGATCCAGGCAGTATGTATAGGGCAACCTCATCCGATGAGAATATGGGGATCATGAAAGAAAAATGCATTCATATGTACAGAAGATGCAGGCTGCCATAATTTCTCTCAGATCTTCAGTCTGCCCCAGGGAGAGATGTGCTGTGTGCTGGGCAGGAAGCATCGCTCCGGGGTGCACTGTGATGATCTTTTCCTGCTCCACCCACCTGTACTGGAAGCTGTGAAAGACCCGACTCAGCCAGAAAAAGGAGTACCGAGGAGAGAGACAGTTTTCCCGTTGTAAGCTGTTTTTGTGACAACAGGAAGCATAGGATGGTGGGCTCTAGTAACTACTAACTCCTGTGAGGACTGCAGCCACCAACTGTGGAGTAAGCAGGCAGGCATTATTCAATGCTGCCTCTGTAGTCCCAGATACAAAGGCAGCATCGTATAATACCTGCCTGCTTACTGGCCCGAGGGTCAGATGTGGCCCTTTTGCTAGCGTTTATCCGGCCCTTGAGGCACTATTCCTCCCACTGACCACTAGATCAAAGGGATGAACTTCAGTCTGTAAATGAGGTCAGTTTAACCACTTAAAGACCAGGCCTTTTTCTGACACTTGTTGCTTACAAGTTAAAAATCAATATTTTTTGCTAGAAAATTACTTAGAACCCTATATATATATATATATATGTGTGTATATGTATGTGTATGTGTATATATATATATATATATATATATATATATATATATATATATATATATATATATATATATATATATATATATATAGTGTGTGTGTGTGTGTGTTTTTATATATTTATATATATATATATATATATATATAATATAAACAAGAGCTATGAATGACCATGTATAAACTATATACCAAGTTAAGTGGCCACTGCAATTCAGCCCTGACAAACTACAGCAAAAAGTATCCCAAACAGGCGGGGACAGAAAAAGATAGGGTTAACCGAATAGCAGTACACACCAATGTACTAGCATCAAAATAATTATAATTTATTGGTATATAAAAAACACACATGGTGGTAAATTGATGAGACCAATGACAAACTAACCCTGGCTCCGGTTGGTGACAGGCCACAATGGGCTAATCAAGAACAACCACAGATAGGGGGGACAAGACAGCAAGTAACAAAACAGATATGAACAAAAACATCCGGACGCCAGGTAAACTGGTGTCAGCCTACCCCACCACTAGGGTTGGGATATACAGCACTTGCTGAGTTGAGGATAGACCAACACCAACCCCCCTGGGGGGTCAAGCCTGCAGAGGGAAAAAGGGCGGGGATGGAAGGAAAAGAATGTGTGGTTATAGTCCTGTAATAAAGCCGCTTAAAGCAAGTTTAAAGCAAGTTGATTCCCTAAACAGCTGAGTAGTCCAGAGGGGAGAAGAGATCGGTCAAGGCGAAATGCAAATTCCTATGCAGGGATATGGATATACATCACTTCCGCCCGGACGCTACGATACGGCAACATCCCCTGTGGTGCTTGTTGAGCCCGTGCACTGAGGGAAGGGTCACCATTGCCGGTTTACGGCAAATGGAAGGAGACAATTTGGCAGGTCCACCAGCGGACCTCACCGGATTTCTGTGGGATTGGTACTAGTACATTGGTGTGTACTGCTATTCGGTTAGCCCCATCTTTTTCTGTCCCTGCCTGTTTGGGATACTTTTTGCTATATATTTTTTTAGCAGAGACCCTAGAGAATAAAATGGCAGTCATTGCAATATTTTATGTTTCGCACTGTATTTGTGCAGCGGTCTTTTAAACGCAATTTTTTTGGGAGAAAAAATACACTTCAATGAATTAAAAAAAACTAAACAGTAAAGTTAGCCCATTTTTTTTATAATGTGAAAGAGGATGTTACACCAAGAATAGTGATCTTTATTCTAAGCAAAAATATCATGATTCTCATTTTTTCCAGAATTGTGCAGCTCTACAAAAATGTCTATACTTATCTGCTCTGTGTAGTGGTTTTGCATAGAGCAGCCCAGATCCTCCTCTTCTCGGGTCCCTCGCTGGCACTCTTGGCCCCTCCCTCCTGCCGAGTGCCCCCACAGCAAGCAGCTTGCTATGGGGGCAGCCAAGCCACTACTCTGTGTGCCCATTCAGACACGAAGCCACAGCTCAGTCTTGCCCCCTCTTTCTCCTCATTGGCTTACTGACTTCGACAGCAGCAGAAGCCAATAGCGCCCCAGACAGCCAAGACTCTCATACAACATCACTGGATTGAGGGGAGGCTGCTGCACATTGAAGGTTTTTTTTTTTATCTTAATGCCAAGAATGAAAAAGTGACAGCTAGTATGGTGAATTTCTCCCAGTACTGCTGTGACAGTGCGGGGATCGGGCAGCAGCTGCAGCATTGGGAAGGAACTATATCCCTGGGAGCATGCCTCTAATACAGATGTTAACTCTGCGACTTCTATTCTCAAAGTCATCCATCTGATCTATTAAAGAGTTAATCAGTCGGTCTTGGGTCTTGCAGCATTCATGAAGTACTTGCAGGACAGGTGTGACCACTTCCCACTGTGCCTCCAAATCTTCCACTCTGCCCCCAATGTGTGCTGTATCAGCCTGGAGTGCTTCAATGTCCTGCCTAAAGGCCTTCTCAACCCTGTGGGCAAATAGCTCCAGATCAGCTTTACTGGGAAGGGAGAGAATAGGAGCCCACAGATCTTTGTCCCCCATGTCATCTCCCATCGCTGAGTGAGGCACTGGGCTGGCAGTGCTGGAGGGTGAGGCGAGGGAAGGTAGCGAGGGAGATGGGAGCCATGGAGAGGGGATAGAAGAGGCTGCACATGCGGCCTGGTATTTACTAGGTCAGCGTCATCTTGGAAGTCCCTGCTGCGAGGCTCCGAAAAGTACTGATCCAGGGATCCAGGTCGGTTCTGGGAGGTCCGTTGAGGCTGTGGAGATGTCCGCCGTCTGGATGGCATGATTCGGTGCCAAAATCTCTCCAGGAAAGCTGCTGTGGGTGAGATGTGTGGTGGGTTCACTGAGCTCCTCTAACAAGCGTCTTCACATGCTCATGCTGTGGCCACACCCCAGGAGTCCTGCTTTTAGAAATGTAAGAAGCCTTAGTAATAGGACCTCAGGTGTAGATGCCTTTGGAATTTTTACATAGACATAGTACAGCATGTTTTCCATTCTAGCCACAAATAACATGTAAGAATTTTCCACTAAGCATGGTTAACACTTTAGAAACCTGTATAGGCATACTGGGACACCGTACAGAATACTGTAAATACATTTCAGAAAGTTGATTACTACAATGCCTTGCAACGTAACATGAGTGCAAAGATTTGAGTTGAATTGCCACTGCAAAGCTGTAATATGTAGTAGTCACCACAAGAGGGCATTCACTGCAAGCACTGTGTTTGCCATATGGCCTTCAATTGCTGAACACAAACCCAGATTTCTATTTATCCTAGAGAGGGAGTATAGATTTGCACAGTATTTGGCAATCAGTTGAATTCCAATGTTTATTCATTCAGCTGAAGTTTGTTAAAGGCCATAAGGTTAGTGTGAGGAGCACACATGTTATTTCCTTCAATTTTTAGCCTTAGTTTACCTTTGCTTATTTTATTCAGAAGCCAGAGGTTTATTGGAACCGTATTAAAACCAAAATCCAACATTGGTAGCTCTGATTTTTTATTGGAACATGTCTAAAGTCCCTGTGGTTGTCTTACAATGGCCAGAGGACAGGTGTGCAGATTGTGAACAGGGCTCTGTTTTTACATATGAAAGGTGTGAATGTAGCCAGAGTTCTTGATGGCCATACAAGTGTAAATACAGTGGTTGGCAATAATGGATACAACAATCTTCTGGCTTGTTCCCTTTAAAAATTGAGCATCCACTCACTCCCAGCCTGGCTCCCCCTGCTTCCAAGATGGCGGAGCCGCGTGTAGAGGCAGGGCCCCCTCAGGGAATGGAGGAACGATCCTTGTCCCCCGCAGCATTGATGGAGTCGGACTCCTATTCAAAAACTTCAGTTCAGGGTCAAGCACCCACACCGTTGTCAGATTGGGAGCAGCGGCTATGCCTGTGCAGCCTTTGCATCCCAATTGAGCTAAATGGGACTGCCTGCACGGGGTTGCACTGAACACCTGTGCATCCCTGTGCAGGTAATCCTGGCCCCTCAAGGGCATACACTTTAGTAAGCCACATGTGAACGATGCTTTAGTAGCAATTTAGCATTTAGCAGGAAGTTTGTAAGTTATCTTGTGTTTGTGTGCACTAATAATGATTTTAGTGTAATATTATTTTTTTTTTTTTAAATAGCAATTTGATGAACATTTGCACAATTATTGCAGGGCCAAAAAAATCAGTAGCATTTTTTTTATTTTTTTTTATTGATTCTACAGGTTATGTGCTTTCCAAAAAGGAATGGTTAAGGGGTGTTTTCAAATTCCAAAAGCTGTAAGCGAAAAATGGTAACCCTTCAGATTTTTTAAGCAAATTTTGTTTTTATTTAGAGTTTTTTGCGTACCTTTTACCATTTTACAAAATAAACGTAAAAATATTTATTTATTAACTATTCAGTTTTAGCTTTTTAATTTAGGAGGAATTTTGTAAATTTTGCTATGTACAGTGGGGATGGAAAGTATTCAGACCCCTTTTACATTTTTCACTCTTAGTTATATTGCAGCCATTTGCTAAAATCATTTAAGTTCATTTTTTTCCTCATTAATGTACACACAGCACCCCATATTGACAGAAAAACACAGAATTGTTGACATTTTTGCAGATTTATTAAAAAAAAAAAAATATCGCATGGTCCTAAGTATTCAGACCCTTTGCTGTCACACTCATATATTTAACTCAGGTGCTGTCCATTTCTTCTGATCATCCTTGAGATGGTTTTACACCTTCATTTGAGTAAAGCTGTGTTTGATTATACTGATTGGATTTGATTAGGAAAGCCACACACCAGTCTATATGAGACCTTACAGCTCACAGTGCATGTCAGAGCAAATGAGAATCATGAGGTCAAAGGAACTGCCTGAAGCTCTCAGAGACAGAATTGTGGCAAGGCACAGATCTGGCCAAGGTTAGAAAAAAAATTCTGCTGCACTTAAAGTGGGGTTCCACCCAAAAAACAAAAATACCTGGAAAAAACAAAAAAAAAAAAAAAAAACATTTAGATATTTTTTTTTTTCACTTACCTCTAAATGCCTGTTGCTAGGTGGTCCCTCGTAGTCTGCCTGTTCCTTTGCCTGGGCTGGTGACATCACTTCCCCCCAGGCACAGGAAGGGCTCTGCTCTGCTCCCTCCCTCCTGTCAATCATCTGGGACCCATTACAGGTCCCAGGTGATTGAGCGGCCAATCACGGCGCGCGGCGCCACTCGCGCATGCGCAGTGGGTGCCAGGCTGTGAAGCCACAGCCCGGCGCCCACAGTTGAAATGCCGGCGCCGACGAGCGGAGGGGGGGACGAGCGGGGCCTCGATCCCCCGCATCGCTGGACCCAGGGACAGGTGAGTGTCCAATTAAAAGTCAGCAGCTGCAGTATTTGTAGCTGCTGACTTTTAATTTTTTTTTTTTTTTTGACGGCCCCCTGGGTGGAACTCCTCTTTAAGGTTCCTAAGAGCACAGTGGCCTCCATAATCCTTAAATGGAAGGTGTTTGGGACGACCAGAACCCTTCCTAGAGCTGGCCGTCCGGCCAAACTGAGCTATCGAGGGAGAAGAGCCTTGGTGAGAGAGGTAAAGAAGAACCCAAAGATCACTGTGGCTGAGCTCCAGAGATGCAGTCGGGAGATGGGAGAAAGTTGTTGAAAGACAACCATCAATGCAGCCCTCCACCAGTCGGGGCTTTATGGCAGAGTGGCCCGATGAAAGCCTCTCCTCAGTGCAAGACACATGAAAGCCCGCATGGAGTTTGCTAAAAAAAAACACCTGAAGGACTCCAAGATGGTGAGAAATAAGATTCTTTGGTCTGATGAGACCAAGATAGAACTTTTTGGCCTTAATTCTAAGCGGTATGTGTGGGGAAAACCAGGCACTGCTCATCATCTGTCCAATACAGTCCCAACAGTGAAGCATGGTGGTGGCAGCATCATGCTGTGGGGGTGTTTTTCAGCTGCAGGGACAGGACGACTGGTTGCAATCGAGGGAAAGATGAATGCGGCCAAGTACATGGATATCCTGGACGAAAACCTTCTCCAGAGTGTTCAGGACCTCAGACTGGGCCGAAGGTTTACCTTCCAACAACTCAATGACCCTAAGCACACAGCTAAAATAACGAAGGAGTGGCTTCACAACAACTCCGTGACTGTTATTGAATGGCCCAGCCAGAGCCCTGACTTAAACCCAATTGAGCATTTCTGGAGAGACCTAAAAATAGCTGTTCACCAACGTTTACCATCCAACCTGACAGAACTGGAGAGGATCTGCAAGGAGGAATGTCAGAGGATCCCCAAATCCAGGTTTGAAAAACTTGTTGCATCTTTCCCAAAAAGACTCATGGCTGTATTAGATCAAAAGGGTGCTTCTACTAGATACTGAGCAAAGGGTCTGAATACTTAGGACCATGTGATATTTCAGTTTTTCTTTTTTAATAAATTAGGGGGTCTGAATACTTTCCGTCCCCACTGTATGTATCCAATAATGGTTTTGGTGTATTTTTAATGAAAATAGCAATTTTGATGTGCAACTATTGCGGGGCCTAAAAAAAAAAAAATCAGTAGCACTTTTTTTTTATTCTACAGGTCATGTGCTTTCAGAAATTGTATGGTTTGGATGGTCTTTTTAAATTCTGAAAGCTGTAAAAGAAAAAGCTTTTTAGAGTAAGTTTTTGGGGTTTTTTTGTTTTTTTGTTTTTGTTTTTTTGTTGTTGTTTTTTTGTTTTTTACGGTTTGTGCACCACTTTTAGCATTTCACAAAAAGGCGCAATTTAAAATTTACAAATATTTTTGTTATTTATTAACTCAATACAGGTTAGCTTTTATATTTAGTAGGATTTTTGTAAAATTGGCTGTGTTTTTTAATCTACTAATAAGGATTTTAGTGTATTTTTTTAGCAAAAATAATGTTTTGATAAACATTTGCGCAAATATCATTGGGCCCCAAAAATCATTAGCACCTTATTTTTATTCTCCTGATCATGTGCTTTCAGAAAATTTATGGTATGGGTTGACAAGTCTTTTCCAAACTTTGAAAGCTGTAAGGGAAAAATAAAAAAGCATTGGAAAAATTACAGAAATGGTCTGGCCAGCTGAGTTTAAAAATGGAACGCAGGGCCTGGCAGCGAAAAGGTTAATCTTCTTGCTTTATCTGTAACAGAAATTATGTTAAGGACAGTTTGTAGGGTGCTGATAACAAATGGCCTAGCAAGAGGAGATATGACAGGATAAAATTCAAAAACTGAATAGAAGATAATTTGTGTACTATTTTTAAAATAGAGCACTAACTAAACATAAGTACACTGTAAGGATTATTATTATTATTAATTGCATGTAGACTTCTTTGGAGTGGACCACTCTGTCCTACAATTATGGGTTGGACAAGGTTAATTATATAGAGGCCTCATCTGCTCCTGGTAGAAAATACACACTATGGTTTTTCAGGTCAAAAAAAAAATATGCATATCTAAAGTAGGGTTTTAAAGCGTATTTAATGCTGGCCATACATTTTATACAATTTTCTTATTCAATTTCCTTTATATTTAGCTTCAGCATAGTGCAAAGGGCCTGTCTGATTGCATACAATTGAAAGTGTTTAGGTTTGACCTCATATTATGGTTTTGCTAAATCTAAAAGTAAATTGTGAAAGAAAATTGTATAATGTATGGCTAGCCTAACCCAAAAAAATATTTTTTAGTATGTTTGGCATCATGTGTTCACTTTATTCGCCTTAAAAATCACTTTAAGAAAACTGTATAAAGTGGTTTGCTATGGGGGTACTCCAGTGGGGGGGAGCCAGGGGTGCCAGTGGGGAACCCGAGAAGAATAGACTGCTCTGTGCAAAACCATTGCACAGAGCAGGCGAGTATGACATGTTTGATTTTTTTTTTTTTTTAAATAAATATTTACAATCACTTTAACATCTTTTGGAGATCTACTATTACCCAACATGACTGGTGATGGTAATGATTTTCATATGTTGGGCAATCCATTGGGGATCTGTAATCAAAAAACAAAAAGGTAAGACCCCTTGCTCTAAAAAATGACCACCCTTCACATGAGTGTCCTGGTTTTAAAGGCTTTGAAAATTTAAAAAAACAGCCATTGTAACTTTTGATGTGATTATCTTATGTTTATCTTATGTTTGCAAGCTTACCCCTCCATATTGTTGTATTAAATATAAAGAGTTGTAGATTACAAGTTAGAGGAGGATCTTGCCGACCTCAATGCAGTTTCTCTATACAACTACTGAAATAAGAAATCTGTAGCTTGTGAAATAAATAGTTTTAGATGGGCAG
The DNA here is from genome assembly GCA_037952925.1 of Lithobates clamitans. Classification (NCBI taxonomy): domain Eukaryota; kingdom Metazoa; phylum Chordata; class Amphibia; order Anura; family Ranidae; genus Lithobates; species Lithobates clamitans. The sequence continues at coordinate 1,218,170 of JBBGZY010000189.1, forward strand.
TCTGTTCATAGATTGCATTGTGACAAGGTGCAGAAAAGCTCTTTCATAGTGTAGGCGTGCAAAGTAGAATACTCCCTCATAAGGACCACAGAAAATGTGGACACAGGAACTTTGCAGAAATCTCAAGACAAAATATAAGAAGCTTTGAGGTGGAAAAGAAATCATACCCCTTGAAATTTTCAACATTTTGTAATTTTACAACCAAAAACGTAACTGTATTTTATGTGATAGACCAACACTAAGAGGCACAGAATTGTGAAGTAGAAGGAAAATAATAAATAGTTTTCAAATTTCTTTACAAATAAATCTGTAAAAAGTGTGACGTGCATTTGTATTCAGGCCCCTTTACTATGATACCCCTAACTAAAATCTAGTGGAACCAATTTCCTTCCAAAGTCACCTAATTAGTAAATGGGGTCCACCTGTTTGTAATTCAATCTCAGTATAAATACAGCTGTTCTCCTCGAGGTTTGTTAGAGAACCTTAGTGAACAAGCAGCATAATGAAGGCCAAGGAACACACCAGACAAGTCAGGGATAAAGTTGTGGAGAAGTTTATAGCAGGGTTGGCTTATAAAAAAAAAAATATCTCAAGCTTTGAACATGTCAAGGAGCACTGTTCAATCCATCATCCGAAAATGTAAACAATATGGCACGACTGCAAACCTACCAAGACTTGGCCATCCACCTAAGCTGACAGGCCGGGCAAGGAGAGCATTAATCAGAGAAGCAGCCAAGAGGCCCATGATAACTCTGGAGGAGCTGCAGAGATCCACAACTCAGGTGTGAGAATCTGTCCACAGATCTGGCCTTTATTGAAATGTGGCAAGAAGAAAGCCATAAGAAGTCCCGTTTGCAGTTTGCGAGAAGCCATGTGGGGGACACAGCAAACATGAGAAAGAAGGTGCTCTGGTCAGATAAGACCAAAATTTTAACTTTTTGGCCTAAAAGCAAAACGCTTTGTTTGGTAGAGAACTAACACTGCACATCACCCTGAACACACCATCCCCTCCGCGAAACATGGCGGTGGCAGCATCATGTTATGGGGATGCTTTTCTTCAGCAGGGACAGGGAAGACCGAGTTAATGGGAGGATGGATGGAGCCAAATACAGGACAATCTTACAAGAAAACCTGTTAGAGTCTGCAAAAGACTTGAAATGGGGCAGAGGTTCATCTTTCATTAGGACAACGATCTTAACATATAACCAGAGCTACAATGGAATGGTTTCGATCAAAGCATATTCATGTGTTAGAAGGCCCAGTCAAAGTCCAGACCTAAATCCAATTGAGATACTGTGGCAAGACTTGGAAATTGCTGTTCAGACGCTCTCCATCCAATCTGACAGAACCTAAACAATTTTGCAAAGAAGAATGGGCAAAAAATTCACTCTCTAGATGTGCTAAGCTGGTAGAGACATACCCAAAAAGACTTGCAGCTGTAATTGCAGCGAAGGGTGGTTCTAAAAAGTATTGACTCTGGGGGGCTGAATACAAATGCACACCACACTTTTCACATATTTATTTGTAAAAAAATTTGAAAAACATTTAGAATTTTCCTTCCACTTCTTCACAATTATGCCATTTTGTGTTGGTCTATCACATAAATAACATTTACAATTTTGGTTGTAACATGACAAAATGTGCAAAATGTCAAGGGATATGAATGCTTTTTCAATGCGCTGTAAATGCCTTTAAAACTGACCCTTTAAAGTATAACTAAGGCTACATTAACACATGTCTGGTGCGAATTTCCCCTACGTCTTCACTGTGAATTTCCAAAGCAGCTGTTCAGCAGTTGAGCTGTGATTTTAGATCTGGTTCAGATGCAAATTGTTTGGAGCGTCTTTAACATTAGCTGGTTATTAATGAGCGGGCCACCACGTCCTTAACAGTGGATGACTCATTGCCATGGGAACTCCGCTGACAGCTGGATGTAAAAAAAAAAAAAAAACTTGCTGGCAAAAAAAAAATTGTGAAAAAACAAGAAAAAAAAAAAGTCGATTTTAAGGGGAACCACTCCAACACTTTTTAAAATAATTTCATTGTGTCGTCCCCCCCCCCCCCCAATCCATTTCAGACCCTTATCCGAGCATGCAAGCCAGGAAAGGGGGGGCGAACAAGCACACCCCCCCCCCTTCCTGAACCATATCAGGCCACATACCCTCAACATTGGGGGGGTGCTTTGCCCCCCACCCCAAAGCACCTTGTTCCCATGTTGATGGGGACAAGGACCTCTTTCCCACAACCCTGGCTGGTGGTTGTGGGGGTCTGCGACCAGGGGGCCCCCAGATCCTGCCCCCCAATGTGAATGATAGGGGGTAAATTTTGCCCCCTACTCATTCACCATAAATAAATAAAAACAGACAGTTTTTTTTGACAATTATTTTTATCAATGTCCCCCCTGTGTAGATCCAGCGTCATTGACGATGACCACCACCAACCCGAGGGGAAAAAAGTTCCGCAACCGGCTCCTGCGTCTGCCCACTCTGCCATCTGACAATTCTTAAGTGGTTAAGCGGCAGGGCTACACAGCAACTCCACTGGTATGGTTCACGAGGGGGGCTCGCTTGTCCCCCACACCCTTGGACTAGGGCCTGTTATGGATTTACCACATTTGTTGCACTGCTGCTTCACCACATATATATGAACTGGCACATGCAAATCGGATGCAGTTCAAAACGCAAGCAAATTTGCATATATGTGAATGGAGCCTAAAGGCCTAATTTAATTTTGGATTAGGAAAGGTTATAACCCCTATCAGTTTTAGGTTTGTTTTGTTTTTTTGTGTGTGTGTTTTTTTTGTTTTTGTTTTTTACATCTGTGTCCCATTGGGGAATTTTCCTTCACTTCATGTCTATAGCCAAAGCAGGAGGAAAGCCCTGATTGTTACTGGGGTCACCATCTATTCTTGTTGTGGGGACAAAACAAAACTTTAGCATTTTCTTTTACTTTCCCATTTGATGATAATGGTAAACATGACAAATGGAGAGGGTGAGGTTCTCCCTAATGGAAGCAGAGACCGCAATGAAAATCTGACAAATGTTTTAATATCTCGCCACTGCCATTAGTTATATTTTAACACATATTGGTAAGATTAAAACTTTTATTAAAAAAAAACTTTGATAAGACTATACATTTGGCAAAAGCTCTGTGCCTCCCACACATTCATCCTTTTTTTTTTTTTTTTCTTTAAAAGACCCTCTCACATGAAATGTTTGCAGATTTTAAATCTTAGGAAGAAAAAGCTCTTGGATCACCCCGAGCTAAAATGCCTCTGAAAAAATAAAATAGCTTATTTAAAACACTTTGACTTTAGGTTCTCAAGCATGGAATGATGAGTATGAAAAGCTTTCATATGAGTAAACTGTACATAATGCAATGAATGCTTGCCGGATATCTCTCCTTCAGATATATCAGATATTGCAGCCATTAAAGCTGAATTCCAATAATTCAGTTCCTTTGTAAAAAAAAGTGAGGGTACACTGAGTTAAGCCCCAGGAGGTGTGTGACATCTCCTAGGCTTATTTCTATTATTTACATCTGACAGGTTTTTTTTTTTATTGCACTCACAGAAGACGGCTATCACTGTATTTCCAGGAGTCAACGCTGATGCTTCAGGTCTAATCATCTTCAGCATTAGAGCCGGTGCAGCTGCTATGTCTGTCCCTCCCCATCCTCCTGCCCAATCACAGAAGCCTTTGTATTATGTGAACTCATTTGCAAAGTACAAAGGCTTCTCTGAATGGGCAGCAGAGGGGAGGAGCCGCCATAACTGCTCCGTGTGCCTCTCTCTCCTCTCTCACAGCCCTGTGTCAGTGTATGCTGCGGCAGAACCATAAAACTTTCAGATATAAATAAGAGATAAGTTCAGATGTCACGCATCTTTTTGTACTATAAAGCTGAATTTCAGGAAGTGCAGTTCAGTATTTGTGAAGACACTTAGAATAGAAAAATGCAAATAACTTTGTTTTTTAAATTTGTTTTCCTTTACCTCTGAGCAGCAACCTTGGGTACATAAGCTGACCATGCCAGCACAAATCTGCTTCTGCACATGACGTGATCAGATTGCGAAAGGGGAGAATGGGAACTGGCAGGGGCACCAGGTATTTGACAGAAAACAAAGAAAAAAAAAAAAAAAAACATACTACATTTACAAACCTCGATATGAATATGCAGACACATGTATGAACTATTAAACTATGGGGTGACATACACGTCACAGTGAATGTGCTTTTTTGGTTGTTCTTACTTTCTTGTTTGTGTGATTTTTCCGCAGAAATTCACATATTAAGATAGGCTTCCGCTATGTGACATATCAGTTGTAAACCGTTCTTGATTCTTGCACTGATAGGTTGGTAATTGTAAAAACGTAATAGTGCCGTTCTGGGCACAGAAGTATTTATAGACTCTGGGTTATAGGTTATATTGGACACTAACCACTAACATAGCTTTTGGACACATCCCCCTCCGCAGTACCCCTTTAACCTTACTCTACTCCATGGAACCTCAGTTTTTGACTATTGTCTTGTAAGAGATGGACCACTTCTTCCGTATGGTCCATATGGAGAAGTTTCTGTGCTAAACACGGTTTGAAAACCCAAAATATAATCTGTTGCATCTAACCTAGCATTAGATGTGGCGGCTGCATTAGTTTTCTGTTTTAGGCCTTTTCCCTCTGTTTTAACCTGGTAATATAGCCAGTAACACCTCTTGTATTAGAGTGCCTCCACTCTGGAGGAAGGAGCATAGGGGAGACAGCAGCATTGTCAGACTGGGGGGGGGGGGGGTAGTGTTAAGCGCCTATGCCAATGTTAAATGGTTTGTCTCATCCCTGTAAACTTCTATATCTGGAAGAGAGCTTGTTCTTTTGAAAAAAACTGACTTACTGGCTGAATGCTATGTGAAAGGCTTTGTCTGAAACGCGTTAGCATCTTTTGTATTCTGCTATTGCTGTTGTGCAACAATAAAGATTGATGAAGAAGCTATTGAGTTGCCTGCTCATGTCTATTATGGATCTACAGAGAACTTTATAGCCAGGCACCGACACTCTGGCTCACACATTCTCCAGATACAGCGGTAGAGTAGAGCTTGGGTGCATTCTTTTTGTGTTTTGCCTTTTACTGGCCGGATGACCAGATTAAAATAGAAGACAGGAGAAGAAAAAAAAAAAAAAGGAAACGAATGCAGCCATCACATCTAAAGCTGGATACACACTATACAATTTTCTTTAGATTTTTTTCCTTTAGATTTACCAAAACCATATAATATGAGTTCAAACTTTAAGAGTTTCAATTTGTATGCAATCAGGCAGGCCCTTGCACTACATGGTTTTGGTAAAGCTAAAGGAAATCTGACAACAAAAAGTTGTATGGGGTCTAAGAATCGGTAAGCTTTAAGTTAATAAATGTGTACTTTTGAGTTTAATACTGCTTTAACTAGTTGATATTTTTGTCAAATTCTTAAAAGAACCTCGTTGTTGCCTTCTACTATAACAAGAGAAGCAGTACAGCTGGATCAGTGCAACCTCTGTATAACCTTGGGAACTGTACCCAGACCCCGCACGTTGGGGACAACTTGCAATGTTTCCTGCTTGGGCACTCATGTCTTTATTTAGTGCAGCACTTGCAGTTAGCCGCAGGGTGCTATACCCGTCCAGGGCATATGGTTCCCTGACCCTGAAGACCCCTTGTGGGGCATGTCCACAATAATGGGTGAAGCCTGGACCCATACATGCCTGAGTGTAACTTTAATTTTTTTTTTTTTAACAATTCTTTTTTCTTTTTTTATCACATAGGGGACAAAAGGTCCCCTATGCGATGAGTTTTTGGTGACAGGTTCTCTTTAACCTCTGCTCGCCCGCTGGCCGTCAAATGACGGCTGGGTGGCACGGCTCTTGTTCTGGGTGGACGTCATATGACGGCCTGCCAGAATGACCGCTCTAGGGGGTGCACGGCGATCGCGGCCGCGCCGCATTGCTAGGACACGGCGCGACCCCGATTTGTGTAAAGAGCCGCGGCTCTTTAACCATGTGATCGGCTGTGTCTAATCACAGCCGGTCACATGTAAACACGGAGATGCCGGTAATCGGCGCTCCTCGCCTCGCACTGACAGAGCGCGAGGAGAGGAGAGCCGATCAGCGGCATCTCCTCACAAAGAACATCTAGGGATGTAATCAGGGCTCTGATCATTAGTGCCCTGATTACAATTAAGTGCCAGTATTGTATGCCCATCAGTGCCAACCAGTGCTCACAATTGGCACCAATCTGTGCCCATAAGTGCCAGCAATCAGTGCCCACAAGTTCCAGCAATCAGTGGTCATCGGTGATGCAAGTCAGTGCTGGCTATCAGTGATGCCCAATCACTGGTGCCTATCAATGCCACCCATCGATGCCCATCAGTGCCGCCTATCCATGCCAACCAGAGCCACCCATCAGTGCCATCTATCAGTGCCCATAAGTGCGGCATATTAGTGCCTTCTCATCAGTGTCACCTAATCAGTGCCCATAAGTGAATTGATCAGAATCCCAAAACTATACCTCTCACACGTGTACAGATAGAGATAGCGGCGCTAATATAAATTGTGTAAAATACCGGGTCAGAGCAGCATAATGCCTATGACCCTCTACTTATACATAAAAACAATAATAGTGTCATGAAACAAAATATTTTTATCATGAAAAAAAATTCCTTTAACACCCAGTGAAAAGTGTCACTATAAATAATAAATTACATAATAATAATTGAATGATCAAGTTCAACAGTGGTTTTTCAATCTTCTTGTGTGAAAAATCTTCTACTCTTCCACCACACCACCGTGATAGTGACACCACTCCCTCTGAAGAGCGCACTCACCAGATTGTATAGCCTCCCACTCTCGTGTTCGGCAATACCATTTGAAGAAGTCTTTTAGACGAAACATGTCTTGGGCATGGTTACACGGCATTCCGTCGCACTGACATTAGATGCCGTTAGATCACATTGACATTAGATCCTAAAAATATATGATAAAATATTTACAAAAATGTGAGGGGTGTACTCACTTTTGTGAGATACTGTATCAGCTTCTGCCCCAGCCATACAGGCTGGGGAAAGTGAAAAGGGGACCTGGCAATGACATTTTACACATGGCTTCCTGGAAGAAGGGGATAAGAGCAGATGTTTGCTCTGCTCCTTCCCCACTACACGGGGCACACACCATGCCAGTCCTGTGCATGTGGAGCCTGGTATATATAGTGGGGGGGTTGTCTCGTACATGAGGTGATTGGAAGCAATTGTCAGATATACACACACTCCTGGCAGCTGCAGCGTGTGTGTAAAACCGCCCGCTGCAACCGGCGTAGTTTTTACGTTGGTGGCAGCAAAAGAGTTAATTAGGTCATTCTGTACTAGTGCAATACAATTTCTTTTTGAAGTACAATCTGTTGTTTGTAATACATTTGTCCCAATATTTTAATTAAAGTGGTTGTAAAGGCTTGGGGTGTTTTTCTTTACTTCTAAACTAATAAACATGTTATTGTACAGAGCCGCCCCGAATCGCCTCTTCTGTAGTCCCCCCGCCAGTGCTCTAAGCTCCTGTTCCTCTGTGCACCACCATAAGAAGCCTCTTCCTATGGAGGCACACCTGCAGGATTGCTCCTGAGCCAGGCTTGTGTGCAGCCATAGACACACCAAATGGCTCCGCCCCACCCCTTCCCCTCTGCTCCCTCCTCACAGGATTTGATTGACAGTAGCAAAGTCCTTTGAGAAGAGGAAGAGAAACCAGCGCCACTGCAAACAAGGCACATCATTGGATCAAGAGAGGGCTCAGGTAAGTAGAAGCAGGGTGAGGGGGTGATGCAACAACTGGGACATTTTGTTACCTTCATGCCGGGAATGCATTTAGGTAAAACAATGTTGAGCTTTCTGAACCACTTTATGGAATTCTTAAATTACATTTCTGAGAGAGTCTTTCACATCTAGTATGTATGTGTAAGAGATTCAGATATCTCACCTGTCATGACTAGCCCAGTAAAAGGATGAACCAAGGGTGGCTTGCATTATTATGTGCATAGAAGCCTAAGGGCCAGTTTTTGAAGACACCTATGCTTAATTTTGAGGATAGTTTATACAATGTTCTTTAAAGCCAACTGGTAATGTACTCAATCGGGTTTGCTTTATCCCATCTACCCCTAGCAGCATATCTTCTTTCCTTTATTTCCCCAGCAAGATGAGCCAAATTAAATACTGGTACTTTTAGCTATGGAGGATTCCGTCCAAGGCACAGAATGCTAGTGCTGTGTGTAAGCTACAACTCCTGCGACGCAAAGCTTACATATAGGGCTTTTTACTCTTGGCTATAGGGAAACAAAAGTACATATATAAATCTGTGAAGATCTACATTAAAGTGGACCTGTTGCTTTGACTTCTATTTCACAGTCTATTTAAAAAGCCAATCGCTACCCTCCACACCTGTGTAAAAATAAAAATAAAAAAAATGAATGGACTTTCAAACGCAAGCCACAAATTCCTATGTACGCTTGCCCAATTCTAGTTCTTAGCATAGACCAGTGAAAATAGTTATTTTAAAGCGGAACTAAACCCATCTATTTAACAGTTTTTAAAAAAAAACTGTTACATTCAGCATGCTAACTGTCACATTTGCTTATGCTCCCTACCAAACTGTCAAACTATCAAATGGCTGGTGTCATTACTGATCACATGTGCAGCATCATGGCAACTGTAGATCAAACAGAGTCTAAGATGGCAGCTTCCTTGGCTGGAAATAATTGGAGAGTTTAGTTCCACTATAAATTTAATTATATTATGATTTTCAGTGCATTTCCTTTGTTAGAGTATTGATCTGATTGTTTGTACCATGCAATCACATCTGCTTTATTCACACTCATTACTCTTGCATGGATAGCAGATGTTATAATTGCTGCTTTAGCCAAAATGTCAACCTATTCTACATATGAGTTGGCAACATAGGTGAATCAGTATAACCTGGTAATTTTTTTCCTTTTTTTGTTGACAAGCCTTCGGCAAACCTTTTATTTCTAAATATCCTGTTTGCTACAGATTCACATTAGACTTCTGTTAAATGTTTGCCAATATATTTACCCATATTTTTCCTTGGCCCTCTTTTTCCCCTCTAGAGCATTTTCCAGCATTTGTTTTTCCTTTCCTGTTGCTGTAGCAAAAAATGACTTTTAATTCTGCCTGTCATGTCCTCCCCAGGCTTCTAAAATTGAAATGGGGCAGGTAATGAGGGTTCAGAATCAGCTGAACCCGGAAAATCCCCAGAACTACCTCTCCCAAGAGCCCATTATTTTCACACAGCATACAAAGGCAGCAGCATTGTTTTGCAAGGTAAGAAATTAAAGCAGAGTTCCACCCAAAAGTGGAACTTCTGCTCATTTGTCTCCTCACCCCCTCCGGTGCCACTTTTGGCACCTTTTGGGGGGGGGGGGGAGCAGACACCTGTCTTTGCCAGGTATCCTGTCCCCACTTCCGGGAGTCCGGGCTGCGGCGCATTACGTCAACAGCTTGGCTCCCTCCTCCTTCCCCCGCCGCTGGGCTAGTAGGAGAGCGCAGCGGTGCCTTGCGAACATACAGTAGGGACCCGCCCGGTGTGAAGCCGTAATGCTACACTGCCGGGTTCCCTTACCCACAATGGCGGCGGCAGCACCCGATAGCTGATGGAAACATCAGCTGCGGCGCCGACATCACTGGACTCCAGGACAGGTAAGTGTCCTATTATTAAAAGTCAACAGCTGCAGTATGTGTAGCTGCTGGCTTTTAATTTTTGCAGGGGTGGGCGGACCTCCTCTTTAAGGCTGAGGTCGGGGATAAACACATGTCTAATTAGAAAAGGCATTTGTGTTAGAAAAACCTGACTTTACAACCCCTTTGAATCAAGGTTTACGACCGGAGTTCAGCTTTTATGTATTCATGTGAAGAGGGACAAAGAGGGGTAGGGTGGAGTTCCCAAATCCTGCAGGATTTGCTGTGGAGTACCTGATGATCTACCATAAATCCAGCGTTATCTTTGCTTCATGTTGGGATTTACAACACATGCCTTTGCTAGACTTAAATGCTAAGCACTGTTGTCAGCTCAAACAGGAAGTTAGGTGAACACTGTACTTGTTTGTTCTTGTCCTGTTTTTAAAGGCGTACTCTATACAATGTGCATGTGTATATGTTTTTCATTTTGCCCTGAGGGCTGATTCACACTTCAAAAATGCACTCCAGATCCGTTACGGATGCGTTTTTAACGCAATTTTGATAGATGCATTTCAGGTGCTTTTTACCTTTTTTTCCACTGTACTGGGGTCTGGTGCGTTTTTGATGTGTTTTTGGTGCATTCCGGTGCGTTTGTGATGGATTTTACTGCGTTCCAGTACAGTCCAGTGCAGGAAAAATGTGGGGCATGTTCTACTTTTTTTTTTTTTTTTCCTGGTACTGGAAAGCCCTTCAATTGACTGCACTGTTGTGAAATATGCCATTGGAAACCATATAACCTTCTTTCCATGTGTTTTTGATGCAGAAAAAAAAACGCACTAGACTGCATGTGGTGTGAACTGCCCCTTACATTGTCTTCAGTAACCATTCTACACTGTATTAGATCTGAGATGCATCTATGTGTAATCAGTATTATAGCGGCTTCATTGGACAGGCTGGAAAATGTAAAGTTTAGTGCTAACCTGGACTATCGTACAGATGGTATATCACATGATGTCAAGAGCATCAGCAGGTAAAAGATTGGCAATTGTTTATGTATAGTTGGAGTTAAATAATGACTTGTATAGTGGGCAGGGTCACTGAGTCTCTTAAGGAAAGAAAATCAATACTGTTAAATAATTCAAGTTTTATTTCCATTGAACTCAACTCTTATCATAACTTTAGAAGACCATAAAGCTAGGTGTGTGCCACTTTAGAACAGATCTTTATGCTGTTCTTACTCCTATCAAAGGACTATTACATAGAAATGTATCACACACTTGCACAGCCCAATCTTTGGTTGTATGTATACCTTTACACCGAATCACATGTCAAGGGAGATGACATGGCTTTCTATGGAGGTAGTTCACACATGCACTCCAAACGGGTGCTGTGCATGTTTGGTGCAATGCGGTGCGTTTTTGGGCCCCATAAGATGGATACATGATTGACACTTATCCTGTGTATTTACTTGACCTTGCAGCCAGCCCAAAGAATCAATGTGAGAGCCACCTGTTTTGACAACCAAAATGTTCAGGTACACTGCCTGTCAGTTTCTGTTGGTGTTTTTACATTACTTTCTGTTGGTGTTTTTACATTCAGCTCCATACCTGCAGTGGCCACTGGAAGGCTGACAGGGGAGCAGATCATAGAAGTTCATTGTTTTACTTACACTTTAAGTCGGATTGCACCGATACCGATACTAGTATCGGTGCCGATACCGAGCATTTGCACAAGTACTTGTACTCATGCAAATGCCCTGATGCTTGATCTGCTACCTGGACAGTCAAGGATGATCGGTGCAGCGGTGGAGGGAATTACAAGCACCGATCTCCCTGTATAGAATTCAATAAAGCAGCTGACAGCCGCTGATCCGGTGCCCTTCTGTGTACCCCTCCGTTCCCCCTCTTTGCCTCTCCTCCGGTTGCCCTCAGTGTCCTCCTCTGTCCCCCTCCGTGCTTCTCCAGTCCCCCTCTGTCCCAGATCTGTCAGGATGGAGAGCGGAGAAAGGAGCCGGTAAATCTGACATTTACCGGCTCCTTCCTTTTTTGAATGGACAGAGTCCATGTTCGCTGACTCTGCATTCATAACTGAGCATCATAAACGATGCTTCAATTTATGAATAGAGAAGAGCCTTTGTCTCCTCTCCATTCATCTTCAGTGCAGCTGAGGCTGCAGAGAGAAGGACTGGGGAATCTCTGTCCTCAGCCTTTTTCCCTGTCTCAAAGGGGAGATGTCCTGATATCTCACCAAAGCCCCCCAATAGGGTTGATAAAAAAAAATAAAAATAAGGAAAAATTGTAATAAATATTTTGAAGTAGAATTGTAAATATAATAAAAAAGAAAAGAAACTTTCACACCGTCCAATTTTTCAAGTGTCAAAAGGGGGGAAAAAAGCCCTGAGATAGTGTCAAAAATGTTTTAAGAGCTCATCTAAACATGCATGCAATAACACATCCAGAACATTGAAGTTATAGTGTGAACCAGCCCTAAGATCAGAGGGCTAAGCAGGCTGGATGTGTGTGCTGTCTGAAAGTGTACTAATGTCAAGCTTGAGGTACAACTACTAATCATGTAATTATTAAACTCAGTCCTGAGCCCTGCAATGTTAACTGTGGTACTCCCTGCAGAAGTTGGAAGGCATGGCTGATTACGATAATCTGCAAGATGTGGTGCATCTATCCTGTACTAATACTTCTGTCCTCATCCTTGGGTGGGTCCAGAATGCTGCATGAATGGTGCCACATAATAGCCCACCATTCCCTGCAACATTCTACTCTAAGGGGAATTTACGAAGACTGAAGCAACTGTGCAGGGCTACTAATTTAGCTTTCATTTTCAAAGCTTAAGGGCCCTTTTGACACTGTTCTGTAGCAAAAATCAATTTCCCTGTGTTCCATATGCATTTTCTGTGAAAAATAGGCATGTGACTTGAAAATGTAAATCGCAGTGCATTTTTAACGTGATTTTTACCATGATTTTGCTGCGATTTCCATTTATTTCAGTGGGAAGCTGAATTTTTGGTGCTGTTTTCAACACTGCACCAAAGATGCAGCCTGCAGGACTTTTCAAAACACACCACACCCACAGCGCAGTAGTGTGAAAAGTCCCATAGGATTTAAAGGGAACCATTTTTCTTGCAGAGTAAAAACGCAGGAAAAACTTATCAGTGTGAAAGGGGCCTAACTGAACAAGCTAAAGCTAGAAGCGGATTCAGCTGCTCCAGAGTCTTTCTACTCCAATTTTAGTAAATTCCCCAGTGTGAGTTCAGAGAGGCTTTTTGGCCCCAAAGAGCTATTTTTTTGAGGCCCATACTTACAAGAAGTAGATTAAATAACACTGGGTGTTATTCAATCCAGAGGAGGACCTGTGCTGGATCACAGAGCATGGGGGAACATTGTTCGCCAGTAGGGATGTAACATTATGCCAGACAAAGTTTTTATTCTGCAGTTAAAGCTCCATTCACATTTGTGCGACTTGTCTTACAACTTTGGACATCAAAATTGCATGACAAGTTGTTCCCCATATTTTCCAATGATACCCATTCATATATGTGCGACTTCATGCACTACTTTGGTCCGACTTTCATGCAACTTGAGTACCTTCCATTTCAGCATTTTCACAAAAAATCCTATGTGTGCTGCACACACAAGCCTGTGTATGAAATTCTGTACCAAACCATTTACATTCTACTGAAAAGGCCAAAAATTCTAAAACAAAATATTTACATGTTCGTATAATAATAGGATGTATGTATGAGGTATTTACTAGCAGAAAAAAAAAATGTTTTACTATCCAAAGTTAAAACAACAAGGGCAGAGGATTTAATAGATGGAAAGATGAAAAAATGACTGAAGTTCCGCTTTAAAGACTAAACCTTTTTCTGACACTTATTTCTTACAAAGTTAAAATCAGTATTTTTTGCTAGAAAATTACTTGGAACCCCCAAATATTTTTTTAGCAGAGACCCTACGGAATAAAATGTCGATTGTTGCAATATTTTATGTCGCACTGTATTTACGCAGCGGTCTTTCAAGCGCAATTTTTTGGGAAAAAGGATGTTACGCCCTGAGAATCGTAAGAGAGTCGTAATCTTTATTCTAAGCAAAAGAAATTGTGATTCTCATTTTAGCCAGAATCGTGCAGCTCTAATACAGACCTGCAGCTAGTAGTCTGCAGTATCCTAAACATTGCACATTGCACCCATGATTAACTGATCACTACTAAAATGCTTTGCAGACTCAAATGTCAAATAAATTTTAAATGCACTTTTTTTTTTTTTTTTTTTTTTTTGATTTAGTAAATTTTTATATAGGTTTTTTTTTGTAAAGGATACGGAGCGTAATCTCATACAGATACATGAACAAGAGCAGTATATCAGCAAGTTCCAAAACCATATCTGTCAAACATGAATGAGTAACTGAGATATAGAAGAAAAAGTATACCAGATAACATGTAAATTTTGCAGTAACGTTGTAGCAAAGTATACTAAGTGTGAGCTGAGCGCCAATAACGCGTTAAGAGGACGCTCAGAAGTTTAGTGCGAAAGTTTGGGTCCGCCATGCGGAGAGTGAAGAAGTATGTAAACAAGGATCTCCACATCGGGAGTGCCAAGGGGAGTAGGAAGGAAAAAAGTAGAAAGAAAGGGAAGAAGCTCTGGGACAACCGAGCCAGGATCTTAGGACCTTGGGGCCTGTACCAGTACATAACTGGCAGTAGGCATAGAATATTGGACATATTGAATCCATGGGGTCTACATTTTTAGAAATTTCTTATGTGTGTCTAGGAGAATGCTGGTGAGCTTTTCACTGATGAGAAATAAATCAAAGTGGCAGTTGACTGCTCTGAAGGGAGCAGGCTCAAAAACATTTTAGCACTTTTTGCGGGGGGTCCCTAGTTTTGACAGGCACCCACTCCCACTTCCGGGTCAGATTGCCGCGGCAAACACGGCCGGAAGTTCAGGCCCTCCCTTCCCCCACAGTCTTCTGGGGCACATCACAGGTCCCAGAAGACTATGGGACTATTCACTAGATGCAACGTGACTTGCGCATGCGCTGTAGGAAACCAGACTGTAAAGCTGCAAGGCTTCACTTCCTATTTCATTTAATGGAGATGCCAGCACCTGCAACCGAAGCCGATTAAAGAATACGGCTCAGGAGAGGACATTGTGGGATCCCTGCACAGGAAAGTGTCTTCCTAAGAAATCAGCAGCTTCAGTCCTGTCTAGGGTCTAGAATTAGACATTAAATACTCCCAGAGAAATGTGGTCCTATCTCCTAGACTTTAAAACTCCTGAATTCATAACAAACACTTAAAAAAACACATCAGAACTTAGACTTTTCAGATTCTGTATTTTGCTAAATCCTGTGCAGAATTTCCATTTCTTAGTTTCTAGAAAACTACAATAAAGCCAAGTCATGGTGTCATTGCATTTGCATACAACTGGTGACCTTTGAACAAAACGAACAAAAATGTTGAAAGGTTGGCAAATAAAAACTTTTTTAAAGAGCACAATCCTTCAGTTTAATCACAAAATGTTTATTGACCGTATGGTTTACTGCCTGTGTCAGTCCAGGCATGTGAGTTCTATTTGCTTGCAGGATCTTCATATACAGATGATAAAGATCTCACTGAAACAAAGGACTGGATGCTGCAATACCAGTACAACACCTGTGAAATCCTGACAGCTCGCCAAAATTTCTACAACCTGAGCAATATAAAGCCATTCATATTATTTATGCATCAGTGAAAGATTTGCTTTTAAGAGCATGTGGGGCGGACGTATAGGGGTCGCAGAATTCGCCATTGCGACTGGGCCCCATGCCTGAATTGTTAGAGCGGTGGCTGCATATGGGACCGAGCTCCCGGAGCCTCAGCCGATCGGAAAGACGGCAGTACAGGAGCTCAATACCAGTGTGTTTACACTGAAAGTGAAAGCAAGGGAGAGGGGTCTTGCACAGTGTGTGCTCTCTGCCTCCCCCTACAGTACCCAACATGGAGAGCGAAGGTACAGTGCTGCTGCTGCCGATTTTTAAAAAAAGGCTATCTGAACTGATTTTTTTTTTTAGGGCGGGTTCATAATACCAACAAAAAATACCATTCCTCTGAAAAATGATGCAGGCTCAGATCGCTTTTCAGAGGCATTTGACAGCCAGTGAAGAGGCCATATGTTGCACTGTGACTGGTAAAATCTTGAGATACACTGATACAGAGAAACTGATCTCTCCATTTTCCTCCTGCAGCTGCTGAAAGCCTGCTGAAGGGAGATAAGTGGGGAGAAATAGAAAGATCAGTTCCTCTATATACAGCCGTCCCCCAACGCTCCTCCTATGCAGCTTCTTTCTGCTGCCCCCTGTGTGCTCTCCAGCCCCCCTGTACTTTTTCCTAGCCCCCCGTGCTCTCTCCTGGCCCCACCCCTTGTCCCCACAGCTCCTCAGAGTTCCCCCCTCAACACTCCTGCCGGCTGCTGCAGGGTATCTCTCAGGATGAAACCTTTTCTGAATGAAGAGTCAGTGATCGATACCAATGAGAGACGCAGTCCATTCATAACTGAAACATAGTAAACTGTATTTACTATGCTTCAGTCTGTGAATGAAGGGGCAGCTCTGTACAGAGCTATTCCTGTCCCTTTATTCTGTGCAGCTGAGGCTGTGTTCTCAGTCTCCTTTCTCTGTCTCAAAGGTGAAACATCAGAGGTCTGCTTAGACCCCACATATCTCACCAAAGTCCCCCAAGGGGGCCCTTAAAAAATTGTAAAATTTCTTTTAAAATATTGCAAATGGTAGGAAAAAAAAATGACGCCAGTGGCAGAACTACCAGGGTCACAAACGTCGCATTTGCGACCGGCCTTGGCGTTTCTGCCACTGGGCTCGGAGGGAAGGGCCCCAGCCGGGGGGTCAGGGGGGCCCTTCATGGCTTCTTGCACCAGGGCCCCAGAAGGTTCTAGTTACGCCACTGGGGGGTTATATAATACTATTATGCTTGGTTTACCAACTTTTAAAGAGGTTTCCCCAGAATTGATTACTCTGTAAGCCACTCTGTTTTTGGCTTGGACTTACCCCTGCAACAGGTCAGTGTAGTGAATTTTCATAAAAATTGTAAATACTTGGTAATCTAACCTCTGCAAATATTCTTTTGAAGTCCAAGGGTCGGGCCTGAAAATTTTGTAGCAAAGTGTCATTTCTTTAGTGTTGTCACATAAAAAGATATAATAAAATATTTACAAAAATGTGAGGGTGTGAGGGGTGTACTCACTCTTGTGAGATACTGTGTGTGTGAGTATATATATGTGTGTGTATTTGTATATGTATATGTGTGTGTGTGTGTGTATATATATATATATATATATATATATATATATATATATATATATTACACAGAAATATATTCACAAACGTGAGTACACCCCTCACATTTTTGTAAATATTTTGTTATATCTTTTTATGTGACAACACTAAAGAAATGACACTTTGCTACAATGTAAAGTAGTGAGTGTACAGCTTGTATAACAGTGTAAATTTGCTGTCCCCTCCAAATAGCTCAACACACAGCCATTAATGTCTAAACCGCTGGCAACAAAAGTGAGTACACCTCTAAGTGAAAATGTCCAAATTGGGCCCAATTAGCCATTTTCCCTCCCAGGGTCATGTGACTTGTTAGTGTTACAAGGTCTCAGGTGTGAATGGAGAGCAGCAACTTAATATCTTGTCCCTGCTGTTGTGGCCGTTGCCATATTAAGTATGGGCATATGAAACCCAGTCGATATTTTTTCAATGGATTTCCTGATAGAGGTGCATGCTGGGTAACCAGCATGCACCTCTCGATCTCGCGCATGCGTAATTAAACGTTGGCCGCAGCGCCGATTGTATAGTTGCAATAACAACTGGGGGCGACGGAGGAAGGTCCCGTCCCGTTGTTATGACTACTTGGATTCCTGTCTGGAAACAACGCGAATTTTCAACACAGTAACCACACAGACTCATGGGAAATGATGTGTCATCATTTCCAATGAGCCCAGACGAGTCAGGAAGAGAACTAGGAGCACCGCGGAATAGGAAGTAGGCAGATTAGGATGACTGCCTAACAGGGTCTTTCAAGTAAGTAAAAAAATTTTTTTTTCGCAAAATTATTTTTATTAAATTTAAAGGAGACTACTAATGTAAAAATTTTTTTTTGGGTGGACCTCCGCTGGAAAATTTTGTGAAGGACCTTGATATGCACAGCAGGTATACATTCTAAGAACTGCATGGTGTATGTTCCAGCACAAGCTTTATCTAATCATACTAATAGGCTTTTTCCCAGTTATAGGTTATAGTTTGATTTGTGTACACATGCTGATTTCCACAAAAAAAAAATCAATTTTGTATGTTTTCTTGCACGTGTTGGAGCACCTTTTAATGGACTTGCAGGAAGCTTTTTTTTTTATAATTTTCTATTACTCTAAATACATTTTTTTGAATTATTCCTTTACGGTTGTAATGACATAATTGTGTTAAGACTAGCTAAAGTTACATTTTGGTCTCACCACTCCAAATTATTTTGATCTAAGTGTTTTGAGGCTTTTTTAGGTGCTGTATGGTAAATTGAAAGTGGGCTGTTTTGTGTGGTTGGTGCAACAGAAATGGCTACTTTACAAATTCTGCTTGGGACATGTAAACTTATGAGCAGAATTAAAATTAAAGTGGTTGTTCACTCTGGGGATTTTTTTTTTTAAAGGCAGCAGCTATAAACCCTGTAGCTGCTGACTTTTAATAAAGGGATACTTACCTGTCCAGGGGTCCAGCACTGTCCTCACCCAGGCTAGTTCTTCACTAGCTTTCGGGTTCCCAGCGATAGCATCCTAATTGTGGGCAGCTGGCTGTGCTGCTTTCAGATTCACAGTAGGCTGCCCATTGCGCATGCACGAGCCGTGCAGCGTGTTGTGAATGGTCCAACAGTCTTCTGGGACCTGAGACATGTCCTAGAAGACTGAGGGAACGGGAAGTGGGAGAGAGTACCTGTCAAAACTAGGTACCCTCTGATGTCACAGAACCGGTCCAAGCTCTGAAAAAATCCTGACCGTATAGTCGGAATCCACACAAATGCCTGGACTGGCAGCGAGCCACGCAGTTTCAAATATTTCAAATTTCATTGGAACTTGTAAAAGAATATCATATCACTTGTTCACCTTGACCATTTTAATGAAGTTGATGGGATAATTAGACCAGCTGCGCTGCATCTCCCCATTCTAAAATTCCCTCATCGAGCATTTCTGTGTCCAAATCTTAAACCCCTGATTTTGTCTGGAGATTTTTTATAGACCCCTTTTTCCTTGAGGTGGAGATGGAATGTTTGTTGTGAAAAACTCCAAGTTTGCAAATCTTAGGTTCTTCCTGCTGGTGAGCATTTAAACTGTGGATGACCATTTGAGTAGGTAAACAAGATATTTACACAGGTAAGTAGAATAGTGAGCAAGGTATCTGTCTCGGTCGAGGCTGGTGAGAGGAGTTCAGAGGAAAAAGTTTCAGACGAAAAGTCTAACTGAAGCAACAAACTAACAGTGAAGAGAGGCAGAGGTTCAACACCTGGGTTATAACTGAATATCGGGGTATTGAAGTACAGGAGCAACCGTAGACAGAGGGTGATTTATAAGTGAATGTTTTTGCTGTAAAGTCTGTGATGCTGATATCAAACAGCAAAGGTGCAGCAATACTACCTCCCCTTTTATCCTCCATGGCTGAAATTACCAGTGCTCAGGTGTGGAGTGCTAAAAGCCACCGACACATCTAGTACAGAAGAAGAGGCGGCACCACAGTAAATCACAGTTTCTTATCATACATCACGGGGCACAGAGCCATAGTAGTTACTATGTGGGTTAATAGGCCACCTTCAGGGGATGGACACCGACACCTTAAATTAAAAAGTGCACCCACTGGTGGGAGTACCTCAGTTTTTTCGCCAGTGTCTAAGGTGTTGGTCACGAGTAAAGATGTATCAATAGTGCAATATAATTAAATGTGAACCTGTTGATTCTATCATATATTAAAGTGCTCCAGTGCATATACAATAAATATATAATAATAATAATATATATCTATAATACCAATAAAGTGAATATAGTGCAACAAATCAAATGTCCTCAAATAATTAATAAACAAAACACAATCTTCTTAATAGATCCAATCACCACATAATAATAAAGTGCACATGCTTTCTTATTCGTGCTTCACCTGAAGTGGTATATCAAAGCGCTCACCAGACAGTAGTGGCCACAAAGTGACCCTCAGGCATGGAAAAGATCAGATAATATATATCAGTGTTTCTCAACTCCAGTCCTCAAGGCGCCCCAACAGGTCATGTTTTCAGGATTTCCATTATTTTGCACAGGTGAATTGATCAGCTTCACTGCCTTAGTCATTACCACAGCCATTTCATCTAAGGGAAATCCTGAAAACCTGACCTGTTGGGGCGCCTTGAGGACTGGAGTTGAGAAACACTGATATATATCATCAAAGGTAACTTTCCAGATATCCTGGCAGAAAGACTCCAATCACCAGTCAGCAGGAGTGTATTAAATATAACTTCTTATACCTGAGCCTCGGTTCATCAATACATCAACCAAATCTGCAAAGAGTGGCTCCCCATGAAAGCCACAAAAGCTGGGATAGTGTAAAAACATCTTTATTCCAGATTAAAACTGTGCAGCCAAATAAATGTGCAAGATACAGGATGAAAACCAGACTGGGCTACAGCTGAGGAGGAGAAGCAGAGACCAAGCAGTACCTTATATTCTGTGGGATTAAGCATAACAGGTCCCCATCCATTGCTCAGGACCCTCATGATGAGGAACAAGGGGCAAGAGATGACGAATTTCTCTCAAGGGACCAGGAAAAGGCTGAAGTCTGAAGAACCTAATACAAAAGGATCAGGTTTGCAGGAAAATTGGTGGTACAGTCTCTCACTAAATTGGTCCGATACACATTTTTACTGCCAATAAGCGCAGTCAATCGATGAGCCCACTCCTGGTTTGGGTTCATTAAAGCCTCCTCAATCTGTTCATGCTTTTCCTATCCATTCATGGCTAAAAAAGCTTATGTATTCTGAGTGGGAGCACCCAGATAAACCGTTTTTTCCTCCAAAAAAGTTTTTCAATATTTCATCCTATGGAGGAAACGTTCTATAAGAAATGGGGATTTCCAGCAGTTGATGCTGCTATATCCTCTGTACCTGACTTGTCCAATAGACAATGCTCATATGCTAAAAGGATCCAACAGATAAGAAGTTGGAATTCCTTTTTAAAAGCTATACTTTGCTCGCAGGTTCAGCCTGCGCTGGCAGCGATCAGAGTATCTCAGTCCTTAAAGGACCAGTTTATGGAGATACTCTAGACTATTCCTGATCAGCAGAGGCAAGTTTTGGCCGGCATATCAGAAGCGTTGTGTTTTACAGTATACGCTATGAAAGATTCTATTTTCCAGGCCTCACGGCTCATGCTAGGGCTGGTACATGTACATAGAATCCTATGGTTGAAAAATTGGTCAACCAAAGCACCATGCAAAAGCTCTTGGCCAGGTTCCCATTTCATGGTGAACAATTATTTGGAGACAATCTGGATAGGTATATCCAAAGAATTTCTAATGGGAAAAGTTCCCTTTTACCGGTTAAAAAGTTTAAGCATTTTTTCTTTTAAAACATGCTTCTTCTCTGGTGCCAGGTGCATCAGCCTCCAGGCAGTCATGACGGCCTCCACCATCAGGTTCAAGAGGTAAACCACAGAGTTAGTCCCAGGACCAAAAGAGGACCTGGTGGAAGAAACTCACAAAACAAAATACTAAAGCCTCTTTATGAAGGGGCACAGGCTTCTACAGTTTTAAAGGGTCTGGCAGAAACAATGTCAAGACAGATGGGTGGCTTCCTCAATTTCTCTGGGTTACAAACTAGAGTTCCGAGGGTTCCCATCTCCTCGTTTTCTCAAACATTCCCAGAGATCCAGTGAATAAGAAGTCTCTCTTTCTAGCTTTGGATCATCCCTTGTCTCAAGGAGTGATATCGGTGGTCCCCAGGGGGTACGAGAAGTCATGCAGCCCAGAGAGAGGTGAATCATATTCTATCAGCAATTTTCATTCCAGGGATAGAGAATTGGCAGGCAAACTAGTTGAGTCGCCAACAATTGTTCCCAAGAGAATGGTCCCTTCACCTCGACATCTTTCTGTCATTATGCCAAAAATGGGGAGTTCCAGACGTGGATGTGATTTCGTCCAGGTTCAACAACAAGATCGACAACTTTCTGTCAAGGACAAGGGATCCAATGGCATACGGAACAGATGCCTTGGTTTTTCCGTAGGATAAGTTTTTTACTGATCTATCCGTTCCCTCCTGTTCTACTGCTTCTGCGCCTTCTCACAGGATCAAGCAAGAAGGGAAGGAGGTGATTCTTGTGGCCCAGTAGATCTTGGTTTACCGAGATCGTAAAAATGGCGGTAAGGGACCCTTGGACCCTACCGCTATGGCCAGACCTTCTCTCGCAAGGTCCAGTATTCCATCCTACCTTCCAAACGCTAAATTTAGCGGTTTGGCTATTAAGACCCACATTCTAAAAGATTGTGGGCTGTTAGCTTCAGTAGTTTCTACTTGGTTAATACTAGGAAGCCGGCCTCCAGAGTCATTTACTATAGAATCTGGAAGGCATATGTCTCCTGGTGTGAATCCAGGGGTTGGCACCCCAGGAAAAATATCATAGGTAGGATCCTTGAATTCCTACATATAGAATTAGAAATTAAGCTGGCCTTGAGTACTGTCAAGGCCAGATGTCAGCTTTATCAGTGTTTTTTTTTTTTTTTTTGTTTGTTTTTTCCAACGACCACTTGCTTCACACTCTCTGGTTCACAACTTTATTCAGGGGGTAACTCGGATTAATCCTCCAGTCAGGTCACCCCTGAACCCTTGGGACTTAAATTTAGTCCTGTCGGCTTTACAGAAGCAGCCTTTTGAGCCAATAAGAGATATTCCCTTGGTCCTCTTGATGAGGAAAAATAATTTTTTTGGTTGCAATATCTTCTGCAGGAAGAGTATCAGAGATGGCTGCTCTTTCTTGTAAAGAGCCATATTGGTTTATTCATCCTGAATTCCTACCGAAGGTAGTATCGTTTTTTTTTCATTTAAACCAGGATATTGTTCTGTCTTAATTTTTTCCAGAACTTCGTTCTGTGGAAGAAAGGTCACTACATTCTTTGGATGTGGTGAGAGCGGTCAAAGTCTGTTGAAAGTGTCCGCTCAGATTCATAAAACAGATGTTTTGTTTGTGTTGCCAGACAGTTCTAAAAGAGGACAGGCAGCGTCGAAATCTACTATTTGTAATGGATTCGTCAAGTGATTGTTCAAGCTTATGGTTTAAAGAGGAAAATTCCCCCTTTTCATATTAAAGCGCACTTCTCCAGAGCTGTTAGTGCATCACCAAGCCTTCATGGCTCAGATCTGCAAGGCCGCAACTTGGTCTTCAGTCCATACATTTACCGGATTCTGTGAACAAAAGACAAATGTAGGTATGGCGCTGATCTAATGTAGTACAATTTTGATGGAAGGCCACCCTCCTGTGCCTTATGTGATGACCTGAATTAGATGTAGAGACTAAATATTTTAAATTATATGTACTAGCTTGCAAGAGTCTAGGATATTATGTGTGTGAACCTAAATCACAATGTGGTGCTAGAAGTGGCTTATTGGCAATTAAGCTAATTCAAAACATAATGTGTGAACAAATAAATAAACTTAAACTTGATAGAAAATGCAAAGTGAAATGTATGAGACCCGACATGTGATATAGCCTTTAAAGCCCAATTTGTGTTTAATTTCCATTGTGCTAAACCCTCTGGTGGCTGTTTTGCCAAGTTAGTTTTATTAGTATATATAGTTTTAGCCAGAAGTAGTGTAGATTGGGTTGTCACCTTTTCTTCAAGCCAAACCTGAACACTTTCGCGGCGCACGGCAATCTTTTTGTAGTACACGCTTCCAGGAGCCGCTGCAAAGATGTATGTTCGAAGTGGGGGCGGCAACCCTACTTCGACCATACATCTTTGTATCTTTTCTATCAAGTTTAAGTTTATTTATTTGTTCACACATTATGTTTTGAATTAGCTTAATTGCCAATAAGCCACTTCTAGCACCACATTGTGATTTAGGTTCACACACATAATATCCTAGACTCTTGCAAGCTAGTACATATAATTTAAAATATTTAGTCTCTACATCTAAGGCCCCTTTCACACGATCGGACCGTTCAGGTCCGCCTGTCAGTTTTGATGGCGGACCTGAACGGGCGCTCCATGTTAGCCTATGGAGGGACAGATGTCAGCGGAGACATGTCCGCTGACATCCGACCCCGTTCAATCCACTAAAGGCAGACGGATGGCCCTACGTCCAGATCCGTCGCTGGCGGATCGGATCAGGTGAGATCTGACGAAAACGGACATGCTGTCCGTTTTCATCCGATCCCTCCATAGGCAGCAGCAGCGCCTGACAAGCCCCTCCCCAGTCAGTGAGCAGAGAGGGACCTGTCATCCGCCGGCTCAGCGGAGATCAACGGACTGATCTCCCCCTGAGCCGGCGGACCGAGGTGGGCTCCGTGGAAACGGAGTCCTCCTCATGTGAATGAGGCCTATTTCAGGTCATCACATAAGGCACAGGAGGGTGGCCCACAATCAAAATTGTACTACATTAGAGCAGCGCCATACCTACATTTGTCTTTTGTTCACATTTCAGTATTTTTCACCCAGGTGGAATTATACTTGTAGAGGCAGCAGCTCTTTATATATTTTAAAAGTACCTCTATCCATTGCGCGGATCCACTCTATATATTATTTACCGGATTCTATCAAGTAGATATAAAAGTTCATGAGGATATCGTCTTTGGGCACAGTGTACTGAAGGCTGCAGTATGAGTCCTCTATTCTCTTGGTGCCCTACTTTTATTGTGTCTCCCTCCCTTCAGTTGGCATTGCTCTGGGACATCCCACATAGTAACTACTATGGCTCTGTGTCCTGTGATGTACGGATTTTTATAACCGCTTACCTGTAAAATCCTTTTCTTTGAAGTACATCACGGGACACAGAGGTCCCTCCCTTCTTAGTATACACTTCTATTGCTTTGCTACAAAACTGAGGTACTCCCACCAGTGGGAGGGGTTATATAGGGAGTGCACTTTTTAATTTAGGGCGTGCCAGTGTCCATCACCTTAAGGTGGCCTATAACCCACATAGTAACTACTATGGCCCTGTGTCCCGTGATGTACTTCAAAGAAAAAGATTTTACAGGTGAACTGTTATAAAAATCCTATTATTGCTTGAAGCTTTATTGTAAAGTGGCGTAAACAGCACAGAGTCAACGTGTGTTCAGCTTAAAACAGCCTAAATTATGTCACGATTAAGGCTGTTTTAAGCGGAAACGTGTTGACTTTCTGTGCCGTTTAAACCGCTTTACAATAAAACTTCAAGAAATACTATAATTTACTGTGGTGCCAGCTCTTCGTCTGTACTAGATGCTGATATACTTTAAAGACTAGCAGCAGTGCACATTTTTTGGTGTATCAATGTAATGTTTACCTTCGGGTTAGTGGTATATGGGCATCAGGCACAGAAGGAAGTGAAAAACATTGTGTACAAGTGCTTTCAGGCAAAAATGGTTTGGGTGTGAGTTACCTTGGGAGACTTGTTCACATTGTTCCCACAAAACAGAATGTTTGCTTTACTACGCAGCAAGCCGCATGTAGCTATCATTTTCAAAAAGAATATAGGGGTATTTAACCCAAGAGCAAACATTTATTATATTGCAGCTTACCAATTCTTAGATGTGATGGCTGCATTAGTTTCCTTTTTTAGGCTTTCTTTCCCTTATTTAAATCTGGTGATCCAGCCAGTAAGTCTGTTATTTTTCAGCAGAACAAGCTCTCCTGCATGTGCAGCAGTTAGGTTGTTGAGACAAAACTTTTACCACTGGAAGAGGTGCTTACAATGATCAGCTTTTATTCATATAAAACCTTTATCACAAAAGAAAAAAACTGCTGTAACTTCTTATAAAGTGTGAGCTGGAGTTTGGCTTCAGTTTGTTAGTGTATTTAATTCTGCTAGTGCATCTAACACTACCCTTCCTCCACACTGACCGTGCTGCAGTCCAAAAGTGCCCCCTGTGCTTTTTCATCCAGAGAGGGGACATTCTAATACAGAAGGTGTGTTACTGGCCAGACCATCAGGGGGAAAAAAAGCCTAAAAAAAAAACAACGAATGCAGCCACATCGAATGATCGGTAAGCTGCAATATATTACATTGTAGGTTTTGGGTTTCATTGAATGTGGTGCCACGCTCTGCAATATACTTCTCTAATTCCATTTTTTGCAAGGTTTTGGGTTTAATGCTGATTTAAAGTGGAACTATACACACCTTGTTTTCAGGGATACGTCGTCCCAGAGCACCCCGCCGAGCAGGTCTCAATTGCTGGTTGCTTTCATTAGCCAGGTGGGGGTGTCACTCCCGCCCATGCATTGCCAAATTTGTACAATCTGCACATGTACAGCTCACTGTACAGGGGTGGACAGGTGGGTAACTTTAATGCAAAAAAGACTAAGCATGCCTCATGTGCATTAAAATTCTTGCCTGTTCGCCCTCTTTTTTTTTTTTTTTTTTTTTTTTAAGGCTAAAATTCCACTTTAAACTCAGTAGTCAAACATCCTTCCAAAATGAGTGCAGGGCAGAAACCAAAATGAAATCCCTTTTCTAAACAAGCACTAAAATGATATGGTTCAGACTGTAGATGACTATATTCTGTGACTCCACCAACTCCATGCTGCAGAGTTCTTCTGCAATTAACGTAGTGTGAGCAAGAGCTTGAACCCACTTTTCTGATAATAAACTTCAGCCAGATCTAGGCATAACCAGTTCTGTTTGGTGAATCAGAAGAAGGCAGCTTTTTTTTTAAATTCACACACACACTTCACTATCGTCCAGTTTTACAGATTCCTCCTCTTGCACTATTTTTTATTTCACTTAAGTGTTTTATTTCTCTATTTTGATCCTTTAGTGGGGTTACCTCTCTTCCTTATGTCATAGCTGAGCAGGTCTGAGCCAGAAAACAACTCCTCTTATGACCTAATAGGAGCATTCCTTTTAAACTCTTCATACCGTCTGCCATCACAAGGTAGTGGAAGTTGTGTGTCCCGATTTAAAAAAACTTTTCAGGTGGTCAGAGCTCACATATTGCCTGTCCTGACACTGGGGAGGGAGGTTATTTACTAAAGGCAAATCCACTGTGCACTGCAAGTGCACTTGGAAGTGCAGTCACTGTAGATTTGTGGGGCACATGCAAGGAAAATAAAATAAAAAACAGCATTTTTGCTTGTACGAGATTAGATGATAGGAATCAGCAGAGCTTCCCCTAATTTCAGGTCTTGCCTTCAGATCCACAGCGACTGCACTTCCAAGTAGTGCACAGTGGATTTGCCTTTAGTAAATCATCTCCTGTGTCTCTATATAAAGGCAGAATGGAATGATTTGCAAATCTCATAAACCCATGTTTTATTCACAGAAAATAAAAAACATATCAAATGTTTAATCTGACAAAATGTACCATTTTAAGAAAAAAAAAATGGAAATTTTAAATCGATGGCTGCAGCACATTTTAAATGAGTTGGGGACAGGGCAACAAAAAGCTGGCAAAGTACAACCCCGATTCCGAAAAGTTTTGACAGGGCCATATTTACCGTGTTTCTTTTTAACAACACTCTGTAAACGTCTGGGAACGCCCATTCCTTATGCACCCCCCATACCATCAGAGATGCAGACTTTTGAACTGAGCTCCGATAACAAGCTGGAAGGTCCCTCTTTAGTCTGGAGGATGAGTCACCCATGGTTGCCAAAGAGGACATCAAAATTCAATTCAAGTCTGACCACAGAACAGTTTTCCACTTTGCAGCAGACCATTTTAAATGAGCTTTGGCCCAGAAAAGACAATGGTGTTTTTGGATCATGTTCAGATATGGCTTCTTCTTTGAATGACAGAACTTTACCTTGCATTTTTGGATGGCACGGTGAACTGTATTCCTGAGCCAATGCAGTGATGTCCATCACAAGATCATGCCTGTTTTTAATGCAGCGTTTGAGGGCCCAAAGATCACGAGCATCCAATATTGTATTTCACCCTTGTCTCTTGATGATTTGTTATATTTTAAGTCTTTGCAATTTTTTACGTTGAGCCACATTATTCTGAAATTGTTTGACAATTTTTATAGAAGTAACTTTTCACAGATTGGTGAACCTCTGCCCTTCTTTGCTTATCAGGGCCGGTTCACACTGCTGCGATGCGGGAACCCTGCGAATCCACTGCGGATTCTCGCATCGCATGTCTCCCAGCGGCAGTTCACACTGCCCTATGCGAACTGCTGGGAGTGTCAATTAAAAGTTAATGACGCCCCCAAATCAGTTTGCATATCGCAGTGCGATCTGCAAATTCTGACAAGAATCAGTGAACACCCATGCGATCCGATTCTGCTGCGGACCAAAAAAAGGGTCCTGTGCGAGTTTGGTCCGAATGCTATGCGAATTCAGCCATACTATCTGTATGGTTGAATTTGTATCGCATGTGATTTGCACTGCAGTGCGATGCAAATCACATGCGATCTCACACCACGCAGCAGTGTGAACCGGCCCTAAGGCACGCTTACTCTCCAAGAGGCCTCTTTTTATACCTTATGACCAGTTGACAAATGATATAATTAGTTGCAAAATGTTCTCCCAGCCCTTCTTTGTTAGTACCGCTTACTTTGCCAACTTTGTTGCCCTGTCCCAATTTTTGCTGAGCCTTGTTGCTGCCATCAATTTCAAACTTACCTTTATTCTATCTTAAAATGGCATATTTTCTCAGTTTAAACATTTGATATGTTTTCTACTTTCTATTGTGAATAAAATATAGGTTTATGAGAATCATTGTATTCTGTTTTTATGTAGACGTCCCAACTTTTTAGGAATTGGCATTGTACATGGACATCTCATTATATAAATAATACTAATGAGATGTCGGCAAGTTCATGTGGGTGATAGCAAACTAGGGCAGTAGATTGTGTTACATGTAATTATAGATTTAACCTGTTCAATAATCAATATCCGTTAGCCAAGATACTACCATTGGTCTTACATTAACTAGATCAGCAATTAATGTCCAAAGGTAACGGGATGTTTTTTTCTGATCACCATTAGTGAAAGTTTAGTTTACATAGAGACAATCAGCACACACTGTCTGTAATCTTTCTGAATACAGATATTCATGTCATTCTAAATACCTGAAGGGAATAATGAGGCAATGCTGTCATTAAGTAGGAAGCAATTAATGTATTGTGCTGACAGATTTGCCGTTCTAAACCAGAGCAACGTGTTAATTCACATTATCAGTAGTGTTACCAGTCTTGTCCTGCTGATTCTATAAAGGCTTTTAAAATATTCTGTGTACCCCATAATGATTTAGGCCTGTTTCACATGGGCTTCAGCTTGTACAGTATAAGAGTAGGGTGAACGGCAAGCTTTTATGAAGCTTTTAGCAAGCTCCAGAGCAGTTTGCTCTAACCCTTTAAAACACCCTTCAGCTTCTGTTTGGAAATGTTATACACCGATCCTAATTGGTAGTGCTAATTGTCACTTTTGCTAACAGTTTTCAGCAGGCTTTAAACAAGCTTCAAGTAGTGCTGAAGCCTGCTAGCAGCTTGTGTCAAGTAACAATCAGCCTCCCGATAGGATCTGTGTTCAGCATTTATGAACTGGAGCTGAAGGGCGCTTTAACTACTTACTGGCCAAGGTACATCATATGATGTCATGGACTTTGAGTGGGGATATCTGGATAATGCCTGCAGCTACAGGCATCATACATATATCCTTTTTTTTCCACCAGCGATTCCCTGCACTGTAAGAACAATCATAGTGTCAGTTCAGTCGCTTGATCGTTCTTACAGGTGGCGGGAGCAGAGTGCTTCTCCCGGTTCACCCGTGTGATCGGTGAGTCTTGGAACAAATTGGTCGCCGCCAGGAGTTTATCATAGAGATTTCTGATGAACAGATGGTCCCCAGTCATCTCTATGACCCTCAGAGGCCCAGGCGAGACGTTATGACGTCATGTCTGTCATGGAAATTTGGTTGGGCTTTGTACGCAAACCCACACCACGCCAAAATGTGCACTTCCAGTGTCAAGATGCACACAAAGCACAAAACAATTCCTTCGTGTTTAAAAGCACGTTTGTATCAAGCTCTTTGGTACAAGGAAATTGAAGTACTTCAGTAGCACCAGATAGAATCAGAAAAGATGCTGCTTCAAGCTGGAGTCTCGACGTGCCTGCCCTCATGAGCACAGGCACTTTGTTTTATTTCTCGGCCACAAAAGGAATGACAAAAGAAGTCATGGCCCCAACAGCCAATCGCTTCCTCCATGCAAAATGACGTCACAGGAAATGCAAACAGTAAAGGGGAGGGCATCTACAGGAGTGGGGGGAGTGCACATGTCCCACCCACTCGAGGCATGTCCCCCCCCCCCCCCCCCGCCTAGCCACATGCATGTACATCCACCATTTTGGTCAGCATGGAGCCCACTCAATACTGTTCAGAGTAACAAGTATCTAGTAAGATGATTCTACTTGTTCTTACAGGCTTGAGAAAATCTGCAGGGACATTGCTACTGCTGTTGTCCATATACGGTACGAGTTTACCAATAAGGCAAATTTCAATGTCCTCTTATAAAAGCAGATATGTATCCAAAAGGGATAGCGTAGCCACAACAGCGATATATGTTTCTCTCATTATGTGGACTTCGCTTCTCTAATGTGCATAGACATTTAAAGGCAGTGCCCAGTGCATTGCGCTTGATACTTACAAACTGGCAAACGCCCACACACACACAGAGAACATGTCTCCAAGCCCATGAGAAGGTTTTCATTCTTACAGTTTTACCGCTGATCACGATTCAACCCAAGTGCGCTCTGCTAGAGCGCTCCTGGGTTAAATCAGACACACGGAGACAGATGACAATCTATAAAACACACATCCTAGAATTAAATGTCCACGTGAGTCCATATAATAAAATTTCCACAACATGTCCAGGCTGGTGGAAGTAAACAAAGAGGACGCGGCTGGAAAGGCCGAGAGTTTTGTTTTTTTTATCTCGGCCTTTGCAGCCCAGAGGAGAGATGTGGGGTCTTGTTGACCCCACATCTCTCCATAAAGAGGACCTGTCGCGCACTATTCCTATTACAAGGGATGTTTACATTCCTTGTGATAGGAATAAAAGTGATCAATTTTTTTTTTTAAAAGAAAGTGTAAAGTTAAAGAATAACTTTTTTAAAGTGCCCCCATCCCCGTGTGCTCGTGCACAGAAGCGAACGCATACGTAAGTCGTGCCCACATATGTACACTGCGTTCAAATCACACATGTGAGGTACGCCACGTGCGTTAGAGCAAAAGCAACCATTCTAGTCCAAGACCTCCTCTCTAACTCTAAACATGTAACCTGTAAAAAATCTTAAAGCGTCGCCTATGGAGATTTTTAAGTACCGAAGTACATCTTTCACATTATACAAAAAAATTGGGTTAACTTTACTTTTTTTATTCATGAAACAGTTTTTTTTTCCAAAATAAACGCTTTGAAAAATTTCTGTGCAAATACTGTGACATAAAAAGTTGCAACGACCGCCATTTTATTCCCTAGGGTCTTTGCTAAAAAATATATATACATATATATATATATATGTATATATATACACTGTATATGTTTGGGGGTTCTGACTAATATACTAGAAAAAAAATTATGATTTTTACATATAGGAGCGAAGTGCCAGAATTGGTCTGGATGGGAAGTGGTTAAAAGCTTCAACAAAGCTTGATGAAAACCCTGCAAATGCTTTGTAAAAGGTTGGAGTTCACACTGCTTATATACAAGCTGACGCCTGTGTGAAACGGGTCCAAGATTTTTTTTTTTTCCGGTTATGTGAAAACTCATGATATATCTTATCTGTGCTAATAGCACATTGGCATCGACAAAGTGTGAAGCGACAACGTGGCTTACAGCAGTATGTGAGCTTTTCCCATTTGGGCACAGTGTAATTTTAGTCTCAACAGGCATTCAGAATCTAAATTAAAGGATAAGTTCACCTTTTTTCAAAAACAATAAATTAACTTTTTTTTTTTTTTGCAGTAAAACAAATGTCTATTTTTTTTTCCTAAGGAACCTGCAGAGCATTGCACTTGAGATCAGCAGATCACAGGTGCAATGTACAGCTCTTGCAGACTCTCAGGATAGCTGTCTGCTCATACCTTGTATGGGCAGATAGTTACCTGAGATTAGGAAGATCAATGGACTATGAGGACACTCGCCTGTGCCCTCACAGCTTATTGAAAACTACAAGCTTGTAGGCATTCATTTACAGGAAACTGAATGAATGATGCAGCTGTATGGCAGAGCCCCCCATGGCCGCGTTTCAAGTAGTGACAGCGGGTGCTTTGAGAAGATCCCTGGCCCACTGTCACATGGGGGGGGGGGTGTAGGGAGAGGCTGCAGATGCTGGAACACATGTTCCACCCTAAAAACAGGTGGAGCATGTAACATGCTCCAAAAGTGAACTTATCCCCTTCATTGAAATCAGTATTTACCTAGTATTTACCTTAAAGGATATCTGTATTGTATACCCAAACTGGGAAAGTATTAAAGCCAGTGACATGTATGGGAATAAATGGTTTTACAAAGAGACCAGCAATGGGGCCTTAGTATTTCTCGCAACCCTGGTTTCCTTTAGAAGCAATACATATTCTCCCCTAAACACTTCAATCTAATTCCAATTAGGTTTGGAGAAGGCTCTTTTCTATTCCAGCTTTATTGTGCCCTCTTGCAAAAGGTTAGTTGAATATTGCAATACAGGTCTTCTCATCCAATACCAGTACTTGACCTTACAAATTTTTTTTTTTGGTTAAATGGGCACAGGTAGTTGAAGAAGAAGCAAGTAACACTGCTACAAAGTGCCTGACTCCTCTGTCCCAGCACAGGTGTATCTTGTTCTTGCCTGCGAGTGTGTCCTCGCTCAATGCGCTGTATAATGAAAATAACAAAAAAGAGGGTTTCAGACCAGTGTGTTGCTGCCACATCCCTAATTTTACAGTCAGGTCCATAAATATTTGGGACATCAACACAATTCTAATCTTTTTGGCTCTATACACCACCACAATGGATTTGAAATGAAACGAACAAGATGTGCTTTAACTGCAGACTGTCAGTTTTAATTTGAGGGTATTTACATCCAAATTAGGTGAACGGTGTAGGAATTACAACAGTTTGTATATGTGCCTCCCACTTTTTAAGGGACTGAAAGTAATGGGACAATTGGCTGCTCAGCTGTTCCATGGCCAGGTGTGTGTTATTCCCTCATTATCTCATTTACAAGGAGCAGGTAAACGGTCCAGAGTTCATTTCAAGTGTGCTATTTGCATTTGGAATCTGTTGCTGTCAACTCTTAATATGAGATCCAAAGAGCTGTCACTATCAGTGAAGCAAGCCATCATTAGGCTGAAAAAACAAAACAAACCCATCAGAAAGATAGCAAAAACATTAGGTGTGGCCAAATCAACTGTTTGGAACATCCTTAAAAAGAAAGAACGCACCGGTGAGTTCAGCAACACCAAAAAACTCGGAAGACCACGGAAAACAACTGTGGTGGATGACTGAAGAATTCTTTGCCTGGTGAAGAAAACAGCCTTCACAACAGTTAGTCAGATCAAGAACACTCTCCAGAAGGTAGGTGTATGTGTGTCAAAGTCAACAATCAAGAGTAAATTTCACGAGAGTGAATACAGAGGGTTCACCACAAGATGTAAACCATTAGTGAGCCTCAAAAACAGGAAGGCCAAATTAGAGTTTGCCAAACGACATCTAAAAAAGCCTTCACAGTTATGGAACAACATCCTATGGACAGATGAGACCAAGATCAACTTGTACCAGAGTGATGGGAAGAGAAGAGTATGGAGAAGGAAAGGAACTGCTCATGATCCAAAACATACCACCTCATCAATGAAGCATGGTGGTGGTAGTGTCATGGTGTGGGCATATATGGCTTCCAATGGAACTGCTTCTATTGTATTTATTGATGATGTGACTTCTGACAAAAGCAGCAGGGTGAATTCTGAAGTGTTTCGGGCAATATTATCTGCTCATATTCAGCAAAATGCTTCAGAACTCATTGGATGGCGCCTCACAGTGCAGATGGACAATGACCCAAAGCATACTGCGAAAGCAACCAAAGAGTTTAATCACCTGACCTGAATCCGATTGAGCATGCATTTCACTTGCTGAAGACAAAGCTGAAGGCAAAATGCCCCAAGAACAAGCAGGAACTGAATACAGTTGCTGTGGAGGCCTGGCAGAGCATCACCAGGGATGAAACCCAGCGTCTGGTGATGTCTATGCGTTCCAGACTTCAGGCTGTAATTGACTGCAAAGGATTTGCAACCAAGTATTAAAAAGTGAAAGTTTGATGGATTGTTAATCTGTCCCATTACTTTTGGTCCCTTAAAAAGTAGGAGGCACATATACAAACTGTTGTAATTTCTACACCGTTCACCTGATTTGGATGTAAATACCCTCATATTAAAGCTGAATGTCTGCAGTTAAAGCACATCTTGTCCATTTCATTTCACTTTCACTTTGTAGGCAATAACCACACATAAGTAAATTGGAAAATATAATTTATTAAGTGTGCATAAAATCGTTCGATCATGAAGAAAATATCAGAAAAAAGGACTTGCCTTCTGAATTTGCATGATGATCAGTCACAAGGAGTCATACGTAGAGAATTGCCAACTAATGAATAAACAAAAAAGATAAAATAAGTGAAAAAAAAATAATGAAAAGAAGAAAAGAAAAAAATATAATAAAATCATAATAAAAAAATTAAATAAAAATAATATCATTCATGAAAAAATCCTGAACAAAAATAAACAATCTTTCTGGAGAAGAAACGTGCCTATGTATCCATATCCATTTTCAGTCATCTAATCCAACATAGTACAAAAAATTGTTTGGAAGAAAAAAATGAAGTCTGAGACTCTGGGCAGTCCGATGAGCACTGCAGAGCGGGGTGATGTTCGGACAGAGGGTCTTTTGCTTATAGGGTAATCCTTACCTTTGTTCTCTACCTAGAATCTATTTAGATCTATACAATTTTTCACCGATGGTTATTTTTGGTAATCACTTATACTCCCTTCTCTGTATAATAATCTCTCTTAGGAGGTCTAATGCTAAAGGACTTGGAGTGTGCTGCTACATATGGAAAAGAAGCCACATTTAAGGCTTCAGATAGCGCTATTACTCATATCTTATAAACCTTGGTAAATATTTTGTTTTTCGCTTTTTATTTTTATTGACCATATGTAGCAGCACACTCCAAGTCCTTCGTCCTATGTTGGATTAGATGACTGAAAATGGATATGGATACATAGGCACATTTCTTCTCTAGAAATATTGTTTATTTTTGTTCAGGATTTTTTCATGAATTATATTTTTATTTCGTTTTTTTTCTTTTCTTCTTATTTTCATTAATTTTTTTCTCATTTTATCTTTTTTGTTTACTTATTAGTTGGCAATTCGCCACGTATGACTCCTTGTGATCATCAGGCAAATTTGGTAGGCAAGTCCTTTTTTCTAATATTTTCGTACACTATTGGTGCCCTTGGTGTGCATCCACTGATACCCCCGCTGGCAGTGCTTCATTTTTCCAAGTTGCATGATGGACCTTTTTGCATGGTAGGTGTCGCTTACAACCACTGCTGTTCACCTGTCCCCCATGGTTGTCAAATATCCATGTTCTCTATTGCTATGATATGCTTCTTTCTATTTTTTGTAGTAAGACAAAATTATGACTTCATACACTCTTATTAAATACCCCTGATGAAGGTGCTTGGACCAGATACGCATCAGGTACCGGAGACCACTTTGTACCGGAGAGTAACAACAATCTTTTTGTCATGCAAACCATGTAACCTGTCGTTTTTTTGTCTTTTGTTTGTTTTTGCCTTTTCAATTTTTGTACATTTTTGTATAATTTTAGTTATGTCTTTTTAAACTCACGGTCATCTTCATGATCGAACGATTTTTTGTACACCTAATAAATTATATTTTCCAATTTACTTATGTGTGGTTGTTGCCTACAAAGTCCCAATGAAGAGGGATTTTCTTTTCCTGATATAATGAAAACAAGAGCCACGCAATGGATCACTGGATAAAAGTAGACTTCGAGTCACTCATAGGTGCTGCCAAAGTACTGCCTCAAGACCACCCTTCTTTGACATGGTTCACCCTTACGGGCTTATTTGTAAAGACCATTCTACAAATAAGTCCATAAGGGTGAACCATGTCAAAGCAGGGTAAAGACCATTCTACAAAGAAGCCCATAAGGGTGAACCATGTCAAAGCAGGGTAAAGACCATTTTACAAATAAGCCCATAAGACTGAAAAGCCTCAGCAGGGTGATCTTGAGGCGAGTGAACAGAATGAAGCCTGTTGTTTTTTCAAGTTTCATTGGTGTGCATCTTGTTTCGATTATACAGCAACGTTTCCTACAGACACACTTTATTATTTTGTGGCAAGCCTTTCCATGTAAGTGGAGACTGTTGCTGCAAAGTGGGGAGCAGCTTCATATTAGCGGGATATCCAACAAGCTCATATAAATATGATGGTCAGGTGTCCACAAACTTTTGCTCATACAGTGTACACTATATTCAGAATTATTGGGACGCCTGCCTTAACATGCACATGAACTTTAATGCCATCCCAGTCTTAGTCCATAGGGTTCAATATTGAGTTGGCTCACCCTTTGCAGCCAGAACAGCTTCAACTCTTCTGGGAAGGCTGTCCACAAGGTTTAGAAGTGTGTCTATGGGAATGTTTGCCCATTCTTCCAGCGTATTTGTGAGGTCAGGCACTGATGTTGAACGAGAAGGCCTGGCTTGCAGCCTATGCTCTAATTCACCCCAAAGGTGTTCTATTGGGTTGGGGGTGAGGACTCTGTGCAGGCCAGTCAAGTTTCTCCACCCCAAACTCGCTCATCCATGTCTTTTATGGACCTTGCTTTGTGCACTCGTCCAAATAATTTGGTGGAGGGAGGATTATGGTGTGGGGTTGTTTTTCAGAGATTGGACTTGGCACCTTAGTGCCAATATAAGGAACTCTTAAGGCATCAGCATACCAAGACATTTTGGACAATTTCATGCTCCCAGCTTTGTGGGAACAGTTTGGGGATCGCCCTTTCCTGTTCCAAAATGACTATGCAGCAGTGCACAAACAAGGTCCATAAGGACATGGATGAGCGAGTTTGGGGTGGAGGACCTTGATTGGCCTGCACAGAAGCCTGACCTCTACCCAATAGAACACCTTTGGGATGAATTAGTGCAGAGACTGCAAGCCAGGCCTTCTCGTCCAACATTAGTGCCTGACCTCACAAATGTGCTTCTGGAAGAATGGTCAAACATTTCCATAGACACACTCCTAAACCTTGTGGACAGCCTTCCCAGAAGAGTTGAAGCTGTTATAGCTGCAAAGGGTGGGCCAACTCAATATTGAACCCTACGGACTAAGACTGGGATGCCATTAAAGTTCATGTGCATGTAAAAGACAGGCATCCCAATACTTTTCACAATATAGTGTATATCTATGAAGCTCCGCTGAGTTTTTAAAAATGGGTATTATTTTTAGAAACGCACAAATTTTTAGCATTGTTTCAGTCACATGAGGTTGCTATCATATTCTCAATGACCAAAAAATGATATTGTGTTGAGGCCTAGTCCATATGTGCTTTATTCTTGTAGAAGAGTCCCTCCAAAATAAATGACCACTTTTTCATTAGGATTTATAGGCTACTGGTGTTCTATCAGCAATGGTACAACAAAATATCATTATACATGAATGGCAATATCAATAAATCGCTTTGTTGCGGTATTGTTGTTTTTTTCTAGTGCTGGATATTGAGAAATGAATTTAACTATTAAGCTTGGCTTATTAAATCCTTCCTCATTCTTTTCCTTTTTCAATGTCACAGTAAAGGGCCTTTAGCCCTGTGATTACACAAACTTCCTATAAGTTACTCAACAAAGATCTAATTTCTAAGTAACTATTCAAACCAATGTTTGCACACTAGCTTGCACATTATATATATATATATATATATATATATATATATATATATATATATATATATATATATAATTAAACACTATTCGATTCATTTTAAATATTGTGCAAAAAGAAAAGAACCTAACCAGATGGGGCTTTACTGGTAGCAGTAAGGTCCCATATGGTTAGGTTCTTTTCTTTTTGCACAAATTACAATGGATGTGATATCGCCTAAAACAGACACAAAACCCCGTTTTTTTTCTTTTGTCATTTTAAAGCGAATGCCCCCATCCATTCATGTCTCTATGCTATATTTTGTAGCAAAATCACTTTAGAAAACAACCCCCTAGCATTTCTGGCCATGGCCATCTTGAGTAAGGGCAAACAATTAATGTAGCATTTACTTCCTGTGCATGCAGAACAGTGTGCTTAGCTGAGAAAACCCCCTCCTCCCCTCCTGAAGACTCCTGGGATATATGACATTTGCCTAGGCAAGAAACCAGGAAGTAACTGTAGAAATGTAAAAAAAAAAAAAAGTTATAAAAAGTAAAAATAATATACTTTCCTATCTATTTACTAATGCAAGCAGCATGAGGATTAAAAATATTCAATGTTGATTGGGAGATTGAAGTTCCACTTTAATGATGTGATATGCTTTTATCTTATAGGTCCCAGCAAATCTCTAATCCGGTGGTCATGCACTTTGGACATGCAGAGACTCTCTTGCCACTGTTGGCTCTGATGGGCCTTTTCAAGGATGAGAAGCCTCTTACTGCGGACAGTTTCTCTAGTGGAAATGAATTGAAGTTTCGCAGTGGCAGGATTGTGCCTTATGCTTCCAACCTGGTGCTTGTCCTGTATCACTGCGAGTTGGTGGAGAACCCGGAGGAAGAGTATCAAGTACAGATGTTACTGAATGAAAACCTCCTTCCTTTCCCGCACTCACAGCAGTCTGTGTGTCTTTTTGATGATCTTAAAAAGCAATACAGTCACCTACTCAGCAACTGCCGTGTTAGGGAGGAATGTGAATTGATGAAGGCTGTTCATGAGGATGAACTATAAGGCAGTCTAGCTTTATCGTTATACATTCCTTCATACATAGAGAATTTTTTTTTGCAGCACATCCAGGATAAAGGTAGAAACATACGTTAATTGCATCAGGTTAAAATCATCACAGAATCAACACAATCCTGTTCAGATAACACATTTCTACCTACTGGGGTTTTTTTCTCAAAACTAGGCTTTAAAAGAAAATTCTCTGTTT
Source organism: Lithobates clamitans (assembly GCA_037952925.1). Taxonomy (NCBI): domain Eukaryota; kingdom Metazoa; phylum Chordata; class Amphibia; order Anura; family Ranidae; genus Lithobates; species Lithobates clamitans. The sequence continues at coordinate 1,257,283 of JBBGZY010000189.1, forward strand.
GAAATTGCATTACTAGGCAGAATAATAGAGGGAAATGTTCATTCACTTAAACATTCCTCCATAGGCTGACATTTAAAATTACGGTTAGTGGGTAATTTTTGCAGATTATTTTCTCTTTTGTTTACATTTTTGCAATTTTTCAGCCAAAGTATGGAGTGGTGCAATTATTTGGTGTGGTCATTGGTTTTACACACTATAAACTACACAATTACAGGCTATCTCTAAATAAGGTGCTGATACTGATCACAGTGACTGTAAGCAAATTACAGAAATAAGTATTTAAAATCATGGTTTATAGTGAATTCATCATTTATACGCTATTACTGCATTCAGACACATTTTCAATCATTAAACTGACTACAATTAACCACTACATTTGAAGGAGGGCTTCACTTAGTAGCTTTGAGTCTGATGTGACAGTCCCCTCCAGGCACCCCTTTCCTTTCTTAACCACTTGCCTCCCAAGCCAATTCTGACACGTCTCTCCTACATGTAAAAATCATATTTTTTTTTTTTACTAGAAAATTACTCAGAACCCCCAAGCATTATATGTTTTTTTTAGCAGAGACCCTAGGGAATAAAATGGTGGTCATTGCAACTTTTTATCTTGCACGTTATTTGCACAGCAATTTTTTTTGGGGGAAAAAAAAAACAAAACGGTTTCATGCATTTTAAAAAAACAAAACACCAAAGTTAGCCCAAAGCTTTTGCATAATGTGAAAGATACTGTTACGCCAAGTAAATAAATAACTAACATGTCACGCTTTAAAATTACGCACACTCGTGGAAAGGTGCCAGACTTATATAGGCGACAGTTTAAAGTTATCTGGTTAGAGTTACAGAGGAGGTCTAGTACTAGAATAATTGCTCTTACTGTCACATTCGTGGTGATACCTCACATGTTTGGTTTGAATGCCGTTTACGTGTGCGTGCGTGACCTACCTATGCGTTCGCTTCTGCGAGCAAACACGCAGGGATTGGGGCGGTTTAAAAAAAAAATGTATTGTTTAGTTTACTTTTATTTTTCTATTTTGACACTTTCTTTTAAAAAAAAAAAAATGTATCTTTTATTCCTATTACAAGAATGTAAACGTCCCTTGTAATAGGAATAGAGCATGAGAGGTCCTCTTTACAGCGAGATCTGGGGTCTAAAGGTCCCCAGATCTCGCCTCTAGGTCTGAAATAATAACAAAAAACTGCATTTTTTCCAAATGCAGAGGCCAGGCGTGACGTCATAACATCGCGACAGGCCTTCCAAAGGTCATAGAGACTCCTGGGGGCCATCTGGATTATCTATGGTAAACTTGCGAAACATTCCTTTGCCGGCTCGCCGATCACATGGGTGAGCCAGTAGAACCACCGGAGGGCGGTGGGAGGGGGGGTGTGCCCTCCCGCTGCCTTTAAGAACAATCAAGTGGCTGAACGGCTGCTTTGATTGTTGGTATGGTGCAGGGAATCGCTGACTGAAAAAAAAATATCTGAATAATGACTGTAACTGCAGGTATCATTCAGATATCACCACTCAAAGTCTGCAACGTCATATGACGTTGCCCCAGGGAGAAGTTGTTAAAGGACATATTTAATCAAAAATGTACATTTATTATGCTATATACATTAATATCCCCTTTTACAGTATGTCCCCTTACTGAGTCACACTTATAGCTTAGCTCTATAATTGACAAAGGTTATGCGGAAGTAAACCCATCCATAAAACAGTTTAATTTCCGTCACATGCCAGAAATGTAACAGTACCATTGGTTGTGCTCTCAACCAAACTGTCAAGCCATCCAATGGCTGGTGTCTAAACTGATCACATGTGCAGCATCATGCCAGAGGCAAAGATGGCAGCTTCCTTGGCTGAAAACGATAGCGGGGTTTACTTACACTTTAAGTTCCCTGGAGAGTGCTGACTCAACAGGGGGGCGTGTCAAACCTCTGCAAAGAGAATATTATTTCTCTGCAGAGAGCAAGGGTTCCACTCTGTAGCTGCAGGCAGGGGATGGGCTTTTCTATTTAGGCTGCTTTAGGCTGGCCATATACGGTGCAAATTACAGACAGTGTTGACAGTGGAATCGACCATTATCTTCTCCCGGCGGGTGAAGCCGGGGATTATCGCTAGTAGCTTTAGCTGCTGCTAGCGATAATCGCAAGCAAATCCGGGAGGCTAGTCGTACACAAGTTTATCAATTGATCAACTTGGTACATTCAACCTGCCCATTAATGGTTCGAATCTCGGCTGGTTCCTGCTGAACTGGCTGAGATTCGAACCGTGTATGGCCAGTGTTCTCTCACGAGCCAACTCGTCAAACTCCAACCATGTCACTTCCAGTTTCTTTAACCACTTCAGCCCTGGAAGGTTTTACCCCCTTTCTGACCATAACACTTTTTACAATTTGGCACTGCGCTGCTTTAGCTGGTAATTGCGCGGTCATGCAATGCTGTACCCAGACAAAACTTGCTTACTTTTTTTTCCACAAATAGAGCTTTCTTTTGGTGCTCACCTCTGTGATTTTTATTTTTTGCGCTATAAACAAAAAACTTTTTGCTATAATAAATATCACCAAAAATGTTTTTTAAAAAAAATTTCTTCATCAGTTTAGGCCAATATATATTCTTATACATATTTTTGGTAAAAAAAAAACGCAATAAGTGTATATTGATTGGTTTGCGCAAAAGTTATAGCGTCTACAAACTATGGGAAAAAATGATGGCATTTTTATGGCATTTTTATTATTTAGTTATTTTTACTAGTAAGGGAGGTGATCTGCGATTTTTATTTTATTTTTTTTATTTTTATTTTTTTAGTGGTACTGCGACAACCAGATCAGACTCTTTTGACACATTTTTGGGACCATTGACATTTATACAGTGATCAGTGCTGTAAATGTGCACTGATTACTGTGTAAATGTCAGTGGTAGGGAAGGGGTTAACACTAGGGGGCGATCAAGGGGTTAAATGTGTGTTCCCTCAGTGTGTTCTAACTGTATGGGGATAGGACTAACTAGGGGCGGAGACATATCGTTGTTACTACTTACTAGGAACACACAATATGTCTCCTCTCCCCTGACAGGACACGAATCCCCGTCGCACATCTTGTCCCCCGCCGTGCAGCGGGCACGCGTGTGCCCTCTGGCGGCTTTTAGAGGGAACCCTGTATGTGTATGTATATGTATATATATATATGGGGTTTCACGCAGGGGTGCCATTCTGCCCTCGTAAAAAGATGTGAGCCGGTCAGGCTGAACCATCAGTAATTGGAGATTTTGACGAATTGCTGTTTGGACACAACACCGGCAACCGAATACAGTCCGGTACAGGAAGGTTTAACTGTTTTGACAGCACAGCACAACTGTCGCCGCCGTCTCGGAGGCAGCCATTTTGTTGGCTAGTATCGGAGCGGAGTAACAATCGTGCACTGGACTGTATTCGGTTGCCGCCTGTTGTGTTCAAACAGCAATTCATCAAAATCACCAATTACTGATGGTGTAAACTGGAAGTTAATTAGTTGGCGTTTCTGAAGAGTTGGCTATTTTGATAGAACATCGGCCTTAGAATCTTATTTTTATACACCCAGAATAATTTAGGTGAAATAAAGTGAGGGTTCAGTTGGGTGTCAATAAATCATTTCTCTTCCCCCTTCCATGCAAGTAATGCAAAGAGCAGACTGGGTTTTCTGTCTTTTGGATGCCCTTTCTTCAGCAAGTGCATTAGCTCCCTGCCAAGTCAGTGGTGCTTTTTCAGTTATAAAAAAAATAATAAATTAATATGTTTTTTGAGGATGTCTTATAACCTAGGAGCAGTATGTTAGCACCGTGTGATGATTAGAAATAGTCTGCTTGTGTATGGAATCTCCTCTGATCCTGTGTACTTTGGAAAGCTCTCGGAGCAGTGCACAATAGTGAACATTATAGGGCTGTAACAGATTAAATTACAGAAATCATGGTAAAAAAGAAGATCCTTGTGCTCGTCCTATGACTGACGGAGCCGATGGAATCAGTGTGTGCAAGATTTGCACTAAATTGTGTTATTACTGAAGCATTATGGACATGTCATTTTCCAGGGAGTGATATCTAAAGCATAATCCGTCACAAAAAAAAATGTATTTCCATTTCCAGTTCACCTGGTCTGGGTGTTGGATATTTCCCATGAAATCTGAATATGCTAGAAGTGAAATGCTGACTGATGTGCTCATAGTTGGCTTTGACATAGCATTGCAGGGACATAAAGAGTGGCATTACCATATCACTACCCCTATATACCATTCGCACACACTGCATTGATTACACACAACCTCAAATATAATATTGGGTAGGCTGATCTGATTTCCATGCAGTCTAAATTACAAAGTTTGGGTAGAACTATAAGCAGAGATGGGGGTATTGTTGAGTCCCTGTTTCCTTGGAGTTGTCACCAGCTTTATACAGAGATATACAATGTAAAACTGACATAAAATCACACACATAGGTTGGACTTGATGGGTTTGTGTCTTTTTTCAACTCGCCTACTATGTAACTATGTTGTGATCGCTGCAATGCATTCAGGCTGAACACCTTATTAGTACCCTTTTCTGTAATCTTTGACAATGTGATGTTCTCTATACATGATCAAGCTGTAACATTCAGCCGGTAGATGAGGGTAAATTGTTGCAGCTTTTGGTATTGTAATGAGGTGGTGGCTCTGTTACAATAAGCTATTAAACTTGGCTTTTATGTTACTGATAAAGTTTATACAGAACTGACATTATGTAAGAGTGACAGTAGTGATTCTTTACTGACTCATGGTGACATTTAGACATGTGTATGATGGAGCCCTTTCACTTTATGATGAAAAGTATTGTATTGTTTGTAGCTACTGAATTTTCCCTGCATAGTCAATATTAAATTTTAATTATGAGATTAACTCGTGCATCAGGAATTTTCTTGGCAGTGGATTAAGAGCCTTGAATGTGAGCAGTAAGTACAAGGATTTGTGTGCCCTAGATAACAGGTTTTCTGTTACGTATACAGTATGTGAAAAAAGCCTGTGTTCTACAATTATTGCTGACTACCTAAACTTAAAGGATAAGTGCACTTTAACGAACACGCAGATGCCTACTTATCTCGGTCTGATGGCCGAAGCAGCACTGCAAGTCTCACGCTCCAGATCATTCTTGTGCATTACAGCCCTAAAGGACTTCTATGGGGCTGTGTCCCAAGACTGGAGAAAGTATATTTATTAAATTTTTCTCCTGGGTTTTTTTTTTTTTTTAAGTTTTTAATAACAGGAGAGGTTTCCATATAGATTAACGTAGTATTAAACCCAAAAGCAAACATTTATTATATTGCAGCTTACTAAATCTTAGATCTGGTGGCTGCATTTGTTTCTTTAAGTTTTTTTTTTCCTTCTATTTCCATCTAATTATCCAGCCAGCAAGTCTGTTGTTTTTCACAGCACAAGCTCTCCAGCAGAATGCATCAGTTTACATGGATGAGACAAACCACTTAACGCTGGCTGGCAAGGGTGCTAATACATTTAACCCCCCCCCCCCCCCCAAAAAAAAAGCTAAATAATAAAAAAACTGACCCAGCCACAACATCTAATGATTGGTAAGCTGCAACAGAATACATTTTTGGTTTTGGGATTAATACCGCTTAAATCTGACCTTGTATTTCCACTGCAGAATCAATCATGTAGGTTGGAATATGAAGAATGTTTCCATCGCTCACATTAATGGACCAAGCACAAAACATTTTTTACCTTTTTAGCAACTATAAGTATACACCAAGCAAAAAGTTTAAGCCTACAGACCTTTTGAATCAACGTGCACTGATTTTATATTTTAACACAAGAGAATGTTCATGAAGTAATTTGATGAATTGAAATGTTATCCCATATATTTAATTGGTGAAATGGATGTATATTGAGTTGCATATCTCAATAGCTTCCTGGACTGTAAAGAAAAGATTGTTTTTCCTCACTGTATGCTGGTTTATTCCTTGTGTGTATTATTTGATTTCAATAAACTTTGTGGACAATATTGTATGCAAAATCATATCTGAGGCTATAGCATTGTTTTTTTTGTCAATTATTAAATGTTTGCTTTTAAGATCTGTATTCCACACTACCATACTGAAGCTGAAGGGTGATAGATGGGCTGCAAGAAATCAGGTTGAAGCTTGTTGAGCGCTTTGCAAATGCTTGTCAAAACTGATGCTGGAAAGACAAACTCCTCAAACTGAGGTTAAACGATCTGTGAAAGGTAAAGAACAAGTTCACTTTTATAGTGAACATGTCCTTTTCTTTTTCATACATCATGGGACACAGAGTTAGGCTAATATTCAATCTCTAGGTGAATGGACACTGGTAGACAAAGTCTTAGACAGGAAGTGATCCCCTATATAACCCTTCCCATACAGGAAGTCCATCAGCTTTTTACCAGTGTCTGCAAGGTGGATGAGCATGTTTGTTTGAGCTGTCTGAGCTCCAAGTCTCTAGTCCCACAAACGGTTCTTAAATGAATCAAGGGATTGACTGATTGGATCCATTTGACACAGGCTCTATATGCTTAGATAAATGTTACCCGAGCCATGCGAGGAAGACTCAAGATCCTGCAAGGTTTTGCCTGTAATGCGACCTCCGGGCGCTGGACCCTGCCAAGTGAGTGGGATCCTGGACACCACAGTGCTAAGGCATTCCTGCAGGGTGCTGTACAGGTCCAAGAGAGTGGACCCTAAACATGAAAGGGTACCCAGTCCTTGAAGGTCCTCAAGTGCCAGGAACACGTTGTGATGGGTGAAGATTGGGCTTTTAGTTTCTAAGCTGCCCTGCGCCTGGACGGGTAAGTAAAACCCTTTTTTTTTTACTATTGTGGGGTGTCTCAGTGATTGTAATAATCAGTCAAGTTAGCTAGAGGCTGGACACCTGTGTGCGGTGACCATACGGGGGAGTTTTTGGGCTAACTATGGGTGTTTGCAAGGTGTAACTTTTTTGCTGGTGTCTGGCTGTTTCTTATCTGTATGATGGCGCATGACGGTACGCTATTTCGCCTCTTGGTGTGCAGTTTACGATGTTAAATGCTTAAAGCCGATGTCCAGGGATGAGACAAAATACCACTGCAAAGGTTAAATGCTTGTTTAGCCTAGGGGTGCAAGGACAAGCTGTAATAGTTGCAAAACAAAACCAGAGGAAATTCCCAGCTCAACTCACCAATCAGTCTGCTTACAAACTGAATTAACCTGTCTAACAGGATGTATAAGGTAAATCCGCGCAGTGGTTGAACCTTTCCTAAAATATAGAGCTGCTGCCTCTACGAATACAATTCCACCTAGGTGGAATGTATTAGAAATTGTATGGAAAGCAGGAGTAGGTATGGCGCTGCCCTAATGGAGTGAAAGAAATTTTTTAATGGTGCACAGTTGCTCTGTGTATTTAATTTCTGTGAATCTACGGTGATATTTATAAATAATAAACATTGACAAACCCATAAAGAAATTTTATGGTAAAAAATAAATAAAAAATAAAAATAATATTGGAATATAATACTGTAGCACCTTATTTTGATATTTCACACATTACAAAGGGATAGAAAATAATAACTTTGTATTACTGTATATACTCGAGTATAAGTCGAGTTTTTCAGCACATTTTTTTGTGCTGAAAGTACCCCCCTCGACTTATACTCGAGTCAAGCACTTTTCTGCAGCAAAAAATATCATTTTCCAAACTGACTTTGGGGCCCCGTATCTCAGGGCCACTTGGTGTTAGGAACCCCAAATTTGGTGTGCTAACCCAGTGGAACTGGGTCCACAACATATCCAAAGCTGGGGTTCCTAGCACCAAGTAGATCCGACATACAGGGCCCCAAAGTAGGTTCGGAAAATTTCATTCTCTGCTGCAGAAAAGTGCTTGACATTTTCTAAACCGATTTTTGGGGCCCTGTATCTCGGGGTCACTTGGTGCTAGAAACCCCAGCTTTAGATATTTTATGGCGCTAGTTCCACTGGGTTTGCACACCAAATTTGGGGTTCCTAGCACTAAGTGGCCCCAAAGTCGGTCAACTGTGTCCATCTGCAGCAATGTCATTTCGGGACCCTTTGGGTTCAGAGACCCCAAATTTTGGCTGCAGCTAGGGGGCATCTAGGAACCCTTAACTACTGAGTTTGAAGTTCGGGGGGACCTATGGCTGCAAATGGGCACAGTGAGGCATGCAAATGGGCACAGTGAGGCATGCAAATGGGCACAGTGAGGCTGCAAATGGGCATTGTTGTCCCTCTTTTCCACTTACAGTAGCTGTGCATTTCTCACCCTCGTCTTATACTCGGGTCAATAAGTTTTCCCCATTTTTTTTGTGGTAAATTAGGGCCTCGACTTATACTCGGAACGACTTATACTCGAGTATATATGGTAATTACAGACTGTGACCAAATCATGTAGTTAAAGAAACCATCAATTTATTCATTCCAGGCACATAGGAATTTCAATTTTATTTTTATTTTTTATTTATTTTTATGGTAAAAAATAAATAAAAAATAAAAATAATATTGGAATATGATACTGTAGCACCTTATTTTGATATTTCACCCACATTACAAAGGGATAGAAATGAATAACTTTGTATTATTTACAGACTGTGACCAAATCACTCACGTAGTTAAAGAAACCATTAATTTATTCATTCCAGGCACATAGGAATTTCAATTTCATTTTTTTTTTTATTTATTTTTTACCATAAACTTTCTTTATGGATTTGTCAATGTTTTTTATTTATAAATATCACCGTAGATTCACAGAATTTAAATACACAGAGCAACTGTGCACCATTAAAAAATTTCTTTCACTCCATTAGGGCAGCACCATACCTACTCCTGCTTTCCACACAGTATGTGTTAAAAATAGGGGTTTAGTTGGCACACATTTGCAACCGCATGCATAAGCCAGCGGTCCCCAAACTTTTTGGCACCGGGGACCGGCTGCGTGGAAGAAAATTGTGCCAATTGGGTGCATGGGGGGTAAGCAATTTTTTTGTGGGCAAGTTGTCGGGGCAAGGGCTGGTATTGGCTCTTCAATCCTCACTGCACCATGGTTGATATGGTGTCAGGATGATTGAAGCGCATTATTACATTGCCTTTAAGAAGGGATGGGCTACCTCTGGGCTCACTTGCCCTCTATCTATTCATTAGAATGCATGTGCTTCCACTGTGGAGACTCTCATAAATTTACATGTTAGGACTGCAGATAATATTGGTGTGACGTGAAGTGGCTCTGCAGCTTACGCATGTGTTTGCAAATGTGTGCTATCTAAACCCTTGTTTTTAACGCATACTGTTTGGTTACTTTGGTTGGTTGCAGACTGGTTGGTGAGTTGAGCTGGGAATTTCCTCTGGTTTTTGTTTTTGCATGCGTTGCCCTTCCATTTGCTCCTTGCTGTGAAGGCTAGTTATAGGTGGGGGTGGTGGCCATTTGTTTGCTACGAAGGTGTATTACTTACCTTTTTCTGGGCTCTGGCAGGCTCCCTCATTCGGTGTGACCGGCCCCCCATAGCGTTCTATCTAAGCAGCTTCGGGCCGTGGTTGCATGCTCGCCTCTTTACATATAATGCAGGGTTAATAGCCTTGCCCTGTTCCTGATGATGCAGAGGAACCGCACAGAGCTTGAGGACATCACTGAAGCCTACTGGACCAAGTGATGGGGCGAGCAAGACACTTCCCTGCACCCCTAGATTCAATTAACGTTTAACCCTTGCAATGCGGGTTGCTCACTGCAATGGTAGACTTTTTTCTAATTCAAAGAGTTCAGCTTTAATTTTCTATCCGTTCCAGCAAATTTCATGGTGTAACCCTGCCTGACGCTACGCAGCCTGAAAATGTAAAAATGTCCTCACCAGCTCTACCTGTGACGTGTGCGCACTAAGAAGCGGAGCCAGCAGGGAGGGTTTTGAATGAAAGGCTGTGCAGCACCAGGCAAGGTTAGTAAGTATTTAACATGGCAGGCTGCACTCTGGAAGATTGGATAATTTTTAAAGGACAAGCTCACTAAAGTAAACTTGTCCTTTAAGGCGGGATTATTAGCTATACGTTGTGGTAATGCACATTTGTGCACTGCAATTCCAATCATGCTAAATAGCACCTCAATGAACCTTTCCTTTGCACCTGTGTTGCAGCACACCACGAAGCACAGTAAGGCACTACAGTGCATCGTGGTGCACTATTGCCTCGTTTCCACTGAGCGGTTCGGTTTGGTACGCTATTTTGTGTGTTTCCTTTATGAAAGCGGCCCATACAACGGAACCGTACCGTTCCATTCAGGGTCCTGCTTCAGATGTGGGGCCATAGAAAATGGAACGGTTCAGTTAGGGCGGAGCTACGATACATTCCACTGATTGGCTGACAGAAAACCCTCTGCTGTGCTATGCTGAGGCATTTTTTCTAAACCCTGTATGGCCCCTTGTGGTCCCACTTGCAGTGGAAACGCTCACCAGAATAGACCGGACCATTCTAGGCCATTCAAACTGTACCGACCCGAACCGATCCGCTCAGTGGAAACGAGGCATATGTTGCTAAAAATTGGTAATGTCTGGGGGGTTTTTTTCCAGTCTGGGTGCATTGACAGCCCATTCATTTAAATAGGCTGGCTTAATGCAACTCACACTAACAAGTAACATAACACTTCTAACACACCAGGTCAGACAAGTGAAATTCCAGCGTAAGGGTCAAACACAGAGGAGGTAGCCACATTTCATATCTTTTGAAAATTGGTAAAATTACATTTCCTAAGTACTCATTGGTGTAAAGAATACTAGTGACCCTTGTAACCACAAAGTACAGAGTGACCTTATACAGCTGTCTGCACTAAAATTTATATTTAGATTCAGCAGATAACTTTGGTTTGCTAAGTTGAAGTCACTTTTGCAAAACAATTAAAAAAAAACTAGTGGACCAAAGCATGAGGTCTGGGAATCCAAGTAATTATATTGTTTGAAGTTGGTATAAGCCCAGCCTGTTCAGCTAGTGCTCCCACAGTGATTAATGACAGGCCAGATTAATATCTTTTTGAAATTATATATTGTGTGTGAATAGCCTGCACCTGTTATTACTCCTAGGATGCATTCACACATGTGAATGCACCGTAGTCCGATTACATGCGAGAACCCATGTGGGGTTCCCGCAATTAGCTGTGAGAGGCAGCCTCATGGAAAGCAATAAGAGGGTGCCTGCTTCTAGCCAATCCTGCCCACTCACATGTAATCTCTAATGCAGCAATCATATGTGGGTGATGGATGCAAGCAGTCTGCGCCCAGGGCTGATCACTCACATGTGATCGCTGCATGAATGATTACATACGAGTAGGTGTGATTAGCTGCAGGAGCTAGCACCCCCCTTTGCTTTCAATGGGACTGCCTCTTGTATCTAATCGTGGGAATGCCTGCTGGGGTTCTTGCATATTTTAATTGTAATGGTTTCAGGGTGACTCAGGAGTAGACAGCTATTTAGGCAGGGTTCGCACCTTTTGCGGTTTTCATGATGCATCTTCCACTAAAGTTGATAGAAGCGCATGAAACCAAATGTCAGTGTTTGTTGTAAAGTGCTTCAACGCATAATAATATCTATTGCCATGCATTGATGTGCATGTTAAAATGTATAGTGACATGCATTGACGTGTCTTCATATGTTTCGATTGACTTCAATGGAAAACGCATCAGGCAAAAACACAAATGTGTGGATACCATTATGATATGGTAACACGCACCTGTTAAGCTAATCCACCAAGATCTTTGTGGTGTCGTTAGTTTTGCATGGTAACCTAAGGTTTCTACAGAGAGCATGCGCATTACATCACACTGCAACACATCACGATGAAGGATGGGTGGTGTGCTGCAGAGAAAATAGAGCAGGGGCGATTCTCTCTTGCACTAGTTCCCATTCAAAATTAATAAGTTGCAGCAGCATACCTCAGTGCACAATAAAGGGTATTGCAGCACCTGCCTTACCGCACCATACCCTAGATTGATGGAACCCTAATTCCCTGTACACATGACCGGTTTTGTCGTCGGAATAAACTCTGAAGGTTTTTCCAATGGAATTCCGCTCAAGCTGGCTTGCATGCACACGGTCACACCAAATTCCGACCGTCCAGAACACGCAGACGTACAACATGTATGACAGGACTAGAAAACAGAAGTTCAATAGCCAGTAGCCAATAGCTTCCGTCTCGTACTTGCTTCAGAGCATGCGTCGTCTTTGGTACGTCAGAACAGCATACAGACATACGGTTTTTCCGATAGTAATTTGTTCCGTCAGAAAAATATAGAACATGTTCTCTATCTAAGTTCGTCAGAATTTTCGACAGAAAAAGTCCGATGGGGCATACAGACGGTCGGAATATACGATGCAAAGCTCCAATCGGACTCTTTCTGTCAGAAATTCCGCTCGTGTGTACGTGGCATAAGTCCGAGCTGCTGTTCTGCTTTTCACTTGACAGCCTTCTAATAACATATGGTCTCCCAACTCCAGCATAAGCAGGCATGGTATGTACCAATAACAAAGGTCATTGTCTCCATCCTAGTCATATCAGTGACCAAACATCAAAATTGTGGTGGAAATGGATTGCATACACCGCATTGCCAGTCAATAGGCATTTGATCCATTTCCATCCATATTTTGTTCATGTTTTTACATGAACCTGGGAATAATTTAATTCTGGGTGGCAGATTACTCTTATTGAAAGGTGATGGAAAATAATACAAAATGACCAAATGTGTGGGCATAATTGGACATGTAATATTAGGTGTTTCTATTCCCTTATAAACTGTTTTAGATAAGCAAATAGATGGATTTCTCCCTCCACCTGTCCTATAAGCATTGGGCAAAGTGATCAACAGGATTAGAGTTGACATTCCTTTCTGATGACGCTGATTGAGTTTTTGCATTATGAAAAGCAAATTCAGATGATGTAACAGTTAGTAGCCCCAGGAACTAGTCTTCAACCCCAAACAGGATCTTAGATAACTTTGCATCTTGTTTCCATACACGAAGAATGTATGCATGTATCCATTTCCACTGAAAATGGGTTTGGTCTAGAACAGAGATGGGAAATAACTGTACCAATATATGAATAACACACAGTTACACATGTGCAAAAACACACAAGGCAGGTATAAGGTTTGATTTTCCCCCATTTTATCCTAATCCGAAAACCAGAACATCTGACACATGCTAAGACTTGCCCACTTCTTCAGTCCCTTTAGTGCGTTAGTACATGCAGAAGTCACAATACACATGCACTAATACGATCAAAGACTTTCTAAGGCCTCAATCACACAGGAGTAAAGAACAGGCTTTGATCTGTGTTATTGAAGCTTTTATAATGCTCTGACAGCCTCTGCTCTCAGCAGACCGAGAACTGAGCGAACTGCAGTCATGTGATCATTCAGTTCTTGGTTTTAGGGCAGATGAGGAGCAGCTGCAGCATCACATAGATGCTGCAGCATGGAGGCCAGTATGTATGCTTATTTTTTTCAAATTCCACATTTCTCCTTTTAATAACCTTTGCTCTTTTACCAGTAATTTGATAATTGGATCATTTCAATAGTCTGACCAGACCAATGATAAATTAAATCATGCATGGTGTTTTATTAGTCACTTCAGTCAGAATCTCAATGATGGACAGCGCATGTCACAGGGTCCAATGGCTGGGGAGGTGGGAAAGCAGGAGAAATACAGGACAAACTGGGGGTAATTTACTAAAACTGCTGCAGCTGTGCATGGTAGCCAATCAGTATTCTAAAGTTAGCTTGCTAAATTAGAAGAAGAGTATGGGAATTTTGTTTATTTTTGAATCATACTTCCCTAGATGGATGCAGCATTGGTCCAAAGCTACATCTGTCCCCCGCCGGCTGTAAGGCTGAGGACCGAGTGATCAAACACCACTGTCAGTTGGAGACTGTCAGTCTCCAACTCTCTGCTCTGCCTCCCCACACTCACTGGAGTGCTGGGCTGTGGAGGGGGCGGGAGCAGCTGGCTCAGGCTCTCAGCGGCTTGCTGAGAGCCTGAGCCCGTTCTTGATCCAGGCATGTGGACGGATCCCGACCATATGGTGGTGATCTTTCCCGAGCCTGGACCAGCTCTGTGACGTCAGCCAACAGTGGGCTTCATCCCACTGTCTGCTGAAAATGTGTCACAGGAGTATAGAACGATCTGCACTCCTGTGATCCACAGGAGAAGTACAGCCAAACAAGCTTTGACTGTACTTCTCCTTTAAGATTTGACAGTAACCTGGAAGCTGATTAGTTTCTATACAGAGCTGCACCAGATTTTGCAAGCTCTAAGTTTAGTAAATCTGTCCCACTGTGTCCTGGATTGAATCAATACAAGGCACACAGCATTTTAACTTGCAATCCGTGACTATCATGTATAATAGGGGACAGGTGGTACCTTTACCTTCAGCAATAATTATGTTTTGGCAGACTGGTCTTTCAAAACTTTGCTAGTTGCCTTCTTTCATTGAATACTTATTTCTTCTGCTTTTGTTAAAAAGGAATATTTTACAGAAGGGAGCTGGTAATCTGCCATTACCCCATGACATCCTAGCTCAGTAGCAGTAACGCTGCTCCAAGTGACTGCAATTCATGTCACTGGCATGCAGCCCAAGAGAATGACAGCTTCCACCCAGGCTTCTAAAGCCTCATACAAAGGCTTTGATTTTCGAACGACAGAATGTCCGATTTTTGTGGCATGCTAGTCTCGTGTCGAAAGTGAAGAGGTTACTAACAATACGAGAATTTTTGGTACAGAGTACAACGTCAGAAGTGACGTAACACATTAAATAGTTTTGTATGTATTCTTTTGTTTCTGAGCATGCGTAGTCTTGCTCTTATAATATTTTTCGTATAAAAACCGTACTAATGAAACGAAGATCAGGCGTTGAGTTCACATCAGACAAAAAATTTATAGTCTGCACATCCAGCTTTTGTCTGACGAAAAAGTGAAATCGGCTGTTGAAAACACCGTATACTAATGGTAAGATTTGCGGACGATCGGTCATCGTAACACAATTGACGTCCGAAAATCAAAGTGTGTGTACGGGCTTTAACACAGATCCTGTATTTTTCTGTTTGACAGATGTCAAAGAACATGGAACCTCTGCAGGACATGCACAGCCAAGGTTGTTTTGCTTGGTTGCATGAAATCATGTTTTATAAACCATTTGACTTGCAATTTTAAAAGAAAAATATATCGATTGTCATGTTTGCCTCAGCTGTACGTTGATGTCACTACTGAAAAATTCAGTTATTTATTCAGAAACTAGAACAAACAGTCCTACCCACCTCCTTTCCAAACAATAATATGTGTTCTCACATGTGATTAGTCTAATATGACTTCATTAACAATAAACAGAAGATCAATTTGCACTGCTCGCACATAGTCCGATTACTTGCTAAGCTTTTATTACAAGCATAATATTTAAATTGTTAGGTCACAAAGGGAAAGAAGCACTGCTGTATTGAGGGAATGTGCTGTATTATTGAAGTATTATGTTTGTTTTGTGAAAAATTTGGAGGCAGTGAAATCTTCAACTATATGTGAAATGTCTGTGTCATACCTGTATGAGCTTTTGTAGAAAAGTCCCGGGGCCCCTGAGGCCTAATAGCGACCTCCAGAGTTAGGGACAGCTGATATCCTTCTATGTAGAGTGGGTTACAAGGCATTGTGGGTGTAATGCAAGATGAAATGGTGGGCGCCAGACACTTTTAGAATACAAGGAGATTTATTGTCTCTTGAACAGAACTGAGGGAGAGAGGGTTAGGGCCAGGACACCCTTAAGTAGATGCAATTATAATTGGCAGACTCCGAGACTTCTATAGAAAAACAGTTATATAGGTGAAGGCCTCCAGCTGGACACCACTTTTGTATAGGTAGGACCACTGTCTCCTATGGCAAAATATCTTGTAGTAGTTACTAACGGCAATTGTATTCAACTACTTGCAACACGAACAGTTCTCGGCTTACTCCACAATCACTCACTGTGGGTCTTCACTCAATGAACTCTCAGTCTTTCACTAGACTTCGGATCCAATAGCCACTGGATCCCCTGAGCTCTTTCACTGTTAGCACTCAGTATCTTCCTCAAGCGTCACCCCCGCTTCCCTGCTTGGTCCCTAGCTTGGCACTCACAGATACTCTTCAAGCATCACCCCCGCCTTCCTGCTGGGTCTCTGGCTTGGCACTCACAGATACTCTTCAAGCGTTATCTCTGCTGACACTCTGGGTCCCTGACTTGGCACCTGTTGAGGTTTTCCCACTTCTTCACCATCCCCGGCCGATGAGAAGTCTGCTCTGGTACTGTCCTCAGTTTACTCAGTGTTCTTCAAGAACAAAGTGAGTGGTCCCTTAGTGGCGACAGCTTCCCCTTCTACCTCTGACCACAGCTGGTTCTCCGTCCGGCTTAACCGCTACTTCTGGTTGGACTACAAGCCCGCAATCCCAACCCTACACTGCTCTCCTGCTTCTGGATAGGCCCTTAGAGAGCCTAGCAGCCAGTTGTCCCCGGGACAGGCCTTAAGCTTCCAGCCTAGCAGCCCGGGGCAGCATAAATCACGTCCACCCAGACAGCCGCCCAGGTGGCACAGAACCCTGATCACCTGACTCCACCCAAATAAATAGGCTCTCCCAGCAGGCCAAGGGGCTTAAAGAAACCCCTGCCAATTGGCTGGGACACCCCATTCAGTCATAATCTGTCCTTGCTACGCCCTTGTCTTATCCAATGTGTACCAGACTACCTAGTGACAGAAGAGAGAAGTGCAGCAATTCCAGAATTAGGGGGAAATCAATTGATCTCCTAACAATTGGCCAAGGCAACTATCACCTGGCCACTAAATTTGATAGCAACCCTGCCTAAACTTCAGGGTGCTACACTTTTAAATCTGAACTCCAGACCTAAAAAGTTTCATTCAGGTAAATTGCTCAATAGTCATAAGGCCGGGATGCTCAACCTTTTGAAGAACCTTTGTTTCCACATCGATCAGGGTAAAACTTCTCTTTCATTTAGTAGGTCAATCGTCATAAAAGCAAAGAAAATCTTCACACAATTAATTAAAAGGAATATTGCACTTACATTCAAAAGGAAATAAACAGGCAGGTCATCATGAAATCCAATAAAACTTGATAATTGAACGCAGTGGCTAGATGAGCATCAACCCGACATGTTTCGTCTGATAAGACATCATCTGGGGTCTGAATGTCCCATCTTACACTGTGTTTATATAGGGATATCTATATAAAATCATTGAAAACCTGTTGCCTAAGTCAATGACGCTCCTTATTCCGTAAATCACTTCCAAGTTGGTGCTCGGCGTGCGCAACGCACCTCAATTTGGTTCACGCAGCTGCGCATGTGCACACAACGATATGTCTAGTTGTGGCACTTACAGCTGTTCAATGTAAAGGTCTATAGCGCAGTATAATATTATGGCTCAGTGAAGCAGATCAGTGTGAAAGCAGCCTAATCCCCTTTTTTATGCTAACATGCCCATCCCAAATGTGGATGCAATGTATGTGCGCCCCCCCCTCTCCTGAACCATACCAGGCCACATGCCCTCAACATGGGGGGGTACTTTGGCCCCCCACCCCAAAACACCTTGTCCCCATGGGCCTCATCCATACAACTGTGGCCAGTGGTTGTGGGGGTCTGTGGGCAGGAACCTGGAAGCCCCCTTTAACAAGGGGGCCCGTAGATCCTGCCCCCCCCTATGTAAAAGGGTACACCTACCCATTCACCAAAAAAGTGCCAAAAAGTAATAAAAACACACACATGCAGTTTTTGACAATTCCTTTATTAAGAAAAATAAAAAAAAGTGTCCCCCGATTAAATCCATTGTCATTCACACCACGCGCCACACCCAAAAAATGAAAAAATATAAAAACGCTCCCGCCGACGAGAAGGCTAAGCTGATTGACAGTTCTTATATAAGTAAGGGGTGGGGTCACTTGGTGGCATCGCCCCTTCTGATGTCTCTGACCCAGCATGCACCACTCCTTAACAACCAGCTTATACTGTGCCCTGATTGGACAAAGCTTTGCCCAATCAGGGGACAAAACGCACTGCAACGCACTGCAGCTCTAGCATGCGCTTCCCTGGTTTGAGGTCGTGGGCCACATCGGAGGGCTCTGCGGGCCACAGGTTGAGCACCCCTGCCATAAGGGGTACAAAGCCACTTTGCGTACATTGAATGCCTTTGCAAACCCAGAGATTACCATGTAAAAGTAGCAGTGACATCATCAATGTGCTATACATAGCCTGTACAGATAGCAGAGCCATGGGAGGGACCCAGCAGGCTCCACCCACTACAGGCTGCCTGCATACAACAGCAGAGGCCAGACACAAGACCATTCACCCTGAAAAAGAAGAGAGAGCAGCATTGACTGTTTTTATATTACAGGAATTCCTGCACAGAGACAAAATATCACACTAGATTACTGCACAGAACTGGAAGAAACACACAGAACACATTCAAGAATACACATGCCTCTTGTGTTTAGACAATTTTCTTATCTCGGGGCTCAGTTTTAAAAGAAATATATAGTCTCTTTTTTTTGTTTTGTTTTACGAGAAACATATAGTCTTTTATATATGTTAACAATATCAGTTTGATTTATTTAATCTTAACACTGTATTTTTGTTTTAAAAAAAGTCAAGTAAAAAAGTAGGTACACCCCATGGAAATGACTTTTTCAACAAGCAAACATTAGATCATCATGCAAATAGTGGCTAGAGATAGAGAGGATGTATGTGAGAAAAGGGGCACATAAAATTTACATGGTGTATTAATTCTTATCTAAATGAACAAAACTCAATTATTTATGCCAATGATGCTTATTGTGAGCGAAACATGTAGGGCGGAGCTTAGCCTGTGACATCATCACACTACTGAGTCCTGGAGGTGTGGTGTTCCCTGTTCATTTGTTGTGGTTGTGTAAGTACCTGCCTTTTAGTGGAATAAATGGATCTTGTTTGCCGATACTACTCTATATCGGCTCCTGTTTGAATCTTTTGGAGGATGATATTATTTATGGCCTGCTTTTAGCCCTTTGATGCTTGCTGGCCTGAGCTCTGGAGGATTATACCTGTGGAAGTAGATGGTCTCCAGGAGTTTATTCATACTGAGCGCATGTTGATCTCTGTTGCTGCAGGAGATCAACACCATTTGGTAATAGGCTGAGTGATTCAGGGTAAAGGATTTACGTAGAGAAACACTCATGGACTTTGCTTTATGTATTTGCATGTGCTTATGATTGCACTATGAACTTTAACTTTTTTTATTATTTATTGATTTTTAGTGTCCTATTCATGGCAGAATATGTTTTATGTATTTGATGTAATTCCTTTTTACAGTTACTGTATACATAAGCAATTTGTAAAGTACTGTACCTGTGGTAGGTAGTGTCCGAAGTGGAGCTTGTATGCTGAGGATTCAGACGAAAACGTAGTCAGACAGGTCAAGTCGACAACAGATCAGGCAAAGCGGTACAAAATCGAAATCCAAAGAATGGTCAGACAAGCGGAGGTCATACACGGGCTGACGGTGAAGTACCAAATCAGCAGGCTGGAGAATGGTCAAGAATTCAGGCAGAGGTTCAATATACTGTAGTTCAAATCAGAGTTATCAATACATCCAGGGAGTTAGTCCAAACAAACGGGCACTGAGTAACAGGAAGTGCTGCTTTTTATGGGCTGCTTAATTGTACATTGTCCACAGCGGGCAGCAGGTGGGGTTAGTGAGTCCAAGGCAATGCATCAAGCTGGGACAACATTGCAAAAACTCCAGATCTCCTCCGTGGCACACCAGGTAAGACTGCAGCTGTGGGACCAGGATCATCCCGGCTCGAAGACACCCAGGTACATCACACACTTACACTTAGACCCCCATCTATTTTTTCAACAAAGAAAAAATCTGCCCCTACTGGAGAAGAGGGTCGGATAAAACCTCTTTCCAAGTTGTCTTTTACGTATTCCTCCATGGATTTTTGTTCAGGCAATGACAGGGGATAGGTCCTTTCTTTGGGAAGAGGTGCTCCAGGAATCAAATTAATCGCGCAGTCAAAAGAACGATGTGGAGGTAAAACCTCTGCCATTTGCTTGCAAAATACATCTGCAAACTCATGGTATTTGCGAGGCAAGGTAGGTGGGATGGCCACAGAATCCAACAGGCAACCAGAAAGTCTTTTGGGTTGAGACAAACAGTTCAGATAACAGGACGGTCCAAAAAGAAGTTAGTTCTCCATTTTCCCAATCAAAAGAAGGGTTGTGTTGTAACCATGGGTAACCAAGGAAAACGGGCAGAAGTGGAGAATCAATAAGAGACAAGACGATTTCCTCTTTGTGGAGTGCACCTACCTGAAGGAGGATTGTCGTAATCTCAAATTTTACAAGGCCATCTCCCAACTGTTGTCCATTCAGGGTGGTGATGCTCAGGGGTCTAGACTTCGAAACAAATGGGAATGTATTTTCCTTAGCAAAAGTGTAGTCCAGGAATATGCCAGCGGCTCCAGAATCCACAAAAGCCTCACAGGAGACAAGTTTAGAGGCTAAATGGATAATTGCAGGAACGGTAATCTCGGTCTTGGAGGATATACCTGTAAGGTCAAACCCAGCTCCCCCAACACTGGTTAGACCCCTCTTTTTACTGGATGGGAAGGGCAGACAGATAAAAAATGTACTTTAAGTCCACAGTACAGGCATAGGCCCAATGCACACCCCTTTGTTTCTCTGATTCTGTTAGGTGGAGACTGCTGACTTCCATGGGTTCCAGAGGTGCCTGTGGTACAACTGAGATTTCAGGTTCTAGCTGAGGTGGTGCTTGGAAGTTAGGGGCCAATCGATAAACTGGCCTAGGAAGCTTGTGAGTTCTAAGTCTCTCCTGGCACCTTTCATGATACCGGACATCCAGATGAACACACAACTTTCAAGGTCTTCTGGGGAATCCTTACAGACTAATTCGTCCTTGATGCGATCTGTAAGACCTTTTCGGAAGGTTGCATGTAATGCTCTTGAGTCCCAATTAGTCTCAGCAGCCAGGGTACAAAGCTTAATAGCATACTGTGGCACAGACCTGGTACCATGCTGTATGTCCAAAAGTGAGTAGTCAGCTGCAGAAGCTCTATCTGGCTTGCCAAATACAGTCTGGAGAGAAGCCAAAAATTTGTCATTGTCTTGCAGCACAGGATCATTGTGTTCCAGGTAAGGAGAGACCCAGGCCAGGGCCTTACCCTTTAACAAGGAAATTACAAAAGTCACTTTGGCAGACGAAGTGCTAAAAGTCCCAGGGTTGTTGCGGAAATGCAAACGGCAAACATATAAAAAAAAAACGCTGTGGTCCTCAGTATCGCCACCAAATTTTTCAAGCAAGGGAAGTTTGGGTGGTACAGAAGAGGCAGGTTGGATTGGAGGAGTAGGAGCCGGAGTCTGGACCGGTGCAGAGTGATCAGACCAGCAAGATTTAAGCATAGCACAAAGTTCATCCAACTTGGCGTCCAGAGAAGAAAGATGCTGTTCATGAGCTCTAATCAATTGTCCCTGACGCAAAATTGCCTTAACAATCTCAGCAGGGTCCACTGCCATTGTGGCCCATTTGTAATGTAAGGTACCTGTGGTAGGTAGTGTCCGAAGTGGAGCATGTATGCTGAGGATTCAGACAAAAACGTAGTCAGACAGGTCAAGTCAGCAACAGATCAGGCAAAGCGGTACAAAATCGAAACCCAAAGAATGGTCAGACAGGCGGAGGTCATACACGGGCTGGCAGTGAAGTACAAAATCAGCAGGCTGGAGAATGGTCAAGAATTCAGGCAGAGGTTCAATACACGGTAGTCCAAATCACAGAGTTATCAATACACCCAGGGAGCTAGTCCAAACAAATGGGCACTGAGTAACAGGAAGTGCTGCTTTTTATGGGCTGCTTGATTGTACATTGTCCGCAGCTGGCAGCAGGTGGGGCTAGTCAGTCCAAGGCAATGCATCAAGCTGAGAGAACATTGCAATAACTCCAGAGCTCCTCCGTGGCACACCAGGTAAGACTGCAGCTGTGAGACCAGGATCATCCCGGCTCAAAGACACCCAGGTACATGACACACTTACACTTTGTGATATATGATGATGATTATTTCCCAGATAGCAAGGATAACTTGCCACAAGTTTGTAACAGTGTTGAATTGTAAGTCTGATAACTTGCTGCAAATTTTCACTGGCAAATGTGTACACTTGCAGAGCACTTGAAGCACAAGTTCTAGTTGACACTTTTCTAATTTGTAACAAGTTTGCATGGCAAGTCTCTAGCAATAGCAAAGTAGCAGTGGCAAGTCTACAGCATGAAAATTCAGCCACAGTGACCCCTGTGGTGGGATGATTATTGCACAATATAACTGAACCAAAACTTGCAGCAGACTTGCAGAATGTTTGCAAAGAAAGTTGACCTGGAGGCACGTAATGCAGACTTGCTGCAATTGTGCAACGAAATTGTGAAG
Source organism: Lithobates clamitans (assembly GCA_037952925.1). Taxonomy (NCBI): domain Eukaryota; kingdom Metazoa; phylum Chordata; class Amphibia; order Anura; family Ranidae; genus Lithobates; species Lithobates clamitans. Next base: position 1,279,774 of record JBBGZY010000189.1, read on the forward strand.
CCTGGCAAGTCTAGCAATAGCTTAGCAAGTCATTTTCAAACTTGCAGCACAATTTCTTGCTATCTGGGTTATTAATCTCGCCTAGGAAGTGCACCCATTTACATAGATAGCTTGGGCTAAATTTGCTGAACTGGTGAGTCCTGAACAAATTAGCATTCATATGAAGTCTGCACCACTTGCAGATTATTTTCCTTACAATGGATTAATCGGTTTCAAATATATTGGGAATCTTTTGAAATTTCCTTGCCAGACACAAGACATCCACAACCTTCTTTCTGAGGGCCTTAGAGCATACTATTGATCTTGGCATGTTGACACCACACTATCCTTACACAATCTAGTCATAGCAAGGAGAACACCAGACCCCAGATATGTGAAGTTTAACCAGTTATAAAAATGGCCAGGCAGTGGGTTACTGGATTTGAGAGGGCGTATTAAAATGTGTTAAAAATGGCAATCACACAGCTGCTGCTGTCTGGTTGCTCTGATGACACTGTATGCCAATGCAGCCATCCAGTGTTTCTGATCGCTAGCCACATCAGTGCAAATGTCATCATAGTGACACTGCACTGCTTTGGTGACTGTGATCATTTGTTTATTTATTTTTTAGGCCTTGTTCGCATTAGGGCGTACTGTAGCTTACACCAGGGATGTCCAGTCAGGGGAGGCAGGTGAGGCAGAGCTTCACTTTAAGGGCTTTAAGAAATGTCATAGGTAGTCAGGAAATCAGATACAAAATCATGCCCCATGAAATTCTGAAGGAGTTTCTTGGAATTTAGGCCCCTCAATGTATCTCGGCAGCAACATTTTCATACGTGTGAAAGAAGATGAAGAATGTCTTTTGTGCTGTAATTGTAAGCATGCCCATGTTGTGTGTGAGAAATACTGTAACTTAAAATGACAACTTTGTGACAAAAAAAACGTAATTTTCCAAAAAATTGTGGCAAAAAATTACAACTTCAAAAAACTCACCGTAACTGTTTTTGTAAATGCTTTGGAATATCTACTTTCCAAAAATGGGTTATGTTGGGTATATATGTACTGTCCTGACATTAGGACCTCAAGAAGTGAGATAGGTAGTCAGAAAATCAGGATTGATTAATTTCAAATATATTATAATTTGTAGAACACAGGATAAATAATATACGCGAATTTGGGTTCATTTTTACCAAAGAAATATAGCAGAATACATTTTGGCCTAAATTTATGAAAAAAGGTGATTTATTTGCAATTTTTTATAACAAAAAATGTTTTTCCTTTTTATATAGCAAATAATAAAAACCCAGAGGTGATTAAGTGCTACCAAAATACCTTTTTATCTCAAAGAAAATGATATAAAATTAATTTGGGTACAGTGTTGCAAGGAATTCTTATTCAACGTATCACAGTGCTGAAAACTGAAAAATGGCCTGAACAGGAAGGGGGCTTAAAGTTCACCTTTTGGGAAAAAATAATAAATGCACATATTTTTGCCGGAAGAAATGTGCAAAGCATTGCACTCTGTGATCAGTGGATCAACAGAGAATCCGTCACAGATAGCAAAGATAACTTGCCGCAAATTTGTGACAATGTTGAATTGTAGGTCTGTTAATTTACTGCACATTTTCAATGGCAAGTTGTACACTTGCAGAGCACTTGAAGCACAAGTTCTAGTTGACACTTTTACAATTTGAAGCAAATTTGCGTGGCAAGTCTCTAGCAAGAGCAAAGTTGCAGTGGTGAGTCTACAGTAAGAGCTCTGCAAGTCTATAGCGTGGTGGGATGGCTGTTGCACAACATAACTGAACCAGAACTTGCAGCAGACTTGCAGAATGTTTGCAAAGAAAGTTGATCTGGAGTCATGCAATGCAGACTTGCTGCAATTGTGCAACAAACTTGTGAAGCCTGGCAAGTCTAGCAATATTTTTTTCCCCTCATCCTGATCACAACAATATATGGACTATTGGCCTATTGAATGGATTGTCATTGTTCACATTTTATATTTAGTTTTTTGACTGTCCTTTGATTGCTGTATTGTATAGCTTTATTGTATAGATTTGATTATGTGGGAGCTCTAGGTAATTGCGCCTAGACTTGTTATTTTACAAGTCTAGCAATAGCTTATCAAGTCATTTTCCAACTTGCAGCTCAATTGCTTGCTATCTGGGGTACAGCTTTCAGCCATACCTCTGTAGGCGCTCTCAATTTGAAAGCTGCAGGGCTTGTGCATGAACTACGAGTACTCACCAGCGCCCTCGCAGTTCATTGAGACCTACAAGCCGTCTGCTGCGGTGGAAGACGGGACTTGTAGTTTTCTCATTCACAGATTCCTGTTAATGAATGACCCAGCTCTGTTGGCAGAGCTCCGCACAGCCAATTTTCAAAATCTGACAGCGGTTGTGGGGAGAACTATTGTATTTTGACAGCGGGGAGATTTCTGCCAGATCACACTAATCAGCATTGCAGGCAAAATATAAATAATCATTTGTGATTTAAAGTGTATCTATTACCAATTTTTTTTTTTTTTTGGTTTAGTTTTAGTTACCGTTTAGCTTTCTTTTTTTTTTTTTTTGTTCCTAGTCATTGTTTCTAAAAGAGTACAATACTATGCAATGGTGCAGTGTGGTGCCATGCATGCCTAGTGGCAGCCCTTCGCACCCAAGTTGTAGTACACTACAGTGTGGTGCTCTGTGTCATTTTTCTGAAAGTTGCCAGCCCATTTAAATGAAGTGTGAATGGACCCTAAATCCTTTTATTGGCCTGTAATATGACTACTAATAGTTTTTTTTTACCAGATATACCAACATTTCTTTATTAGGGTTTGACTGTGGATGCATGTCACAATGTATGTACAAAGTTGCACAGTAACAGACGTTGTTAACCTAAATGGGCGATGGTATGGCACAGCAACCTTTATGATAAGCAAGAGTGGAGGTAAGCAATACTTTAAACGTCAAATGTAGAATTATCCTGCACCAATAAAGAAAAACTAGTATACCTCATATGATAGGATTTTCATCACTTATAAGTTATGTTCTGTTATAGTATTTTAAAGTATTTAGACTGCAGTAGAAAATTATTTCCCACTCAAAATGTGTGAATAGAAGTACTGTCTACTGATAGACAAGTCTGAATTGTTGATGAGAGAAACAAAGACACATATTTTATACAGAAACTGAATCTCTTGGCCAAATAAACAGGGATATTATTATTAACTAGAAAGCTAGGCATCAAAGCACAAGGCTTCCATTGTGCCAACATCTAGTTCCTACATCACCCAGTTAGTTCATTTTCAGTAATACTGAAGAATTAAATGTTTGAAAATGGAATTTAATTTCTTAGAGTCTGGATCAAATATCTTTAAATCTCTGACATTATAGTGCCTTACACACAATCATTGTGCATCAATATTTACAACATTATACTTTTATACAAAAAAAAAATGCCCCAAAAGTTACCCAATGACCAGAAAGGCAAAAAAATGCAGATTAACATTGTTCAATGACCCTTCAGAAGATAGCCAAATATTTAATTTTTTTTTTTCATACTACAAGAGTTGTATAGCAATGCAGTGCAAGGAAAGGTGATGTACAAAACGCAGAAATCATTACCAATCATTTTCATTTTATTTCCTCCTCCCACTGAGCTCCCACACATCAAAAATTTATAGTATACTGACAGATTTGGAAGCACAAGAAAGACCAGAATATATAAATCAATGGGAAAAAGAAATGAATTTAAAAATAGATAACCAAAAAGTGGAAAAAATGATAGAAATGGGATATAATAAGGCTTGGGACATGAAGACCATAGAAATGAATTATAAACTAGTATCAAGATGGTATATGACCCCAGTAAGAATACACAGATTCCATCAAGATAGAACCTCCTTGTGTTGGAGAAAATGTGGCCAAATAGCAACGATCACACACATATGGTGGGAATGCCCAATAATAATGGAGTACTGGAAGGAAGTGTTAAATAACATAAAGGAAATAACTGGAGAAGAAATAGAACAAAATATTTGGACTTGCCTCTTCCATATCTACAATAAACCTAAGAAACAATATAGAAAATCAATAATACCTAACCTCCTGAATGCGGCCAAGGCCTTAATTCCCAAGAATTGGCTACAAAGTGGAAAACCAGACATTAGAGACTGGCTAAAGGAAATAGATTATCACTACAAAATGGAAGGAGGAGAGAAAGGGGATAATAGTAGATGGGAAAGTTGGAAAAACTACAAAGTCTCGGATATTTATTTAGATAGGATAAAAGAAAGAACAGGTGCAGAGCCAAGTGGATAAATAAATAACATAAAGGAACGGACCAGACACAGGGGAGGGGGAGGGGGGGCGGGGGGAAATAAGAGGGACTGAGAGAGACTAAGATAATAATAGGGTTTATAATTATAGAAGGCGTTTTGTCGCCGGTTTTTAAAAATATTTAAGAATATCCTAGAAAGGAAAAATAATAAAGATGTGACGGAAACAATCCACAATGATGTGAAAAAGGAGAAGAGATAAAGTTTGACACAAAGTTGAAATAATGTCTCTCGGAAAACTTTCGCTGAAGTGGATTAAAATAAAAAAAAATAAAAAAAAAGCACAAGGCTTCAGTTGTGCCAACATCTAGTTCCTACATCACCCAGTTAGTTCATTTTCAGTAATACTGAAGAATTAAATGTTTGAAAATGGAATTTAATTTCTTAGAGTCTGGATCAAATATCTTTAAATCTCTGACATTATAGTGCCTTACACACAATCATTGTGCATCAATATTTACAACATTATACTTTTATACAAAAAAAAAATGCCCCAAAAGTTACCCAATGACCAGAAAGGCAAAAAAATGCAGATTAACATTGTTCAATGACCCTTCAGAAGATAGCCAAATATTTAATTTTTTTTTTTCATACTACAAGAGTTGTATAGCAATGCAGTGCAAGGAAAGGTGATGTACAAAACGCAGAAATCATTACCAATCATTTTCATTTTATTTCCTCCTCCCACTGAGCTCCCACACAATAGAGAAACCCTTTGAAGAAACAAGCCCTGTCGCAGTTCACACATAAGGATTAGTTATGAATTGAGTTGCTACAACCTACCAGGTAAAAAGGATTTTCTTATTCTACAGGTACAATGTTCTTTAAAGAGTTTGTAAACCCTTCGAGACAACTTTAGCTCTTCATAATGTAGATAACACAGGCAGCTGATCGCTGCCTGTGAAAGTGTGCTCACTGCTGTAGTTTCCATGTAAATCGTCCTGTCATCGAAAATGACGTCATGCGCGATTGCGCAGTAGGGATGTTTCATTAACAGCACCTAAAGTGTGCTGTTTCTCTATTCCCTGCATGTCGGAACATTTCTATGGATGAGGTTCCCCTCTGAACGGCACAGAGGAGAAGTCATGCTGCTGATTATCTCCTTCCTGATACAGCGCTACGGCGCATGCGCGAGATTTCGAAAGGGAAACAGAGTAAGGGCGGAAGTGACGTCCAGAACAGATTCAGCAAACAGAACAAAGAAAGCCTAAATAAGGTATTTACAGATCTCGTTTTCGGACGATTTGAATCTATTATCCCTTGTAATGAGCTATTGTATGTGAAAATTGAAAAAATAAGAAAAATCGCCCGGGGTTTACTTCCTCTTTAAAAGTATATTACGAAAACTTTTTCTCACAGACACTTTGATAATTACATAAGACATTGGGAAAAAACACGAAATGTTAAATGTCCTTGAAAATATAATAAGAATAAAGCTAAGGCAATGATGGTTTAGTCTGCTCTCTGTTGAACTACAATGGATATAAAAAGTCTACACACCCCTGTTAAAATGTCAGGTTTCTGTGTTATAAAAAAAAGAGACAAAGATAAATCATTTCAGAACTTTTTCCACCTTTAATGTGACCTATAAACTGTACAACTCAATTGAAAAACAAACTGAAATCTTTTAGGTGTCGGGAAGTAAAAATAAAGAAATAAAATAATATGGTTGCATAAGTGTGCACACCCTTAAACAAATACTTTTTTGAAGCACCTTTTGATTTTATTACAGTACTCAGTCTTTTTGTGCCATACTGAGTCTATCAGCATGGCACATCTTGACTTGAAAATATTTGCTCACTCTTCTCTCCAAAAGCACTCCAAATCTGTCAGATTGCGAGGGCATCATCTGTGTACAACCCTCTTCAGAACACCCCACAGATTTTCAATCGGATTCAGGTCTAGGTTCTGGCTGGGCCTTTCCAAAACTTTAATCTTCTTCTGGTGAAGCTACTTCTTTGTTGATGTGGATGTATGCTTTGGGTTGTTGTCATGCTGAAAGATGAAGTTCCTCTTCATGTTCCGGTTTCTAGCAGAAGCCTGAGGGTTTTGTGCCAATATTGACTGGTATTTGGAACTGTTTAAAATTCCCTCTACCTTGTCTAAGGCCCCTGTACCAGCTGAAGAAAAACAGCCCCAAAGCATGATGCTGCCACAACCATCCCACATAGCAAGAATAACTTGCCACAAATTTGTGGCAGTGTTGAATTGTAAGTCTGATAACTTGCTGCACATTTTCAGTGGCAAGTTGTACATTGAAGAGTACTTGAAGCACATGTTCTAGTTAAAACTTTTCCAATTTGTAGCAAATTTGCGTGGCAAGTCGCTAGCAAGAGCAAAGTGGCTTTGGTGAGTCTACAGTAAGAGCTCTGCAAGTCTACAGCATGAAAATTCAGCCACAGTGATCCCTGTGGTGGGATGACTATTGCACAACATAACTGAACCAGAACTTGCAGCAGACTTGCAGAATGTTTGCAAAGAAAGTTGATCTGGATTCACATAATGTGGACTTGATACAATTGTGCAACAAACTTGTGAAGCCTGGAAGGTCTAGCAATAGCTTAGCAAGTCATTTTCAAACTTGCAGCACAATTCCTTGCTATCTGGGATGCTTCACTGTGGGTATGGTGTTCTTTTGGTGATGTGCAGTGTTTTTTGTGTCAAACATATCTTTTGGAATTCTGGGCAAAGCGTTCAACCTTGCTTTCATCAGACCAGAACAGATTTTCCCACATGCTTTTGGCAGACTTCAGATGTGTTTTTGCAAAATTTAGCCTTAGGGCTTGGATGTTTTTCTTGGTAAGAAAAGGCTTCTGTCTTGCCACTCTACCCCATAGCTGTCAGGGCTGGGCTCAGCCCTTCCTTCTCTGAACTGGACGCTCAGCTAACGGCTACTTGCCAGCTCCTATCTCTCCACAGTCACTCAGCTGTTGATGATATCCTGCTCGTCAGTCCTGCCTACTTAAGCCGTCCAGTCCAGAGGTTCTCTGCCTTCGCCTTGGTCAACATAACAGAAACTGTCTCCTGCGATCCTGTTCAAGACTTGGCTATGTTTTGACTACCTTTGTTCTTTTTACTGTTATTATTAAACAAGTGTGATTTAACTGTACTTCTGTCTCGGCCTGATTTCTTGGTTTCTGACAGTAGGCGAAGGCACAGAATTCAGAAGATGCAGTCAATCCACTTGTTGGTAATATTTTTTCTACATTGGATGAACTGGATCACCGCATGGATCAGTTTGCCATGGCTTTACAAATGCTCCTGAGTCGCACGGTTCACCTGGAATCTCCCACTGTGGCCGACCCGGTACAACCTATGTTGCAGGCATGTTCATTGATGCTGCCTTTGTATCGAAGCACTCGATTCCGCAGCAATTGTGTGACACTCCACTTGCCATTGAGGCTTTTGATGGGAGACCTCTACAGCCTGCCCATGTGACTCATGAGACAGTTCTGTTGTCCATGGCCGTAGGGGCTCTTCACCATGAGATAATCCAATTCCAAGTCATTTCCCCACCTAAGTTTCCACTGGTTATTTGTTATCCTTGGTTACAGAGGCACAAACCCCTCTTTTGATTGGCTCCGTGCTGAGGTTTTCTACTGGTCACCACAATGCAGTGGGACATGCTTCCAGAAGGTAGCCAAGGTCCTATCCTCTTCACTCTCCTCCCTGCCGGAGGAGTACTGCGATTTTAGCGATGTCTTTGACAAAGGTCAAGCCTGTAGTTTGTCTCCACACCGGCTGTATGATTGTGCAATTGACCTTCAACCTGTTGCCATACCCCCTTGTGGCCGGGTTTACCCTGTGTCGGTCTTGGAGGATAAGGCCATGGAGGAGTATGTTACAGACGCACTTTCTCAAGGTTTCATCCGCAAATCCTCATCTCCTGCTGGTGCTGGTTTCTTCTTTGTGAAGAAGAAGAGTGGTGAATTGAGACCTTGTATTGATTATAGGGGTCTCAATCGTTTCACGATTAAGAATGCCTATCTAATTCCAATGATTACGGAGTTATTTGACCGCCTCAAGGGAGCAACGGTGTTCACAAAGCTTGATTTGAGAGGGGCATAAAATCTTGTGGGGATTAGGGAGGGCGACGAGTGGAAAACTGCGTTTAATACCAGAACAGGCCATTATGCCTTTTTTGCCTTTGTAATGCCCGGCAGTTTTCCAGGAATTTATTAACAATGTCCTCCAAGATTTGTTGCAGTTACAGTGGGGCAAAAAATTATATAGTCAGCCACCAATTGTGCAAGTTCTCCCACTTAAAAAGATGAGAGAGGCCTGTAATTGTCATTATAGGTATACCTCAACTATGAGAGACAAAATGTGGAAACAAATCCAGACAATCACATTATCTGATTTTTGAAAGAATTTATTTGCAAATTATGGTGGAAAATAAGTATTTGGTCACCTACAAACAAGCAAGATTTCTGTCTTTCACAGACCTGTATCTTCTTCTTTAAGAGGCTCCTCTGTTCTCCACTCATTACCTGTATTAATGTCACCTGTTCGAACTTGTTATCAGTATAAAAGACACCTATCCACAACCTCAAACAGTCACACTCCAAACTCCACTATGGTGAAGACCAAGGAGATGTCGAAGGACACCAGAAACAAAATTGTAGACCTGCACCAGGCTGGCAAGTGTGAAGAAATCAACTGTGGGAGCAATAATTAGAAAATGGAAGACATACAACACCACTGATAATCTCCCTCGATCTAGGGCTCCACACAAGATCTCACCCCGTGGGGTCAAAATGATCACAAGAAGGGTGAGCAAAAATCCCAGAACCACACGGGGGGGGGGACCTAGTGAATGACCTGCAGAGAGCTGGGACCAACGTAACAAAGGCTACCATCAGTAACACACTACGCCGCCAGGGACTCAGATCCTGCAGTGCCAGACGTGTCCCCCTGCTTAAGCCAGTACATGTCCGGGCCCATCTGAGGTTTGCTAGAGAGCATTTGGATGATCCAGAAGAGGATTGGGAGAATGTCATATGGTCAGATGAAACCAAGGTAGAACTGTTTGGTAGAAACACAACTCGTCGTGTTTGGAGGAGAGAGAATGCTGAGTTGCAACCAAAGAACACCATACCTACTGTGAAGCATGGGGGTGGCAACATCATGCTTTGGGGCTGTTTCTCTGCAAAGGGAACAGGACGACTGATCCGTGTACATGAAAGAATGAATGGGGCCATGTATCGTGAGATTTTGAGTGCAAACCTCCTCCCATCAGCAAGGGCATTGAAGATGAAACGTGGCTGGGTCTTTTAGCATGACAATGATCCCACCAGGCCACCCGGGCAACGAAGGAGTGGCTTCGTAAGAAGCATTTCAAGGTCCTGGAGTGGCCTAGCCAGTCTTCAGATCTCAACCCCATAGAAAACCTTTGGAGGGAGTTGAAAGTCCGTGTTGCCCAGCGACAGCCCCAAAACATCACTGCTCTAGAGGAGATCTGCATGGAGGAATGGGCCAACATACCAGCAACAGTGTGTGACAACCTTGTGAAGACTTACAAAAAACGTTTGACCTCTGTCATTGCCAACAAAGGATATATAACAAAGTATTGAGATGAACTTTTGATATTGAACAAATACTTATTTTCCACCATAATTTGCAAATAAATTTTCAAAAATCAGACAATGTGATTGTCTGGATTTGTTTCCACATTTTGTCTCTCATAGTTGAGGTATACCTATGATGACAATTACAGGCCTCTCTCATCTTTTTAAGTGAGAGAACTTGCACAATTGGTGGCTGACTAAATACTTTTTTGCCCCACTGTATGTGTGGTTTATCTCAATGATATCCTCATATTTTACAAATCCCTGGAGAGCCACCACACAGATGTCTGTCGTGTGCTTCAGAAACTAAGAGAGAACAATCTCTATTGTAAACTGGAGAAGTGCGAGTTCCATCGTGAACAGGTTAAATTCCTGGGTTATGTCATTTCCACTGCTGGTTTTTCGATGGACCCAGAGAAACTTTTGACAGTTCTACAGTGGCCCCGACCCATGGGTTTACATCCTCTGCAGCGTTTCCTGGGCTTTGCCAACTATTATCAGACGTTTATTTGTAACTTCTCGTCTCTGGTCAAGCCCCTGACTGATATGACCAGAAAGGACGGTAACCCACAGAGTTGGTCCCTGGAGTCCATTAAGGCCTTTGAGAGTCTCAAGGCTGCCTTTGTTTCTGCTCCTGTGTTGGCACATCCTGATCCTACGTTACTTTTTATCCTTGAGGTTGATGCTTCTGAGACTGGTGTTGGCGCCCTTCTGTCTCAACGTCCTACCTCTGAGAGCGCTATGCATCCTTTTGGCTATTTTTCCAAGAAATTGTCACCTGCGGAGTGCAATTACAAGATTGGTGACAAAGAGCTGTTGGCAATCATTTTAGCCCTGAAAGAATGGAGACATCTCCTCAAAGGTACCACTGTGCCATTTATCATTCTTACCCGGTACTAAGAATATAAGGGCTGACCCCTTGTCACGACAATTTTCCTCCACTTCCAAGTTGGGGTCGGTTCCGGTTCCTGTGATTCCCCTGATCATATTCTGGCTACGGTTCACACCAGTCTCACTTCTCCTTTGGGTGATAAAATTCTTGCTGCTCAGGTCCCTGCTCCTCCTGAGAAACCTTGTGACCGCTGCTTTGTCCCAGAGAGTCTCCATACTACTGTGCTCCAGACTTAGCATTCTCCCAAGGCTGCTGGCCACCCTGGGAAGAATGAACTCTTTTGGGCCATTTCCCAACAGTTCTGGTGGCCTAGTCTACGTTCTGATGTAACTGCCTTCGTAGCTGCTTGTTCCGTGTGTGCTCAGAGTAAGACTCTATGACACCTTCCAGTGGGCCTCCTACAACCCATACCCAATGGAGAGAGGCCCTGGACCCAACTCTCTATGGATTTAATTGTGGAGTTACCCAACTCCCAGGGCAACACAGTTATTCTTATGGTGGTTGACCGGTTCTCAAAGATGTGTCATTGTATTCCACTTAAGAAGTTGCCCACTTCTAAGGAACTGGCTTCCATTTTTGCTCGGGAGATCTTTTTCGCATGCATGGGTTACCCAAGGTGATTGTCTCGGACAGGGGAATTCAGTTTGTGTCCCGGTTCTGGCGAGCCTTTTGTGCACAGTTGGGAATTCAGCTTGCTTTCTCCTTTGCATATCACCCGCAGTCTGATGAGGCCGCAGAACGAGCCAATCAGTCTTTGGAGCAATTTCTACATTGCTATATTTCTGACCATCATAACAACTGGTCAGACCTCTTACCGTGGGCAGAGTTTGCTCACAACAGTGTCTTGAATTCTGCTTCCCGATTGTTCCCGTTTATGGCGAATTATGGTTTCCAACCCTCTATGTTGTCTGACTCATTTGTTCTGCAGAGTATTCCTGTATTAGAGGAGCATCTATGTGGTCTTCGTTCCACTTGGGCACAAGTCCAGGAGGCTTTGTGACATGCTAATGATAGGTACAGACTCCATGCTGACCACAGACACCTGCCTGCGCCTTCCTACCAGGTTGGGGACAGGGTCTGGCTGTCATCTCGCAACCTCCGACTTCGCGTTCCCTCACTGAAGTTTGCACCTCGGTTTATTGGGCCTTTCCCTATTCTTCGCAGGATTAACCCAGTGGCTTATGCATTAGACCTTCATTCTAATATGCATATTTCAAATGTATTTCATGTTTCCTTTTTAGAACCTTTGGTCTGCAACGGCTTTACCACCTCGGTGCCACGTCCTCACCCTATACAGGTTGGAAACCATGAGGAGTATTAAGTACAGTCCATTGTTGACTCCCGTAGGTTCCATGGGTGCATACAGTACTTGGTGCATTGGAAAGGGTACGGTCCGGAGGAACACTCTTGGGTCTCATCCTCGGGCGTACATGCCCCTGTCCTCCTTCGTGATTTCCATAGACGTTTTCCCCTCAAGCCTGGTGGTCCTCCGAGGGGGAGGGGTCGTTGAGGAGGGGGTACTGTCAGGGCTGGGCTCAGCCCTTCCTTCTTTGAGCTGGCCGCTCAGCTGTCGGCTAATTGCAAGCTCCTATCTCTCCACAGTTACTCAGCTGTTAATGATATCCTGCTCGTCAGTCCTGCCTACTTAAGCCGTCCAGTCCAAAGGTTCTCTGCCTTCGCCTTGGTCAACATCACAGAAACTGTCTCCTGCGATCCCGTTCAAGACTTGCTTTGCTGACATCCCTTCTGGCTCCAGATCTTGCTTGCTGTTCCACTACAATGATCCCTGACTTCTGGCGTGGCTGACTATCCGTTCCGGTTACTGAACTTTGGCTATGTTTTGACTACCTTTGTTCTTTTTACTTTTATTATTAAACAAGTGTGATTTAACTGTACTTCTGTCCCGGCCTGATTTCATGGTTTCTGACAATAGCCCAAACATATGAAGAATACGGGAGATTGTTGTACCACACAGCCAGTACTTGCCAGATATTCTTGCAGCTCCCTTAATGTTGCTGTAGGCCTCTTGGCAGCCTCCCTGACCAGTTTTCGTCTCGTCTTTTCATCAATTTTGGAGGGACATCCAGTTCTTGGTAATGTCACTGTTGTGTCATATTTTCTCCACTGTCCACTGTCTTCACTGTGTTCCATGATATATCTAATGCCTTGGAAATTCTTTTGTACCCTTCTCCTGACTGATACCTTTTAACAATGAGATCCCCCTGATGCTTTGGAAGCTCTCTACGGACCATGGCTTTTGCTCTAGGATGCGACTAAGAAAATGTCAGGAAGGACCTACTAGAACAGCTTGTCTGGTAAAAAGCCTAGGCTTATGATATCATGCACAGCTCTCTCTCTCTCACTTTTGTTGTTTAACTGAGTTGTACAGTTTATAGGTCACTTTAAAGCTGAAAAATGTTCTGAAATGATTTATCTTTGTCTCATTTTTTTACATCACAGAAACCTGACATTTTAACAGGGGTGTGTAGACTTTTTAGATCCACTGTATATGTTTGTTATCTGGTTTGAATGAAATCACGTTAGTTATGGAACCAGAAAGTATTACTTTCCATGCTTTGCTAGGCCCCATAACAGTTGCACAGTGAAGATACAGCAATAAGCAATAGAACAGTGGTCCCCAAACTGCAGGCCGAATGCAGCCCTTTGCTTGACTTTAATTGGTCCTTGGGGCACAGTTCCTCCCACTAAACCCAGGAATGAGGCATAATCCCTGCCACTGACAATGTTATTGGGGCACTATTCCTGCCACTGATACCATTGATGGAGCCCAATTCCTCCTTCTGACACCATTGATGGGACACTATTCCTCTCACTGATGCCAATGATGGGGAACTATTCCTCCTACTGACACCATTGATGGGGCACTACTTCTCCCACTGACACCATTGATGGGGCACAATTTCTTCCTTTGATACTGTTAATGGGGAACTGTTCCTCCCACTGATAACAGTAATGGAGCACTATTCCTCTTGAAGATGCCAATGATATAGGGCATTATTCCTCCTCCCAATGGCAACAGGTGGTAGGTAATTTTTTACTCCTACAGACCACTGATGCCAGGGCTTTTGTAAGCCCACTGGCCACAGTCTGCCCCCCCAAAGTCCAAAGGACAGAGAACTGGCACTTTCCTTAAAAATTTAAAGCCTGGTACACACGGGCCGAATATCTACCTGTTTTGGCCAGTTCAACAGAAACCGGCTGACATTCGGCCCGTGTGTACACCAGCCTGTCTGAAACAAGCTAGCCAAAAGGCTGGCTTCTGTTAAACGGGCTTGCTAGAAAACCAGCATCCGATCGGCGTCCAATGGTTTCCAACACTGACCGGTGTGGTCTGGCGGGGGGATACAATAGACAAGCAGACAGATCGCTGAATTAACATTGGATAGTTAGTACAGTGAGCTCCTCCTGAGCTCTTCAGTTTTTTTTTAGTTCAGCCCGCTGAGTTGAATGAGAAAAACGAACTGATAGTGTGTACTTGGCATAAGGCCCCTTACCTAGGAAGTACTGGTTCCCTTGTGCTGCTAAACCAGACAGATTTTGCATAGCGTGACATTGTTATAATTGCCAATAGTAGTTTTTAGCTCAGCAAAGCTTGTGCATCCAGGTTTGGAGTTGGCTTTCTTGCCCTTAACTACAATAGACACTGTAACTTTTGGTAATGATGTGCTTAATTTGAGCATTGCTTTACAGAAATGCTGCAAATTTATGGCTAAATAGGCCTGCCAATGAATGTTTTGTGTACACAAAGGGCCTCATTTACAGCAGTGTGAAGTTACTGAAGTGAACCAGTATTTACTTCCAACACCCTATCGTGTGGCGGAGACTTAAGTAAATACTAGTTCACCTAATTTTTTTGCACTTCACCTCACTTCACCGACCCTAAGTACACATTGACAAGAGCAGTATATAAATGAATGGAAACTCCAGTGTCAGTGTGACCCAGCTGCAGAGTAAGTCCACTCAATACAATTGGGTTGATTTACTAAAGGAAAACAGGCTGTTCGCTTTACAAGATAAGTTGCTCTGCGCAAGGGAAGTTTCCCCACAACTTAATGAATGTGGTGCAGTTTCACTTTGCAAAAAAAAACCCGAACACGTGCATTAATGATAAAAAAAAAAAAAAAAGAAAAACATAGCTTTATTGCTTGTACATAATTGGATGATGCAGAATAGAATAGCGCTTAACCTCATTCACTAAGGTCTGCAACACATTTCCTTGCAAAGAGCAACCTTCTCGTTATGTGAACTGTCTATTTACCTTTTGTATAAATCAACCCCAATGGGTTGTTTAGAGGTAAATGAGACTTTTCAAGAGAACCAGTCACATTTAGGCTAAAACAAGAATCTAAATTTTTTTAAAGCCTCTGGATCCTTTGCTACCAGTGGAGTATCTTCCTAACTTTACCCCCCATTAAAATGGGGGTTTAGTATCCAGCTAAATGGAGCAGAGAGAGAAGCTGGGACTTCCTTTGCACTAGTGAAGTCTTGCCAGGTTTTGTTTTGCTACTCTCATTTTACCTGTGCAGAAACCAATTGAACTGTATGTTGCTGAAAATGGAAGACTTACAATGAGATCTTCTAACTGTGAAACATAACCAATTAAATGCGCTTCTATAACAGGAATACAATCCATAATGTCAGGAATTATTGTGGTAACGCACATATTCCTCCACCTCCTACCTGGGTGTAGTGAGCCACCAAGTGAAAATCTCTGGATGTCAGTGATTCCGCTAGATTGAGCTCTCCGGCATTTCTTTTAAAGCAGCGTTAGGCAACCTTTTGAGCACAGTGTGCCGAAAAATGTTTTCATAGAAATTGAGCGTGCCAATTTTATAACAAACATATGTCAACTTCACACTCTCAATCACAAAAAATTTTTTTTATAAAGTAAAGGCTATAAACTACTTTAGTAGTGAGAAATTAACAGCTCAGATCACTGCCCCACCACTGTACATCTGCCCCATTACTGTACCCCCCTGCTAATCTGCCCCACCACTGTACCCCACTGTAACCCCCCTGCTCATCTGCCCCACCACTGTACCCCACTGTAACCCCCCTGCTCATCTGCCCCACCACTGTACATCTGCCCCACCACTGTACTACCCTGCTCATCAGACGAGTTATCTGCTCATCTGCCCCACCACTGTAAACCCCCTGCTCATCTGCTCCACCACTGTACTACTCTGCACATCTGCTCCACCACTGTACTCCCCTGCTCATCTGCCACACCACTGTACCCCCCTGCTCATCTGCCCCACAGCTATACCACCCTGATCATCTGCCCCACCAATGTACCCCTTTTTTTTTTTTTTAATTGAAAAAAACAACTTTATTGAGATGCAAACATATTAAACATAGGTACAATCAACATACTTTACTACATAATATAATACTAGTAATAGATAAGACAATATTCCAATATCTATATTCTTAGATTTCTCTCACATATAAATGTGGGTTAATTGGGTACATTGAATAGTGGGATTTCCTTCGCGCTAGTGGATGTGACAATTACTAATAACACGATAATATTGGTAAAGGTGAAAAAAATAATTAAATATAGGATAAAATATTGCTGCAAAATAAAAGTGTTCACACAACCACTTAATGAAATAATAATAATAATAAAGGAATTTCGCGCAATATTAAAGTGATGTGAATAAAGTGGGCAGGGCAAGAGTGATTGAGGTAGTGGTGACTGTGTTAATATTAATAGAGATATAAGAACTCTATATATAACATAAATCAAATGACAATGACTAGCAATAGATTGCTGGTGCTGTGTTTAAAGTGCATCAGTGCAAAAAAATATATAAGAATTCCAAAACACTTGAAAAATGCCAGCTAACTTCAATACAAAAGAAATTTAGTAGATAAATATCGAGATAGAAGTGTAACCGACTGTAGGTAATTCATAAAGTGAAACCCATCTACAGGATGAAAAAAAATATATAAATAAGTGTCAAAAAATATTAATTGCAGTTAATGCCAACATCATCCAAATAATAATAACAGCATTATAGGATAAAGAAACAACAGTTCATAAATTAATAAATAGGTGGCGCTGTTGTAGAGGTAGAAAAGTCCTTCTATTTAGGATCTGTGTAAGCCTTTATATGTAAATCAGTAGTTCCTTTAATGGTGCCTCCTAATTTGGTCTCTCAGAACTCTCACCTTAAAATAGTAGAAATAAAGCTGTGGTAATATGTCTTTTGAACTCTGGGAATACTGTCTGGTATTTTCTCCTTCTTTGCTGCTCCGTTCTCCTTATTATCTCCTTAATTCCTCCGCTCCAGTGTACTCAGACCCAGGGGAAGAAGAGGCAGGGGAGGGGAAGCAGGGAGGGAAAAAAATGGGGAGAGAAGGAGAGAGAAGAAAGGCTCCACTAGTGTATTAAAGTTTATAAGTAAAGGGAGATATTTATTTGATCTATGCTCTTACATTTACAAGCATAAAAACAGGCAGAGTAAAATCGTATGAGAAGCTTGGCGTTCTCAGCGCCCTCTCACTTTGTGTAGACAGCTGTGTGCCGCTCCAGCCAATCCCTACGCGTTACGACACGTCACGTGTCCCCAGATGAAGACACGTGACGTGTCGTAACGCGTAGGGATTGGCTGGAGCGGCACACAGCTGTCTACACAAAGTGAGAGGGCGCTGAGAACGCCAAGCTTCTCATACGATTTTACTCTGCCTGTTTTTATGCTTGTAAATGTAAGAGCATAGATCAAATAAATATCTCCCTTTACTTATAAACTTTAATACACTAGTGGAGCCTTTCTTCTCTCTCCTTCTCTCCCCATTTTTTTCCCTCCCTGCTTCCCCTCCCCTGCCTCTTCTTCCCCTGGGTCTGAGTACACTGGAGCGGAGGAATTAAGGAGATAATAAGGAGAACGGAGCAGCAAAGAAGGAGAAAATACCAGACAGTATTCCCAGAGTTCAAAAGACATATTACCACAGCTTTATTTCTACTATTTTAAGGTGAGAGTTCTGAGAGACCAAATTAGGAGGCACCATTAAAGGAACTACTGATTTACATATAAAGGCTTACACAGATCCTAAATAGAAGGACTTTTCTACCTCTACAACAGCGCCACCTATTTATTAATTTATGAACTGTTGTTTCTTTATCCTATAATGCTGTTATTATTATTTGGATGATGTTGGCATTAACTGCAATTAATATTTTTTGACACTTATTTATATATTTTTTTTCATCCTGTAGATGGGTTTCACTTTATGAATTACCTACAGTCGGTTACACTTCTATCTCGATATTTATCTACTAAATTTCTTTTGTATTGAAGTTAGCTGGCATTTTTCAAGTGTTTTGGAATTCTTATATATTTTTTTGCACTGATGCACTTTAAACACAGCACCAGCAATCTATTGCTAGTCATTGTCATTTGATTTATGTTATATATAGAGTTCTTATATCTCTATTAATATTAACACAGTCACCACTACCTCAATCACTCTTGCCCTGCCCACTTTATTCACATCACTTTAATATTGCGCGAAATTCCTTTATTATTATTATTAATTGGGTACATGTTTCGCCATCCTCCAACCATCTATCCTATACTCTGGAGAATTTTTGTGTACATCCTCTGTGGGTATATATCATTTTTCTATAGTGAAGGGTGTCATTTATTTCTTTCTTCCATCTATGTACAGTAGGGGGTAATGCCTGCATCCATACCTTAGCAACAACTTTTCGTGCAATGAATAAAGTCTCATATATGAATATAGCTTGGTATTTGTCTATTTCTGTGTCAGGCAGCAGGCCCAGTATGCAAAGCTTTGGGTCAAGTACCACAGGGGAGCCCATTTTATCATGGAGAAAACGGACCACCTGCATCCAGTAGGCCTGTATGTTCGGGCAGCTCCACAACAAATGGTAAAATGAACCGGGGGCCGTTGTACATAAGGGACACAGTGGACTTCTCGTGGGTTGGAATTTGACTAACCTTAATGGTGTTAAATATGCACAATGTATAATATACAGTTTTGTCAATCTGTTGGAAATTTTCAGGGATGCTATTTTGACTCCTTCTAATATTTCCTCCCAGTTCGAGTCGCCTATGGGTCCCACATCCTGCTCTAATGCAGTTTTAGCTGTTTGGATAACTGCGTTTGCTCTTTGAAGTCTGAGTAAATAATATAGATTGGATATGAGCTTAGTCGGGTCCGACCCAAAAATTATATTAAGGACCGGGGGGTATCAAGTGTGATGGCAACACTGAGAAACTGCATTCGGATTGCATGCCTGAGTTGCAGGTATCTGAACAGTAAGTGATGTGGAAGTGAGAATTCCTCTTTCAGTGTTTGGAAGTTTTTTGGTCAGAACTTGGGATAGGTATAGTATACCATATGATGCCCATAACGTCGGATCCGGAACAGTATTCATCTCAGGTAAGTGGCTGTTAAGCCATATTGGGGTGTGGGAGTGGATCTGTGCCAGATTTTGCTTTTTCAGTGCGATTTCCCATATCCTCTGATGATGTAAGAGCATCCCTGTATTATAATGTGGAGATTTATTACTGTATTGCCCCTTTCGGAGAATAGTTTGGATAGGGGTGTGTAGTGAATTTCCTGGTTTATCGCACACTAAAGTTCTATAGCTTTGAGCCTCTGTGGTATTATAGTAGTACAGGTGTGACAGCTGCAAAGCTAAATAGTAGTCCTGGATATCAGGAAGGGAACACCCTCCCCCCCGTAGTGGGGTTTTTAAGAATATGCCACGCTAATTTGTGTCTACCCTGCCCCCATACAAATGAGTTTAGTATAGCTTCCATTTGTTCAATGATTTTAAGAGGGATGTAAAGGGGGGCGTGCCAAACCATATGTAGGATTTTGGGTAATATAATCATTTTAATTAAATTAATTCTTCCCATCTCTCCCAAAGGTAGCATGACCAGGTCTGGGTTTTGGATTTGAGAACAGCAAATGAGGGCTCTATATTAAGTGGGATATAGTCTCTAAGGTTTCTGGCGACCTTCACTTCCAGGTATTTAATCTTGCCACTCTAGTTAAGGGTAGTTTGGGTAGCACTAGGGGTGGGGGAAAGTGATATAATGGAAGAATTTGGGATTTGTCCCAGCTGATTCATAGTCCTGAGTATCCACCCATCTCCTCTATTATAGTTAATTCCGCTTGTAGTGAGGGTCCCTGGTCTGCTAGATAAAGTATGGTATCATCGGTTTATAGACCTATTTTCTCCCAGGAGTCTCCCAGTCTTAGGCCTATTATGTTCAGACTTGATCTGATGGCTATGGACAAGGGTTCTGCCGCAAGAGCATAAAGTAGGGGTGATAGGGGGCAGCCCTGTCTAGTGCCCCTTTCAAGACAAATTTGGTCTGATAGCCATCCATTAACAAACACTCGTGCCTTGGGCGTTGGGTATAGGAGCTGTACCCATTTAATAAAATGTGGTCCAAACCCCTAACAGCGTAGGCACTCCCACAGATACAGCCATTCGACAGAGTCAAATGCTTTGACCGTGTCCAGAGCCACCATTACCCTGGTTCCTGCATTGTCATGCTGGGCCTGGATATTCATAAACAACCTCCTAATGTTCATTGCTGTGTTTTTCCCGGGCATAAACCCTGTCTGGTCCAGGTGTATCAGGGAAAGTACCACTGTGTTTAAACGAGAGGCTAGAATTTTAGCTAGTATTTTAATATCCACTGGTAGCAGGGATATAGGATGGTATGACTCTGGGTAGCGGGGGTCCTTGCAAGGCTTGGGGAGAACTATGATTTGAGCTTCCTGCATAGAGGAGGGGAGTATTCACAGTTCAAATATAGAATGGTATAAGGTCTTAAGTTTAGGGGTAAGGGTTTGAGTATGTGGTATAAAATTCCAAAGGCAGGCCATCTAATCCCGGTGCCTTAGATTTAGCTAGTTGGGAAAGCGCTGTTGAGATATCCTGAGTGGTTATAGGGGTGTCTAACATTTTAACTTGTTCTGGGTTGAGATGTGGGAGTTGTATAGTATGTAGATATGTTTGAATTTCTTGTGGAGTGTGGTTGCTTTGCGACCTGTATAGATCCCCATAGAAGTTTAAAAACTTTTCTGCTACAAGGGGAGGGTCAATGATTAATGTCCCATCTGGTTCAGCAAGTGAGACTACTACTGGTGGTTTATCATCAAGGTGGGCAAGATATGCTAGCAGCTTTCCTGCTCTTTCCCCATATTCATAGATTCGTGTTTTATAAAAAAACAAACGTTGTCTGGCTTTTTCCATGTATAACTGAGAAACCGTGCGGGCCTGTAGTTTATCTCTATTTAAGTTTTCAGGGGAGGGATGTGTATTGTAGGCCTCCTCCAATTCCTGCAGTTTAGCAGCTGACATCTGCACTATCACTTCAGAGGACTGCTTGAGTCTATTTATTCTTGTGTCTAGTATTCTGCGTGCGTGTAGTTTGAATGAGTCCCAGTTTGAGTTAAATGATAGGGAACTTTGGTCCTCAGTAAAGTAAAACTGTAGTTCTCTTACTATAGTGTCATGTTCTGTTAACACCGAGAGCCAGTATGGATTAAGTCTCCAAACGTATTTGGGGGCAGTAGTTAGAAGCGATGCCACCATCCAACATGGGGAGTGGTCCGACAGGGCTCTAGATGCAAATCCCACCCCTGTGACTTTGGGGAGAAGTGTTTTAGAAACTAATATATAGTCTAGACATGGTAGCATGACTGGTAGAGTGACAAGTGTATGCTCTAGCTGTAGGGTATCTATGTCGCCATACATCAATCAAGGCAAACTCTGTCAGTGTACGACTCAATCTGGTCTGCCTCGATTCATAGAGTTAATTTCCAGTCTGCACTGGCTGATCCAAAAATGGGTTCATAGTCATATTGAAATCCCCCATTCATAGAGCAGGTACCGTCGGGTGTTGAGCCATATATGTCAGGCCCGCCGTGATGACCTCTGAACTATACGGGGGGGGGGGATATAGCATGCAATTAGCAGCACAGGAAAACCTCCTATGGCTGCATGTAAAAACAAGTATCTGCCCTGCTGATCCGACTCCATTGACACCAGTTCAAATGGGGTCCCCTTGGTTACCTAATGGAGACCCCCTGGACAGGTTTGTATAAGTGCTATGGTATGCCCATCCAATCCAGGAGCGTTTCAGAGCAGACTGTAAATGTCCTGTGACATGTGTTTCTGTTAGCGCTATGACATTTGCTTTCTGCGCCTCCAAATACATGAGGGTCGCAGTGCGTTTAATCATGTCACGCACCCCTCTCAGGTTCCATGTCATAAATTTAATTGTAGTCATTTAAAGATTAATCGTTATATAGTGGAGCGGTCCAGCACCATAATAGAGTAACAACACCATCTCTAATAAACTTGTACCTGTAGGACATACATTATTTCCATATGTAATTAAAAGTACATCCCAAAACCATAACTTGCATTCAATATAATAGAATGATCCATAACTTTGACCCCTTAAATGGGCAACATCCCTCCCTCCCAGCTCTACACCTTCCCACCTTGGTGAGAGCATAGTGTACCCAAAAACAAACATAATAACAGTCATCCAGCGGATTATATTGGCTGGAGGTACATATCTTATCACTTGAGCTTGGTGTAAGGCATTAATGAGTTCCATTCCTAAGGGAGAGGTTTTTCACTGTACAGTGCGTGGATAGTTGGTGGGGGGAGAACAATACTCCTTGGGAGTCTGTGGCGACTCTCTTGCTTCCAGAATTAAAGACACAGTATGACAAGCTTGTCAGTAGATTTAAATCCAGATCTATGTGAGTCATATGTATGGAACCTTATGGGGAAAACAAAGATTTGCTCTGCCAGTTCAAGGTTAAGAGTGAACATAGTTTATTTGAGCAGCCTGGACTCGGTGTTGTGGAACACAGTGTACTTGTGCCCCTTCGTGCACTCCTCCCAGTTCAAGGTAAGTCTGCTGCTGTAGTTCATCCCTGGCTCCATGGCTGAACAGGAAAGGGTATGACACTGTGTGTCAGGGAGAGTGCAAGGGGTACTATCAATTTACAAGGGGATGCATCTTATGTACTTACTGAGGCAGTCTTTCTGTGTATCAGCTAGACCGGTCGCTCCCGCCTGTCTATCCAGGCTGCAGCAGGATCCTCAAAGAATTGTACCCGGCCGTCTTCCTTCACTCTGAGTCTGGCCGGAAATAACATGGCATATTTGATGTGTAATACCCGAAGCCTCCGTTTAACATCTTGAAATTGAGATCTTTTCCTTTGTACTTCATTCGAAAAATAAGGAAATACCGCCACATGGCAGTTGCCCACTTGTGTGTTTCCTTTTTCTCTGGTGAGCCTCATAATTTTGTCCTGGTCTCTAAAGTTCAAGAATTTAGCAATAAAAGTTCTGGGGGGTGCTCCGGCTGGTGGGGGTTTCACCGGTTTACGGTGCGCCCGCTCCACCGCAAACATAACCGAGAATGCCTCTCTGCCATATGTTGTTATGAGGAGGTTCTCTAGGTTCTCGACCGGGTCTTTACCTTCCGTACGTTCTGGTAATCCTATAAATCTGTGGCTGCAGTGGTGTATTCTGTTCTCCATGTCATCCTGCTGAGAGTGGAGCTGTTGAATTTGCCTTTGCATGTCTTCAGTGGTGTGCTGAAAGGGGTGCAGAATGTCCTCTGCTGTGCTAATACGGGTTTCTGTCTGTTACCCTGTCCTTTAGTTTAGACAGGTCTTGCCTTAGGAATGAAAGATCTATCTTCACCTCGTCTATTTCGGCCGTAATTGTGCCTTGAAGCGTGGCTATTGCATCCAGCACTTTAGCCGTGTCTGCTGCTTGGCAGTCCTCATCAGGACACGCGTCAGCACCATCTTTGGCCTGCATGTCTTTTTCTTGTCGGCGATATTTTGCTAATCTATCCGCCGTTTTTGTCCCTTTCTTCGGCGATGACATAATGTCCCCAATTCCTGGTTTCTGTAGGCGACTTTGTAGGCGATTATACACCCGGAATTGTAGTCAGGATGTTGGACAGGAGAAACAGCAAGAGGAGCTCCCGCTAACCACGTCCTACTCCATCGCTCTCCAGGCCACGTCCCCCAATGTACACCTTTCTTATCTGCCCCACCACTGTAACCCCCTGCACATCTGCCCCACCACTGTAACCCCCTGCACATCTGTCCCACCCCTGTACTACCCTGCACATCTGCCCCACCACTGTACATCCCTGCTCATCTGTCCCACCACTGTAACCCCTGTACATCTGCCCCACCAATGCTCCCCGTTTCTCATCTGATCCACCACTGAACCATCTTCTCATCTGTCCTAACACTGAACTTATCTTCTAAACTTCCCCACCCCTGTAACCCGTTTTCTCATCTGCCCCACGACTGTACCTTCTGCACATCTGTCCCACCTCTGTTCCCCCTGCTCTTCTGCCCCACCACTGTAACCCCCTGCTCATGTATTCCACTAATGTACCTACTTTCTCATCTGCACATCTGCCCCAGCTCTGTACCCCCTACCCCCCTGCCACACTGTTCCACCTGTTCCACCAATGTACAACCTTTCTCCTCTGCCCCAACACTGAACCCCCCTGCTCATTTTTCCCACCACTGTAACTAATTTCTCATCTGGCCCAACACTGAACCCCCCTGCTCATCTGCCCCACCACTGTAACCCCCCTGCTAATCTGCCCCACCACTGTACATCTGCCCCACCACTGTACTACCCTGCTCATCTGCCCCACCACTGTACCCCCCTGCTCATCTGCCCCACCACTGTAACCTCCCTGCTCATCTTGCCCCACCAATGTACATCTGTCCCACCACTGTACTACCCTGCACATCTGCTTCACCACTGTACCCCCCTGCTTATCTTCTTCACCACTGTACCACCCTGCTCATCTGCTCCACCAATGTACCCCTTTCTCATCTGCCCCACCACTGTAACCCCCTGCACATCTGCCCCACCACTGTAACCCCCTGCACATCTGCCCCACCCCTGTACGACCCTGCATATCTGCCCCACCACTGTACGCCCCTGCTCATCTGTCCCACCACTGTAACCCCCTGTACATCTGCCCCACAAATGTTCCCCCTTTCTCATCTGCCCCACCACTGTACCTCCATGCACATCTGCCTCACCACTGAACCATCATCTCATCTGTCCTAACACTGAACTTGCCTACCCTGTAACCCCCTTTCTCACCTGCCCCACGACTGTACCTCCTGCACATCTGTCCCACCTCCGTTCCCCTGCTCTTCTGCCCCACCTCTGTACCCCCTGCTCCTCTGCCACACTGCTGTAACCCCCTGTTTATCTGTTTCACCAATGTATGACCTTTCTCCTCTGCCCCAAGACTGAACCCCCCTGCTCATCTTTCCCACCACTATAACCACTTGCTCAGCTGCCCCATCACTGTACCCCACTGCTTTTCTGTCCGTTCTCTGAACCGCATTCTCATCCCTCCCACCACTGTACCTCCTTGCACATCTGCTCCACTGCCGTGTCCCCATGTTCTTCCGTCTCACTACTGAATTACCTTCTCATCGGTCCTAACACTGAACCCATCTGCACATCTGTCTCATCTTTGTACCCCCCTGCTCTCCTGCCCCACCACTGTAACCACCTGCTCATCTGTCCCACCAATACCCCTCCTTTCACATCTGCCCCACTGCTCTACCCCCTGCTTTTCTGCCCCAACACTGAACCCCCTTCTCATCTGGCCCAACACTGAACCCTCCTGCTCTTCTGTCCCACTGCTGAACCCCCTTCTCATCTCTTCCACCACTGTACCTCCCTGCACATCTGCCCCACCGCTGTACCCTCCTGCTCTTCTGTTCCACTTCTGAACCCCTCCTGCTCATTTTCCCCACCGCTGTACCCCCTGCTCATCTGCTCCACCGCTGTACCCTCTTCTCATCTATGACATGCGTGATATGCAGAGTGGTGAAAGGAAGCAGAGATGAGACACATCTACCTGTCCTAGCACACTCATTCTGCGGATCCAGCTCTCGCATCCAGCCTATGTGCTTGTATGCGATATATGTGATGTATGTGATGTCACATACAAACATCTGGAATTGATGCGCAAAGATGAGTTCAGGTCAGGGGCAGTTTCTGAAAGCAGTGGGCCTGTGTGCAGGATCATAAGTTGGGCCCCCGCAGCTGAGAAAAAGTTTAGTGTGATTTTCATTGCGCTGAATACTGGCTCTGGCTTAAAGGGACACACAGAGTGCAGGGGTTCAGTAGTAAGTAACACAAAGGATTAGGAATAATTTCAATAAAGTTCCCAGAAGCTCAACAGTAATTCCACAAACTGTCATCTGCTTGTGGTTTTCTCAACCACAGTGAAAACCCTTCTTTCTAAGATTGGTAGTGGCAACCAAGCAATTCATCTTCCTCCAGATGGTGGACGGGGCTATCAGGACTGTGATTGGCTTTAGCAGTGGCCAAGACAGTCCTCCTACTCCTGGAAACAGGGACTGCCCCCCCCCCCCCATAGCAGAACTGCACCCAATCTCTTCCCCATCATAAAAGCTGACGATCGCAGCTGCAGCAAAGTTAGAGAACCAAACAATGCTTCCCATCTTTTACAATGTGTGAGGGCACAGTGCCTCCCCCTCAGTGCAGGTGCGGTGTGGGGAACTCTGAAATTGGAATGCATTAGTGTCTCACTGACACTTCCCTGTGCTGCTCTACTGATGGAAAAGGAGTCGAGTGCGGGCAAAAGAGGCTTTGTATACCGGTTGCCTACCCCTGTTTTATAGGCTTGACATGTATTACTGAAACATTGTATCACAGCACAAGAAAACAAAGGTATCCACTGTACTGAAACGTAAGCAAAGCTAATCAGTTCTGTAACTCAGTTGACCTGCAGTTCCATACTATACATTCACCAGTGCTGGGACAAGGTCACCTAGAGCCCAGGGCGAACATCTCAAACAGCGCCCCCCCCAAATAGTATGAGAATTATGTGTCAGCAACCCCCCCCAAAAAAATTGCCACTAATCTACATGATTACCTCCTAAGCATGAATTCCCCCTAATTCCAATACAAATCAGCCCCCCTCCCAGCACAAATCTTTGCCCCCCCCTCCATTCCCCAACCCTCCCCCAGTAAAAATGCCCCCCCC
Organism: Lithobates clamitans; assembly: GCA_037952925.1. Taxonomy (NCBI): domain Eukaryota; kingdom Metazoa; phylum Chordata; class Amphibia; order Anura; family Ranidae; genus Lithobates; species Lithobates clamitans. Next base: position 1,306,651 of record JBBGZY010000189.1, read on the forward strand.
TAAAAAATCACCCCTCCTAGCACAAATCCTCCACCCCATCCCCCCTCTTAGTACAAATGCCCTCCAATCATCCATACTCCACCCCCCCCCAAAGAAAATTCTCCTCCTAGCACGAGTCCTCTTCTCCCATCCCCCTCCGAACACAAATCCCCATGAATCACCACTCTTAGAACCCCTCCCCCCCCCCATATTTCTCCTCCTAGAACAATTATTTTTCCCTGCTGCCCCCCCAGCATCGTCCTCCCAACACATATACCCACCCCCTTAATTTCCTTGCTGTGCCCCGCCCAGCTCACATGACACCACAGTGCCCAGGCCACACCCGCCACTCCTGCCCACCCCTTGTCCTGGCCCTGTCATTCAAAGAGATCTTTCAATAAAGAAACTACAAGTCCCATCTCCCACCACAGCAGACGACTTGTAATTCTCAATAAAGTGCCCTCGTAGTTTATTCATACTTCCTACAGCTTAGATGAACTTATCCTTTAACAGACAAAAGTGAGCAAATAAGAGAAATCTATTATTACGGTATATATACACTTTTAGTTATAAAACATACAGGTTTAAATTACAATATTTATATTTTACTTACGAGCTGCAAGACAGCATTGGTTATGTGCATGAACTCAAGTAGTCCACAGGGAAGGCACAACTGAGTATTTCCAAGCAAAATGTTTGCTTTATTTATTATAAAATAGCTAAATAACAATTCATACCCAGATAGCAAGGATAACTTGCCACAAATTTGTGGCAGTGTTGAATTGAAAGTCTGATAACTTGCTGCACATTTTCACTGGCAAGTTGTACACTTGCAGAGCGCTTGAAGCACAGGTTCTAGTTGACACTTTTCCAATTTGTAGCAAATTTACATGGCAAGTCTCTAGCAAGAGCAAAGTTGTAGTGGTGAGTCTACAGCAAGAGCTCTGCAAGCCTACAGCATGAAAATTCAGCCATAGTGACACCTGTGGTGGGATGACTATTGCACAACATAACTGAACCAGAACTTGCAGCAGACTTGCAGAATATTTGCAAAGAAAGTTGATCTGGAGTCACGTAATGCGGATTTGCTGCAATTGTGCAACAAACTTGTAAAGCCTGGCAAGTCTAGCAATAGCTTAGCAAGTCATTTTCAAACTTGCAACACAATTTCTTGCTATCTGGGTAGTAAATTGTATGTTTTATGATAACTTAAAGTGTATGTATACCGTAACAGTAGATTTCTCTTATTTGCTTACTTTTGTCTGTTAAAGGATAAGTTCATCTTTAAAAAAAAAAAAAAAGAAAAAAAGATTACAAATTTCTGCAGGAAAAAATATGCATTTATTTTTTATTTTTTCAGAGGGATCTGCAGAGCATTGCGCCTGCAGTCAGTAGATCACAAGTGCATTGTCAGGCTCCTGCAGACACATCCTCCAGCTTTGTACCCACACCTCTATATGGGCTGTTACTAAGCTGTAGGAGGTGTGAATAAACTACAAGAAGTCGTCTGCTGTGGTGGAAGATGGGACTTGTAGTTTCTTTATTGAAAGATCGCTGTGTGGGTGGAGCCTGATTTTGAAATGTGACAGCAGCTGTGGGGAGAGGATCCCCTGTCCACAGTTGGGGGGGGGGGGGGTATGAGCGGTAGCTGGAGCATATTGCATGTTACACCCTAAATATAGGTGTAACATGCTCCAAAAGCTGGACCCTGTCCTTTAACTATCCCATTGAAAGTATTTTATTTTGTATATTTGACAAGTACAAAAAAAGTAGCTCCTCATCTAGCCAGACACTTTGTGAGCTGAAAAAAAAAACAAAAAACGAATGCAGCCACCACACCTAAGGACGGACCAGTAAGCTGTAGGTTTTTGTTCTTTGGTTTAGATAAGCTTTAAAATCTGAATATTCAAATTCTTGCATAAGCCCAGAAAGGACCTGTTCTCTTTCAACAATAATTCATTTTGACTTCTTTGACAGATGTGGGGTGTGCTGTATAGTCTGGAACTGCAGGTCATCTGAGCTACAGAACTGATTCGCTTTGGTTACATTTCAGTACAGCGGATACCTTTGTTTTCTTGTGCTGTGATACAATGTTTCAGTAATACATGTCAAACCTATAAAAGAAAGGGTGGAGAACTCAATCTAGCTGAGTCACTGTGACATCCAGAGATTTTCACTTGGTGGCTCACTACACCCAGGTAATGTAGAGGAATGTGAGCGTAACCACAATAATTCCTGACCTTATGGATTGTATTCCTGTTATATAATCACATTTAATTGGTTATGTTTATTAAATGCATTTAGTATTTATTATGTATTGGTTTGTCTGCCTAAAGGGAAATTGTAGTGTATTTTCAGCGATCACATTTTGAATTTATCTTAACTTTTTTTTATGTGACTGCAGCCTTATTCACACGGGTGTACTGATCTGTACGGGCATGCAAAAAAATCGTCTTCACCAGCTCAAGATGCAGATGCAAAATAGACTGTGTTGTGATCCTTGCCATTGGACCCCCACAGATGTAAACTCCAGGATAAGTGAATAAAGAAAAATTTCTTGGGACTTTTAGGGGGCAGTGAACAACCATACAATCACAAGGAAGTGCAAAAATATAAATTTTAATTGATCAAGGTTAAAAAAGATGAGATACAATACATAAACATATGCTGGATGCAGGTACAGATGTATGCAATAAAGTAACAACAGTTGACAACCACCATTGGTCTGTTGGGAATATGGTATAAACAACAGAAATACCCAACGCGTTTCAAGATTACAGTACTGGTTCTCTTCTTCAGGGCTTGGAGGTTACAACGGGACGTGAATACGTCTATAATTAGTAAAAGGAAATGTGTAAGGATATATATTTATAACAAAAATATATTTCACAAGGATTTGCATTTTACTGTTACACATATATACTAACCATATATATTGCATAAACATTTAAAGTATCTTGCATCCAATTAAAAAACGCTAAGAACAGACTGCGAGCAGAAAGTCCACCCAGATTCAGGTCCTGAAAGATGCAGCTGCATCTGACGCGAGGGTGGCAATTTTGCAGTATTAATCATGAACAGAGCACGAACAGTGGTGGATCTTCCACCTAAATGCCACCCAACCTCCTGGACTCAATGGCTCTGTCTCCTTCAGGCCTTTCCTGGAGGGGTTCACTTCAGGGAGATCTGAATGGGAACCATATGATCCCCCCTAATGAACAAAATCAATAACCAACAATGAGCCCTTAGGGTAAACCAACTTACCATGATTAATAATGCAAAATTGTGTTCACTATTTCTTGCTACTCTGAATTGTCTGTCTATGATTGGGATCCTTTTAATTCTGACAAGTACTCCTTTCCTGTTGCTGAGGGTTAATGTAGAACAATAATGTATTGCTTAACAAACATTTGTTCAGATTCTCCTGTATATGTTCTGTAATGATTGCCAAAATGACAAATACATCATTATTATTACTATTTTTACGAACAACCCCCTAGGTTTCTTGGGGTGTCTATCATCACAACAAATATCCTTATTTCTGTATGTGAGACTTTGTAAATATTGATGTCTGCTTCTTTCCCGTTTTTTGAAACCTGATCTCCCCTAGATTCCGATCGGATGTTGCTGTGTGCTGCATGGGCACATGCCCATTGGTGTCTCGCTCGGTGCACGGAGGCCGTTCATGCCCCTGTGACGTGTCCGGATTCTCTCTCCTGTGAGGTATGGCGGCTGGACAGTGTCCGGTTGCCATGACCATGCGCCGCGGGAGGATGACGCGGGACGACGTCGCCCTCGCGTCACCACCAGCGCTGATGCTTCAATCCCGGTGATGCTCAACACACCATGTCCGGCGTGTTTACACGCCAGAACACCTCTCTCCCTCTCCATCTTTTCTAAGATGGTCAGGGTGGAGGCGCCGTTCACGCGCCATCGTCCCGGGGGGCGTTCCCTAAGCCCCTCCATACATCGCTGACGAGGATTGGTCATTCCAGCCCTTACCCACACACTTAAAGCATGGTGCTGGCACACAAACGCTCTCATGCAGCTAGTGTGCGGCACCTGGGACCAATCCATATACTAGCCATATTTTCAGGTTAATGCTTTAATCCTGTGTATATACTATGTCCCTGTAGAGGTTACCTTTAAGGTCTGTTTATGAGGCGGTCTGACGGTTCACTTTCCTTCTGACCTACTCATTTCTTACTTATCCTTATCCACTATAGGTTGTTTGCCTCTCGGGTACATTCAGGAATAATCCTGTTCATCTGTAGCTTTTAACTTTGGAATGAGTCCCAGGGTTCCTCCCTAATCCATATGAATGCTTGGGTAGGTAATCTCCATGCCTCTTTAATATTGTGTTTATATCACATGAATAAATACACATGTATTTGCATACCTATATGACAATCCAAACCTGACACAATGTTCAGATGGATTTTTTCGAATCATTTTGTCTATTGCATGGGACTAGCTGCCTTTCCCTTTCCTCTTTTTCCTTAGCGATTTCTGTCGCCCCACACACATCAAGGATAACTAGAAGGGATCCCTCAGGACGCCCTTTGTGGGTGACCTCATTTGGGCATCAATGCACCCTGGGCTGCAGCTGCATCTTTCAGGACTGGAATCTGGGTGGACTTTCTGGTCGTAGTCTGTTCTTAGCATTTTTTAATTGGATGCAAGATACTTTAAATGTTTATGCAATATATATGTTTAGTATATATGTGTAACAGTAAAATGCAAATCCTTGTGAAATAGATTTTTGTTATAAATATATATCCTTACACATTTTCTTTTGCTAATTATAGACGTATTCATGTCCTCATGGAACCTCCAACCCCTGAAGAAGAGAACCAGTACTGTAAACTTGAAACGCGTTGGGTATCTCTGTTGTTTATACCATATTCTCAACAGACCAATGGTTGTTGTCAACTGTTGTTACTTTATTGCATACATCTGTTCCTGCATCCAGCATATTTTTATGTATTGTATCTCACCTTTTTTAACCTTGATCAATTAAAATTTATATTTTTGCACTTCCTTGTGATTGTATAGTTGTTCGTTGCCCCCTAAAAGTCCCACTTAGAGGAATTTTTCTTTAATCATTTTTACTTAGGGATGTGGGTCAGTGCAACCTTTTGTCATGTGACTAGCATGTTTTATAGAATACTCCAGGATAAGTGTTCCAGACAAATTTTGATCCATGTATGCCCAGTAAGCAAATAGTGTAGTAAGTGTTCCATCCTAAGGTCTCTATTGAGAGAGTATTGTAGTGAGTGTATAGCTATGTGTGTAATTTGAGCTTCAACAATTGAACTGTGTAAAGAAGACTTTTTTATTTTTTTATTTTTTATTTTTTTTAGCAAGACCGTTAAGCCTAGTATACATGATCAGAAAATTGGATGAAAAATGCAGCTTTCGAAACAATCATATGATAATCTGATCATTGGTTTGCAGCTTATGAGAGCCAATCACGACAGTCCATGTGAAATATTTAGATCAGACAAATACAAACATTTTTCTTGTACGATATCAGAACGTATGATTTTTGTTTAATCAGTACAGTATTCAACTGAAAAAAAATGGAAGACCAAGACCACACATGCTCGGAAACAAAAGAATACATTATAATACAATACAATACAATACATCACTTCTGAAGTTGTATTTTGTCGTATGAGAACTTTCGTAACTTTAGTAACCTCTTCATTTTCGATATGAGACTAGCATGCAAGAAAAAATGGACGAATATTCGGCCGATATTCTCACCGTGTGTACAAGGCTTTAGGAATGGCCTGAAAAATACCTCCAAATGCTGGAGCAAAAATACATATGCAATATGGCATTTGAATATTTTAGATTTTGTCAATGTAACATTTTTAAATTGTATTTTTTTGACCTGAGCATAATCATGGAAATATTGTAAATGAAAAACTTGTATACATTGCCTTTAAAGTGTATGAGGTAAAGACAATACTTTTATTTTAGCTTTGGATAGATGGAGGAAATCTTTAGACCCCTGCAAGATTTTTTTTTTTCGGTGCCCCATGTGGGAGATTTCCCTAAAATTCCTATCCCAGAGACACAGCAGAAAGTAAGAGGTCACTAACCTGAGAGCATGTCCTATATTAGACTGTCACCAGAGCAGGTGTGCCCATTTGATAATTTCCCCTCACTTCCTGTTCTTGCGACAGGTTAGAAATATTGGATTTCCTTTCTGTGCTGGAAACAATAGTAGGACAGATAGAGAGGGAATCTCTCTAGTAGGGACACCCACTGCAAAAAAAACAAAAAAACTTGACAGCAGTTCTAACCCTTCCACACTGTATCCAAACTCCAAAAAAGTTTTGGATTTGCCTACATTTGAAGGTCAGCTGAGTGCACTGTGTGATTTTGACAGGGTTGCAGCTTGGATAAAATGTATCCACAGATTTCACTAGATGACCTGGTGTTATGGTTTCTGATTCAAATTGCTGTGATTTCAAATTTTAAGACCCTATTGAATAAATAATTAAAAGAAACAATGACGGATGAAATGCTATAGGAAGAGAAATCTCCAGGAAACCACCTGGAATGTATGTCTAGTACACTGCATAATTCATGTAAACCGCTCATTCACACAACCCAAGTCTAATCCTCCTCCCTCGCCCCATGCGATGGCTTACTTTCCTGAGAAAGCATTACATTCATCCCTTCTATTTCTGAAAGAAACACTTATAAGAAAATGAATTTCCCTATTCATTTCTATTTTCAGTTGACAGATTGTTAGTAGTAGGAATCAGAGATCAGACTTCTGACAAGCCATTGGATAGAAGACTTGACTATAAGTCATGCCAACTTATTATACCCTCCTATTCTATTATGGAACTATTCCTGCCCAGTCAGTAAAATATAAGGCTTATTCAATAAGTAAGGGTAAAGAGCAGCAATGAATCAGAAATTACAGTAATAATTCTCTGAGCTGACCACAATCACCTTAAATCAAAGTCCGGAGCATATTAAATTATATACAGTCAGATCCATAAATATTGGGATATCGACACAATTCTAATCTTTTTGGTTCTATACACCACCGCAATGGATTTGAAATGAAACAAACAAGATATGCTTTAACTGCAGACTTTCAGCTTTATTTGAGGTTTTTTACATCCAAATCAGGTGAACGGTGTAGGAATTACAACAGTTTGTATATGTACCTCCCACTTTTAAAGGGACCAACAGTAATGGGACAGATTACCGATCATCCATCAAACTTTCACTTTTTAATACTTGGTTGCAAATCCTTTGCAGTCAATTACAGCCTGAAGTCTGGAACGCATAGACATCACCAGATGCTGGGTTTCATGATGCTCTGTCTTCAGTTCCTGCTTGTTCTTGGGGCATTTTCCCTTCAGTTTTGTCTTCAGTAAGTGAAATATATACTCAATCGGATTCAGGTCAGGTGATTGACTTGACCATTGCAGAACATTCCACTTCTTTCCCTTAAAAAACTCTTTGGTTGCTTTCGCAGTATGCTTCGGGTCATTGTCCATCTGCACTGTGAAGTGCCGTCCAATGAGTTCTGAAGCATTTTGCTGAATATGAGCAGATAATATTGTCCGAAACACTTCAGAATTCACCCTGCTGCTTTTGTCAGCAGTCACATCATCAATAAATACAAGAGAACCTGTTCCATTTGGCAGCCATACATGCCCACGCCATGACACTACAACCACCATGCTTTACTGATGAGGTGGTATGCTTTGGATCATGAGCAGTTCCTTTCCTTCTCCATACTCTTCTCTTACCATTACTCTGGTACAAGTTGATCTTGGTCTCATCTGTAAAAAGGATGTCGTTCCAGAACTGTGAAGGTTTTTTTAGATGTTGTTTGGCAAACTCTAATCTGGCCTTCCTGTTTTTGAGGCTCACATCTTGTGGTGAACCCTCTGTATTCACTCTGGTGAAGTCTTCTCTTGATTGTTGACTTTGACACACATACATCTACCTCCTGGAGAGTGTTCTTGATCTGGCCAACTGTTGTGAAGGGTGTTTTCTTCACCAGGGAAAGAATTCTTCGGTCATCCACCACAGTTGTTTTCTGTGGTCTTCCGGGTCTTTTGGTGTTGCTGAGCTCACCAGTGCGTTGTTTCTTTTTAAGGATGTTCCAAACAGTTGATTTGGCCACACCTGTTTTTGCTAACTCTTTGATGTTTTTTTTTTAGTTTTTTCAGCCCAATGATGGCCTGCTTCACTGATAGTGACAGCTCTTTGGACCTCATATTGAGAGTTGACAGCAACAGATTCCAAATGCAAATAGCATTTTGGTCCCTTAAAAAGTGGGAGGCACAAATACAAACCGTTGTAATTCCTACACTGCTCACCTGATTTGGATGTAAATACCCTCAAATTAAAGCTGAAAGTCCGCAGTTAAAGCACATCTTGTTTGTGTCATTTCAAATCCATTGTGGTGGTGTATAGAGCCAAAAAGATTACAATTGTGTCCATGTCCCAATATTTATGGACCTATAAGGTTCCATTATACATTATACATTTCCTTTAAAGCGTAAGATAAACCAAAATTTTTTTGAGTTTTGGATTTTTGTATTAAACAGGGAATGACCCCTTCTTTTTTTTTTTTTTTTTTTTTTTTTTACTATGTTGCATTGGGGAGGTTTTCCTTAAGTTCCTGACCCAGAGACACAGCAAGAAGTCCCCCCTCATCATCAGTTTTTCATTCACCTGTGTGCATGCGAGAGTGACATTTATTTTTATTTATTTTTTTTATGTTTATTCATTCATTTATTTTCATAAGTTTTCTCATGCATATACATGTTTGAAAACTCTCATGTGAGATACACACAGGTTTCTCTGCCAAAAACTCCACAGTTAATCTATCAAAGAAAATAAATATGCACATATATGATTATATTTATTGAAAGCTTTTTAAAAAGATTTTTTGTTCTTAAATGATTTTTCAGGTGGGATGTTTTCCACTAGCCTAGATTTTCATTATGTTATATGTTTGTTACTGATAAATATTAGGCTTTCTGATTGGTTTCCTATGTAATTGTTCTATCTTTTCCTTTAAGGAGTCAATTTGATGTATATATGGAGGAGAAGTCCAGATGACTCACCTCAACATTAATCTTAAACATTGCATCACCTGTAGTGGGTGTATATGATACTCAATCAAGCCAATTTACCGGTTTGCCTGTCTGTATATATATATGTCTTAGTGCCTTAAAATTTTGCTTAAAATAAGCACCTGCTTTGACGGTGTGAAACACGTTAGTGGTTTTATCCCTGCTGTATGGATTTATATTAATAAAGAAATCTGCCTTGCTAAAGAAGTTGAGGGTAAAGGTGATGGACTGGCCAAGCATGTCTACAGACCAAAACCCTATTGAGCATCTGTGGGGCATCCTCAAATGGAAGGTGGAGGAGCGCAAGGTCTCTACCATCCACCAGTTCTGTGATGTCATCATGGAGGAGTAAAAGATGATTCCAGTGGCAACCCGTGAAGCTCTGGTGAACTCCATGCCCAAGAAGGTTAAGGCAGTGCTGGAAAATAATGGTGGCTACACAAAATATTGACACTTTGGGCCCAATTTGGACATTTTCACTTAGGGGTGAATTCACTTTTGTTGCCAGCAGTTTAGACATCAATGGCTGTGTGTTGAGTTAATTTGAGGGGACAGCAAATTTACACTGTTATACAAGCTGTACGCTCACTACTTTAATTTGTAGCAAAGTGTAATTTCTTCAGTGTTATCACATGAAAAGATATAATAAAATATTTACAATGTGAGGGGTGTACTCACTTTTGTGAGACACTGTACCTCAAAGGAAACTTTCTAAAGAAAGACATATGGGAGCTGCCATTGCTGAATTGACTTTTAAAGGTTCAGGCCATGGATAACTATTCCCATCCTGAGTTCACTTCCTAGTATGGCAGTAACCTGGACCGAGTACAAAGACCGGAGTTCAGGCTATTAAGGCAAGGAAAAGAAGACAACACTGGAGTCTGCGCCTGAATGTGTCTTCCTTCTATTACTGTAAGTGCTTTACCATTTTTATTTATTGTAAAAGTTTAAAGTGGTTGTAAAGGTAAAAGTTATTTTACCCTAATGCATTTTCTGCATTAAGTTCAAAAATCTTTCAATAACAGTCCCCAGCCCCTTCCTTAACTGATTCCTGCGTATGGCAAGATGATGCTGGTGGGAAACTCTCGTCGATCCGGATGGATGTCATATGACATTGTTCGATTTGCGCCCCATGCGGGGCCGTGCGTCGGCGCGATCTGTCGCCGGCTGCGTCCACCGGATACAGCCGATGACTGATCGCTGTACTGGCTAGCTGCCGGTACCTTGTAACCGCTGTAACCAATCAAAGCAGGTCACGTGACAGTTGTAAACAATGGATGGCTTCCTTTCAAGGCATCCATTGTATACAATTGTGTTGCAAGCTGTGATTGGCCTGGGTGATCACATAGTACAGGCTGGGCCAATCACAGCCCATCTGTACCATGTGATTAGGTCTGACCAATCACAGCTAATCATAAAAAAACAAACTGAATTAATCAATTGTATTCAGTAAAATGCTTGCATATAGCAATTTCCTGCACTGCTATATGCAAACATATTGTGTAAAAAATAAAATGCTGATCACTTCCCCAGAGTAGTACAATGTTACTATGGTAACATTATATTGTTCTGATCAAAGTGTGTTTACAAATTATATTTTTATTTTTTTTCACATGTTCACCAGTCAGTGTCCCTGATCACCGCCACACCTGTTATATGATGACACTGTACTGCACTGGTGACAGTATGTAAAAATTAAAATAAATATTTTTTTTAATATTCCAAAAACTTATGACAAAAAATGACAACTTCAAAAAACTTGCCATGCCTCTTACTTGGACCTTGGACTGTCTACTTTTCAAAAAGGGGTCATTTGTGGGATATCTGTACTGTCCTGACATTTTTGGGCCTTAATAAATGAGGGGCTGTAAGTACATCAGGATTGATCAATTTTCAGATATACACTAGATTACCAAAAGTATTGGTACACCTGGCTTTACACGCACATTAACTTTAATGGCATCCCAGTCTTAGTCCGCAGGGTTCAATATTGAGTTGGCCCACTCTTTGCAGCTATAACAGCTTCAACTCTTCTGGGAAGGCTGTCCACAAGATTTAGGAGTGTGTCTATAAGAATGTTTGACCATTCCTCCAGAAGAGCAATTGTGAGGTCAGGCACTGATGTGGACAAGAAGGCTGTCTTGCAGTCTCCGCTCTACATTATGCCAAAGGTGTTCTCTCGGTTGAGGTCAGGTTCAACATTGAGAGCAGTTTGGGGATGGCCCCTTCCTGTTCCAACATGACTTTGCACCAGTGCACAAAGCAAGGTCCATAAAGACATGGATGAGCAAATTTGGGGTAGAGGAACTTGACTGGCCTGCACAGAGTCCTGGCCTCAACCCGACAGAACATTTTTGGAATGAATTAGGGCAGAGACTGTGACCCAGGCCTTCTTGTTCACATCAGTGCCTGACCTCACAAATGCGCTTCTGGAAGAATGGTCCCATTTCCAAAAGCCAACTCAATATTGAACCCTACGGACTAAGACTAGGATGCAGTTAAAGTTCATGTGTGTAAAGGCAGGTGTACCTATACTTTTGGTAATATAGTGTACAGTGCATCCAGGAAAGTATTCACAGCGCTTCACTTTTTCCTCATTTTGTTATGTTACATCCTTGTTCCAAAATGGATTCAATTCATTATTTTTCTCAAAATTCTACAAACAATACCCCATAATGACACCGTGAAAAAAGTTTGTTTTAAATCTTTGCAAATCTATTAAAAATAAAAAACTCACATGTACATAAGTATTCACAGCCTTTGCTCAATACTTTGTTCAAGCACCTTTCGGACCAATTACAGCCTCAAGTCTTTTTGAGTATGATGCTACAAGCTTGGCACACCTATTTTTAGGCAGTTTCTCCCATTCTTCTTAGGAGGACCTCTCAAGCTCTATCAGGTTTAATGGGGAACATCGGTGCACAGCCTTTTCAGATCTCTCCAGAGATGTTCAATCAGGTTCAAGTCTGGGCTCTGGCTGGGCCATTCAAGGACATTCACTGAGTTGTCTCGTAGCCACTCCTTTGTTATTTTGGCTGTGTGCTTGGGGTAGTTGTCCTGTTGAAAGATAAATCTTCACCCCAGTCTGAGGTCCAGAGCACTGTGGAGCAGGTTTTCATCAAGGATGTGTCTGTACATTGCTGTATTCATCTTTCCCTCGATCCTGACTAGTCTCCCATTTCCTGCCTCTGAAAAACACCCCCACAGCATGATGCTGCCACCATTATGCTTCACTGTAGGGATGGTATTGGCCAGGTGATGAGCAGTGCCTGGTTTCCTTCAGACATGATGCTTGCCATTCAGGCCAAAGAGTTCAATCTTTTTTTCATCAGACCAGAGAATTTTGTTTCTCATGGTGTGAGAGTCCTTCAGGTGCCTTTTGGCAAACTCCAGGCAGGTTGTCATGTGCCTTTTACTGAGGAGTGGCTTCCATCTGGCCACTCTACCATACAGGCCTGATTGGGAGAGATTCAGAGATGGTTTTGCTTCTGGAAAGTTCTCCTCTCTCCACAGAGAATTGCTGAAGCTCTGTCAGAGTGACCATCGGGTTTTTGGTCACCTCCCTGACTAAGGCCTTTCTCCCCTGATCGCTCAGTTTGGCCAGGTGGCCCACTCTAGGAAGAGTCCTGGTGGTTCCAAACTTCTTCCACTTACAGATGATGGAGGCCACTGTGTTCTTTGGGATCTTCAATGCTGCAGAAGTGTTTCTGTACTCTTCCCCAAATCTGTGCCTCAATACAATTCTGTCTCGGATGTCTACAGACAATTCCTTGGACTTTATGGCCTGGTTTGTGCTCTGACATGCATTGTTAGGGCTCCTTCACACGGACGTGTCCGTGTAAGGAGCCCGCTCTGCTCAGCGGGGGATCGCTCTGTCGATCCCCGCTGAGCAGGCAGATGACAGGTCCGTCGCTGCACAGTGTGCAGCGACGGACCTGTCAGAGCGCCACTCTTCCCTATGGGGGATCGGATGACGACGGACCGCAGAGTCCGTCATCACCTGATCCGCAGACGGATGGAAAAGTAGGTTATTTCACACTTTTTCGGATCGGATGTCAGCGGACATGTCACCGCTGACATCCGACGCTCCATAGACCTCCATGGAGTGTCCGTTCAGGTCCGCCTAAAAAACTGACAGGCGGACCAGAATTATATGTTATTCTTAAGTAACCCATGTGTGTTTGTCTGTGCCTCTGTGGGTCTAATGTTAGTGGTTGCATAATTAACTGTCAGATGTGCAGCTGCAGGGCACTAATGAGGAAATCTGTCGGGCCTGCATCCCTTCAGGCGTGCTCCTATTGAAAGTATCTCTCCAAAAATGACATTTTTGTTGCAGGGGATGCCTGAAATCTGAATGTATCTTAGGCAGACTTCTGGGAAAACTGGTGAGCTAATCACACAAGTGTGAAATGATGTTTCGGGGGGGGGGGGGGGGGGTGGTCAGTACACATTGTAGTCATATTGCAATGCATTCTCAGAAAATTATAGTGGCTGCAGAGTGAAAAGGAAAGGTAAGTTTTAATAACATTCCATTTAGATTCAGATTAGTGTCACAATTATATGTGCCATATTATTTTTTCTTTCTTTGCTATTTTTTCCCCCCACAAAAGTGGAGTCCACTCTCGATCTAGGGTTGTCCTGTCTTCAGCAGCTCTTCTCCCCTCTCCGTGCTCTCACAAACTTGGCTGAGAACAGTGGGACCCATTTTGCCACGAGCAGAACCTCAGACATGATTGAGCGAGTGCAGCAAATGCTGGCACGAGATCGGCGACAGACTCTATTGCCCCAAACACACGGTCGGATTTTCCGACGGAAAATGTGTGATAGGACCTTGTTGTCGGAAATTCCGACCTTGTGTGGGCTCCATCACACATTTTCCATCGGATTTTCCGACACACAAAGTTTGAGAGCAGGCTATAAAATTGTCCGACAACAAAATCCTTTGTCGGAAATTCCGATCGTGTGTACACAAATCCGACGCACAAAGTGCCACGCATGCTCAGAATAAATTAAGAGACAAAAGCTATTGGATACTGCCCCGCTTATAGTCCTGACGTACGTGTTTTACGTCACCACGTTTAGAACGATCGGATTTTGCGACAACTTTGTGTGACCGTGTGTATGCAAGACAAGTTTGAGCCAACATCCGTCGGAAAAAATCCATGGATTTTGTTGTCGGAATGTCCGATCAATGTCCGATTGTGTGTACGGGGCATATGATTGATGGTGGAGGAATTGGGCAATAGCAAGGACATGGTGCGCACCATCAGCCGCAAAGATTTGGGTAAGAGAAAGATCCATTCAAGGTTTGTGTTGCACATACTGACAGACGTACAGAAAGCAAAACGGATGGAAACCTCTGGAGATTTCATTACCAGGTGTGTCCAGAATCCATCCTTTCTGAGAACCATCATCACAGGGGATGAGACCAGGTGCTAGTTCTTGGCTCGGGGCGTCGTACATGTTCTCGATCATCCCCTTTTCTGACGCCTGTGGACTTCTGTCTGTTTCCCCGCCTGATGAGCGTCATGAAAGGTGCACATTTTGCAGACGTGGCGGCAATCCAAGAATGTGTGACAGCGGTTCTGCGATCGATTCCTAAAGAGGACTTTATGACAGTTTCCAGAAGCTTTACGAACGTTGCCAAAAGTGTGTTGTGAAGGATGGCGATTATTTTGAAGGCCAATAAAGGTAATTTGTTTGTATCTTCTGTTTTGTTTGTTTTCTGATACCATTCACCAAACTTTTTAGACACACCTTGCATATATTACAGTATATCTCATTAATGTGTGTCATTCAGGTGGCAACCCTTCCTATATAACCACTTGCTGACCTCGTTATAGCCAAATGACAGCTACAGTGCGGCTGGCCAGTTATCAGAGGCTGTCATATGACTTCCTCCCGTGATTGCACCTACTGCGGTGTGCAGCGCATTCTGTGATCAGTGTCCTCTGATGATCACAGATTGAGGTAAAGAGCCAATCAGTGGCGCTTTACCACGTGATCAGCTGTGTCCAATCACAGCTAATCACCATGTAAACAGAAGCCGGTTATCGGCAATCCTTTCCTCATGCTGACAACTGGCTTGTGTTAAAGGCTGGGTTCACACTGCTGCCGTGGCAGACATCGCATGTGATTCGCAGCGCACTGCTGTTCACATCACATGCGATGTCTGTGCTGTGCGATATCAGCCATACAGATAGTATGGCTGATATCGCACCGCATTCGGTCCAAACTCGCACAGGACCCTTTTTTTTGTTCAGACCAAAATCGGATCGCATGGGTGTTCACACCTATGCGATCCGAAAATGTCCGAATTGTCAGTTCGCATTGCGATATGCGGGCTGAACTGGGGGTGTCATTAACATTGTATGACACTCCCCAGCAGTTTGCATATGGCAGTGTGAACTGCCGTGCGAGTTGGTGCGGTGCGGGAACCCGCAGTAAATTCGCTGCGTTCCCGCACCGCAGCAGTGTGAACCCAGCCAAAGGGATATGTGCACTGATAATCAGGACTCTGATTATCAGGGCAGTCCCAACAGTGCTGCCAATCAGGGCCTCCTCATTAGTGTCACCTAACAGTGCCGCCTCATCAGTGCAGCCTATCAGTGCCCATCAGTGAGGGGAAAAAATTACCTGTCTGCAAATATAACAAACTATTCCAAAAAAAATTTTTTTGTTTACAAAATCTTTGGTAATTTTTCATTTATTTAGCAAAGAATAAAAACCCCAGTGGTGATTAAATACCGCCAAAAGAAAGCTCTATTTGGGCGAAAAAAAATAACAATTTTGTTTGGGTACAGGGTTGCATGACCACGCAATTGTCATTCAAAATATGACACTGTAAACTGAAAATTAGCCTGGGCAGGAAGTGCCCAGTAAGCAAGTGATTAATTTAGAATTCCAGCTTTACTATGACTTTAAATAATTAATTTGGACCAAGCTGGTTCAAATTCACTATTTACTTTACATAACTATGCAGCCGCTGTGTGCGTTGTAATATACTGTTGTAATGTTACCTAATAACAGTGTGTGGCGCTGTGTTCTGCAGCACTGTGGGTGATTACTTGTCTGCTGCCAAAACTAAATTGAGTTGATCTGAATGCACCTCCGCCATTCAAAAGAAGCCTTGTATTTTTTTTATCCGTGAATACAAGGCTTCCTCTGATTGGTGAGGTAAGGTGAAAATTGCGACATCATCTGCCTGCATCTCCATCTCAGCCAATCAGAGGAAGCTAAAATAAAAATACAAATCTTACCCTGAATGGCTAATGCTAGCAAAGTATATTACAGCGTCACATCAGTTAGTAACTGAAATCATTTGTTTGGGCCAGTTTGGCGCAAAATAACTATTTAAAGTCACAGTACATCTGAAATTCTACTATAACTTATCTGATATATCTGAATATCTGATACTGTGGTTAGCTTCATTCATAGGAAAACACTTGACTTGTTAACATTATTTGAATTGCGTATGTAGAAAGCTGAATGTGCAAAATATATTTTAATAGTTTTTTTTTCTTACTGTATGTTATGTAAATATATACTGCATGTATATGAGCACAGCCACATTTTCACTTTACATATGCAAACCTAACTGTATACAATGGAATCTCTAGTAGCCGTGTACTCGCCTGTCAGACTCTCCCATTGAGGTCAGTGAGGCCGCGCTGCCAATGCGTGCAATGTACATGATTGAGGCGTTGGTAGTGCGGCATTATAGGGTTACCTCAAGCAGTGAGGAGGCAATATAACACCTCCTCACCACCTGTCAAATGCCCTCTGAAAAGTGATCCAAACACAGATGACTCTTCAGAGGTCACTGCAAGTGTGAAAGCGCTCTAAAGCAAATTGTACAATAAGACTGTGACAGTGTGGTGACCGTTAATGACAGGCAGACTGATTTGTGTCTAAAATTTGCATGATAAATGTCTGTCAGTATGTCAGATCTGGAAAGAAGCCTGCAGTTCAGGAATGTGTGAATTATATAATTATCGGCAGATTAGAAGAAATCTACCTATTAACATCCTGCAGAAATCAAGGGTCACAATTTTCCTGATATGGGAAGCACTTAGCTTGATAACCACACAGTAATAAATAAGGTTGCAGTTTACACCACAGACGTGAAAGTGACTTCTAATGGTCTGTTACATTGTTTCTGCACTTTGCTCTTGTCGGATTGTTATCATCTGTGGGCATAACCTTTTTTTCCACATCATCCAGAAATAAAATGATTTGGGTTGATTTTTGATGTAGTAAACTAAACCTGTATAGCCACTTCAATCCCGCAAGGTTTACCCCCCTTCAGGACCAGGCCATTTTTTGCGATACGGCATTGTGTTGCTTTAACTGACAATTGCGCAGTTGTGCAACGCTGTACACAAATAAAATGTGTGTCCCCCCCCATAAATCCCGCTTTCTTTTGGTGGTATTTGATCACCTCTGCGGTTTTTATTTTTTTTATTTTTTGCGCTAGAAACAAAAAAAGCCGTCAATTTTGAAAAAAAAAAACTATATTTTTCACTTTCTACTATAAAACACACTCAATAAAAAAATTTAAAAAATCAATGTCTTCATCAATTTAGGCCAATGTAGTAATTCTGTAGTAATGTAGTAATTCTGGTAAAAAAAAATCCCAATAAGCGTATATTGACTGGTTTGCGCAAAAGTTATAGCGTCTACAAACTATGGGATATGTATATTGATTTTTTCTTTCTTTCTTTCTTTTTTACTAGTAATGGCGGCGATCAGTGATTTTTAGCGGGACTGCGACATTGCAGTGGACAAATCTGACACTAAGTGAAACTTTTTGGGGACCAGTGACACTAATACAGTGATCAGTGCTAAAAAAAATGCACTGTCACTGTACTAATGACACTGACAGTGAAGGGGTTAATATCAGGGGCAATCAAAGGGTTAAATGTGCTCCTAGGAAGTGCTTGCTAACTGTAACTTAAAGCGCCCCCATCCCTCCTTGCTCATTCGCAGAAGCGAATGCATGCATAAGTCGTGCACGCATATGTAAACGGCATTCGCACCACACATGGGAGGTAACGCTGCAAAGGTTAGAGCGATAGAAACAATTCTAGTGCTATACCTCCTCTGTAACTCTATACAGGTAACCTGTTAAGGCTTTTTAAAGTGTCACCTATGGAGATTTTTAAGTACCGTAGTTTGTCCCCATTCCATGAGTGTGTGCAATTTTAAAGCATGACGTTTTAGGTATCTATCTCCTTGGTGTAACATCATTGTTCACGTTTACAAAAACACTGGGATAAATATTGTGTTTTTTTTTTATTATATTTTACCTTTTAATTAATTAAAATGTATTTAAAAAAAAATATATATTGCGTTTGAAAAACCGCTGTGCAAACACTGTGTGACATAAAACAATTGCAGCGATCTGCATTTTATTCCCTAGGGTCTATGCTAAAAAAAAAAAAATGGATAATGTTTGGGGGTTATAACTAATTTTCTAGCTAAAAATACATTTAACATTACATTATGAAATACCTTAGAACGAAGCCCTTCCAGCGGCGCTCTGTCACCGCTGAGAGGGCTAACATCTTCCCCCAGCCTTTCCTCCAGGGTGTGCAGGCTCCGCCGCTGTGAGTGGCGATGACGTCACGCATGCGTGGGAACCCTAAGTTCTGGCAAGAACCTCTGGAGGTCTTGCACAGTATGCCAGACCTTCAGAACGCATGCGTCAGTAATGTCAGCGGCTGCATGCAGGGTGAAATTTACTTGCCAGGAGTAGTTATCCTAGTTGATTAATAGAGATCCATTACTTTCTCCCTAAGTTTGGCCTTGTTGCACTTTTCTCTTCTACCACTAGGTGGCCGGGTACTTGGTGGTACTAGATATGAGAAGGGCAATGCAAGGTCAGGTTATTGGTATATGGGGTATCCCAGCCAATTGTCAGGGGTTTTCTTGAATCCCTTGGCCTGCTGAGAGCACCTATATATTTGGGTGGAGTCAGGTGATCTGTGTTCTGTGCCACCTGGATGGCTGTCTGGGTGGACATGTGTTGTATTGCCCTGGGCTGCTAGGCCGGAGATTGGGCCTATCCCAGGGGCATCTGGCTGCTAGGCTGTGTGAGGGCCTATCCAGAAGTAAAGAGAGCAGTGCAGAGTTGGGATTATGGCTTGCAGTCCAACCAGAAGTGACGGTTCTGCCGTCCGGGAGAACCTGGCAGTGGTTGAAGGTAGAAGGGAGAGCTGTCGCCACAAAGGGACCATCCACCTTTACCAGGGACCACAGTGAGTAACTGAAGCAAGTACCGGAACCATATTCTCACCGAAAGGGCACGATGGAGAATCGGGAAACTTCAGGTGGTGATCGAGTCAGGGACCCAATCGGCGGAGGAGAAGCTTGCAGAGCAGCCTTGTGAGTCAAGCCAAGGACCTTGCCGGTCTGCGCGGGTGAAGCTTGAGAAGTTTCTGGAGTGCCAAGCTAGGGACCCAACAGAGAAGCAGGGGTGATGCTTGAGGGAGATACCACTGAGGGAGCTCAAGGGATTCAGAGTCATTGAATCAGAGCGTCTATTGAGAGACCGGGAGCTCAGTGTTGAAGAACTAAAAGAGGCAGTTGTAGTGGAGCTGAAAGAACTGTACGTTTGAGTTAGGAACTGTTAAAGACTGTTAACATAGGAGACAGCATTCCTGCAAGTGCAGATGTGGCTTCTTGCTTGCACTTCCCATAGTGCTTAGGCCATGTTGGGGGTCATTTTCCTACATAGAGTATAGTGGGACTATGGAGACCCCTCTAATGACAGGGCTGTGTGGACAGGACACTTCCCATAGTACTTAGTCCATGTTGGGGGTCATGTTCCTACATAGAGTATAGTGGGACTATGAGGACCCCTCTAATGACAGGGCTGTGTGGACAGGACACTTCCCATAGTACTTATTCCATGTTGGGGGTCATGTTCCTACATAGAGTATAGTGGGACTATGCGGACCCCTCAAATGACAGGGTTGTGTGGACAGGACACTTCCCATAGTGCTTAGTCCATGTTGGGGGTCATGTTCCTACATAGAGTATAGTGGGACTATGCGGACCCCTCAAATGACAGGGCTGTGTGCACAGGACACTTCCCATAGTACTTAGTCCATGTTGGGGGTAATGTTCCCACATAGAATATAGTGGGACTATGGAGACCCTTTAATGACAGGGCTGTGTGGACAGGAGACTTCCATAGTGCTTAGTCCATGTTGGGGGTCATGTTCCTACATAGAGTATAGTGGGACTATGGAGATGACAGGGCTGTGTGGACAGAACACTTCCCATAGTTCTTAGTCTATGTTGGGGGTCATGTTCCTACATAGAGTATAGTGGGACTATGAAGACCCCTCTAATGACAGAGCTGTGTGGACAGAACACTTCCCATAGTACTTAGTCCATGTTGGGGGTCATGTTCCTACATAGAGTATAGTGGGACTATGAAGACCCCTCTAATAACAGGGCTGTGTGGACAGAACACTTCCCATAGTACTTAGTCCATGTTGGGGGTAATGTTCCCACATAGAATATAGTGGGACTATGGAGACCCTTTAATGACAGGGCTGTGTGGACAGGAGACTTCCATAGTGCTTAGTCCATGTTGGGGGTCATGTTCCTACATAGAGTATAGTGGGACTATGGAGATGACAGGGCTGTGTGGACAGAACACTTCCCATAGTTCTTAGTCTATGTTGGGGGTCATGTTCCTACATAGAGTATAGTGGGACTATGAAGACCCCTCTAATGACAGAGCTGTGTGGACAGAACACTTCCCATAGTACTTAGTCCATGTTGGGGGTCATGTTCCTACATAGAGTATAGTGGGACTATGAAGACCCCTCTAATGACAGAGCTGTGTGGACAGAACACTTCCCATAGTACTTAGTCCATGTTGGGGGTCATGTTCCTACATAGAGTATAGTGGGACTATGGAGACCCCTCTAATGACAGGGCTGTGTGGACAGGACACTTCCCATAGTGCTTAGTCCATGTTGGGGGTCATGTTCCTACATAGAGTATAGTGGGACTATGAGGACCCCTCTAATGACAGGGCTGTGTGGACAGGACACTTCCATAGTACTTAGTCCATGTTGGGGGTCATGTTCCTACATAGAGTATAGTGGGACTATGGAGACCCCTCTAATGACAGGGCTGCATTGTTCCTCAGCGCTCTGTGTTGTTCTGCACAGCTGAGCTGCCATGTATAGAGATGAATGGAATGCAGCTTTGTAACATTCCAAATAAAGTTCATTTAAAAAAAGGGGAACCGAGTTTTGTGCTGAGAAGACGACATAGTGGAAGAGAGTTGCTTTCCCTGTATGACAGTCCCGTACAGAGAGCGGTGTCACTCCCAGTCAGCAGTGTGTCAGTATGCGCTGTACCCGCTGAACTTTCCTATCAATGACTCCGCTCTGACCCCCCAGCCGCCGCGCCGCCTCTCCCCACTCATTACCCAGATGAGGGAGAGGGCGGGGTAAACCTGTGTGGGCGGGACCAGGCTGGACAAGTACGCAAGCTCCGCCCCCGGCTCCTGACCCTTGTCAGTACCCCAAGCCGTGTTGCTCAGTCCCCCTGAGTACGGTGGATGATGAGGGGGCGGAGCCTAGCCGGGGAAAGGTTGGTCCGGGGACTTTGCTACGTGTCTGGCCGGCCTATAATACCTCGTTGGTGGAGCGATCCTCAGCAGACCGGACTCCTCCGCTGTGTCCTATCACTCCGCTCCGATCAACAGCATGTCCAAGCCGGTAGGGGACTTTCTCTATCTTCTTCTTCTCTCCTCTATTCATCTGTAACTGAGAGTCCCAGAGAGGAGTTCACTGACTGACAGCTCTGCCCCAAGAGGTGCTGCAGCAGCAGTGTGCTCCCATCTGCGACCATACACACTGCAATACATTATCCAATTACTTTCCGATCGATCAATAGACCACAACCCATTCAGTTGTTGGGGGCTGGGCATTTCCATCAATAATTGGTAGATATGATTGTAAGTTATTGATCACATCTCACTTTCCACCATGTAATCTGATGGTATTCCATCGTATTCAAGTATCTCAGCGCTGCTGACCAATGCAAAGTCGCTGGTCAGTTTTCTTCCTGTCTGATCAATTCAATTGTGTTGCTGGAATTGCACATTGATTGTATAGTCTAGTTGTGTATGGTCACCGTAACCGTTCATATATAGAATACAATGTAGAACTTGTATTGACAACCCCAGATGAGATCGGGCCGGGATGATTGCGACTCTGCGGCCACACATTGACAGATTTCTGTTATTGATCGATCTGATCTGACAGTGTAAGGGCCCAAGCACACAGGGCTTTCAAAAACCTTTCTTTTATAGGCGATTTTCTTTCTCCGCCTGTAAGCGCACCTCTATGTAAGTCTATGTGTCCATGCATACATAGGCATCTACAGGCTGAAATAACCATCACCAACGCGTTCAGGAGAGGAGCGTTTGGGCAGAAAATACACTGGATGCACCTAAACGCATGTGAACTCATCTAAACACTTGCAATGTGCAGCTTTAGACGTGGTTTTTATGCTGATTTTTTTTCCTGCGAGGGGTAAAAGACATTCAGAGGAGAAAATCGCACGCCCCGTGTGTATGAGCCCTCCGCCATCTCTGAGGATCTTGTAGTATTCTGCGGTTTTTCCCCTCCATGATATGTGAGCAGTAATTTTCCACCCAAAAGTGGAAGATCCATTTATCTGCTCCCCCCCTCCAGTGCTACATTTAGCACCCTCTGGGGGGAGGGGGGAGCGGATACCTGTTTTTGACAGGTACCCATCCCCACCTCCAGGTGATCTTGCCGTGGTGAGATCACTCGGAGGTTTGCCCCCCCCCCTACCGCCGGGCCATTCAGAAAGTGCAGCGTGCATGCGCAGTGGGGAATCGGCTGCAAATTTCCCTTAGAAGCAATGGCGATGGCAGCACCCGAGAGCCAATGTAAAAATCGGATGGGGTGCTTATGTCGTGGGCTCCCTGGACAAGTGTTTGTAGCTGCTGACTTTTAATTTATTTCTGAAGCAGGCTGGACCTCCTTCTTTAAAATCTATCTGAAGGCATTTTAGAAGAAATTGGGGGTAGGCAGTGTATTTATCACCTACCTACCTACCTGCTCTGCAGAATGCACAGTGAGTTGCGCAGGCACAGCTCGGCTTGCTTTTCCAACACGGTCCCTGTGTGCCAGGATGACTGACTGCTGTGCATGTGCGGGTGTTTCATCATTCTGCACTGGCCAATG